>JAGPOW010003648.1:6564307-6617867 GCA_030014935.1 Caiman crocodilus
TACTTACAGTCCTTAGGCTGTAGGCACGTTCCTTGAAGTTACAAAAACTCAAGCAGGAACTCAGGCACACAGAAGCTCACACTCACGCAGGGTATGGGGAGTCGGATGAATCTGGCGGGGAGTCATTGTCAGTTGATCAGGCCTCCTTCGTGGCTTGGAAACACACATGGGATCTCTCCTCATGCGTGTCCAAGCACTCTTCCAGTTTGGGCGGGCATCGCCCAAACCTCTTATTCGGTCAGCGAGCAAATTGCCGACCGACATGTATGCATAATTTAACGCGAGCCAATCGCAAGCATGAACTCAGTGGTGCAGCTGCAAGGTTTTGGCGGGCTCTGACCTTGCACCGAAACTTTTCCCACACTACAGGGGAAAATCCCTGCGTCTGTGCTCGCACTGTGCTCAACGCAGCTGTGCTGAGGCCTCTTTTGACTGTTTTGCACAGACAGTCAACAAATTTTCTAATATCAATGACTTACGCAGTTCTGAGTAATAAAGTTTTTCTGATGAGTTCAGTGATGTGTGCATGTCCATGTGTGTCCATGTGGTTTGATACATGCAGTTTGTCATATACAATAATGTGGATTTTCAGGTGGGAAAAGTAGGGGACAACAGTTATTTTTGACAAGTCTTGCAAAGATACTGGGAATTTTTCTAACTAGATAAGTATTTTAGAGCCTCATTTTCATTTATACACAGGCTGCTTTATATCACTTTGTCACATAAAGAGACCTGGAAGTGCATATAAGTGTAACATATGCCCTGAAAAGCTATTGGAGTTTGTCTGGGGCTGTAAATACATGGTCTAAGGCAGCATTTCTCAAGTCTTGGGTCGCAAGAATATATGAAAGTATCATAAACAAACTTTAAAAATGGATTCTCCTTTAAAGGAGAAAAACATGGGAAACCATAGGTTTCCCCCTTCAGGCTGGCAGCCTGCTTGGGGTTACTTGAGGCTCCTCATGTCCCTGCCCTGGCTGCCCCATACACCCATTCCCCACACACCTGGGGGCTGGAAGGTGGGGACAGGAGGGGCAGTGGGTCAGGAGTGAGGGGCACTGGGTTGAAACTGGCCATCAATGTTTACAAATAGGTCCTGGTACAAAAAAGGTTGAAAACCACAGATCAAAGGTACATGTTCAATAGTAGGTGTAGCAGCAATTCTGAAAGTTGAGCAAGAGGACATTGTCTTAAGCATCTGCTGAGCCACTCTTGGATAATACAGCCAGATGTAGATGAAATGAGGGGCATGTGTGCACAGTACTTTAAAGCGGGCTAAATGCTTTTGCACTGCTTTAATGGTGTCAGTGTTTTGCATGCCTTGGCAGCATATTGCACATTAATTCCAGCTGCTGTAGGAAATTCGGCGGCATAATGCGCCTTAAATGACTTGGGGTGCAGCAAACAAAACTTCTTCAAGGAGTTTTAGTTTGCTACCCTTTCAGCCGTGGAGCAAGGCAGCAGGCTCCTTGCAGCTCCATGATTCTGACAACAGCCCAGAAAAGCAGGTTCTGCCCAAGAAAAGTGGCTGGTGCTTCCCTCTGCAGCTGCGGTGCCCACCCGAACCAGGTGCCTGCGAGCAGGTGCTGCCTGGAGAGGGGGCGCAGCTGCTGTGGAGGGAAGCACCAGCCCTGCCCCCACAGCCCAGGGACCACTTCATCTGCTGGCAGCTCACCCTCTCCTCCCCTCCCCTCCCACCAGAGAGGCAGGTAAGTCAGCAGGGTGTGTGCATGACACAGGGGTTTAATTGGCCCTAAATTGAAGGGGTGTTTTTTAAAACCCACCACTTCAATTTAGGACCCCGGTTCATCTACACACAGGATAAGTTTATTAGGCAACATTGCTCAGTAAATTGGTGATGAAAGTCAGGAGACCAAAGTTCCCATGTGTTCCACTCACTCACCTTGGAAATAATTGATCCTTGTTACACTTCCATTTTTTCACATCTATAAGAGTCTAATCAGACTAGCCAATCTGTTCTAAAGTGCTTACAGATCTATGGCTGTCTTTCTGTTAAGAGGGCAGTTTCCTGGCCAGTCCATGACCTCTTTCTGTCATATGCCCTTAGGTAAAATTTTCACAAGCAGCAAAATAGCTTAGAAGTGGTGATTCCATTGAGTGTCAGTAAAGCACTGAGTAGCCTGAGTCTCATTTTCAGAAGTGATTTAGACCTTAGGTTACTAAGTCACTTAGATACATTTGGAATTTTACTCTACATGCCGCTTTTATTAAACATCTCTGAAATGTGTATAAAAGAAGACGAAGGTGTGTTAAAGACTCACAGATTTCAGGATCAGAAATAAACATCACTGGATCATCTGATTTTTCTGTATAACAGGTCAGATAATTTCACCCAGTTAATTCCCTACGCTGACAAACTTCACTTTTGAAAATGGGATGTAAATACCTCGGGGCACGTCTTCCAATTTCATAGTGCTCTCAAGCAAGTTTCTGAGAAGTACAACTCTGCTCACCTGTTCCAGCTGTGCACAGGCCAGACTTGGAAATGAGATGGTACAGAAAACTCAAGACTGATTGCCCTGAGTGCGTCCTTGGGGAAGCTTCATCATCTCTTTTCCATTTTCAAAGCAGGAATAGGGTGCATTTCACACTGAGGGTACTACAGAAAAAGTATGTCATGACACTTAGAGTGTCATGTATCCAAGTTGTAGCCATATTGGTCTAGAGGAAAAGGCAATAAAAGATAATGTCTTTTATTACACCAACAAGATTTTGCAAAAAAATTTCTTTCATTGCAAGTTTCCGGGCACAAACACCCTTCATCAGGCATTGGAGAAAAGTTTGTAAAAGTTCTCCTGGGTAGAAACAAAAGTTCAGATTTCATAGGATTTCACAGAGGAGTTGGTAGATGGAAAACTCTGGGCAGTCAGTTCATAGCTGTTGTGAAGCCTCTCACCTGTTGTGAGGATCTGTGATGACGCATGTTATCTTGAAACAAAGGCAGGAGCAGGATCTCGGGTTTCAGGTGGTCACAATTGCTTCCTGCTTAGAAAAATATGAAGATTTCATTTTTAAAAATCGACTAAAATCCAATATCTTCCATGTGCAAGTATCCAAGTTGTAGCCATATTGGTCTGAAGGAAAAGGCAATCGGGACTCGTAGTACAGGTGATATCTTTTATTAAACCAACAAGTTTTTGCAAAATTCTTTAACTGCAAGCTTTCAAGCAACTGATTGTCTTTTCAAGTTTTAGCCAAATTTTTTAAATGAAATCTTCATATTTTCCCAAGCAGGAAGCAACTATGACCACCTGAAACCTGAGCTCCTCCTCCTGTCTTTGTTTCAAGGTAATTTGCATCATCACAGATCCTCACAACAGGTGAGGACTTGGAAAACACAACAGGAGTTTTCCATCGGTTGACTCCTCTGCCAAATCCTATGAAATATGAACTTTGATTTCTACCCAAGACAACCTTTACAATCTTTTCTCCAATGCCTGATGGAAGGATGTTTGTGCCCAAAAGCTTGCAATTATATAATTTTGTTGTTGTTGTTGTTGCAAAAATCTTGTTGGTCTAATAAAGGATATCATCGCTACTATGAGTCCTAATTGTCTCATGCCACTTAGATGCATTTAATAATTTTATCAGTGATATATTTCATGAGAGTCCTCTTCTACTAGAGGCTGCTCAAAATAATGTGTATTCTGGATGTGTCCAAATGAAAAGCTAAGGAACTCTATACTGATTTTTGAGCCAGAGAGTTTGCAAAGAGGCATACTGAAAGGTTTCCTCAACTCAAAATCCCTTTTCCCAAAGCCCTAATGAGCTTGTTAGTTTGATGTGTAACAGTTGAACATAGACTTACTGGGCAGTATAGACAAATGGTAACTAGAATGTGTCCACAAAACTTATTTTCCTTCCCTAAATATTTCCTTTCCAAAATATTTCAACCCATATCTTCAGAAGTAAAAATCACAATCCTGCCACTTCCCTGAAACTTTCAAACAGGGTGCAAACTTCTGCTTCTTAAATTGAAAAAGATGGTCTCTGACTTGCTCTTTAAAAATCCCCAGCATTTTGAACACATCACCTCCTTTCTTTTCAAACTGTAAGTATTGTAAACAACTTTTTCCATTTGTTTTCTTTTTCTATCTGGAATCACAGAAGAGGTGCCACAAGTATTGGTAACAGGTCTGTTCTGAATATGAGTGATAGCCTCAACACTAGCAGAAGCCCAATTTTAAAGAAACAAAATGCTACTGTTCCCATCTCCACTTCTTTTTTTTCTATGGGACTAACTTGATGGGAAGTTATAAGGCTTGCATCCACTGAATACTGAGCTCAGGAACTCTGATCTTTTTTGTCTCTGTGCCATCTGTAATTAAGAAGAATTTATAGCTAAAATGTAGGGAAAATTCTGTTTTCCATTTCTGCTGTATATTTTTTTTGATTCTACAGGAACAGTAACAACATTCAAATATAATTGAACTTTTGCCTGCCTGTGGATCTTGATAAGAACAGGCTTTGTCTGACTTCTGAAACTAATGTTTATTGCTTTATTCTGACTCCTATAGATAGACCTAAATCTTTAAAGGGAGTATTTTAATGTTTGGTTCCCAGTTCAAGACAACCCCAGAACCTGGCTTGGAGAAATAACACAACTCCAGTTGGCATCAGTGGAAGTTACAAGTGTTCAAAGACTTTGAAGCTCCCTTTGCTTTGAGATCATGTCCAAATAAAATAGAAAATGTCCTCCTTTCCTTCTATGACCAGGTGACGCATCACCTGGACAAAGGAGTGGAAGCTGACATCATCTACTTGGACTTCAAAAAAGCCTTTGACTTGGTCTCCCATGAAGTCCTCGTGATTAAACTGGGGAACTGTGGCCTTGATAACCTCATGGTCTGATGGCTCGCGAACTAGCTCCGTGGTTGGAACCAGAGAGTGGTAGTCAATGGAATCGTGTCAACATGGTACGTGGTGAAGAGTGGCATCATCCAGGGCTCCATGCTAGGATCAGTACTTTTTAATATATTTATAAATGACCTGGACTGAGATAATCAGAAGTGGACTGGCTAAATTCGCTGATGACACCAAACTATGGGGAAGTGTGGTCACACTAGAGGATAGGCTGGCAATTCAGGCTGACCTGGACAGACTTGCAAGGTGGGCGGATCAAAACCCGCATGGCATTCAACACTAAGAAATGCAAGGTGATCCACCTCTGGAATAAAAGTCCACATCACATCTATAAGCTCAGCAGCGCTTCACTTGCTAGCATCACAACCAAAAGGGACATGATGGAGCACAAGATGAACATGAGCCACCAATGTGATGCCGCAGCTGACAAAGCAAACAAAACTCTGGCTTGCATCTATTGATGCATCTCAAGCAAGACCCAGGAAGTCATCCTCCCACTGTTCTTGGTCTTGGTGAGGCCACAGTTGGAATACTGCATCCAGTTCTGGGCTCTGCACTTCAGGATGGATGTGGAGAAGCTTGAGAGAGTCCAAGGGAGAGCCACGTGCATAATCAGAGGACAAGAGAACAAGTCTTATGAGGAAAGGCTGAGAGACATGAGACTTTTCAGCCTGGATAAGCAAAAGCTTAGGGTGGACTTGGTGGCAGCCACAAATATATTAGAGATGTGCACCAGGAACTGGGAGATCACCTGTTCACCAGGGTACCCCAAGAGAAGATGAGGTTTAACAGCCACAAACTCTGGAAAGACTGTTTTAGACTGGACTTAAGGAAAAACTTCTTTATTGTCAGAGTTCCCAAAGTCTGGAACAGATTCCCTCAAGAAGTGGTGCAAGCACCTATTCTGGATGCTTTTAAGGCACATTTGGATGCTTATCTTGCTGGGATCATTTGACCCCAGCAGACTTCCTGCCCCTTGGGCAGGGAGCTGTACCCAATGTTCTTGTGAGATCCCTTCCTAATGTCTATGACATCTATAAACTCTATGAAAATATAGGTCTCAGTACTCAGCACTAAACTTGTATGCTTCTGTGGAGAACGAAAGTGTTAGCAAATAGGCTGTGTAGAAAGGGAGCAGAGATATTACTAGTGTAGCCTAGAGCAACTTATATATATGCTATACTCATCCAGACGACAACATGGCACAAAATGCCACAGTAATTAAAGTTGATTGGCCCAGAATTAAGTCCCCTGCAGCAGAAAAGGTGAGGTCTCTGAGGAAGCCAGCAAAAGATTGAAGGTTCCTCACAAGGAAAAACAACTGCTGTACAGGAACAGCCAGTGGATCTGTGAGAAATGTAGGCTTAATGCCTCTTTTTCAAATGACTATTTTGCAACTCAATTTCTCCTTACAGAATGTGTTTTACTTAAGAGAAAAAATCGTTTTCATTACTTCAGACATTTCAATCACATGTTTTTTATGTCTGCCTTTAGCTTCATGCATATTGAGTCAGATATATTCATGGCCTGATATTTGGTAATTACAGAATCCTAAGCACTTGTTTACAACATTCATCAACAGCTTCCTCATTTGTTTGGAAATGACCACCTAGGAAATTCAGTGCTGGCAAGACTGAAAAATACAATGAGCTGTCTAGGTTTATATAGAACTGCATTAAGAAATGACCTCCTGGGAATTTCTATCAAACAGAAAACTCGTAAGAGTTCTCACTGCTACCCACACCCCTCTTGTGACCATCTTTTGCAAGTTGATTCTTCCCCATAGCCCTGATCCTCAGTCCAGTCCCAGTCACTTTACCTATTCTCTTTCCTTTCTAGATCTGCTTCTGTAATCCTTCTTACTGCTTTTTGATTACTTATACTTAGCTCTTAAAGAGTTTTTTATAATCACTAGACCTCAAAGCACTTTACATGGAATATCAGTCCTGTTGTCCTCATTGTAGTTGGGGAAACTGAGGGACACGAAAGAAAGAGACCTACTCCAAGTCACCCAGCAGTCCAGTAAGAGAGCACTATCTCAGTGCTAGTCCAGAGCTCTGTCCACTATACCAAGGGTGTCAAAGATGCAGTCTTTGGGAGTGATCATATTTGACATCCACGCACTGTATCTCCCTGCTTATAGTAGAGGCTGCAAGACAATGTACTCTCATCTCTTCCCTTCTTTTTATGATCATTACAGTTTTAATTCAGAGATTTAAAATGCAATTTTTTTCTCCATATAAAAATAAAATAATATTCAGGTAAATGCTTCAGAATGAGAGGGTTTTTTGTTTTTTTTTTTAGTTTATAAACTCCTTACTCCAAAATCATAATTCAGAATGCCTATCTTTTGCTATAAATGTTCATTGAGACATTTTTAAATTAGAGCTATGCAAATAGACTTCTTCATAAACCTATCTTTGCCCAATTATTGATTAAATCATAGCCTTGCAGCTAAAACATCTTTCTGTTCTTTAAATACTTCTCTGATTACTGGTATCATGGTCCAAGCTGTGGACATAGAGAATAATCTGTTCTTTTGCTCTTTTATATAAGAATAAAGCTTCTGATAAGGTGTTCTTGCTGACAGCAACTATGGCATGGGAGAAGTGGATTAGATCTAAGTAGGCCCTAAGCCAATTGGTTAAATACTGATGCTGAACAAATAATAGACACTGGAGTAGGAGCAGGAGGAAATTCTGGTAAAATTAAAAAAACCCAGCATCCTCTGCCACCAAGTAAAGCCATACTAGGTTCATTGTTTTCTGGGATTGAAAAAAAACAAACAAAAAACAACCCTTCAAATGCAGGACAAAATCATTTTTCACGGCTTGACCTTCATGTGAGGCATTACACAAGTGACTACCATATGCTCTGGGGTGGAACAGCTGAGTCCAAGCAGCACATGCTTTTCTCATAACATGGCCCTAAGCCTAGAACTTTATTTGGGCTTTGGCCTGATTAATAATGAGGACAGGCTTGAGAAATACCAACGCAGGGGCTAAATAAGCAGGAGTGACTCCATGAACATCAGGTTGATGTGTGATGTGGGTTGCAAAAAAGTGGCCTTCAAGGGTTCACACAACCACCAACCAATATCACACAGATTACAGCAGCAGATTTGTTTCTTTCCCTCTCTCTCTGATGATATCTGAACCAAGGTGACTTCTTTTTGCAGCCCACCCAGGGGGAAACTCTAGGTAGTTTTTAGGAATCATGGTCCCCACTGGCAATAGGGGATAACTGTACTGTCATATGGGAACTGGTTGGCAGGAAACCTTCCCTGCTTTGAGTTAGCCCTTAAAGAAGGTTATCTGGAACAGTATGAGTTATACTCAGTGACCATGACTTAGTCCTGGGATTACTTGGAAATAAGGGTGTTTAAGGTGACAGCCTGGATCATACTGCTGTTTTCTCTCTGCTTAGAACAGCTTTCATGGTCAGTAATTGGTGAAGGAAGCTTTAAAACAGACTTCAGTATCTCGGTCCCAGTACCTGGGTACATAAAATTAGAAGGAGAGAAACTGAAAATAATGGTGAAGATCTATTTTGCTTGTATTAATGAGGGGGAGTAGTTAACTACAAATTGGCTAATACTGTATTCTAATAGATGGGTCTTCACTCTAGGCAGCTGGCCAAACATAAGCAGCAAATTAAATGTGTAGAGGAAGTCACCCCATTTATACATTGTTTACTTATTTTGGCACTGTGTATATTTGAATTTACTGGGGTTTTGTTGTCTGTGGGCACATCTACACATGAAATTAGTGCACCTAAATAAACCCCAGCACAGTTTGTGCTGGAGTCAGCTGCTTCCAGGCCCAGTGTCTTCACATGCACCCAGGACCTTAGCAATTTGCCTGGCTGGATCTCTGCCCTGGCCCCTGCCTGACTCTGTATCCTTGCACTGTGCCCACTCCAGGCTCAGTAATCACTTGGACCTTGAGCCTGCCCCTGGCAGGGCTCAAGCTGATCACATGCCCCATGGGCACTAATTGGTCTCTCTATACCACTCCTACATTCCCAACCTGAACCACCAGTGTAAACTGTAACATAAACCATAAGCCCCCAGGCTATAACATAAACACAAAGGGGAAGCAGCCCTCTACCCCTTGAAGAGGGAAAATCTTCCCTCACCACTCAGGTAGGATAGCCTTGCAACCCTGGGCTATATCCTAGTGAGCTCCCCTAGCCGCACCCAAGATCCAGATATAGCACTACAGTCCCTCCAGAAGCCTTGCTCCTGGGAACTCTTTACCCTGTAGCAGGCAAGGAGAGACTAGCTCTCTCCCTGGCTAGCTCAGGCTCTGGGAACAGGGGTAGAGCCCATAGAGCCTGGGGCTGGAGGGTCCAAACCCAGAGAGAGGCATATGTCAGCAGAGCTAGAGAGTCTAGAGGTCTGGAGCACCAAGAGGGGCAAGTGTCATCTGGGCCAAGGGAGCCCAACAGTCTCAACTCCGAAGCAGGGCCAGAGTCTAGGGAGACCAAAGGTCAGGGACCACAGCTGGAGATCAATGGGGCCAAAGAGCCTGTAGCCCAGGAGGGTCGATGACTGGGAGCTTGTAGTCCAGGAAGGACATGTGTCAGCATGTCATCTGCAAGGCATAGGAGTGCTTATTGAAGAGGATAGAGCCCACGTTATTGGCCCTTAGGCAATGACCGCAGACACCTGTACTCATGTGAGTGAGGCCAGGCTTGGGAAGCCCTGGGGAAGCCTCCCTTTACTCAGAAATGAAGGGGAGATTGCCCAAGGAGAGTCAGGCTGGCAAAGGCTGAGCAGCAGCCAGGGGGCATCACAACCATCCCTGGGATGAGCACTTGCTACAGCTATGTACAGTGGCTGCACCAGTTTTGTTATTTCTACCCTCGGCCCTCCCAATTTATTTGAAGCATTTTAGCCGTAACAAGCAACCAGACAGAGTACCCCAGAATGAAACTAATAGTTTTTGATTTTTTCAAAATCCCAGATGAGCCAACAAGAGAAGTGACATTTTTAGCACGTTTATGAAACACACAATCAGTGGGATACAGTCAACTAGTTTGGCTCATGTAACCACTTAAAGTTGTTATAATCTGGTGGGAAATTATATCTGGATACTAGCAGTCTTTAGTGGGGGGAAAAAACAGGTCAGTGCCAAGAAATTATATATGTATATTTTAAACCTGCCCAATATGTTATAATTTACTTCACTGGTAATAATTCAACATTGGTTGTGCATTTCCATTCCTGCAAATGTATTCAATGTGTCTGGAGATTACTGGATGAATTCTTGGAGTTTTATTAATTTATTACATAGCTGAGTGAAGAAAAGTATTGTTTTTGGCACTCAGAATATTCTTGGTCTGAAAATGTGAAATACAGGTCTAGTATACCACTAACTCTCACCCCTTTTATGACCTAGAAGGGTATAGTATTTTTTTTTCTCCTATGCACTATATTGCTATTCAGTCTTCCTCTTTCTATGAATTAATCCAGTGCCTCATAAAAAGAAGGACAATATTAGCATTAAAGAATGCATGCTAGATTTAAATCAATTCCACCAACTTATGCATAGTAGGCATGTGATAGTTTTAAAAGAATTGTTGAAAGCCTTTAGAAAGCTAAGCATTGTGAATGATCTTTTTGCTTTATGGGAAAGGGTTTTGTTACTTAAATTTTTTTCTTACTTTTGATGCATGGAGCAAAAGGTTATAGATTTGTAACAGTGAAAGTAGAGAGAAAGAAATAAAGTAAGAACCCAGAAGTCTGCGTAAAAGGCAAAACAGTAATGAGCTTGCCAGGCTTTAAGCAGAGATGAAAGGTGACCTGACCTGTACCTTCCAGTTTGTAACAGATCAAGAACCAGCAGCAAAAGTCATAGATACGTTAACTGGAGGACTTTTGTGATCATGGTTTGGTAATATCGTGGTGTTCTTAAGTCATGTCATGGAGGCTAAGTAGAGAGGCTCAAAAATCCAGAGGCAAAATTGATTCTTAAGCTGCGTAGATTGAACCAGTAGCAAACTGAACTGATGTTCAGTTGGTGGCCAAGACAGGCAGAAGCCTGCACTGGCCAAGACCAGAAAACTGGGAGTGCTCCCCCATGCAGTCCTTCATGACCAGGCTGCTGAACCCAGCTCAGTAGCAGCCCAGGCCTGTTGGCAGCCAGGGTCTGTGGTACCCACTATGGGTCTTCCCCTCTCCCTCCTCCCAGCTAGACTGAACTCAACCCAGCCCTACCTCTTCCCCAGCCGTTGGCCTCCCAAGAGACGGGGGGAATGCACCCACCCCCTTGCCCACACTGGCCCCCTGAGCTGGGGTTTGCCCTGTACAGGCTGGGGTGGGGGAGCACCCACCAGAGAACTCCCCCCACCCCCACTGATTGAGTCAGGCTGGGATTGCCCCAGGCCTGCTCTTTTTCTCAGCCAGATGCCTCCAAGAGGCAGGATGGGGGGGCAAATCTCCCCTTCCTGCACTTGTCCCCTCAGCTGGGGTCTGCCCCACATGGGAGAGAGGCACCCATTGAGGGGCTTTTTTTGTCAGTTCAGCCCTTCCCCTTCCCAGGCTGTCACCTCTGGGGGAAGGGGGGGCGGGGGCAACGCACCTTCCAGCCCAGCACTGCCCCCACCAGCCAGGGTCTGCCTGGCACAGGCAGAAGCACCCATGTGGAGGCTTTTTGTCTTGCTGCAGCTTGGAGTCAGGCTATTATCATCTCAGTCCCCCTTCTTCCCCAGATGGCTCAGGACCAGCAGGGTTGGGGCAGTTCCAGCCAAGCTAGAGCTGCAAGGGGAGGGGGTTGAAAAGCCCCTTGGTAGGTGCTTCTTCTCCATGCCAGCCAGACCTTGGCTCAGGGGGCTGCTGTGGGGAGGAGGGTTCCCATCCCCTGCCTCCCTACCAGTCTCAGAGGCAGAGGGCTGGGGAAGGGCTGGGGCTGGGGTGATTCCAGCTCAGCTGGAGCTGCAAGGGAGAGGGGGGCAAAAAGTCTCTGTTGTGGGTGCTTTTCCTGTCTGCTCTGGGCAGACCTCAGAAGGAAGTATATTCCCACCCTGTCTTCCCCCATAACTCAGAGGCAGACAGCTAAGGAGGAGGCAGGGCTGAGCCAATCCCAGGTTACCTCAGTGCTGCAGGGGGCAGGCAAAAAGCTGCCAGGTGAGGGGTCCCCCCTTCCCAGAGCCCAGCTGGGGGAGTGAGTGCCAGGCAGGATCAGGAGGGGTACTTCCTCCCCCCTCCCTCCCTCCAGGAGGCAGAGGCTGAGGAGCAGGTGGGGCTGAGCCACTTCCTGCTCAGGTCTCTGGGCTTCAAGGGAGGGGAGCAGAAAGCCCCCATCACAGGGGCTTTTCCTCCCCTTACTGTACAGCTTGGAGCTAGGGGGACCTAGGCATCCATTCTCCTGCCCCCATCCCACTAGGCTGACAGGCCCAGGCAGGAAGCAAGCTGGGAAGTAGAGGCTTTTTAGTGCCTCATTTTTGTGAAAACTGGGGGTAGAGCCAGCCTTGCTCCTTTGGAGCAGACAGCAGAGCAGCAAGGTATCCTGAGATGCTGCGGGATTGTGAGTTAACTTGAATCAGGAATGGATCTGCGACAGAAGTTCCATAAATTAGTCTAACTTAAATCAGTTAAGTCTGATTCTACATTCACCCAGGTTGATCTTAAACCATTTTTTAAAGTATTTTTTGTGCACTAAACTCCTGTTGTGTTACAGATTTGATCTGGTTTCTGATCACCGACTAGTTCACGTATAATTTCTGCCCCTAGCCAGAAGGAATGTGGTTATAAGACTGTAGAAGAGAGGTTGCATTGAAAAGAATTGAGACTTTCTGTGAAAGGAGCCAACTATAGAAATCTGTAACTGGAGAAGAAAGTAATCCTGGTCAATTATAGCAAGATGCATTGTTTTATTTTCCCTGTTGCAGTGATCATTGCTGTGATGGAAGTCGCCCTGCCACAGACACATGCACGTAACCACCATTCTCTTTCTAAAAAATCCATGTGTAAACTTTATTTGTGGAATGGCCCTGGCTTCCCTGCACACAAGATCAATCAGGAAACAAAAGGCAGTGCCAGTTACAAACCTCTGTTAATGAGCACTCATCCCCCAAAGTCCTCTTAGAGTTTTATTCAGGGCCATGCTCATCCGTTTGTTCAGCCTGCTTTTTTTCTACATCTGGTTTTCATTACTTCTCTCTCTCTCTCTCTCTCTCTCTCTCTAACACACCCACCTTTACTAAAACTACTAAAGCAATACCCAGTGAAGTAAGTCCTTCTTCCCACACAGTTCAGATTTTTGAACAGTCTTATATGTACTTTTATTCCAGGCAGTGATGTGTTTGTCTTTGCTTTGAGGTCTCTATTGTTTCAGTCATCATAGTCAGCAGTCCCTCAATACAGGAATGACAGTCTTTCAGTACCTAGGGAAATCAATGGTGAGTCCACAGATGACTGAGGAAGCCAATCTTTGTGATGTTGGTAAACAGCTCTTTCCCTTTGTCTCTCTTGTCTATCTTGCTACAGTGAGTTGGGTTTCCTTGAAATACCTGATGCCTTGTTATGCATCACAGTGCCCCTAGGGACAATTCATTGTTGTAGTCTCCAGGTGTTGGTGTTAATATCGCATTTCTTCAGATTTGCCTTCTGGATGCCCTTGAATCTCTTCTTTTGCGCACCTCTAGAACAAGTTGTAAGTATTTAATGGTTATGTACCATTTTGGTACATAAACTGATTGTCAGGCATCCTTATGGCATGTCTTGTCCAAACAGATCTCGTATTCTATAAAAATAGCTTCAGTGTGGTGGTGTTTGCTTGAGCCATAATGTGAGTGTTCAGCTTATTAAAGAATAATACTGTTGGTTATCTTGAATTTGGACTGTAACTGGTTGATATTAAAGACATTTCTATCCATTAAATATACAGATGGAAGTCTATGAGCAAATAGATGTGGAATAGATATGCAATGTAGATGAAAAAGTGTGGTAGTGCAATCACACAACACCCTCGGGGCCTCAGGGACCCAGCAAGTGGGAGCTGGCATGGCAAGGCAGAGCTGGGCAGCACCCCCCTACTCACACAGCAGCAGCTGTCCATGCTGCCAGCCCTGCTGCTGATGGGTGGGCAGGGGGCACCTTGCCAGAGCCCCACAGGACTTGCAGCGAGAAGGAATTTCCTCACCCAGCGCTCTTTGCCATGCCAGATCCCACCTGCAGGACTGTGGAGGCCCCGAGGGGAGGGCAGCAGAGCAGGACGGCAGTAGGGCAGGGAACCCAAGCCTGCAGTGGGCAGCTCAACCTGCGCACAGATCTGGGGGGCATGTGCCCTGCTTGCCCCCCCAGGAGTGTGCACAGTGGTGGAGAGCCAGCCTCCCCAAAAATCCCTGGTTGAGCTGCCTGTGACTCCATCTCACTCTCTGCCACATGGTCCTAGGCCTCAAGCCCCAGCTTTGCTGGGCATCAGCCTCAGCCCTGCCCAACTCCCCTCCTGCCTTCCCTCCCTCCCTATTGGGGCCTGAATCCCCACCAGCCAGACTTACCTGCAGGAGCTGCTGTCCAGACTACACTCCATCTAGCCCCTTGCAGGCTGGAACTCTGCCAAAGCGCTCTTCGCAAAAATGGAAAATCCACAGGTTTCTCTGTTAAAATGTGAATTCCACATTTTTCTCCGCTAAAAGGGAAAATCCATGCTTTTTCCAATTTCTGTGGGAAACCAAAAACCTGGATCCCTACTATTCATGTTTCCAGCGTTTCATAATAATGACATATGGTTAGCAAGAGAAGATTTTTACACTTTACATATACATTTTAGATGGTATTCTATGCTTTCTTGTTCTTAATCTACTTAATGGCTTTCAAGGCCTGTGTATAAATTGGTGGATAGACAAGGTAGTCCTTAAATGGGGTGTTGTGGAATGGCTTTAGTGGGATTGTTTTTGATGTTAGAATCTCAGTTCAGGAGCTCTTGAAAGTGCTCCTTCCACTGTGCATGATGGTGGGAGCTGCCATTAAAGAGTGTTGTCCCACCCTTGGAACTTGACTCTTTATAGCTTTGATTGCCCTAAAAAATCTGTATGTGTCATGGCTATTGGCAAACTTTTGAATCTTTTTCTCTTTGTTCTCCCTTGTTCTTTTACTCTTGAATTTTCCTCTGGCTCTCAGGTTTAATGTGATGATAAATGTCATGCTTCTGGTTGGAGTTGATGTTTGAAGGCTCTCCTTTTTCTTGTAATGAGAGCTTGCATTTCCCTATCATTGTCATTGAATCAGTCTTGATGGTTCTTTGTGGAGAAGCCTAGAGGTTCTTTGCGTGCCTTTCTCGAGGCTCTCCCAGTGATATGTGGTGTCAAGCACGAGTGACCGGTGCCTCCTGAATCTGGGGGGCACCCACAGAAGCTGCTGACAGCGATGGCCCCGTCAGCGGAGGCACCAGCCCAACCAACAACATCAGTATCGGCCGTTGGGGGGGAGGCACTGGCCCCTTCAAGGGAGCATGTGCACCCCTATGCACCCCCTACCAGTTGCCTATGGTGTCAAGGGAAGTTGGAGACTGTCTCACTGAGGCATTGCTGCAAGTGATCCCTTTCACCAGGATCTTTCAAGCACCTAATATTGAACCTTTTCCTTGGTTGCTTCTTTTGTTTACATTGGTGGGGGTAGTACAAATAAATGTGATGGAATGTATCAGTCTATGATCTGTTCAGCAATTGTCTGTGCTGGTCATAGCTCTTGTGATATGAACATCATGACAATCCTGAGCACACACTATCATGTAATTAGTCAGGTGCAACTGTTTTGAATGTATCCATAATGTCTTCCAATTGCTGCTTTGGTGGAATAAGAAGCTTGTGATGATGAAATCATGTCCTGAACATTTGCTCAGGAGAATTCCATTTGAATTGACTTTCCCCACCCCTTCCTTTCTGAGCAGTCCTTTCCATAGCTTAGAGTCCCTGCCCACGCTAGCACTGAAATTGCCAAAAAGAATGATCTCATCTTCTTTGGTATAGGTGACAGAACTTGGTCATGTTTAGAATAGAATTCTTTTTTTGTTTAATCTGTGTCTGGGTTCAGAACTTTTGCACTGATGACTGTTTTCTGTTGGTCATTTGAAGATGTTCAACATCTTTATCAGTGACTTGGACAAGGGGGTGAAAAGCACCTTGTTCACATTCATGGATGACACTAAGATGTGGGGAGAGATGGACACAATAGAGGGGGGGACAGGCTACAACTAGATCTCGATAGGTCCCAGGGGTGGGTGGATGAGAATAGAATGGGATTCAATACTGACAAGTGCAAGTAGTCATCTGGGAGAAAGAACCAGATAGCTACTGCACCTAGGGAGAAAAAACCAGCAGCATACCTACAGGCTGGGGAACTCTCTTCTCGTCAGTGCAGAGCCCAAAATGGATCTTGGAGTCATTATCAATTCCAAGATGAACGTGGGCTGCCAATGCGAGGACGTGGTCAGCCAGGCTAACTGCACCTTGACAAGCATCCACAGATGCATCACAAGCAGGTCCAAGGAGATGATCCTCCCCCTCTATGCGACATTGGTCAGGCCACAGTTGGAGTACCGTGTCCAGTTCTGGGCACCCCACTTCAAGGGGGATGTGGACAGCATTGAAAGGGTCCAGAGGAAGGCCACCTGCATGCTCGGGAGGCAGCAGGGCAGGCCCTATGAGGAGAGGCTAAGACCTGTTCAGCCTCCCCAAGAGAAGGCTGATAGGGGATCTGGTGGCTGTCTATAAACTAACCAGCGGGGACCAGCGGAGAATGGGAGAGACCCTGTTCCCCCGAGCACTACCAGGAGTAACTAGGAATAACAGCCACAAGTTGACTGAGAGTAGGTTCAGGCATCAGGAGGCACTATTTCATAGTCAGGGCAGCTAGGATCTGGAACCCACTTCCAAGGGAAGTGGTGCTTGCTCCTACCCTGGGGGTCTTCAAAAGGAGGCTGGATAATCACCTAGCCAGAGTCATTTGACCTAAGTACTCTTTCCTGCCATGGAAGGGGGTCTGACTTGATGATCTGCTTAGGTCTCTTCTGACCCTACCAATTATGAAACTATAGGAAACATTCATTGATGTCAAATGGACAAGTTTCAATACAGCCTTCCATAAAGGAATTTAAAGACTACTCATGTGAAAGACAGGGATTACACCCTTCAATTTCAAATGGGGTGTGGCCTAATCCATAACTGTTTCGAAAAAATAGTTCATTATTCTTGGGATCTCACTCATGATATTTTGACATTAAGGTTCACCAGAAAGCTGGGAGGCCATACAGTGCTGATAAGAGACTGCTCTGTGAGGCCTGGTTATAATCACATGACATGTCAGAGTTTAATCTTTATGAACCTGTGGCTGCCATACCCTCATCCTAGTCATTTCTATTACAGCCTCTCATTTTACACTTGGGGGAACTGCCTCAAGGTAGGTTTACCCCTTGTTAGATTTCTCAGTTTTGATCTGTAAAGGGTAGTTTGAGAGCTGTCCAAGTATATCTATACTTGTAAGAAAATATCTAAATATGTATCATAGTATACAAGAATGCATGCAACATAGTGTTACTTAGGGTATGTCTGGTGTTCTGGGAGCGGGCCTCAGGAACACCCTGCCCATCTGCTTGTACTCGCATGCACCAAGCCTGGAAATGCAAGGGAGAAGCTGTACTACAGGCATCCCCAGGCAATCTCCTGATCTCTGCTGCTAGCCTGCCCAAGATCAGCTGTGGAGGGCTGCTGCCAAAGCAGATTTGCTGCTGTATTTCTGGGCACGGCACATGCAAGCAGGACTGGGTAGAGCAGGATATGCCCAAGAGCTTCCCTCCCCAGGAATACAGTGTAGACATGCCCTATGAGCTCCTGACCCATGAAAGTCTTGTACAAACTTCAGGCCTGATGCTGCTCTTTCTTGATGTACCTGATCCTGTTGTTCCTCTAGATCAGCCATTCTCAACCAGAGTGCTGTGCACCTGCCATGCAATGTTAGCAATGTTAGCTGTGCAAACATGGCTCACAAGATAAACTCAGTGATTTCAAATTGGAATCCACAGTGTTAACAAATACTCTGACCTGTTGCATTCTTCCTGAGTTAGTTGCAATAGAAAAGTTGCTCTAGTATTTTTCCTCAGTCAAAATATGAGCAAAAACTAAAATCTGATGTTTTCCCTCCAATATCTTATTTTTTTTTCCTTAAGGATTTTTTTTTTTTGTATAGGGGAGTATGAGCTAAGTCTTGCATCTTTTCCTCACATAGAGGTCTGCCATCCCAGAGCAGTTTTTTAACCTTTTTTGGCTAAGTCTTTTCTAAGGATTGATACATCTAACATATGGCAGCATAGAATTATCATCACAGCCCTTGCTACTGTATATTTTCCCCCTTCCTCTTCAGTAAGTTCCACACTTGGAGCGAACACAAGAGAAAAGAGAATTAAGTTAGTGGTTTCTTAAAAACAAATAGGTATTGGGGAAACTTAGTTCAGGCCTCCAATATTACCAACATACATAAACCAGTAAAAAATTGAGTTAGGCAGTGCACAGCTTTCAGTAAGGGAAACATTTGCAAATCTGGAAAAGTTTACTTAATTTTACTCTGTTTATTTCTTTTCAATGCAATATTTGCTTCTACACTTTCAAAAAGAAGTTATGCAAAGGGCATCAAGAGCTCAGCACATCTTAAAGCAGAGCAACTATTTCACAGGGGGAAAGAAGAGGCAGAAGTCTGGGTAGTTTGCTATAGGCACCTTCAGAGAAAACCACTGCTCTGAGACAACTCTTGCAGAAAACGACAAGCAGTAAAACTCCCTGATGAAGGGTTCCATTAAACCTCTAAAACTGATATAGTATAGAATGTAATTAAGAAGAAGAGGACCAGCACTTCCCAGCAGGGCTTTAATATGGTTTCCTTAACAGGCAATGATCAGATATTTTTCACTTAACTATAACTGCCTTGATCTTGAAACAGTTTAGTGGGACTACTGCTATGTGTTACACACATACAGAAGAGTTTGCAGGATTGGTGCCTAGGTTACAACTTTTTGTATGAAGCCCGGCTGTAGATTAGTGTCTACCGAGACACAAGTCTCTTGTAATCTGTAGGCCATTGCTCAAAGTAATTCCCTCTTAATATTGGCAAAGGGTAGAATTTTGCAAGCAGCAGCAGCGTTCAAGTATAATTGTGAATCATACAGTTCTTTTTCCCAACAGGACAGATATCTAGTCAGCAGGCATTTGAAAGGCTGAGGGTAATCCATCCCATGCCATGACATGGTAGAGAAGGTGTGCGCATTGGAAATATAGGTTCAGAATCCCTAAGGAGAGGAGAGAAGTGAACCTGTATGTCCTTCTATCAAGGAAGAGCACACACCAACTGTAGATGCTTCCTCAGCCTGATGAAGGGTATTTATACTTGAAAACTTACAAAGAAGAATTTATCCAACTGTTTGAGTTGGGCTAATAAAAGATATCAGATTTATCCAAAGAAACTTCGCTGCCATCTTCAAAGCTGAATGCAATGGCTATTGGCTTAAGTGATCAGCTTCCATTCCTTCATTTTTTGTAAATCTACCTCTTCATCTCCTATACTTATTACATCTGCTGGCAAATTAAATTAATCAATGGAAAGCTTAATTTGACCTGAAAAAAAAATGTTTAGTTTTTTGGTTTAGCATAAATAATATATATATATAAAGCATAATGCTTTTGTAATATACATTTCAAGTTGACATAAACTGTTTTTCTTTTTTTTTTCTGTTTTTTGTTGTTGTTTAACAGCTGCATCAAGAAAGCAGTTATTCATACAACCCTGTTACCATCTTATTACATTTGTAAAAAGTAATATTATTTTAAATGCAGCTTTAATTAATTTGATACCGATTATATAACCATCACTTGGACCGCTTGTTGGAAACAAATACTTATTTTCTGATCTCTTCCAAACAGAAGTCTGTATTATATTTATTTCTCTCTCTCTCTCTCTCATATATATATATATATATACGGTGTGCTCAGTTTTATTCCTAAAATGGGCTTTGTTTTAAAAGTATTTCATGGATGGGGAAGCTATTTTGCTTTGTTCTGGACCTCATGATAATACTTCATATTTTACCTCTCTCTGTTTTTCTGTACTCTGTTGCTTCCCCAGGAAGCCGGCATTTTCTTAATGGCTCTGCCACAGATGGAGAAAGGAAACTGCACAATTGTTCCTGTAACCAGTGAACATCACATAGATCTCTTTAAGAGCCTCCATGAGTGAATCATGGCTATTGGAATGTGTCAGTCATGCAATCTCATATTTCCAGAAAGTGTTTATCTTTTCTGACAGAAAATAAAAAATGAAGAGTATTGATCATGAAACTGTATTTCTGTAGTTAAAAAGAAACAAAGCCCACAATGCTTTTATCTTCCTCCAAGTCATTAGCTCCAGTCCAACATGGGCTGGTTGGCTTGTATGGTACATCTCAACAGTGTGTGGGGGGACTTTCTCTGTGCCTATGCTGGAGCAGGCAAAGGGTCATGGCCAAAGTCAAAGCCACAGCAGCCATCTGTCTCCCCTTCTCTACTTTGGACTCAAATCCAGGATGAGGGGCCCCCCCCACGCATGTTGAATGGGAAAATGGCCTTGCCTGAAATTTGAGTAAATACAGTATGTTTTCCTGGGGCGGGGGCATTAATTTGAAAGTTAAATTAGGTCTGATGTTGGTAAAAATGAGAAACAAAATAACAAGACTAATTCCCAATGTTTTATTGTTAGTTTTTCCTTTTTATAGTTTGAAATTTGACCAACTGCATGCAGGAGTCACTGAAAGCAGAATTTGGTTTCAAGTACTTGCATGAATTATAATTAAGTGAATTGTACATAGGTATACCACCATTCTATCATCCATAATTATTAGAGATGTTGATTGATTGAGCACAAATGATGCTCTGTTCAGTGGTTTGCAGAATGTATAAGTTGATAACAGTCCTGCCTTGAAAAACTTGCAGTCTAAAAATCTACCAACAGAAGCTGCTTCCATACAAAGATCTATAATTATGGGTTAAGCCATCATGCAGTGTTGCAGAAATAGGTACTGACAAAATAAGCAGGACTGTAGATGTCAGGCTACCCCTGATAGGGTGGGCTAAAGTCATTTGTTTTGTAAAGGGAGAAGCTCAGGAGTCTGGGCTGTTGCCTTTTACTGGCTGATTTAGACACAAGTATTAAGTATAATACAGCTAATAGAGATTTTCTTTAGCCCCAGGGACCGGTATAGTTTTAGTAGTAGACCTCAAATTCCAGCCTTGCTAACAACTGCACCATCCACATGGCCACAGCGGTGATGCAGCTGATGGTTGTAAATTCCTGTGTGAGCACAGATTTGTTACTGAACTACTGCCAGCCCCAAACGTTCAAAAACCATGAGAACTTTAAAGTGAGTAAATCCAAGACTGTTTTTATTTGCCTTCGGCTTTTTAAGTATTTCAGAATCATATTTTCCAGCTTTTCTCTGCAGCCGCAAAATTAGAAATATTTTGTTGCAAATAAAGTTTGAAATTCTCAGATAGCACCATGACTCCAGACGTTACAGTTTAATTACACAAAGTAGCATACCATTCACAGTTGCCAGGTGCCCTGTTCTAGTATGGTGTTTTGCTGATTTTTTTTTTTTTTTTAAGTCTTGACTGGTTTTAATTTAATGTAATTCTTTCTAGATAGAGCAAGGTGAAGCAGGCTGTGTAACTGCTGCTGCTCTTTTGCTTGATAGTTATCTGGAGCAAGTTGCATAGTTGCAGTTTGTCAGTTCTAGGGGTTTGCATTTATCAGAAGAAAAAAGAGCATTCTCAGTTTTACCATACTATGGCTACTGGCTGTCCAGGCCATTTTATTTTCAGGCTTTGCAGTGAAATACCTTAATTCCAAAGAGCGCAGCTGTGGAAAGAATCAATGTAATTAACCAGTGCTCTCCTTTTGTTCCTGCCATGAAGTTAAAAACTGGTTGTTCCCCAGGACGCTTTTTGTAAAGTCCTGCGTGGGTAGTGCAAGATAGTATTTGTGGTGATGGGGTTTTGCAGAGTGAGATCGGGGTTTGTTTTTTTAGGACAACCCTGTGGTGCTAATAGCCACAATTTCCTTGGGCATACCGCCCATTTGGAATTAAATTGAATTCAATTAAAAGTGAGCACCAAGTTTTTAAGTGCAGAATGCACATGTTGAATAATACGAGAATGGGAGGGATGCTGAAGAAACGAACCTTTTTGCAAATAACCAGTGACTGAGAGTTTTTTGGTTGTTTTCACTTTGAAAATGTTGGCAAGGACTCTGTAAGGCACTGGCAAGAGGCAGTTATATGTTTGTAAGCTGCTTGGAAACATTCTTTTTTAAAATTATCGTTAGCATTTTTTTTAATATGCAAACTTGATTTTATACAATGCACACATCATAGATCAGATGCCGCACTGCCTTTTTGTTCAGCACATGAAATGTCACTTATACACATTGTAATTAGCTTAAGAAAACTTTGGAAAGAGGTTTTTCTGTCACCTGTGCAAAGGGAATTAAATTGTAGTTGATTATTTGAGGATCTTTGGTCATTCAACACTGTGGCAAAGGACAGAAATTGCACACAAACCAGTAAAAGTGATTGGAAACCAGTTCATATCTGTAACGCAACAGAAGTCCAGTGTAAGTAAACTGCTTTCACACTGCCCAAAACCTGTTTAAGATTAGCCTGGATGGCTGTAGTGTCAGACTTAACTGATTTAAGTTAAACTGATTTAGGTTTACTGAGTTTCTGTTCCAGATTCCCTCCAGATTCAAGTGGACTCACAGTCCTCCAGCATCCCAGGATGCTTTGCACCCCCCCAAGCCTCTCTTGCAGGTGGGTGGGTTAGCTGTGATCCAAGTGGTCTTCTCCAGTTGAGCCGGGAGGTGTGCTCTAAGGCCACCTGGCTTCTGGCTGGGGCCACTGCAGGCATGTGGGACATTTCCAGAATCAAAAGTGAATGTCTGTTCAGTTGCTTATCAGATCAATCTATGCAGCTTAGACTAACCTGCAAAGATTGAATCAATTCATCCTCAGGTTTTTTGACCATGTGGACTTGGTGTGTGTTAAGTGTAGCTCAAATAACAGCCCTCAGAAACAGCCTGAAAAGAAGCAGTGCATTGCAAAATACTACTTGTTGTTAATTCAATGCTTTAGTTTTCCTTCTGCTTCCGTGAGAAGAAGGTCAGAATGATGCTTGATGCTCAGGCTTCCTGCTTTGATTTCTTCCTCCAAATCCTCGAACGGGGCTCCTCTCAGCAGGGTTTCAGCTACCAGCTTTTAGGTGGAAGAAATGGAACAGGGCTCAGGCAAAGAGCAGCCAATCTCTACAGCCTCATCTCCTGCTGAGCCTGCACATTTCCAGTCAGAAAACTTATCAGTATTTAATACTTGCTGGTTGCTTTCCGCACAGCTGTGTGGGGTGTTCACAGATGACAGCAGGATTCCTGGGGGGGCCATAGTACATAGTTCATAGAAGAAATGGCCCAGCAAGTTTGCTCTGCAGAAACATAGGAACCCCACAAATGTGGTGGGGGGCAAGGGGGTTCCTCTCACGGTTACTTTTGCTGCTCTGTATGCATGTGTCGGCAAATCCCTGAGAGAGAGACACTATAGAAACCCCACAAATATGAAAACTCAAGAGCCTGTTAGACTTTGTGTGGGAATATTTTATAAGAAGACAGCATATGCCTCTCAGACCCTTTTAATATATTTTTCCTGACTCTTTCCCCTTTTATGTTGTTAATGAGATGCCAGATGGTTTACGTAAAAGGACCAGGATGAAGATTAAAAACAACAACAACGAAAAGCAAAACAGGCGAAAAAAGAGCAAGCTGGAATTTTTTAAGTATTCCTATGGGCTTCCCTGAGCAATGTCTCACTTTCCCAGGGGCCTTGGAAACAGAAGTTTACTCTGTCACATAATGTTCTATTTCTTGGAAACACTTGGTGGTAGTTTATTTTAGCTTGGTAGTTTTCTTTTTTAAAGTCTAAGATGAATTACTGTCCTAATATTATGTATATTTTACTTGGGACACTTCTGAACTTCCAGAACTATAGTCAGGTGTCTTTCAGCAGTGTTCAGCTTTTTCGTGCCTTTTATTTTCAGGTTTACTATGTTGTTGGGTTTTTTTAAATTTACAACTAAATATTAAACCAAGAATTCTCACATCTGTAGTCTACACATGCAGTCATTTTTCTGTCCCCTTACTACTGACTAGATTATAAGCTTAGCAAAAAAGAAAAAAAATCCAAGATTTTCCCTGAGCCTTGCATTCTCCATAATTCTGCATAGATCCAGATCAGTACTTTGGAAATGAATTGTATTTCAAATTGGTTTGAATTTGGTTTTGCAGTAAACTTCCTTTGGTATTGCAGTAAACATTGTAAGTGTTACCTGATCTAGTGTTGTCCTGCTGAGTGTGCAGAGCATCTGAAGCACTTGCTCTGAGGGGGTGTGAATTTCCTCACTTTACCTTAGTAGAATATAACCTATAATGGCACTTTAAATGAGAGCACTGACTGATGTCTCAATGCTGATCATTTTAACAAAAACATCCTATAATAGTAAGTGCTTCCAGTGTATAGGTGGCTGGTAGGGGATACACAAGGGTGTACGTGCCCCCACTGAAAGCAGACACTGCTGTTGGTACGGCTGGTGCCCTTCCTAACAGGGCCGCTACCATTGGTGGCTTCCGCATGTGCCACCCCCAGACTCAGGAGGCACTAGTCACTCATGCTGCAATGGTTACTCGGATCCTCTCAAAGCCTCATTTGTGTCTAATCCAGCTGCCAAAATCTGTCTGTGCCTGATTTTTTTCCTTGGAAATGAAGAACAATGCTTTGCATCTGAAAGCTTGTCTAAGGCTGCATACAAGTGATCATTTCTGCTGGAAGAAATTTCTTCTAGTAGAAAAACAGCCTAGGAGCTCTAGTGTATGTCAGAGCTAAACGATTAAGAGATGCCTCAGCACAGCTGCGTTAAAGTGAGTCCCTGGTGCAGGGATTTCCCCTTAAGGCGGGAAAGAGTCTTTGGTGCAAAATCAGAGCCCGCCAAAAGCTTGCAGCTGCACCATCGAGTGCATGCTCACGATTGGCTCAGTGTAAATTATGCACACATGGCGGTCAGCAATTGGCTTGCTGGCTGTACAAAAGGCTTGGGTGGTACCTGCCCAAATTGGAGGAGAGCCTGGATGTGTGTAGGGAGAGATCCCAACATGTACCTCGGAGGGGCTGATCAATCACCAGCGACTCCCTGTCGCGGTTACCATAATGTACCCCATACCCTGCGTGAGTGTGAACGTCAGTGTGCTTGCCTATAGTTTCATTTGCTGTTTGTCTACGGATTGTGCGTACACTGCATACCTCATGTATACAGATTGTAAGTAAAGTTTTTTGTTACAACCACTACTGCCTCCCCGCAACTAATTCTACTCTATCGGCAGCCCCATTCCGCTGGAGTTTCTCGGCCCCCACACTGTACAGATGTTCCTTCCAGTCCTGTGGCTAGAGAGCTTCACAAGCAAGCTCTCCAGCAAGGAGGTGCTAGATAGTTGCTCCATGGGTCACTCCACCTTTAGGAAAATCCATTAATTAACACCTTGCACTCCCCTGCCTGGGATGGGGGCAGGCTGCCCAGTGGCAGTTGGCAGCTGCTGAAAAGCAGAAGCTGCCCCAGAGAGGTGGGGAAAGTTCCTGCACTTGAAGACTTCTACTTCAATGCTGTCAGTCAGCTGGGAGGCAGGAGGGGAGGCATTCTCCCATAGTGGGAACCCTCCCAGTTCTCCCCAACAGAATAGCCCCTGCTCCTTGCACTCCTCCAGGAGTCTTGCAATGGGCACAGTTTGGGGAAGAGATAGGGAGCGGTGGCTCCTGTTCTCTTCACCTCCCAGTCTATGGGGAGTGGGGAGGGGAAAAATAGCTTCCCCACTAGGCCTTCTTAAGACCAGAATGACCCCTATGGTGGGAAGGCAGAAAGCCTTTCCCTGATTCCATTCCTCCTAGTCTCCTAGGACAAGTTAAATCTAGGACAGAATGTATATACATTCATTCTCCCAGAAGAAACTTTCCCAGGAGTGATTTTTAACCTTGTTTTTTGCCAAGTTATCAGGTTTAGTTTTCTCTTGGAGCAGCCACTTTTGCTCTGAGAGAAAAAGTTTGAATATCTGCACACATTTGATTTCTTCCAGGAGAAGAGCATTTCTTCCAAGTAGAAACCGAATGTTTGTACCTTGCCTTAAACTATCCCAACCATGCAGCTGAACTAATAAAAGATATCACCCAAAAATTTGCTTCTTACATCATTCCCTAAACAATTTCCAGAATGGCACTATAACTTCCAATATAATATTAGGAGCACACAAAGTTAAAAATATCTAAGCTTCATAAAATTGATGTTACTAGCAAATAAAAAATAGCACAGTGAATATTCGATTGGTTGTCCTTTTTATGTTCATGTTTATTTTAACAAAACCTTTTATTCTTATCTTGTTCGTAACTGCCATAAAATTTCAGGTCTATCACATGAGACTACTGCAGAATCAAAGCCTTAAAGTCCTGAACCATGCCCAAAATATTATGAGATAAACTAAGATTTTAAAAATGATACATCTGGGGTTCCTATGTGCCTTCCACATTTTGAATGTTTAGGTTTCCTATTATCAAACTTTATCTCCCCAACCATAAGAACTAGAAATGCATTTTCCTTCTCAAATGAAAAATGACATCTTGATATATTCAAAGATTCCAGGGTATACAGCTTTAAGAAAAATAACTGTAGGGAGATGGGTAGTAAAACTGTGAGACTTGGCAGAGACTTTGGCCAAAGTAGATTTTAAATTGCTGTAGAAGTCTGTTAAGCAGACACTTACTCTTCAGTATCTATAAAAACACCTTCTTCCCCATTTAGATGGAGGACTAGATGATTCCATGGAGATTATCACTGAAATATGATCACTACTAGATTGCCAACTTTGAATCTGGCTGAGGCTAATGACTTAAAGTTATCATCTGATGGCAGTTTAGTGGCTTATATTGAAATATGTGGGTGGCTTATATTGAAATATGTTCAGTTCCTCAACCTCCTACAAACCAGCTTGGAAACTGGAAACTTTTATTAATGATCTTTGCAGAGGCTAAGGAGTGAATGACTGTGTCAATGTGTCTCTGGGGCATAGGATTGAAGCATGCTTTTGGGTCATTATTGGGCAAAGATTAGTTGCTCATATAGTGTTACTTGCATTGTTAGCCAGACATTCAGCCCCAGCTAAAACAAAAACAAAATTCACTTTAAACTATCAAACACAAAATAAGATTTTATTTTAGCCAGAAGTCTGTGAAGATGTATTAAGAAGGAGCTATCTACATTTTTATGATTGTTCAGTGCTAATACCTAAATTAGAGAAAAGTGCCAGGAAAGTACATAGTGTAATGAAAGCCATATGAGTTTTTGGAAATGTAGATAGTCTTAAAAATGAAAGAGGTGATCAGGTGGGAATGAAAGACGACCAGAAATCTGTCTTCCATCTGTCCTCTATTGATTTATACTTGGATTGCAAGTCCAAGTATAAACCATTGTTTCAGTATGTGTGTGTGTGTGTGTGTGTACAGTGCCTGGCACAGTGGCATACAGGTTCATGATAGGGGGCTTCTTACCCCTGGGTATTATTGATAACTGGAGATAGCTATTATCAATAATAATGATTTATGGAGCAGCAGAGATATAGATTAGGAATAAATGATGTATTTATAGTATTTTATACAAATCTTCCAGAATTGTCATGAAAACTTATCAGCCCATGTATTCAAACTGTTTGCCTACCTCTCACTTAGATAACACTGGAAAAACTAAAGCTTAGCTTTTCCAAGCCTTCTTTGTTCACAGGTAAATAGAATTTTTCAGGGAATTTATAGGTAGGAACCTACTAAAATTGTGATTTTGTGATTTTTGTGGACACCATAATTTTGCGTGGGCTCTGCAACAAAAAAATACAGGCTCCCCACTTTCGTTGGGCTCCCTACAGAAAAAAGCTTACCAAAAATAAAATACTAGCTCCTTCTGGAGAGCCAGGAGTCCTCCTGGCTGCTGTGGCCCAGCTGTGCAGTCCAATGCGGGGGAGGAAGAGGGAAGGGGGCTGCTGACACTGCAAGATGGTTGCTATCCCTTCTCCTGACCACTGATTGGCTGCCAAGGCTGTCACTTATATGGTTCCACCCCTCTCCAGCAAATGGTGATGAGGGCCAGGGCTGCATTCTAGACGGCCCTTGCAGCCAATCAGCAGTGAAGTGCAGGACCACTGGGGCTCCTTGGCCAATCAGAGGTGTGGAGGGTCCGCCATGCTGGGCCTGAGAAAATGGTTGGCAGCCCTGCGATCTGCCCACGGAATTGGCCAGCAACTGCGTCAAGTTTGATAGACCCCTGTTTATAGGAAGAGAGGGAATTTGGGTAATAATTCTTAACTTTTCATCTCTGAGGTGCTGTGTCTATGTAACAGTGCATTTAGAGATCTTACTCTCTTCTACTAACTCAGCAGTGGATAAAGATCTCCAGATGTACGTTTTGATCTATTCATTGATAGGATGGGCAGTCTGTAACATGGGAGAGCAGATAGTACTGCAGAACTGGATCCATAGTCACGTGGAAGAAACTTGCAGAGCTGTTGGTGGCAATTTATTTTAGATAGTGTTTTTAGTCCCTCACATTCCAAAGTAAACCCCTAAAACATGCATAGTGTTATTCTCTTCAAGTCTAGGTAAAGCTGTAATTTCACCTGAAGCTTCCTTCTCATCATTCATGATGTCACCAGAATTCCTTAATGGAATTATTACTGCTTTAGTGTGTATAAATGAGATTATATTATTCTTTTATTTACACTCCTTTAAAGCACAACTAAAACCCTTCACAAACTGCATTGTCCTTTTCCATGAAGATGCAGCCCTACTTCCCCTCCCCACCCCAAACATCAGGGTTAAGGAAGTGGGGGGGATGATTTCCCCCAACCCCCTTCCTTAAGGAACTGGCTACAGTAACTAAAACAGCTGTTTGCCATGCAGCCAGGGATGGTGAAAGCAATGAAACAGTATGCTTGAATAAAAGCCATCTGCAATATGTTGCCTTACATTTCCTCCTAACAAGTAGGACTGCTTTGGTTTTACTCAGAATCCTGATACTGGGATGCAGGAAAGTGTAGTGAGTAACTATGGATGTACAACATGTATTTAGACACTGGAATTTTAGACTGAAAGGCATTTTGATTAATCTTTGATAGCTTCTTGTGAGTATGTTCTAATTGTATTATTGTTGCTGTATACCCAAGCTAATATCTCATGACAAAAACAATCATTTTAAGGGAGTTAACTAAACTAAAATAAGCACAGCCCTTTCTACACTATGCACAGAGTTAATAAACTGCATAACCATTTACAAGAGCAGCAACACTCAAAAGTTTGCCAGTTGGGTTTAAAAACTTGTGACCTCTTCTGTGGGTTTTGGAGGCCCATTAAAGTGAAATGTTTTTGCATCAACTCTTGACTTACAAGTTTCAAGATGCAACTTCCTGTACCATGTAGTTTCAAATGAAGAAACTGGAACTGTGGTAATAAAAAAAGATGTTACTTTTGCAAATGTAGCACGGCCATCTCCAGCCTGTCCTGTAACAGGGATTTAATTTCATGAGAGATTGGATTGCTTTTAGCTTTTTGTATGTAAATTTTCTCCTACCGCATCTGTGGACTGGAACTCCTAATTATAGAACTTATGCATGCAGAGCGGTCAGATGGGGAAGCATTTCCCTGGCTCTGCCTGCAAAAAAGCCAAACTCTTGGAGTTGCCGAAAAGGTTATTTGTGAACGGATAGTTTTTAACGCATTATAATAAAGGAATCATTATAATAAAGGAATAATAAGATCTATAATAAAGGAATAATACATGCCTAAGAATTGAAGTGGGGCAGGAAGGTAGGAAGAAAGTCTTTATACTTTTCCTAGCTTGTTCCTTACAAGAATAATTAAATAGCCCAAAATGCTGACATTTGAAATGACTGTCACTGCTGCCTGATGTAACACCTTCTTGAAATGAATGGGGCAGCAAGAGTCACACACGTACCAAACTCAGGTAATGGGAACAGGGTGAGTGTAGGTAAGGGTAATACCCTGGTACCAAAGCAAAGACATAACCAGATGGTTCTTCATTTCTAGTAGCTATGCTTAGCCCACATTTTATAAGTTCTCATCGCAACTAACACTCCAGAGAATTAATTGAGTGTTTCAGAGTATGCTGTGTCTCCCTGTGTTGGTTTCACCCAAGACGGGTCAAGTAGGCAATATTCTCCTGAAGAAAAGGACCAAGCATCACATACTGAGTGGCTGTTAATTTTTTTTTCCTCTTGCACGTACAATTAATGATCATGTTATACTCTTCTCTTTCATGCTGATATGGGAAGGATAACTATACTTGAGCTTGTGTGTTTTTGCTGTTACTTCTAGACATAGTCAGAGGAGTTCCCCCTTCTCAATGCACCCACCTTCTCTATTCCTTCTATGCTTGTTTCTTCTGTGCTGAACTCTTGCTCCACAGCATCTAGAAAGAGAAGGAAGATAGCCTGGTATTTGGAGTGAGATTTCACAGAGAGCTCAGTAGCCATTTTAGGCACCAAAATAAATTACTAGATTTTCAAAAGAAGGTTGCACCTTCCTGTTGAGCAGTTTTAAACGTGTAGCTGAAAATATTAGAGCCAGATGTACTAGAAGCTCAGTTCTGTGGAAAATCCTGGACCTTCATTAGGTGCCTAAAAAGAGCTGAGCAGGCTTGATAGTTTGGCCCCACTGGTGTTTTGAGCACTTTTTAACCTGGCCTTGAGCTCTTCTGAAAGTCTTGCATCTGGAGATTTAGCACCTTGGCATTTGGGGCTGACATTTTGGAAGGCCAGAAGTAGCACCTGTGTTGTGCTTCTGGAAGACACTCACTCATTTTATCCATTGCAGTATTTCTTGTAACTAATTTCTGCCTATTTCGATTTCTCCTGTTGCTCATGTTTTGAAGATGACAGGAGATAAGAAGTTCTACATGTAGGCAGACTGCATCATGTTCCCAGTCTGTGTTTTCTTTTGTATAGGCCAACCAGAAACGGGGTACAGGAGGGCTTTCTCCTCTGGCTTGCTTTTCTTTAGTGCTAGCTGGCATGGTTGATGCTGTGACAGGATATTAAAGGGCTTCAGCTGTATTATGTACTGCTGGAAGGTAATTCTGGAACTAGCCCAAGAAGCAGGAATGAGTCCAGAGGCTTCTATGTGATGTGTTTGGCCACAGTTTATCTGAACATCTGTAAAAAATGTATTAGTTGCTGCAGAGCTGTTTATTTTAGTTCCTGTTTATTATGGCATGAGAGCGGGGCCATGTACTCCTTTCAGTTACTTTCACACTCCTGGCCCGTCTCTTCTGGGAAGCTCTAGCACTTGACTTCCTAAAAATACTACAAGTAAATTAATCAAAACTGGTTTATCCCTTCACCCCAAATCTAGGAATATGGTTTAAACATTTTTTTGAATATATGGGAAATGCTTCCAGTTCTGTGATATTTGTCTTTCAATAAGACCTTTAAATTGATCACTATAAAGCTTAGCACGGTAAAGAAAATGGAATTTATTTTTAGATTTAATTTAAATATTCCTTAAGATTTTCTCCCCTTTTCATCTATCTTGTAGTACAGGGTGGCCAGCCCATGGCTCCGGAGCCCCATGCGGCTCTTCAGAAGTTAATATGCGTCCTTGAATCTTTGCACGAGCACACAGTGACCAGCTTCCATAGCTGTTATATCACATCACATGATGTGACCGCTTGCAGCAAGTATGTTACTCAGTTTCGACTCAGAAGTTTGGACTCTGGAGCCGCGGGTTGGCCACCTCTGTTGTACTGTAATATGGTCTACCCAACTCAAGGAGACAGCTGGCCAGTTTCATGGGCATGTTGCAGGGCTGCCTGCCATTTTTTAGGGCTTTTCATGGTGATCTCCCCCCATACCACTGACTGAGGGATCCCAATGGCTCCACCCTCAACCACTGACTGGTGGAAAGGGCTGTCTGTCTCACAGCCCTGCCCCTCACTGCTGATTGGTTGAGAGGTTGCCTATCATATGGCCCCACCCTCCACCACTGATTGGTGGAAGGGTGGGGCTGCATGACAGGCAGCCCTCTCCGCCAGTCAGTGGCAAGGGGAAGCAACCATCCTGCCTGCTCACTTTTGTACTCACTGCCCTGTTCCTGCCCGGCTGCGTGGCCTGCTGGCTCCCAGTGGGGAGCCAGCACTTCATTTTTGGTAAGTTTTTTTTTTCCCCCTACAGATTTTGCAGAGGTCACCCGATTTCACAATTTCTGCAAAATCCACACGATCCCAATTTGGGAAGGTCCCTATAAATGAGGAATCTCTCACTTTTTAGGGTAGCAGTTTCATCTGTGCAGCAGGTTTTTTTTCTTTCTCTCTTTTTTATAGTGGCTCTTTATATCTTCCTTTTTGCTTTGTTTCATTTACTATGTGGCTTTTCTAAACTACAGTTTTGACCTATCTTGACATTTAGTGTATCTGGAAAACTTCAGTATCTAGAAATTTTCCATCTGCTTCTTTTAACCCGGGCAGTGGAGGGAGGAGAGTAAAAATCCAATTTATTCTCAGTCTAGTCGTTTTTTGTTTTTTTTTCCCCTTCTGATCTGAGCCGACTGAATACTGATCACAGAAAAGATAATAGGTGGGAGCTATTTAATTTTTTAATCGAATCAGTTTCTGATATCTGCACACAGGGAATAAGTACTTTTCATTCCCCATGAAAGAACTGAAGTTAAACTGTTGAAATATAAGTAAGTGATGAGAATGCAGGACAATCTGAACGTGCTAATGAAGACTGTCTCATGCCCACATGGGAACAATTTAATGTTCCATAGGCATTTCTTTGTATGTGTTACAAACCCAGAGTCAAATCCTAAGGTTTGTGACGGTTTATTCAGCCTGTAGGCAAACTCTTGCTCAAGTGAATGGGAATGGAAGCACTGTGAGTCTGGGGCTATTTATACTTGACGCAATGTAGTGCTGTGTAAAAAATACCTAAGTTGGCTTTAAAAGAACATGTCATTCCCTTGGGGCTAATACACCCTGCTTTTCAGGATAAATTAGCTTAGGCAGAGTGCTGCTGTACTATAACTATATCACCCAGCTCGGGTATCTCTATTGGCATGGCATCATGCCTTGTAGACATACCTTTTGGCATATGTCTTCACTGTAGTGTTAACTACAAGAACATCAAGCAAAATAGCACTACAGTTGCACTGTATGACCACTGAACCTGTAGTCTGAAATCCAAAAGCCATCTACAGTTAAAAGTACCACTCCACTTGACATAAGGGTTTATTTGTATGGATGAGACTTGCATTAGGGGCGATACTCGAGTAACTCTTCAGGGAAGACAAATGCTCAGTAATTTACATCAGATCACACAACCCTAAAATCTGTGCAAATTCAAGCAAAGAATGGAAGTGTACCTATGTTATCCAGGTTCTGGAAAATACTTTAAATGCTGGAACACCCTTTATTCTACCTTTCCCTATACAACATAATGGGAATCTGAAATAGTGTCCACCAGATTTAACTCTATCTCTGAAAGGTACCTTGTTTTGAGAATATTGGCCCTCTGTGGCTAGGAACAGAAACTGAATATAAACAAGGATAAGCGATCAGAAACTGATTTAAACCTGTAACCAAACAGAAGCTCAGCACATACAGCCTAGTTTCAATATGGCCAAACCTGGTTTAAGATGGACCTGGATGGATGTAGTATCAGGTTAAATCACTTTAGGTTAGAGCAGTCTGTCGAACTTCTGTCCCAGATCCTCTCCCAACACAAGTTACCTTGCAGTCTCTCAGCATCCCTGGATGCTTTGTGCCCCTGCAAACCCCACCTCATAGGGCAGCCCACTGGAACATGTCCCGCACTCCACTACTCCAACCCAGTGCCTAGCTGGCCCTGCCCCCAGGCTGTCACAGAGCTGGGGCAGCAAAGCCTCTGCCTTGGCTTCCAAGCCTGCATCCTGCCTGCATGTGTCAGCTTTGAGCCCTCCACCTCCACCCCAGCCACTGAGCCTTGGTGTACCCTGCCACAAGGAGCTAAAGGGAATCACCCTCCTCCCCTACATGGCTGGATGGCTTTGCTCCACTGATGCTGCAGGTAGAAGGGTGGGGAGCATTCACCTCAGCTCACCACAGCAGTGGAGCCCTGTCTGTGGGAAGCCCCGCAAGGTGCAGGGCACCCCAGATACTCCTATGCCCAACTGCGTGGGCCAGCATGTGGCCCAGGGAAATCTTCCCCCCCCACCAATGGTAGCAGCTGAGTCTAGCAGAACCCAGCCCTTCAAGGGAGGGTGGGGGTTCTCCTCAGCACAGGACTCCCCAGTGCAGGGCAGCCCTGGACTGGGGGACCCTGGGCCACAGAAAGCTCCCTGAGGTGTGGGGCTCCCCCCCACTGGCAGATGCCTAGCTTAGGGGGCTCCTGCTCCCCTTCCCCCCTACAGGGGACCAGCTGGGGGGTTGGGGTGTTTGCTGGGCAGTCAATCAGGGATGGCCCCCCACTTGTCTGGGCTGGGCCCAGCAATGGCTGGCAGACTGGGAGTCATGCTTATCTGACCCCACCTTCTGATCTGGGTCACTTTGATCCCTTTCCTTCACCTGATCTGTGCTCAGCTTTCCGCTCCCTACCTGATATGATGCTCTGCTTTCAGCTCCCTGCCTTATCTGTTACTGTGCTACTTGTTTCTTCTCCAGTCTGCTGCATGCCACACAAAGAAGCTGTCCGTGCTACTCGTGGCATCCACACTGCAGGCTTGCTACTCCTGCCCTGAAACATGTAGCTCTGTAGATGCTTATGCCCTTTGCTCCTGTGAAATCTGACCTTGAGAAATAGTCAACACCTTAAAACTTAGATCTTAGAAATGTTGCCAAAGGGACTTGAAGAGTGTGTGCACACACATGTGTAATATAATATACTGTTAATATAAGGGTAATATAATTCCTGCTCAATTTTAGGAGGCACTGCTTTTTCTTCTAAGATGTGTCAGTCACAAATGAAGGCCATATGCATGCATACTAACTCTTTCAGGGAAAGCATAGCTAGGGGTAGTTCCAGGGGGTGCAGTGGTGCATTTGCACTCCCCTTTGATTCCTGCCCCATCCAAACCTTAAAATCAGCTGCCTGAGAGGGGCAGCAGCATTTCTATTCAGACAGTGCTGGCAAAGTCAATTGACTTCATGATTCATTAAAATCTACCTGATTCCTGCTAATCTCTTTTCACATCACAGATGTTAAGGACTGTCTCTCCTTTTTAATTGTCTTGATGTTCCACTTTTCAAACTGTCCTTCCTTCTGCAATATTGCTGTCTGTTAGCCATTCCTGATAATGTCTTGCTTCTGTTTCACAGCTGCAGACTGTTTTTAGCTCTTGCTAAAAACCTTCACTCAAGTGTGGTACTGTTAACTCAGGTGTAGAAATGACTGAAACTGAAGTATGGGAGGTACTGTCAAAAACACTCAGAAAGGCCAAATTTGGTTTTATGAATCTGAGTAAGAGATGTCCATTCAGTTATAATGTCCATAGGACTAATGAAATAGTTGTTTTCCCATTTTTCCCTAGTTTGTGCTTTTAAACTTAATATATAACCTAGAAAATTAATGCACATTCCAATAAATTAATTTGTTTTTGCTTTGATTTTAAATTGAATAATGCAGCACTAGGCCCCTACCATATTAGTAAAGCTTCTAGTTTCTCTTTAACTGGAGAAAAATGTGTTTGTGCTATATATAGGATGCTGTTCCACACCATCTGTACCCCCTTTTCAAAATCCTAGATCTGTCCATGCACATAGTATTCCAGCATATCCTTTCTAAGTACCTGTGAGCACATGTGCATTACTAAGAGTCCTTTTCAGACCATCACTGATAGCCCAATGTCCATTTCTATCCCTGTAGCAAAATTATGACATTCAGGTGGGCACATGCACTCCTGCTGTGGCAAAACCCAGGAACTATGCCTGCTATCCACTTCTGCTAGTTTAAGGCAGCAGTCAGAATTCATTTGAAATATCCACTACTCACCCTGTTTAGCTCATTGTTAGCAGGAGGTCCAATTAACATTTTGCAGCATTGGCAGCCCCAGATGGAAACTACCATTCAGCCACCCACATAAGAAATTTAACTTTTTCCTTTCAGTTAATTAAAGCACAATCAAATCAATTAGTTCATGACAGAGTTTCCCCAAAGTTAAAACTCCAGATGTATGGCAAGGCAAAGGCATTTTTATGCCAGCTCATTGTGCTGGTTCGAGGTGAATTACAGCTTTCACATTTGCAGTTTATCCACTGAGGATTAGTTGCATTTTTTTTTTTTTTTTTTTTTTTTTACTTCCAAGTAGGGGGCAAGGAGAAGAGTGAAAAAAAAATGTCATCCCAGTTGTTTTTCTTCAAGGAAAATTGATATATTGTTGCAGAATTTAGGATATTTTTATTTTAAATGATACTGATAGTCTCAAAAGTGGTTGTTTTAATAAAAGGGTCAAATATTTTGCCATTCAAATGTCTTTGGTGTTTTTCTGGAAATAAGCAGTTTCACATACTCTATTGCATGTGTATGGGTTATTGTTCTAGTCAGTGAATTAGGCTAACATGCAGCTGCATAAACACATCGATTTTTGCAATGCTAGAGACCATGACTTCAAATTTTGGCACCCTCTGGGAAGACTGCATTGAAGTTGTAATGTTCTCAGAAGATGTGAGCTCTCAATAAACCAGGCTGTCTTTTGTTGCACACTCAATTGAGAAGGGAGGGAGAAATGAGGAGAGAGAAATAAGTTCACAGGTGAATATAAAGGAGACTGTTTAAAAATAATAAATATACAGCACACTAAGACCTAGCCCACAAAAACAAGGGAAATCTGAGTTCAAGCTTTCATATCCTCCAGTGTTTTTTCTCAAATCTTTTTATGGTTAGACATCAGTAACTATGGTCAACTATATATGTATTTAAAAAAAGGCTGCCTCGTTGAGTGTTAAAGCAAATTTTCAAGTTATATATGTAAATATTGCAAGAACTATTTATATGCATTCTATTCTTAATCCATACATTTAAATTGATTATTTAACAGTGGTATATATTGTGACCTAAGGGAGCAGTATGAACACATGGATCACCCAGTTGACCTAAGAGCAGGATGCTATGGTATTCAGCTCACTGTGGCACTTAAACACCTTGGGCAAAGCATAAGCTGCAGTAGCATCAATTTCTTTGCTTTTGGAACCTTGTGTCTCAGTTTAACATACTAAGTTCTTGTAGCAGAGACAGCAGTATTGATAATACTTCCTTACCAAACGGGGATGCTTGCGGGGATTTATGACTTTAAATTTGCAATGCACCGGAAGAATGCTAAAATCATTATTCTATTTGTCTGTCTATCTATCTATGCTGAGGTGCCTGGGCTGTCCAGGCAGTGCATAGAGAGAGTCAGGCACCTGAGAATGGCAATCCGTAACAGCCATCCTGCTTAGTAGAAAGCAGTCAGTGTGCTCAGTGTACAGCTGTCTAGCACTAACCAGAAGGAAAACCTGAGAACAGAAGTGCATCATAAATGTTTTCCCTCCCTTCTCTGCAAGCAGATGCCTCTCTCTACCTGAGAACCCTTTCCCGAGACATGGGTTTGGCCTCTACCCTTTCTTTCAAATAACTGAGTAGATCTCACTCCTGCAGGTGCCGGTGGTATCTTAATAGTTCAGTCATCAGAGAACTTATCCAAGAATTAGAATAACAGGCTCAGTTCTCTCCTCTATCTGACAGAATTCAAAACTTTGTCTCTCAACTCCTGAGAGAGTGCTGTAACTACTAGGAGGGCTTCTCTGGTTGATGACAGACTGCTGCACAGTCACCAACCCACGAGTCATGAAGCCAGGAGGAGAGCAAACCAGCTGAAGTGCAGCTCCAGGTTTTTACACAGAACACGTGTAGCATCATCATCTGCTGTAACATACAAGGAGGGGACATATAACATATCCCCTGTACTGCTGTAACTTATTTGGGTCTCGTGTACAGTTACTAGAGGAAAATCAAGGATAAAATTACAATGGCATGTTACATTATTGTAAGTGCCATATGTTTGCTGCTGTTGCAAGGCAGCCATTCACTATAGGCTATTATCTGCTCCCTTCCTGTAATAGCATCTGCTGCAAGAATCTACGCCTGGATAGCTGGTCATCTCTCTCTTTGAGATCCTTGCATTACTTGCATTGTTTTCCTATACCTATGTTACTTACACCACTGTATATGTGTCATAAGTTGAGGTCCTGTGTAGCCAAGCAAGGAGGGAACTTCCTTGGGAGGGAAAGCTTCTGAGTTCCAGTCTTTGCCACTAAGCATGTCTGTGCATTTTATCCAATGACTTCATCATGCAAAATGCACAGTCTCTAGAGCCTGGACCAGAATCCAGGTCTCCCTCTTCCCAGGTAAATGTACAAATCACTGAGTTCTCACTGTTGCTTACATCCTTTCTCTTGTGCCTTAACAAGTGAATTATTTGGTGCCTTGATTCAGCAGAACAGGAGAGAGTGCAGTCACTAAGCCTTGTTTCTTACCTGATCTCATAGAGCAGAGATGGCCAACCTGTGACATGAGTGCCACAACTGGCTTCATAGTTTCATAGTTGGTAGGGTTGGAAGGGACCTGAGCAGATCATCAAGTCTGACCCCCTGCCCTAGGCAGCCTCTGTGTGTGGCACAGATCTTGAAGAAAGCAGAGCAGCAGATCAGGCAGGGGAGAGGCATCAGAGTGGTAGTCAGCAAAGATGCAAGTTTTAATTTGTGGCATGCTTTCCAAGAAGGTTGTTCCCCACTGACACTTTCAGGGGAATTTGGGTTTGAAACCCACCAGGATGAGAGGCATTAAACCTGGGTTTCCCATATCCTGGGCAGGTGATCCAATAAATGAGCTATTAAGAGGGCATACCAATATTGACTGGAAGTGCCTGTAGCTGCTGAACTTTGTGTTTTATTTCTGGCATAGAGATTTCCCACTTGTGAATCCCAAACCTCGGGCGTGAGATTTAAAACAAGATGCGCAACTCAGCCATTCAGACAAGGTGGTGGCACCTGTGGGCACATGCACTTGCAGAATTTTAGGCATCTAAATAAGCTACCAGAAAACTTAGACATCTGTGGACTGTCAGGCACAGAAGCAGTTGGGAGAGGTTCTTTTGGATTTCTCCCTTAGTCTTAGACATCTACATTCTGCTTACATTGCACACACATGCTTTTTTTGGATCCAGCTCTAAGTGACTTGTTAATGGTTACATAAAAGACTTACAACTGTAAACAGAAGCAGAATTAAGAAACTTTGGTGCCCAATCTTATGCTCCACTGAACTAATACAATTGTAATATGATATTGTAACAATCTCTGGAGGTATGCACTGAAGAATATTGCTTCTGTAGCTCAAATTTTATATGTATAATATAGGCTGTATGTATTTGCACTGCGTAAATTTGTAATGTTATAATTTTGGTAAGGTAATGTCCCTGTAGCATTTAACTATGTTAGAATATTATTTTAGTGTTCATATTAATAGTGACCACACAACTCAAAGTTGCATTCAAATTAACATGGACTTGCTATTTTAGGTGGAGAAAAGAATTATAACATTCAACAACTGTGCAAGTTGAGCAACATTTTTTGGCATAAAAAAAATCCTTTGAGTACAGTCTGTTTGTTGTAGCTAGCTACTTAATTACTTGTGTTTTACGTATCTTTCTAATGAGTAGTCACTCAAGTTATTAAAAGCAGACTATAATCAAAGCATTTTCAACTTGTAATTATTAAAATTATTAAAATGTGGTTGCACTCTAAAAAGTTGTTATAAAAATAGCTTAGGGATGTCCCACATTTCCCTAAATTATTCCAAATAGAATTAGTCCAATTCATGAGTAAAAATATGTGAGTTTTATTCCTGACTGTTAACACTGCACACTTATCCCAGGACCAGACAGTAAAATTTGATTCCCTTTACCTGGTGTTTTTTGCCAACAGTAGAGTTAGGTGAAATCAGGAAGCAATTTGTGACAAAGATAGTTCTTTTTTTTTTTTTTTTTCCTTTTCATGAATTTTCTTCAAACCTACTCTCTAGGAAAGGCCTACAAGGAATAAATTAATTGAAGTCCTTTGAAATCACTGAGAATAATCCCACAGGCTATAATGGCCTTTTTATCAGGCCCTCTTTAAAAAGCGTGGGGGTGCCTATGACAGGTACTAAGCTACTCAGTACAGGCAGTCTGTGCTAGGTAGCATGTGTCTGGAGCATTTCTACACCTTGGCGATCCCTGGCTCCTGCAGTGTGAATTGAGGCAGCCTGCGAGGGTGCTGCATTCTGCTCTGGCAATCAGCAGTTCAGGTAGGCAGCTTGATACCCTTCTTCGACCTTGTGCCCGTTTCATCACCACTGCAGAAGTAGATCAGCTGGGTCGTTCTCAGGCCTGGCTTTTTAGTTGCTGGTCAACCGTATGACCTTCTACAGATTTTAACTAAATAAAAAGTGCTCAGGATGACAAACATCAGCTTTGTGCATTTTGAAATGGTATGTTCAGAGATTGAAGTTATTTACAACTTTGATTTTCCTAAATCTCCTGCTTTGTTTGTCTGACAGCCCCTGATAGTAGTGCAGGCTTACATGATAACTTATCACTAAGGAAAATGGGCAAAGATGGTTGTCACACGGTGGGCACCTATAGATCTCCTTATTTGCCTGGTGTTGCACTGTCACACAACAGTATTCAGGGTCCACAAGCAGCTTTACACAAGGAGGCCCCTTCTATCCATGCCATGCCTTGTTAAATTCAATGGTGTTCCCCAAGGGCTCAAACATCTACCCAAATAGAACCCACTGCAGGATCTGGGCCTAAGATACAGCTGGATAATCTGAGGGGCTAAATAGAAACTTTTCAAGGGAACCTCTCATAATGTTTTTCAAGTCCTTCTTTCAATTAACATGTTTTTGAATTACCTACTGGAAGCTCTATTCAGGAGAGAGTGTGCTTAAGTGTTTTCCTGAGTTGGGCTGGATTTGATAACATGAATTGGAGCCAAGGAGTGGAGATTTTCTTGCATCTTTATTAGCTTCCAAAAAGGATGTCCATTAAAATAATCTCAAATAGTACAATATAAAGTAGCAAATAAATAACACCAATAAATGGACAGAATGATTTGAAGGTAAATAAAATCATAAGAAATAGTTATGTGACCTGGTCGTCCAAATGTAAAACTGTTCTCTCGGCAACTTAATTTGAAATGAACTGCCTTTCATTTCCTTCTTCATTCGGTGAAATTAGCTACCTCCTGGCTTTCAGGTGAAAAATCTGAAGATAGGGCAAAAGTTTGAAATCATGTCAGACAAAATCTACAGAGACTGTATTACCAGATGTCCTAAAGTCAAAGTGAATAGCTATTGCATATAGAGGGCATGTGAGAACATGAAGGGGAAAAGCCAAGATTTCCAGGCGCTGTCAGCAATGCAAAGGACCAAGCTAACAGGTCTTTGTCTCAGTGCATGTGTTGTACTTATAATGATTTCAAAGATGGCATGTTGACACACTGAGGTGCAAATATATCCCTTTATTCTATAGTAACATATGGCATGTAAAAACAAATAATGTAAATCTGAAACATCAGTTTCCTCAAAGTCTTTCTAGGATGAGAAGTAACAGTTCTAGGGAAATCATTCCACAATCCTATGACACTTCATTGTGAAATCACTTTCTTGGAGGCAGTGTTAGATGGTAACAGAATATATTAATCCATGCTTTCCTTTGAATTAGAATGCATAGTAGTCCAGAAATGTTATTGTTTCCTTCCTGATAGAGTAATTCTAAATCAGCATACAAAATCTGGCCATGTTTGTTTCTTGCACCCAGGTCTTTTCTGGGCCACTATTCAAAATGAAGGAATAAAACTAAGGGCAACTATTTATTAAATGGACTTCTCTGTTTATCTTCAGAAAGATTTGCTCTGAATCCTTTTTTACAGAGCTGAATTTTCCTTATTCTTTAAATAGAAGTATGTGCCACTCAATTGATGCCCTTGTTTGCTTAGGAAATTCTATGCTCATCTGAAAAGGAGACTTCTTTTTTTTTTTTTTTTGGTTACAGATGGTGGTAAACCTGTGTATATGTCATTAATATAGAGCTAAATATTGTCACTGAGACCCAACTGAAAGAAGAAATGTTATATCCTTATGGGGAGCTCTGGAACTCACAGTACTTCCAGTAGGAATGACAGGTGTAAAAAACTTACTAGGGACCTGATCAGTTTATGAAAGGAATTATATGATATAGTTGTCAGTGATGATATGGAAGAGGGCCCAGTGACCATGATCCACTCCCTGCACTGCAGTGAACTCAGGCACCCTGTAAGCCAGCAACCAACTCCCTGGCCCCTGGTCCAGAGAACAGTCTCCAGTGGCAGAATACTAGATCCATTTCTTCAAAACTCTGCAGCTACTTTTCCAGACCGAAACAGGAGCTTAGCACATAAGTAATGCCTTTCCCCTCTGAACTGGAGGTCTCCTGCAGGGATTTATATACTCCATAGAGCAGGGGTGGGGAAACGATGGCCCATGGGCTGGATCCAGCCTGCCAGTTGATTTTATCTGGCCCACAGCTGCCCCCCACAGTGCTCCACATGGTGCTGAGCCCCACTTGCTTCCATTGGAGACAGCCCATACTGTGCTCCCTCCAAAGTCCGCCAGCCCCAGCCAGCGCACACAGATTCCTGATGGGACTGCTCCCAGTGTGGCTGCAACTGTTTGGATACTACTCAGCTCCCTCCACCTCCACAGACTCCATCTCCTACCCCTGCTGCACCACGCCAAGTTGGGGGGTGAAGCTACTTACAGCCAAACGGCTGCTGCTGCAGCATGCAGGGCTCAAGCTCCAGCTTCTGGCTGCCTTCTTCTCAGCCTGTCTGATCAGCACGATGAGCCTCTGGGCAGGGAATTGACTGGATGGTAGCCAGGAGCTGGAGCTAGAGCTGGGGTCCTACGTGCTGGGGCAGGAGTCACCCAGCTGCATCTTCCTGCCTGCTTGGCTGGGCATCTGCTGCCCAGTGTGTCCCCATAGCCACTGCCTCTGCTTCCCATTGCTGCCTGAAACAGCACAGCAGGGGCAGGAGAAGGAGGAGCCACTGGAGCCTGAGGCAACTGAGCACTGCCCTGGTTGGAGTGCATTTCTGGCTTCCCTGGATGAGAGCAGGTGGGCCTCAGTCCCATGCGGATTGCTGCAACCATGGGCCAGATGGGGGATGGACCAGAGCTGCACCTGCACCATCTGGGTGAGCTCTGCTGCGCATCCCCTGCCCCCTCCCTCTCTCCCTCCACCCCCAGCCAGCTTCTGGGACCTAGTGCACAGTCAGCCCACCACATACACACACCCCCTGCACCCACCCTCCACACAAGTTACAAATGGTGTAAATTTGACTATAATTCGAACTGTTTTGCTATTGCCCTTATATACACTTCTCAAGAAAACATAAATCCAGACAAAAATTAGTTTTTGAAATAAAATGAATACACGTTATAGTAAATCTTTGGATTTTAGTATACAATTTGGTTTTTTATCCTTGATTTGTTAAAATGATATCTTCTGAAAGATTATACGTGTGCCTCTCTCAACATCTTACCAAAACTCATCAAATGGCCCTCCAGTCAAAATAATACCCCACCCCTTCCATAAAGGATTGCATTCTGCAGGCTTTGTACCTCAGTCAGACATAAATTGTACTTTTTCTCCTGGCCCAGGTACTCATGAAGGACGATTGCTGCTACCTAGAGCCCTCAGTATTGACTAAGTTACTTGCAGGCTTTTTGGCTAAGTACAGACAGTCAAAAAGCATGAGGCTGAATCAGTTCAGTCTTTATAGGTTAGTCTAAGCTGCAGATTAAACTGAGAAACAACTGGACACACATTTACCTTTGGTTCAGGAAATGCAGCCACATGCATGCAGTGGCTCAAGCCAGAACCTGGGGGGGTGTTAGAGCACGGCTCTCTGGCATGTAACAAGCCTGGGCTGTGTGTTTGCTTCCTTTTCCTGCTGCCCCCAAGGTCACTAGGATTTACAGTCCAGAGTCAGAGAAGCAGGATTCTGCAGAGTTGCTCATCACTTCCTCTTCCTGTTTCCAGGTGCCTCTGGGATTTGTAGTCCACAGTTGCAGCCAGCAGTAACTTTCAGTAAGTTTAGCAAGGCAAAACAGCTCTGTACTTGGGGGAAGAGGGGTTTTAACGCCCCCCTCCCTGGCCCTAGACCTCAGCCAGGGTTTGCCTGGCGGGGAGCAGTCCCTGCTTCCTTCCCCCCACTCCCTCCAACCTTCTCTGCTGGAGCAGACAGCACAGCTCAGCTTAGCCCAGGGCTGGAAAGCATGGCTGGGATGCTGGGGGTCTCTGATTTTACTTAAACCAGGAAAGGGTCTTGGACAGTTTCACAAACTGGTTTGACCCAAATCAGTTAAATCTGAGACTACACTTGACCAGGTTTACCATTGTCAGAGCTAAATGGTTAAGAGATGCCTCGGCACAGCTGCGTATTAGCACACTGTGAGTCCCTGGTGCAGGGATTTTTCCTTGCAGCGGGAAAAAGTCCTTGGTGCAAAATCAGCTCCTCCCAAAAGCTTGCAGCTGGGCCATTGAATGCATGCTTTCGATTGGCTCAGTGTAAATTATTCACACGTGGTGGCTAGCAGTTGGCTCGCTAGCCATATAAAAGGCTTGGGACGTTTCCGCCCAAGTTGGAGGAGAGCTTGGATGCACGTAGGGAGAGATTCCCATGTGTACCTTGGAGGCATGGAACGCCTGATCAACCACCAACGACTCCCCATCGCAGTTACCACGACGTACCCCATACTCTGCGCGAGTGTGAACGTCATTGTGTTTGTTTACGGTTTTCATTTCGTTGCTGTCTACGGAGTGTGACTACACTGTATACTTTGCTGTATTGCAGCCTGTAAGTAGAGTTTTTCTGTTGCAACCACTACACCTCCTGTATCTAATTCAGCTCCATTGGCGGCCCCATTCCGCCGGCGTTTCTCGGCTCCCACAACCATAAACCAGTTTCAGCCATTTTTAAACTGGTTTATGTGAACTGAACTTTATTCTGCTACAGGTTTAAACCAGTTTCTGATTACTTAAACTGGTTTGTGTGTAACTTCTGTCCCTAGCCTTCTAGTGCTCTTTCACTTGTCAGCTCCTCCCTGGTTTCTCAGAATTTGCTGGGAGGCAGCTGATTAATTCCAAGTAGGATGGATCTAACTCTCCAAGAGTCATGCTTGTGATAGACTAAGGTCATGACTGCTTCTCACTCAGAATGGGCAACTGGGGAGACTTCTTATGTTTTCCTATCCTCTGAACCTGCACAAGGGCCAGTTACAGTTTGGTACTACAGTAAAAGCTTTGTTATCTGGCATCCATAGGGAATGGGGGGCTCCAGATAACAAAATATTCCAGTTAATTGAGAGGCCCGAACAGGCGTCTTTGCCTGTTTGGACCGCCACTTCTCCCACCATGTCTGAGGTGTAGCCACCCCTCCTGTGGCATTGCTGCTTCTTCCACGGGCCCTTCGGGCCCTGAGGGACAGGGAGGTGGGTCCCATGCAGCCTGCTATGCCTTGGACCATGGGGGCTCAGCAGCACAGGCTGCTTTGCCCAAGGCCGTGGGGGCTTGGAGAAACCAGAAGTGCTATGGTGCGTACTTCTGGTTTCACTTTACATTACAAGCTAGCATGCCACTTAATAGAACTTGCTGGTTTGTAAGGTGCCACTTAATGGAACTTTTACTGTACCACTGATTATCTTTATTAAATCTAGTGGTAGCACCCTCCTTACAGCTTCATTCTATTTTATACCTTTCCGTTTTTTCAAGGTAATTACTAAAAAGTTGAGTATCAAGTCACCCATCTAGAGGATTTAAATAATTGCAATTAGACTTGGAAAGATCCTCTTATGACACCTGTTTCATCTGCCTGGCAGTGCAGGATATATGCCATTTAACAGCCTACCATAGTCAGGCTTATTGAGTAACTGCTGCATTTGGCTTCTTAGTTTTAACTCTGTAGAATTTACTAGAGTTACACGAGGGATCAATTTGACTATTTGTTTGTTACAGAATATTGAGAATAGCATTTCTTGGCTTTAAACTGGCTGACATCAGTGTTTTCAAGCTCTCCCACAGCAATGAATATTTTAAACTTCTCAAATCAATACTTAAGTCTAAGACAAATATAATCTCATCAAACAAACATTGATTTCCAGAGGGCTAGAGTTCATAGTGATGTTATGGGCCAAGTAGATGGGACACAGGCTAATGATTCAAGAAATCTATATTTTCCTCCCTGCTTCTGCCATGGTACATTTAGTTGTTCCGTGCCTCAGTTTCAGTCTCAATAGAATGGAAGTAATTTTATTTTCCCTCTGTTTGTAAAACACTTTCTTATGTACAGATTGATTATTGTCAACAGTGGCTTCAAATGTGTTCTTAACCAGTTATAACTGAAAAATGCTAATCAACCAAAGTCGTCATAAAAATCCTTATCCTCCAAAAACATAAACATGTGTTTAATTTTACACATGTAATTAGTCTGACTGACTTCAATAACACTACTCACATTACTTACAGTTAAGCATATATTTGTGTTTACGAGATCAGAACTAGAATGTGCCACCTATTGTCTTCTGTTTTTAAAAAAAGCCTTTATTGAAATATAAATAAATAATAGTAGACTTCATACTGAAAATTAGAGGAATTCATGTTTGTACATTGTAATTATATTATATGCTGTGGAATGGTACTTAAACTAGCATACAAAATTAATTATCAAGGTGATTTATGGTAAATAGTAAATCAGTTAATCTTTTGTTGACCAAAAAACATTAAATATTTTTGCCAGCCATAATTTTGATAAACTCCAAAAAGATTAGTGTTAAATCCTCTTAATAAGGTATCTTAGTAGAACCCCCTGTCAATTACTGGTTGTGTAGGATATCGATTTGACATGTTTCTGTGTACCCATTCCAGAATAGTTAGGTTTTGAGCTCATTATCCTTTCTGTGAACATTTTGATAATAGAAAATATTCTCTTTTTCTTTTCATTACAAGTTTTTTTTTACCATAATGTTTTCACAAGCGGCAGGATTTTCCAGAACTCAGGATGATACCCAACCATATTCTGGTTCAAAAAATGTTGGCCTTTCTTATCTAAAATATTTTTGATGAAAATGTTCTAACTGTTTCTAAATATTGAACAGTTTTAGAAGAAAAGGATCTGAGCTGACAACTGCTTTGGGACTACTGGATTCACTGAAATCTAATCTGGATTCTGAAGACAGTATCTGCCCACATAGCACTTTACAATCTGATAATAGGCAGATTTAGATGCAGAATGGAGTTTCTCCCAAGACTTCTTGTTTCAGTAATGTTTCATGTTTCTTCTTCATGCAGTTGATGGGTTAGACAAGGCTTCAATTGCAAATTCTGATGGACCAGCCCCTGGATCCCAAACTCCTCCTTTCAAGAGAAAGGGCAAACTCTCTACCATTGGTAAAATCTTTAAACCTTGGAAATGGCGGAAGAAGAAGACCAGTGACAAATTCAGAGAAACATCAGCAGGTATGCCTTGGTTCTTTTATTAAATGTGGAAAATAATTTTAATATATTTTAAAAGTAAATGAGGCCATTAGACAGCACTGCTTAAAAAGGTCCTGAAGCATATTAGATGGTTAAGAATCACGGGGCACATCTGCACAAGATACTAAATGCGCAGTAGCTTAATTCTACTGCACATTAGCATGTCATGGTAAAAGCCATGCTAATGCAATTAGTCTACTGTGCATTAGTCTACTGTACAGTAGAGTTAGTGTACTGCATATTAGTCTACTGCACATTAGTGTCACTAAAAGAATAGGTGCTGGCACTACTGTGCAATAATTCCAGTTACTGTGCATTTAGTACCTGTTATTATAGGTACTAAACTAAATGTGCAGTAACTACAGCACATTAATGCATGTGTAGATGTACCCGTTGTCATGCATTTTAGGCCCACTATTTGATACAACTTAAACTGCTCCATTCCCTGGGAAACAATTGCTTCAAATTCCATTCAGAATCCTTGAGAAGCAAGGCTTTTTTGTGATATCTTTTATTGAACCAACTGTACACTTGGGAGAGCTGTTAAACAAGCTTTCAGGTGCCCTTAGGTCACCTGAGGAAGGGTTCCTGAGCTGACCTGAGGAGGACATCCGATGTCTGACATCCAGCAGATCTTCCAACTATACAATTGATCTAGTAAAAGATATCACAAAAAAGGTGTGCCTTCCAACATTTCCTGGACTATCATTGCTACAACAGTACTCCAGCCCTACTGTCCTGAATCCTGTCAGTAACAACTTTTAAAGAAATTGCTGTTTATATAGGATCAATACCGTGTATTATTCTTTTGACATAAAAAGACTTGTTTATTGAGAAATGCTGTTCCACATTCTGCCTTCTTCCAGAGAAATCTGACAGATGGGGCAGAGTGGCACCTTAGGGACCAAAAGATTCAGAGAAGCATGAGCTTTCATAGACAACAACCCACTTCATCAGATGCTACTATTCTGATAGGCAAAAACCTACTTTGTCAGAGAAATCTGTGATGGGGAGTCAATGATAGTAAATGATCATGTTGTTTTGGATTTCGAAGCATACCTTCTTTTTAAGGACAGGGCAAACCACTGGGTGCACTGAAGTCCATTCAAAACAACATGAATCAAAACCTAACTCAGCCTTGTGAATAGTTGTTTCCTTCCTGCAGCCCACTTAGTCCTCTTACGTCCCCATTGGCAGGGCTTCTTTTAGTCTTGTTATCACTGACTGCAGCATCTGCATTGTAAATTTCTTGCATCTTCCCCTAACCCAAGATTAGCAAAGAGCTACAGTTATGAAGCCAAGGTATGTTACTTATAGTGCTACCTTTATACTTACTAAGCCTGTGTGAGTAGACAGCTATTCGATCTGGCTTCGGATCCGGCTGCTTCGGATGCCAGGGATCCAGTCCGGAGCTCCGGACCGGGTTCCCGCTTCAATTTGGCTGAAGCAACTCCAAAGCTTTGGAGCCACCTCGGAGATCCAGCTATAGAGTATAATGGGGAATCAATTAAATATCTATAACTTTGTTGTTTTTTGTCTGATTTTTGGATGAAACTTGCAGGTGTGGTAGCCTCTGCTGAGAGCATGATGTCTGCCAAGTTTCAAGAGGATCGGTGCAGGGATTTGGGGGGAACTGCACCCGAATTCTTGAAAGCAAAACTCATGTCACATCTGTGTGTTGCACCATAGGGGCTGAAAACTGCAGGGGTGGTGGCCCCTGGTGAGGCCACAAAGCCTGTCAAGTTTCAAGAAAATTGGTGCAGGGGTTTGGGGGGAACTGCATCTCAAGGTGCGGACAGGCAAAACTCGTGACATAGATGACCCTGTGTGTGTTAAGGCACAGCGGGCTGAAAACCACAGGGGTGATGGCCCCTGCTGAAGCCATGAAGCCTGCCATCTGTCGAGAAGATAGGTGCAGGGGTTTGAGGGAAACTGTTCCTCAAGCTGCAGACAAGCAAAAGTCATGACGTGGGTGACCCTACGTGTGTGAAGGCCCAACAGGGTGAAGGCTGCAGGGATGGTAGCCCCTCTGTGGTCATGAAGCCTGCCAGCTGTTGAGGAGATAGGTGCAGGGGTTCTGGAGCTCTGCACCTCCAGCTGCTAACACGCAAAACTTATGACATGGGTGCTTGTGCAATTGACTGTCTCTGTCTTGGGGCAGTTGATTGTCTGTATTGATTCTTTACTCTCCTCATTGCAGAGTTTTGTAGGTGTTAATTGTTGCTAATTAACTGGCTACAATAGCTAGCAACTATGTATTGAGCTGGTCCCTGAATGAATCATAATGATTGATTGGTAACTGATAACACAGTAGTTTAGCAGCCAAGCCTACAGTAGTTCCCTCCAAGATGGTCACGAGTTTTGCCTGTCAGCAGCCAGAGGTGCAGGGCCCCAGAGCCCCCTTGCACCTATCTCCTCGACAGCTGGCAGGCTTCATGGCCTCAGCAGGGACTAGCAGGCCTGTAGCTTTCACCCTGCTGCGCCTTAACACACACAGTGTCACCCATGTCATGAGTTTTGCTTGTCTGCAGCTTGAGGTGCAGTTTCCCCAAAACCCCTACAACCTATCTCCTTGACAGCTGGCAGTTGGCTGTTGCCTATGAAAGCTTGTGCCTCTGAACCAAGTTAGGGAAGGCTGGCTGGCTGGCTGCCTTAAAACATATATAAATAAATAATGATCACTTTCTGTAGCTTTGCTTAACCATCTTTTAGAATACTACAGTAGGGATGTAATTCTGTATTATATATCATCATGCAAAAACCTGGAAAACATGTCAATATCTGTTAAACTTTATAATGCTTTTGCATGTTCTTTTACTTCTTGTAAACATCTACTGTAATTTTAAATACGCTGCTTACTGATCTCAGCTTCAGAGGGAAAAAAGGGCATGTAAAAGTGATTGTCAGACTTATGTTTTTAGGGGCAGAGAGGAGGCTTTAAAAAGTTAAGCTAACACCTTTCTGCAAAGGCTGTCACTGGGACTTCTGTTTTGGCAGTGTGATTGTTATTGATATCTCAGAGTGAAGCAGAGAGGAAAAACAGAGCCATTCTCCTGGAACACACACTTTTAAATTCAAGCAAACTGTTTTCTTCATTTCATCCATCGTTGCACAGCACAGTTCTTTAGGTCTGAGAGAGGAAAGCAGTATTACAGATGTGGTTTGTTTTTTTTTCCTTGCTAGGATTTCAGTCTTTGTTTAACTTTTTCTTCTTCGGGTTACATTGGACAGCCATATTCATTGTGAGGAATTCATACACAGGTTAAAAGATTTTTGCATTGAAAAGGTGGGAAGGAATAATATAGTTGATAAAGGAATATAGGCCAGCAGCATAAAGAATTAAGAGTAGGAAGAGAGAGATGTAGGCTAGAGAGTTTAACTGAATGGGTGATTCTTTTCATATACCTAATTCTGTAGGACATTTTATGCTGCAGAATGACTTGCAGATGTTAATCATGCACACAAGGTAACACAAGTGCAAAGATCACTTGTGTGGGGCATAGGAAGTGACAGAAATAGATTTGATTCAGAAGGCTTTAAGAGTCTAATAGTGTACCAATATGAATACAAGTCCCTTCCCCTACTCCATTGACAAGGTTGGCAACTAAACTTGTCTAGTAACTAATCTTTATTAGCATAGAACAGCTGGATAGAACTGATTATGCAAAATCCTGAACACCTCCCCTGCTCAGCTCTGAAATCAGCCTTCAGATGGGTGCAAAGCACTTTTTCAGGCTGGTTACAAAGTTGTTAACTTTTACTTCATGATCTTGACTTGGAACTGGGCAGAGCCCCCTGATAGCCTGAGTTTCATATCATAAGGTCTTCTATCAGGTGGCTTTTAAGCTATGTTTGTGTTGAATATTTATTAAGAATAATGTTAAAAGTAGCTAATAAAACATAAAAATCTGCTAAAGCTCTAGTTTATATAATGCATAATATGCCAATGGTCCTATAATTCACAATGTGTTAATAGAGAAAATTCAATGCATATTTCAAAGAATGAAGTTAAGGTTTAGTTCACTAGGCCCAAGAACTTACAGTATTTATTTTAAAATGTAGTATACTGGTTGAGAGGGGTTTTTTCCCCCTAAAAGTACATTTCTTCTCTCTTAATTAATGGCCAGGCCAAATTTTCCATTCTGTTACACTGCAATTCCATTTACCTCCATGGGATTAAACCAGTATGATGTAATGGTGAATTGGATCCCAAATTTTTAGACACACATTTTTCATGTGTACATACAGAAATACATACACAAATCAGAGTGTTTGGTTAAAGCCCCAACTCTTGGAGTCAGGTTATTGCCTGAGAATATTGTATTTTACTTGGAAAAACCGTGTGGGTTGCAGAAAAGCTTGAGAACGTGAATTTGTCTTGTTAAGTTAAATGCACAAAAGTGTGTGTGAACTTTGGACAATCTGATCTGTAATATTTAACTTTAAGAAAGCATGTAGTAGTTGCATGAATAGCAAACATTTGTTAAGTAAATTGAGTTGTTATATATTTCAATAATTCCATATCAATAAGGTAGCAAATAAATATTGGGTAAAGGCCTGCCTCCCTATCCTTAGGCAAGCAGAATTCTCATTGGGTTCTATGGGAGCTCTGCCTGGTGAAGGGTGGCAAATCTTAGCATAGCGAATGATGAACATCTTTAAATGTATACTTTATATCTGTGCATCACAGCAAAGCCTTTTAGATGTGCCGCTATCCGGAAGCAGGTATGTACAACATGTGACATTCATAGTTTCATAGTTGGTAGGGTCAGAAAGGACCTGAGCAGATCATAAAGTCTGACCCCCTTGTCAAGAAAAAGTACTGGGGTCAAATGGCCCCAGCAAGGTGTTCGTCTAACCTTCTCTTCAAGACCCCCAGGGTAGGAGCCAGCATCCCTTCGCTTGGAAGTGCCAGATCCTAGCCACCCTGACAGTGGAGTAGCACCTCCTGATGTCTAGTCTGAGTCTACCCTCTGCCAACTTGTGACCGTTATTTCTAGTCACTCCTGGTAGTGCTCAGGGGAACAGGGACTCCCTCACTGCCTGCTAGTCCCCCCTGACTAGTTTGTAACAGAGCACTAGATCCCCCTCAGCCTTCTCTTGTGGAGGGTGAACAGGTTCAGGTCCCTTAGCCTCTCCTCCTAGGGCCTGCCCTGCTGGCTCCTGATCATGCAAGTGGCCCTCCTCTGGACCCTCTCAATGCTGTCCACATCCCTCCTGAAGCGCAGCGCCCAGAACTGGATGCAGTACTCCAACTGCGGCCTGACCAGTGTCGCATAGAGGGGGAGGATCACCTCCTTGGACCTGCCTGTGATGCATCTGTGGATGCATGACAAGGTGTGGTTGGCCTTCCTGACCGCATCCCCACACTGTCGACCCATGTTCATTTTGGTGTCAATAATGACTCCAAGATCCTTTTCTGCCTCTGTACTGATGAGAAGGGAGTTCCCTAGCCTGTAGGTACGCTGCTGGTTCTTCCTCCCCACGTGCAGCACCTTGCACTTGTCAGCGTTGAAACCCATCCTGTTCTCATCTGCCCACCCTTGTAACCTGTCTGATTCCAGCCTATTCCTCCCTTGTAGTGTGCCCACATCCCCCCCACCCATCCTAGTGTCATCTACAGATTTGAACAGGGTGCTTTTTACCCCCTTGTCCAGTCGCTGATGAAGATATGGAACAGTGCGGGTCTGAGGACTGAGCCCTGGAGGACCCCACTGCCCACATCCCTCCAGGTCATAGTATCATAGTACCTAGGGTCAGAAAGGGCCTAGAGCAGGCCATCTAATCTGACCCCCTGCCAATGGCAGGAACAAGTGCTGGGGTCACAGGACCCCAGCCAAGTACCTATCTAATCGACTCTTGAAGACACCCAAGGTAGGAGCAAGAACAACTTTCCTAGGAAGCCGGTTCCACATCCTAGCCACCCTAACTGTGAAGTAGTGCCTCCTAATGTC
>JAGPOW010003648.1:6617967-6683351 GCA_030014935.1 Caiman crocodilus
TGTCCCCACCTCAGCCCACAGTTTGGTGTCGTCAGCAAACTTGAACAGCTCGCTTTCCACCCCCTCGCCCAAGTCAGCAACGAAGATGTTGAACAGCACAGGCCCAAGGACTGAGCCCTGGGGGACCCCGCTGCTCACATCTCTCCAGGTCGAGTACGAAAATGACCCATCCACCACCACTCTCTGGGGGTGGCCCTCCAGCCAGTTAGCGACCCATTTAACTGTGTAGGTGTCGACGCCACAGTCCCTAGTTTTTTTATGAGAATGGCTTGGGAGATGGTGTTGAAGGCCTTCCTGAAGTCCAGAAAGACTACATCCACTGCTACCCCTGCATCTAAGGATTTTGTGATCTGGTTATGGAAGGCCACCAGGTTGATCTGACAGGACCTGCCTCTAATGAACCCATGTTGGTTGTCCCTAAGCATAACCTCCCCTGCTGGCCCCTCGTGGATATGTCAGGATAATTCTCTCAAAAAGCTTACCCAGGATCGAGATAAGACTGACTGGCCTATAGTTTCCTGGGTCCTCCTTCCTCCCTTTTTTTGGAAATGGGGACCACACTGGCCCTTTTCCAGTCATCTGGCACCATACCAGAGCACCACTAATGCTCATCATGCCAGGGGTCCCACAATGACCTCTGTTAATTACCTCAGCGCTCAGGTGGAGATCGTCAGGACTTGCTGATTTAAATACATCCAGTCCCTCCAGAAGTTCCCTGACTAGATCCTCACTGACCCTAGGCCTGGGCGCACCTCCCCTGGGTCCTGAGGGGGTCCCGGCGCAACAGTCTGGTCCAGTCCCTGCTCAGGAGAATGGAGGCAAAGAAATTGTTAAATAAGTTAGCTTTGTCATCTGGTGTGACGACCAGATTTCCTAGCATGTCTTGCAGAGGCCCCATGTTACCTGGTACCTTCTTTTTGCTCCCTATGTATTTAAAAAAGGATTTCTTGTTGTCCCTGATCCGGGTTGCTAGTCCTAGTTCCATCTCTGCCTTGGCCTTCCTGACTACCCCCCTGCAGCCCCAAGCAACCGAGGTATAGTCTTCCCTGGTGATGGCCCCTCCCTTCCATTGGGTGTATGCTTCCTTTTTAGCTAGGAGACATTCCCCTATGCTTTTGATGAATTATGGGGGCTTTTATATCCTCTTGTCCCGTTTGATCTGTGTTGGAATCACCTCCCTTTGGGCTTGGAGGAGCATCTCCTTAAGGCATGACCACTCTTCTTGGACACCTGCCTCCCCTCCCCTCTGGGTCCTCAGTACCTCCCCAGCATTATCAGGGCCATATTGATTTGATCAAAACATAGTCCTGACACTTTTCCAAACTCTGCCCATAAAATAAGGTCCACCCAGGTGAGCTACTAAAATGAGAAACTGCTCAATGGAAATGTACAATACAGGTCTATGTTGCCCAATGGGACCCTTCAGCTGGTGTGGTAGCCCTTTTTTTTTCGATGTGCCCGTTGGCTCTGCAAAATTCCTTAAGGATCCTTAAAATTGGTTTCTTGATTGGGAAGGAAGTGAGTGCTGATAGTCTCTCAAATGCTGTCTGCTCCTATCACCAAAATGATTATCCATTCATAACAAATTGTACAAATTTTGATCCTTTCCTTACTTTTCTCTCTGAGGGATAAAGTAGTTTAAAATGTTGACACACATCATCCTTGGGCATCTAAATGAAAAGTTCCCTAAAATAAGTTAGGGTTCTCAGAGTTATCATGGGATCTTGCAGACACAGGCAAGTACCTCTGTATTAGAACTGGGCAGAAAATCTTTTTTTCTTAGACTATGAACATTTTCAAACTCTGGCACAAGAAAAAGCATTCCTAAGATAGTGGCTAGGGCACTCTCCTGGGACGTGGGAATCTGAGATTAAAGCCTCTGGCCTGAATCAGGCAGAACCCTAACCCTTGTGCAATAGGGTATTGTAGGGTGGGTTACTCAATCTCTCCTGTTGGGGCTGTTCTACACTGTGTTAAATATGCACTGGTGGAAAAATAGAGTGAGAGAGGCTCTTTAATGCTAGGTGCATCTTCATGTGAAATTAGTGCGACGCAGCAAACTCTGGCACATTTCACACCAGGAAATATTGCTACTCCCAGGCACAGCATTTACATGTGCACCCAGGACTGCAGCCCAAGCTGGCAGGGAGCTTGTGGGGGCCAGCTTGTCAGCCCAGGACTGCTCCACCCTGGCTCAGCATGCTGCAGAGGGTCTGGCTGGGGCCACCTATACACATGCAGGAAGGCTGCTCCAATGCACTGTAATTAATTGAGTCTGCTGGAGCGTGGTAATTACTGTGTTCCAGCAGACTCCAGTGTCAGGCTTATCATGATCCCCATGACCCAATGAATTATTTGTTTAAAGATGGTTTTATTTTCTCCTTTTGCTTTAAAGTCCTTAACAAAGATTATTTCCAGAATCTTCTCTGAGTTAAAGTCCATGAATTTTGGGGAAGTTTTGAAATTTGTGCCTATAAGTATTTAAGAAGTATCTATCAGGGTGGAAAATAAAGAAAAAAAACCCTAGACGTTCAACTAGTGGTAAAGAGCAAAAGGGAGGAGTAAGAGGCAAGATTATGACTCTGTCACCTAGTGGGGGTAAGGTATGATGGGAGTGAACCTTGCTTCAATTAATATAGTTAATTACTTATGCAGTGTCGAAAAGCTGTAACAGGAGAAATTGAAATATCTTCCATCAGAAATCCCCCTGGGAGGTCCTTGCTGTAAGGATGGAGAATGTGGTTTTGAATACAGGTCCCCAGTGCCCAAAGCACAGCTCTGTTGATTATAACTTGATGGGATTTTTCATGAGAAAGGGCATAACCTGACATAGGTGCTTAATTCAAGGAGAAGATACACAGCTGTGAATCCCAAGCAGAGATAAACACCTCCCTCCAGCATTAGGCACTTATCTACCTTTAGACACCCAGGGCAACCTATACATGTACTGGTTCGTATTCTAATTAGAACCCATTGGAACAGGCTTGATTAATTAAGTCCTCTCCACGTTTTAATTAGAGTGCTCCAGTGTGGCCTCGTCGTCATGTGTACAAGCTCCTGCACATTTTAAAATGGTTGTGGGGGCACTTTCACTAAATGTCATCAAATGAAGTTTAGAGGAAGTGTCTCATGGCCATTTTTAAACGTGCAGGAGCTTAATACACGTGGCAGTGAGGCATTTTAATTGGAACGGCTGTCCAATTAAAATGCCTACCCCAAGCACATGTATAGGCAGCATAAGACCTTAGATCCTGTCACACTCCCTGTCATTTGTTCTGGCTAGCTTATATGACTCCATACCCTGCTTCCTAGTTTCTGTGGAGCACACCCTCAACTCTCTCTCCATCCAACTTTGTAAAACTTTGGAGCAGCCTTCCTGCATGTGAATAGGTGGCCCCAGCCAGACCCTCTGCAGCATGCTGAGCCAGGGTGGAGCAGTCCTGGGCTGACAAGCTGGCCCGCACAAGCTCCCTGCCTAGCTCATGACAGGATTCTGCTAGGCACCGAAAAGTTTGGCATTGTAATACCGAGGGGCCTTAATGGAGCTATTCATTTGTACCTAAATACTGCTCCATATCCTTAGAGTGCAGGATCTTAAGTTATGTCTTCAATTCAGAATTAGCTTAAGCTCTTACAGATGTCTCTGTCCTTCTTCCCATCCACACATACCATAATACCCTCCCTTCCCAGTTTGGTTGTGTTTTACCCCCAGACCAGGTAGCCTGTCTTGATTTGGAGACCAAAGCCTAGATGCAGCTTTTCATCAGGCTCATAACCCATACACTTTCCTATGCGGATAGTCCTCCATGCCCTCCAACATCCTTCTGCCCCCACGAGGATAGACAGGTTTTCCCACAATTTATTGGGAAAGAATCATAGAACAGCTCAGCGTATTTCAGTGCTAGGTACAGTGGAATGTTGATTATTCAAAAATGAATTATTTGGAGCATCAACTAACCAGACTTGTGCAGTGAGTGATTGGCTCTCTGACAGCCTGCTCAGTGGTGAGTTGTCAGAGACACTGCATGGATGCTGCTGTCATGGCTCTTTGAGCAACTCCAGGACATTCTGTGGCTGCATAAGGAGTGGCACAGATTCCCAGAATAATTAATTATCTAGCAAAATTGATTATCTAGAATGATGGTGATGATTTTTTAGATAATCAACATTCTGCTGTATCAGTATTAATCCCCAAGCAGTCATAGGGACTCTCACAGAAGGAATGAAGAGCCCACAAGAACACGTTAATACAGGCACGGCCTTTCTGTGTGGGTGGACATACTGGGTATACCCTTATATCAGGTCTGGGCAAAACACGGCCCGCCAGGTCATTCTATCCAGCCTGCGGGGCCCCTAAAAAAATTAGAAAATTAATATTAATCTGCCCTAGACTACCTGTCATGCAGCCCTTGATGGCTTGCCAAAACTCAGTAAGCGACCCTCTGCCCAAAATAGTTGCCCACCCCTGCTTTATATGGTGTGGCAACTCTTTCATTATCAAGACACAAAGAAGAAGGAAAGATTTCTAGACTGGCATAGGTTTGCTCCTAAACTCACTAAATATGTAGAGTAATTACTATACAATGACTGCAATCTGTAGGGTCTTTCCGTCTGGGTGGAGTTTAAACTGAAAACCCACTTGGATATCACAGGTTAGTTTCTGGAAAGAAATCCTAATCCCTTTTACCTACCAAGGGGAGAGATCCAGGACCAGCAGATGTTTTCTGGTGGCAGCCTTTGTTGCCTCTCCAGTTAACCAGAAACTTGGAAAAGGAAGTAGGATTGTAAATAAACCTGAAAGCCTAGAGGGAATCCTCCTTTTCATGCATCTGGGAACAGAGATTTACTGGTGTTTCAGGCTAAAGTGCATATGTACAAGGAGACTAGCTCCTAGCCTAAAACCTCTTGCAAAACAATTGTCATCATATCTTATAGCTTAGTCTCCAGAGGACAAATGAATAGAGTACCCTGATAAAACTGTTTACAGGGAAAGAGTTTTCCTGTCAATATCAAGATAGAGTGTTGAACGTCAGAGAGTCTTATAACTCATTTTGCTGGATTTTGGATAAACCCTTTGAAAAGGTACTGTGTAGTACTATTACAAAACTTTCACAAGATTGTATGGGGTAAGAACTGATAGACCTACATAGACATCACATCGTGCAAACACTTGCAAAGATGGAGGACTAGATATGGAAATATTTGTACTGATGTGGGAACGATGGCTGGAATTTTTCCTTAAGCAACATATTTTCCATGCTGTATCTAATAAAATGCATGCCCAGTTGTGTTCTTCCTGCATACAGGGTTTTCAAAATAAAATAAAAATAAATATTCAGAGTTGTCATCTCCAGCTTTTTCTGCCTGTTGCTGTAAAGGAAAAGAAGGTATCAGTTTACATCTTGGCACAGAATAAATGGCACTTCAAGGCTCCACAGTGAGAGTGGGGAGTTGGGAACCACTTTTAGTTCTGATTAGGTCAGATAAAAACTCAAAACTAAATCAGTATCCTCTGAGATTCCTCTTGAAAAGATCAAACCTCAGCATTGGAAGGTATCCAGAATCTCAAATTACCTTTTAAATGACAGAATGGGGTTTCTAAGACTGCTGGGATCACAACTACTGAATAGCACTAAGTATTCCTTTTGCAAGAAAAAACTACTTCCTAAGGAAAGGTAGAGATCTAAAAACTTATTTTGCATTAGACCAAAAATGTGATAGCTTGTGGGATTTCTTGCATGAGCAAGGCTTACTAAGGTGAATATGGTTTGCAGCGTCAGAATAACACATGGTATCCTGAATCACATAGACCCTCCCAAAATGAAAGCTTCCTGTCTCACTGTTGAAACTGGCCTTACTGAAGTCGCTTGAATGTGTTGCCATTAACCACATACAAGCATTCATTTCTAGCAGTGGAAAATTTCCACTAATAGAATTGAGTCCAGAAGAGAGAACAATACAAATGCAATCACCCCTTCTCCCCTGCTTCTTGCACTTTCCTGAAACCAGGGTGATGCCAGTCTGGGGAAAGAGTGGGAAGCAACAGGTGCTCCAGCCCTCCCATTCCCAGAGGGACTGAAGCAGCAGGGCGAAGCCTCTGCCTGTTCTTCACACTGGAGTCCCAGTGTGAGGAGTAGTTGGGGGCTTGTGGCACTGCTCTCTCTTCTCTGTGTTTAGTGCGTAGGAGCCAAGAGGGTGGAGCAGTGTGGTAAAGCCCAGGCCAACTTCTCACGCTGGAATGAGAAACCCTGGGAGCCGAGGAGAGGGATCAGCACTGCAACTTCTGTGTGTGTCCACAGTGTGTAAGGAACTGGCAAGGAACAGCTCTTCCCCTCCCCTCCCTTCCCTTCCCCTCATGGTTCGATTTTAAATTCAAAACAAGTTGCAATTCAGCATTACCCAGTGGACCTGGGGAAAATATTGTCATCATCATGCAATTTGGAAAGCAAAACTAATTATGGGATGATCCAGTGCCTGCTGAAGTCAAGGCAAGGAATGCCAATGATCATGTCTTGCAAGGAGAAAATAATATTGGCCAGTCTAGTTTTACTGCTCATGAAAAGCAAAAAGGAAAAAGAAAGCAAAGAGCATAACAGCTGAGAAGAGGATTATATTCCTAGAATTGCAATAATTAATTTTTAAATCTAAGTTGCTGCTAATAAAACATGTAAAGAAAGCTGGGTTAGGGGCAGTTCTTGAGTTGTACTTCAAGCTAGCAAAACACCATAGGCAAACCCTACAATCTTACCCTAAGCTCCCTTTGAGTTTTTATTTCCTTGTTTGTTGGTTGGATGTTTTTTTATTTTGTTGGGTATATGTGTTGCTTGTTTGTTGGATGTATTTTGTTAGCTTTATATACTTAAACTACTACAAAGATAATTAATGGTTTTTTCCCCATGGAAAATACATTTAATCTATTCTGTGCTGTGACTTATTTTAACACCTATAAATATGACTTAGTGGGGGTTTTTTACTCCAACGATCAGCTGGTTTGAATGATGATGTTTCTCCTCTTTCATAATAAAGCTTTTGCCTAAAGCTGTAGTATAGCCTAAGCTGTACCATAATGATTACATTGAAAAGTTCTCACTGAAGATATTGTTCACTGTGTCTTGAATGCTAAAGAATAATTTCCAAGGGTCAGGTGAAATGTAGCCCTCTTTTCCAGCAAAATCAAGGAATATGCAGACAGTTTCTTGGGTGAGGGAGTCAATCCTTTTTTTTAACTTTTCCTGCATTATTTGTAAGTACTGTCAGAAGAGAATAGATGGATTCTTAAGTGTATTTCCTTTTTTTTTCTTTTTCTGGTAGTATTGGAAAGGAAAATTTCAACCAGACAAAGCAGAGAAGAGCTGATAAGAAGAGGAGTGCTGAAGGAAATGCCTGAGCCAGGTGATTGTAAATAACCTAGGATTTAGCTCTTTTGCCCTAACCATGGATATTACTAACATCATAGGGCACGTTCAGATGAGTATGCACATGCGGTTTGCAGCGCCACAGACCTGCCTACGCCATCACAAACCACATGTGTTGCACATGTGCATGTTCACCAACTACTTATTTGCAGTGTTGTGGCTTTCTTTGACACTGAAGAGATCCTGATGTCAGAAAAAAAACAACTGGTGCTGGTGCTGGCTCCAGCCTCCCCTGCCCCATCTGGGGCAAATTGCTAGGTGCCAGTGCTTACAGGGGTGCTTCCCTAGGGACAAGTAGTAGAAACACAACTATGTTTACATAGTTAGAAGCACCCTTAGTGTGGTTTCATGTTGTATGAATAGTGACAAAGGGTTCAATCAGGAGGAACACTTCAGGCAAAGCTGGGCGAGGGGGGGCAGTTGGAGCCAGTTGACACAGTCGCAGAGCTGGAATCAGTCAGCTTGAACTATTCCCACCCAGTTTTGATATTGATTGACTATATGATTTTGGGACAAGCTAGTAAATCTTTCCATGCCATCTGTAAAATCGGGATAATAGTGTTTTATTCCATTTTAATAAAGCAGGTTGAGATCTGCAGATGAAAAATGCTAAAGATTATTATTTTTTTGGTATCAGAGACTTGCATGGGATTTGAGTCTGTCATTGCAGGAAGATGACATGAGAAATTATAGATGAGAAGCTAAAGAGTTTGGGGTCCTGCCATTCACCATTTAAATGTCACAGTTGTAAACCAAAGAGAGCAAACCAGCATCTTGTGTTTCAAATACTGAAAGGTACCAGGTGTAAAATCATCCAAACACCACCATCATCACACATGCTGCACTCAGAGTTTGAAAGGCATAATGAGCTCAGAGGAAACGCCCTTTGTTGAAAAAGACAATTAGGTTCAGTACTTGGCAAACAGAGTCAGGTGCTTTAATAAACATGTGCAAATCATGCTTAGCTCCTTCATGCTAAATCTGATCCTGTCAGAAGTCTTTCTCTAGCTTGCACATTGTTTTTAAAATACTGGCTTGTGGAGGATTTTTTTATTGATTTGTTTGGTTTGATTAAGGTTTTTTAAAATTTGTTTTTGCTAGTTGCAATGATAGTGCTTGTACTATTGTTGATTTAATTAAAAATGTAGATCTAATAAGAATGTAGCGGCTAAAATATTTTTTCCATTTCCTAAAATTAAACTAGTCATTCAGTTTGTCATGGAAACTAATAAGATTGTGTCAGGACAAAAGTAAATGGAACTAAGAACCAACACAATATAGAAATCTTACAGAATGGTTTTTGATAAGCTTCCTAAAAATACATTTCTGCTAAAAATAATTGTTTGACTGGCCTGGTGAATCAATAGAGTGACTGTTAGGATTAAGCCTATGGATATCTTAATGCTTACACTCCCTACAGCATCATATTTTGAGTCTTAAGAAATACCGGATTATATTTGCAAGTGCTTATCCTGAAATTTAGCTCCAAACGACAGTGGTCTTTACATTGTTTGTATCACTATCAGTGTGATGCTCAGGACTGTTCTGTTCTAAGTTGATCTTTGCCATGGCATGCTGTGCAAGGCATTTAATATCTCACTACTTCAATTTTACCAATAATAAAACTGATTTTTTTTAAATGGTTTCTCATCTTTTGGTGGTGCTATACAGCTTGGTTGGTTGATGTTTGTAAACAGCATTTAGGTACAATTATACTGCTTCTACAACACTCCCAAGAGCATTGCCATGAGGTACCCCTAACCCAGCTGCTTCTGTTCCTGTTCCACACACGTCAAACTCAGGAAGGAGACAGTGAAGCAGCTCCTTGGGTCACCCCCTATTTCTGCTTTTGAGTATACCCTAGATAAAGTCTGAAGAGCAGCAACAGGGGATGCTGTCAGAATAGTTTAACTGCCTCATTTCTGGTTTTGCCCTTAGTGGAGTGGGAGCAGGTCAGTGGCACCCTTAAGAGAGATTCAGAACCAATATAAATATCTGCTCTGAGGCTTGGTGAATGCAGTAGATTAATAATAGCCCTACTTGGTTAGAACTAGATGTAAGGTAAGTCCTCCCCTTATGAGCTAAAAGCAGACATTCTTTGACAGTTTCCTTAACTTCCACTTATGTCAAACAATACCATTTTATCTGCTTACTTTTTATTCATGCTGGCTCAGTGCAGTAAAAGAAATGGATATGGAGGTCAAATAATGTTTCCTTCCCCTTGAAAAAAGGGCATCCACTTCTCTGTTTTCTAGAATGCTTTTTGCTGTGTACCTAGTGGACATTTATGATTTAAAGGGTATTTTGAAAGAAGATGGGGTGGAAGATTCAAGGTCTGAGAAAACAGGGAAGAAGCCAAATAAAGATGAGAGACTAAAGAGATGGATGAAAAAGCAGTGGTTAGCCAAGGTCAGAAAGAGTTGTTACAAGAGATGAGCAGAGAGATTTAGTCCAGGCAAAGTTATTCTCCTTGAAGGGCAGGATGAGCCAGCTTGGGAAAATGAAGGGTGACAGCATCTTGTATGGTCATTTTGGTGACAGCATCTTGTATGGGATGAAAAAAGGCAGAGGTAGGGGAGCTAAGTGGAAGAGGAGATATTAAAGTCATGAAGGTCAGAGATGAAAAAGGTGCAGACAAGGATTTTTCACTCTGGAGCGGCATAGGAATTAATGGATTTATGGTGACATGAATGAGAGGTGAGAAGAAGGACTCCAATATTACAGCAAGGTGAATGATCAGCAGGAATGAACAAGGACTTTGAAGAAGTAGAGCTCAATTATTGTCACATTGAGTTTGTGTGTCAAGATAACTAGACCAAGACAACCAGAGACTTGAGACTGAACAATGGGATAGGTTGAAGTTTGGGTGGGGGGTGGGATTCATAAAGTTGGTAAGAGAAGCTGTATGTAGCATGATGATATAGGTGAAGGCCTGGGCACTGACTGAGGAGGGAAGGGAGCTGTCAGAAGAGGCAGTGAAGCAGCCAGTGCAAAAGCGGAAACAGAATCAACCTAGGGAGAGTCACAGAATCTTAAGGAGAGAGAATTGAGTAGAAGGGAAGCAGTCAGCTGTATCAATTGCAGCAGATACATGAGAAGGATGGTAATAGAGAAGGGAGTCTTGGAAATGACTGGGAAGAAAATTGCTTGTGTTTTTAATAAAGAAAGTGGAGTGGGAAGCAGGTGGTCTGGTAATAAAAGGTGGAAATGGAGAGGGGAGGAAGTCAAGTCACCATGAGCAAATAACATTTTCCAAAAGACTGAAGGAAAGGCTGAAAAATGCATGGGAGGAGAGTGTGAGCAAAGGAATGTTCCTTTGCAGATAGAGGAAGTAACAGCTAAACATAGATAGGTAAGAAGTCCTTATTATTTGTATGCATATGATCTGGAGATCACTGAAAGTAATATGTATGGACCTCTAAAATGCTTTGTTTACTGAGTCACTATCCAGGGTAAAACTTGACGCTTGTTTTATACCTAACCACATTCACATACCAAAGTGCTTCTCTGTTGTGGATATTTAAACCCAGAAAAAACATTGAGCAATGACAACAAATAGAGAACTAGGTCTTGAGCAGACTTTAACATTAGATAACAGCTTTTTATTTTCCTTCTAGATGGCGATGTAACAGTAAATTTTGAAACCTCAAATGGACACACTATAGCTATAAGTGAAGAAATCGTACAGGAAGAAAATATAGTAAAAAGCCCAGAAGACAATGGTTCCATCTCAGAAAAAATACCAGCATTGGAAGGAAAAAAAGAGGATAAAAAAGGTAAACATATAAACCAACCCTTCAGAATTTGTTTTCCAGAGAATAAAATGTTAACAGGCTACACTGATACCAACAATGCATATTCTGAGCCTTAGTTTGATCTGAAGACTCCCAATTACGTAGATCTGTGAAACAGAACAATAATTTCTAACATTCATACAAATACAGGAATGTTTTTTAGCAAGAATCTCTAAGGCTAAGTATAGACAGTCAAAAAGGCCGAGGCTGAATCAGTTCAGTCTTTGCAGGTTATAATACATTCCAGAAATTAAACTGCGAAGCAACTGGACACACATTTACTTTTGATTCGGGAAATGCAGTCACATGCCTGCAGTGGCTCAGGCCAGAAGCCCTCCTCCCAATCCTCCTCTACTGAAGCAGACAGCACAGCCCAGCCCAGGGTTGGAAAGCATGCTGGGATGCTGAGGGACTGTGATTTAACTTGAACCAGGAAGGAGTCTGGGACAGAAGTTTCATAAACTAGTGGGACCCAAATCAGTTAAGTGTGATACTACATTCAGGCAGGTTTATCTTAAACCAGTTTCAGCCATTTTGAAATGGGTTTATGCACTGAACTTATGTTCTGTTACCACCTTAAACCAGTGGCTTTGGGCAAGTGTGTACTTTAGGTTTTCCTTCTGTGAAACATAGAGATAATATATAGGCCAGGGTATTGTAATAGTTCTAGAGTAAAATTTTTGGATTCTGGGATTCTAGGCCATTCCTAACTGGAGGTGGATGAAACCAGCAATTCCACTCCACAGAAGAATGCCATTAATCTCAAGGTGAGGAGGAGCACCCTTCACTTTGCTAGAAGGCCAGTCAGCAAGAGGGTGCCTAACTGTGGCCTAGTAATGAAGGCAGTCTCTCTGGGGGCAAAAATCTGGGTGAAGCTAAGGTTATTTCTTTTTTTAACCAGTGGTAGCCTAACATAATGGGGCAGAGCTGTACTGCTACCCAGTGCATCCACAGGTGGCAGATAGTGATATGACCTTCAGGGAAGTTTACCTGTGAAATAAGCAAGGGTAACTCTGATAGATAAGCAGTTGTGGACCAAGCAGCAGCAGCACCACCAGGATGTGGTGAGAACAGCAGATGGCAATGGTTTCCCTCCTGAAAAGCCACATAAATCCTTTGATGGTGCTGTGACATGGTGAGTATAGTTCACCACTATAATAAGCCTGCCCAGCCCCCAGCCATAGTGTACAATTCCTCAGTGGCAGAGCAGGTAGAAGAAGATGTTAGAATCTCAATGGCTACAAAGACAGATGAAGGCTGCAGCAGAATGAGATCCACAGTTGTCTTGGTCTCCTTGCCATTGGATCAAGGTCCTGTTCTGTCAAGTGTTGTCTGGAAGCTGATGTGCAGCAGTTTCTCCATGATAAAAGAATTCATGCACAAGTGTCTTTCATGGAAATAGCTTTTCCAACACATTTCTCAAGCTCTTTGGTGACCAACTGCAGTAGAGTCTGTTGATCCTGGATAGTTCCCATCAGCCATCTTCACACACACAGATAAGACAAACATGGAAGACAGTCATCCTAAACTGCGAGGGATTGCCAAAAAGGACACAATTCTGAAAGCAGAGGTTGGAAAAAGACTGCATACTCAGACTTCTTGCTTGCCTTCCTTCTGGCCCAGTGACTTCTGCCTTTTGCAGCCAAGCTTCAGAAGGAAAGAGCCCAATGCCTGGTAGCTACAGCAGTCTTCTGGGGGATGGAAAGTATGAGTTTGAATGACCTCAGCCCTTGAACACAGGTTTCCTGTTTCTTAAACCAGAGCTGGAACCAGCCAACTATTATTACAGAAAAATAGTCAACACAGCCACCACACCCAGCGGGCACCACTCTGGCCCTTCTTGACACTCAAGATCCTGAGTGAATGGAGGTGCCTCATGTGCAGGCTGAGCTTGCCAAAGCTACAGAAAGATGGGTAGAGTTCAGACACATCCCTTTACCTTGGGTTCCTATTGGGTAGGTCTAGGCTTATCCCCACTGAGCAGCTATAGTTCTGGTTTGCCTGTCAGAGATGCATCTGTCTCTCCATTAATTCTGTAGGGAGCTTGAACATCTAACCTCATCTATTAGGATTGCCTTCCTGGGGAAAAGCGCTTACTTTTTATGCATTGTATTGCTTAACTGGAGGCATCTATATAGTTAACCTGTGTCTAGCCCTAAACAACTTCTGGAAACTAAAGAGCTAGTCCTGGAACATACTCCATCACTTGCATGCACCTGTTCCTATATAGACAAAGGGCATTGTATATATGCTAAACACAGTTATTATTTGGCCAAATCTTGAAGGCTGCAGTTATTACCACCTCATTGTCAATATGATTTTGACAGGAAAAAAAACACTGAAAAGGGATCTCAAGACTTGGCCCATAATTGCTGTCTTTTCTCTATTCAGTGTGTTGACTAATGCACAATGGCTTTCAGTGAGAATTGCTTCCACATTTCAGACTCTTTACTAGACTTTCCTGGAAACTAGCAGAAATGCAAAAGGTCAGGGTTGTTTCATAGCTAATTGACAAGCTTGATAGCTTTCTCCACATCTTCTAGCAATCTCTTTCTAGTGATCGGTAAACTTTGTACAGCTGAAAGGAGAAGTTCAGCTAAGTTGCTCAGAATTTAGGTCCAAACTGCGCAAACACCATGAGTCTGTAAAATGTGGCTGAGAATTGAAAGAGAACTGGAATTCTTTTGCAGCGTCTAGTGCTTCCTGCTTCTGGATGAGGTAAGATTACAAGAGCAGACTTTTTCATGGCTATTTAACATGTTCCAGCTAGAACAGGGAGTAGGCTCAAGAAAATGAAAATAAATAAATAGAAGAGAACCCACTGAAAAGGGTTCAGATTGACTTTGCAGGAAAGTGTAATGCCAGTTGTTTTTTTAGCTATCTGTATATAGAACCCTGACTTCAGTGCTTGGAATATCCTTTGGATCACTTTGAAAAACAAAAGAATGTATTTTGTTTAATTGTCCCAGGATCCTGCAGAATCGACCAATGTAGTGAAAGGAAAGGTTCAAAGTCCGCTTCAAATTCTTACCCTCTAAATCTGCTGTGTCCGCAGTTCCAAACCCAAGAGCTGACTGAGAAAAGAAGTAATTGGAAGACCCATTTCACTCCAGTCCCTCAAAGAATGTGAAAAGCACTGGAGGGTAACAAAATGCATCAAGTACAGATCTATTTTCAGTGAAGTGACATAGGATATCAGAAAGCAGGATTTTGATAAGTACTTTCATAGACTAACTATATAAGATATATTTAGAAAGCACAAGCTTTTTTGAACCTGACTTCAGACTAACGTGACTAACTACCGCTCACTCCATAGGATATGTCAAGCACTTCTAAATCGAAAAGTTACCCTGTAAATATTAGAGAGCTAATCCTGCAAAATACAAACCCCACCTCTTTAGAAATCGTAAGCACCCTCTTCTAATTTCATGGGCTAGTCTACACCTCTCGCTATTTCAGATTAACTCTGTGTGTGGACACTCCTATATAATGCCCTCTTTCTGTTTAGCTGAACTTGGGCAAGCCAGGCAGAAACAGGACATACATACTAGGGTGTTAATCAGGAGTAAGTACTCAGGACTAACCTCATCTGTAGACAGGCTCTTACAGTGTGCAAAATGAGACTCGATTAACATCACTCAAGTTATTTTTCATTTACATCCTGTTAAACAAGAAGACAGTTAGGCTTATTGACTTCCATGAGAGTTTAAGCTCTTTTACAACTCACCGGATCAGGCCTCAGTACATTAATATTCAACATCTGTACCAGATAGATGTGGCATGTACCACAAGACAGAAGGAAAAACTGATACTAGGAAAAGATAATAGACATGCTGAAGGCCTCAGAGAGAGTTGGTAGTATCAGCAGTGAAGCGGGAATTCCTGGCTCACTGTCCTGTGCTCAGATCACTAGAACATGCCGCTTGCTCAGATCAGAGCCATCTGCCATATAGATCAAGATTGGCAGCACTGAGTGACTGAACGTGGAAAGCATTAAAAGTCAAAGGAAGAACCATACTACAGGGATCAGTAGAAACAGAAAAACAGTGGGCAAACAATAGGCTGAAACATGATGTAACGTGAGGTAAGCGAACATGTACGAAACAAAAAACCCTCAGAGCTTCCTTTGTGCTGATAAACAGATCTATAAACTTTAGACCCATCTGCTGCTTGTCAGCTCACAGATGCTTTTCACATTTTATTAAAAAAATTCCTTTGGCACCTTAATAAAATATCTGTTGCTATTTGGAATAACAATGTGATGTCAGTTATCCAAGTGGGATGTTCAAAAGGAAGTTCCTTCCTGGTACCAGGGTTATGAGGAGCTGCTGACACTTTTGACATAAAACAGGTGATTGATTACAGAGCCTTTGCAGAAAAGCCATGTCTTTTTATCTTGTTACAGATCATTCACTCTGTGATCTCCAGAATTGTTTCTTTTTTCTAAAAAAAAAAATTACATCTCCTAAAAAATGCAGAACTAAATTATGGCTGCTTTGTGTAGGTGCACTCCCATGGAGGAGAGGTCACAGAGAACCGCTATGTATACCCAGTCTCCTCCCCAGTTTAGCTGCCCAGAAAGGGCAGATGTCTTTGGATGGTTAGCAGCAGTCAGTGCTCACTTTAGTGTTCCCGGCTTCAGATTAGAAATCAGTATGTAAATGTAGTTTGGCTGGGGGTTTGGTTCCACTCCTCCATCCCTCCTATGCACAGGCGCCTACACTACTTCTAGAGAGAGCATGGACTATGCCAATTGAAAAGCTGTCAAAATTGTGGCTCGTACAGATGGTCCTTCCCTCCCCAAGCATCCCTGAAGCAACATGCTTACTCCGTGCTGCATAGCATTATCCCTGTCAGGCCTTATTTACCACCACCCAGAATATTTATGGCATGCTTACCACCCAGTAGGGGTGGTGAAGCGGGCTGTATTTAATTTGGATTCAGCCCAATTCAGAGGACAGTGATTCAGTTTTCTGATTCGAATTGCTGGCCCGATTCGATTCAGCCAAATCTGAAGATTCAATTCTGAATCAGAGAGTCAGCGATTCAGCCATAGACACAGCCTTTTCTACGTGCTTCAAGGTACCAGGCGTGGCTCATGAATGCTGAGATGGTGGGGCAAATGCTTGGGTGACTGGTGCCACCTCAGTCGAGGAGGCATGTGCCCCCCCTGTGACCAGTCCCACTGACTGGGAGGGGTGTCCCTACAGCTGATCCCGCTGACTGGGGAGGGAGTCACCTATAGCTGATCTCGCTGCCTGGGTTCCCCTTCCAGCCAATCCCATGATGGCCGATCGCTGCAGCCACTTCCAGGAGTGGCTGTGGCCACTTCTGGGAGCAGCTGCAGCGATCGGCTGGTATTTGCAGGAGGAGCAGCAGTGCCTCCCACCTGCCCCCCCTGCCCAGTGTGCAAGTGGCAAGCACACCTGGTCAGGGGGTGCACTGGCATTGTCAGAGGGTGCATGTGCACCCACTACATGTCGCCACTGGCCAGATGGCATTTTCCACAGGATTGCAGGGGGGTCCACCACTGAGCGCACAGGGGACTCCCCCCTTCTGCGCCACCCCTGGCTTGGCAATCGGCCGCAAGGGGACCCCAGGTGCCCCCCTGACCCAGGACGCGCCAATCACCCCTGAGCTCCTGTCAGACACTCCATGTGCCCCATCTCAGTATTCACGAGCCACCTGGTACCTTGAGGTATGTAGAAAAAATATATAAAGTTGTGTTTATGCCCAAATTGTCAAATCTCTCTGAATTGAATTGGAATCTTCTGATTCGATTCAGAGAGATTAATGGGTCTCCTGATTCGATTCAGATTTGGAGATTCAGCCACTGAATTGGGCTGGATCTTCTCCAAATTGAATCAGTGACCAAAGCTTCACATAGCTCTCCCAGCCAGATAGAGATCCCTGGTTTTGCTGTACTAATCTGCTTCAGTCCATTTTTTTTCTCCCAGTAACCTGAATCTTTTGGATTCTGATAGTTAATTTCATACTTCATTGTTATCTTGGCCTGGAGGAAATGAAATACTGTAAATACCCATTAAGCAAGCAACTAGTGGAGAGTGAGGGTTGCAAACTTTCATTTTGCCTACTGGTAACCAGCCACATTTGTTACTGCTGAGAAAAATGATTGCAGTGCAGGAAGCCAAACACTGTTCGGGATGCTGTGAAACTGCGCAAGCTTCTGAAATGTTCCTCAGGATTTACAGCCAATCCACTTAACGATGCTGTGTGTTCTGTCAGGGGTTTTTTTCATGTCCCTCAGAGCAGGAAGCAAATTTGTGTCATTTCCAACTGGATGTCACAGGATCTGTGGGTTTGTCTCTGAAGGAGAATTCTATTCTTAGCTCAAACAGAAGCTCCTCATCGTAGCTCATTGTTACCACTTGTTTCTGCCCCACCAGTTTGTTTATCCGTCCTCCATCTCTTCTTTAACATAATCTTGTATTCACTTATTGTCCCTGTAATGACCGTCTGTTTCAGTGAGCCAGCTCACTGGTTCATGCACCAATGAATACACTCCAACCATGCGTTTCCAGTCCCTTTTGCTACAGAGTGGTGGATTTGTTTATTCAAAATTAAACTATTCAACACCTGCTATTAATCATATGCCTTCCCCTTTGTCACTTGCATCTTGTGTAGGAGCCTCTCTGCTCTCTCCTGTGTTTTGTGGGCCATCTGCTTGAAAGCGCCTTGGCAAGGCTCTCTTCTCCCATGTGTTCTTAGCTCCCTTTCTGAATGGTTATGCTGCAAGCCATGCACCTGAGAGCCACGTGCAAGCAGGCTTCTTTTCCCCTGCTCACAAACCAGTGAAGGAACCTAGCTATGGTCTGTAGCCGTCAGCTAAATGGAGCCATTTTCTAACTGTTATCATCTCCCATATGATCTTCCAGGTGTCACCTCATTCCTGTTTTCTCAACACCAACTGAGAGGCAGGTGAAGATAGTACCAAGTCCTTTTAAACAGCAGGCTACACTGTGACAGAACAACAGTGACGTTAGAAAGGCCCTTTGTGGGTTCAGCTTCTGCCTATACAGATCCAGTTGCAGAGTCAGGGTCTTGTCTTCTTCAGCTATCAATGGGGTTTTATTTAAGTTATTTCATTGTGATTTCAGAGTTAAGGGTGTAGACAGATTTAACATCCCTTTTACTTGCTGATCTGCGGGATGCCTATCCAAACACTACAGTTGACTATAGAAACCTGAAAGAAGCGCTGTCTGATACCAAAGGTTCCATAGAAGAAGGTACTCTAAAACTAGGCCACTTACCTGAAGGATGCTGTAGATATGCTATCTGTGATTTGAAATGTTCTTTTTTTAAAACAGTGTTTGAGTGCTTATCAACCCACATACCAAATATATTTCTTTGGAAATATTTCTTTCTTGAAACCATTGCAAAACCATTATAATGGGATCGCTTTAATTCATATGTTGCTCCTCTCTTCTCTTTCTTCCCCTCCTCAAGAAAGCCACTTGCACACAGTGCTGCTAATACCATGGGATGAATAAATCTGATGGTCCACAAATGTGCACTTCTGGTAATCTCTGTCCAAGGGAGGTGACTACAAACCGGGACAGATGCAGTGAGAATGATTAGGGGAATGGAGAGCCTATCATATGAGAGGAGACTAGAAGAGCTGGGCTTGTTCAGCCTAGCAAAAAAGGAGCTGTGAGTGGATACAAGTACTCTCTATGAATGCATAAATAGGGTGAGGAGCTATTTAAAGGGCAATGTCAGAAGAAGAAGAAATGGATAAGAAATGACTATAAATAAATTTTAGACTAGAAATGAAAAGAACATTTCCAACTAACAGATGAGCAAGCTTCTGGAAAAACCTTCCACTAGAAATAACAGAGACAAAAACCCCCTAAATTTTAAGGCGAAGATTCATTGATTTTTTTTTTTTTTAAATGCCTTATATGACAGGATTGCCTATGGCAACAGGAAAGTGGGCTTATTGACCCTTTTGCAGGCCTGTGTCCTGTGTTCCTTAGTGATTAACTAAGGCACTGCATGTAGGTGGGCTAAAAAAATTCTTTGCTGTTGGAACAGTTTCAGTTTTTCAGCAAACTGCGGTTACCATAACATCCTAAGTCATATGCTATTTTCACTACTCATTTTCCATATTGTCACCCCACTAAGCTATACTTTTCTTTCAGAAAGAAAGAAATAGCATTGTAGTTAGTGACTCCCAGGCTGAATTATAGCTCAACTGGTTCTCTCTCCCTGAGCTTATTATACTGCACTAACACTAGAAGTAGTAATAAAGAAAAAACAGTACTATACAGCATAATGCTGTGGTGGATGAAGCAAAGCCTAGGTCTTTCATTGTTAAATGTCAGGAGCAATTAAAAGCAAAAGAAAAACATTAAATATACAAATATGTGGTGGGAATTGTTTTCTAAAATTACAGCCACAATTTTCAGAAGAGTTCAGCACCCACCATTTGAGCCACACTTTTAAAAAAGGCCCCGGAAACATGTAGCTCCTATGATAAGAGTCTGATTTTCAAAAAAAGAATGTTGAAAATTGTCTTAAATCTGGTCATGTATGTGTCAGCAAGAGCTTCTGAATGTGAAGCATTTTTGTAAACTTGGCCATTGTTTCAGTGTCTGGAAGGCAGAAGAATTTTTTTTTTTTTGAAAATCTGGCCACCCCTATGGTTGCTGAAAGCCAGAGCAACAGTTAGAGGCAATGCTGTAAGCAAGCAGAGGACTTTGGTCAGACCCAGTATGGCAGTTCTTTACGTTCTTACGGTTCTGAGCTCTCATGAAAATACACCACAAACATAAACATAACAGTGAGCTAAACATAAGTGATATTAACATTGACTTTGCTTTTGTTTGTTTTTAAAAGAGCAATTTATAAATGGATTATGTAGTGGATAGTGATCACCCAGCGGTCCATACTGGATTTAGGCTATAGTCAGTATGTTGTTCCCTTCTGATGGCCACTTGAAGATTTTTCATAGAAGGAACTAGTCATCTTGGGCAAGTTTCTGAATGGATAGATGTACAAATCAGGCAAGACAATATTCATGCATGCGCATGCGCACACACACACACACACACACATGCACGCACGCACACACAAAACAACCCTGCCTGCACACATCATCATTGATGCTAAGATAACAAGCAGATGAGCATGGGGAAATAAAGAGGAAGAATGAACTCTGCTGGCAGTTACTGTGCAATTTCAGCTGAGATGCCAGAATGAAGACCAAGGACCCATCTACAAGGAGGATCATGCTGAGGAATACAATTGCATACAGAATCCATTACTGGCCTCTCTCAGTCACAAGGTTTAGTGTGGTTCAGGAGCATAGTTATAGGAAAACCATGGTGCCTTGTTAAAATTAGCAATTATTTGTATTACCATAGAACTCAGAAATCCTAGTCATGAATCAGGATTTCATTGTATTATAATGCCTTGTACAAACACAGAAAAAAACCCTCAAAGAGTTTACAGTGCAGGTATAACACAGGTGGATATAGACAAACAGGAGAGTACATGGAGACAATGAGGCAGAATAGACTGGGCTCTTAGCAAATTTTGTCAATTTTCTGTGAGCTTCATATCAAAGGAAGATCTTAAGGAGGAATGCGAAGAAGTATGATGTTTGCAGGAAGTTCCTCCTAAGTGTGAACCATGGAAAAAGCACTAAGGTGGCTGTTCAAAATTTAAGAAGTGGGTAATGGAAGATGGTATGATAGGCTGATAAAAAGCAGCCATCAAGCAAATGAGAGATGATAGTTGGCATGGGGATAAGCTGTGAAAGTTCTTGAGCTGAGGACAAGAAATTTATTGTTGACGCAGTAGAGAAGGGCAGTGGAAGAATGCCAAGAAGGGTGACTTGGTCAAAGTGCCAACCTAGTAAAATGATCTTTGCAGTACCACTTGAAAGTAGATAAGCATGGAATTATTGCATGTGATATCACCAGTAGGATATTTATCACAGTTATCCAGATGCAGTTGGATCTGGCTGAGAATTTTAGCTGTGTGGATAGGCAAGAAAGGCCACAAGAAATGTTATGCAGAAAGAATCCGCAAGATTTAGGCATAACCACCATGCGAGGACCTAAGGAAGTCTTCTGGTACAAGATGATGCTCAAGTTACGGCATGGAGGATTTATTTAAGTCAAAAGGATTTAAATAACCATTTTTAATCCTGATTTAAATCAGCAAGCAAAAAACCCCCTGAACCTAGTCATGAATGAATCTTGGGTTTTTGAGGTTTTTTGCAGTATTACTCTTTTAGTTATTTTACTAAAGAAAGATTGATACTCATTAAAGTATCTTGATGTGCAACTAATATAGACTTAGCACTATATTTCCTACTTTTTCCTAACCATGAAGATGTACTATGTATGTTCATATTTAATTAAGCAATTACGTTTGTTAACAAGAACATATTCAGATTCATAATCTTTACATTTTATACATGCTAGAATAAGATGTATGATGCATTTATATGTTTACTACTCATTAATCAGTAATTTATTTAGTCATGCTTGTGCCAGGATGCATTTGAATGAAAACTGAAATTCAGTTAAAATGCATAAAAACATCATTTTAAAATTGCTTTTTAGTATTAGATAAATGCATAGTTAAATAAAAATATCTTTAATTTGCTAAATACGTTTACTTTTATACAACATGTTTTGCATTGAATTCTTAGCTGATTAAACAAATGAAGTATTATATTTAATTAATAAGTCAAACTGAGCCGATTGTTTCAGGTCATTATGTCCTACAATGTCCTTCAATTATGTCTTACATTTTAAAACTAATAGATCTTATCTTCTCAGACCTTACTTCTGTTCATATATTGGAAGAGGAAAGATAAGCTCTCCTGCTTTTTCAGTTCCTGACTCATTTCTCAACTTTGATTGGACTAGTCATTGAAATAAACTAGTTGAATAATGTGCAATGAGGAAAATAAAATCTCTGCTCCTGTAGAGGGGGCTACTGCAGTCAATTGAGTGTTCTAGGACTTGAGCAAACTTCTTCCATGTGCTTCATCAATGACTTCCACCAGTTCAGTGGTTAGACTTTCTTTAATACCTCAGGAACAAATACATTCTGCTTGAATATTATTATTATTTAAATTGTTTTAATAGATTATAGAATGTTTGGGCCTTAAATCAGATGGTCTCCATTCCAAATTTTTTTTTAATTATTTAAATTTAATTTAAAACAAAAGTCATTTAAATAAGTAAATTTATTTAAACTGATAATCACATTTTTCATGTTTTTTATAGCTTTTTTTTATCCACCCTGAGTAGCTGAACTCAGATCCTCAATATGTAGAAGCTAAACTCCTATTTAGGCTTCTAACTCCCAGTGAATAACTGAATGGGAATAAAGTTAAACAGGAGTTAGCTGTCTGCTTACATCTGAGGATCTGAGTCTAGGTTCCCAAACATAGATCTGCTTTGTACTGTAATATACCTTTTAAAGTACTGGCAATTTGAGAAAAACCTGCATTGTCTGTCCTGTGCACTGGGGACTTACTGGACCATGCTTGTCTGGAAACGTTTGTAAGTTGATCGCATTTCATTTCAGCTAACCACCTTTTCTCAGAGGACATCAATTGATAAACTTGCCAAAAGCTAACTAGTACCTGTGCCTGAAGAGCAATCTGTGCATGTCTATACTAAGGACAGCACAAGATGCTTTATTAATAGATTTAATTTCTGCAGAGCTGGGGTAGATGATCCTTTCCTTTAACAGCTGGTTTAATAAAAAGTCCTTGATTTAACCAAGGCAACCATGGGACTGAAATCTCTCCTCTGGCTTTTCCCTCCTATTGTGTGGGGGAATTATCCAAATGTACTGTCACAACCTTATTTCTTAAAATAAATGGTTATTATTAATTTTTCTCCAGGTCACTCCTGATGCCTTTTTGCCATTATGCTTGCTTTGGTGCAGAGAACAAAAGGGAAGCTAAAGAGAGTTTTGAGGTAGTGCATAAGTGTTGTAATGCCTAGATTTGTACACAAAAATGCTTGTTGCTATAGAAGAGGAAAGGAAAGCTTTTTGCATATATCCTTCCTCTTGAGAATCCCTGAGTTTCTAGAGAAAGAAGTGGGAGAAGAGGGAGATAACTCCCAGGTTGATTAGCAAAGGTAGCCCTCCATTTAAGAGATGACAAAGTTGTCAGAAGTATAATATGAGTAAGGACATTAAAATCCATAATTCCGTAATCTTAGGTTGGAGATAAAGAACAAAAAAAGTAAACATTATAAACAGCCTAAAACCAGGTATATTTCTGGCTGCTTTAAATGACTATAGGTGACCATTAGGCTCATTTTAACTATCCATAGGCCCCTGTGTTGGTGGAATTCTGATTCCGAGATAGAATAACAGAAAAGTATGGCTTGAAGGGACCTCAGGAGATCATCTAATCCACCTCCCAAGGAAGAGTGGAGATAGGAGGGTGCATGACCTATCACTCACAGAGATGAAGCACTGTAACTGTCATCTAATACACATGTGTGTCTTGCACCTACTAATGTTATAGGTGAAGTAAGAGAGTGGGGTGCAAGGCAAGAAGATCCAGGAATGGCCACTTGATACATGGAGTGTATGGCTGTAACATTTTTATCAGAAAGAAAGGGCAGATATTGTGATGCCAATGTAGGTATTGTTAGCAGTACTTTAAGCTTGCACTTTGCTCCTATATTTTCCCCAACATTATGCTTGTCACTGGCAGGCAAGCAATGCACTTGTGATGTTGATGCCATCCTTACTGTTGCATAAAATGCTTTTCAAAAAGGTCAGAAAGTTTACCTTGAGGCTGTAAAAGTGCTGGGCTCGTATGATGGAATAGATAAAGTTTTCTATCTGTCTAGCAGCTAGATATTGAATAGCAACCACATGGTGTAGAATTTTATGTAGACTACAAAGTCCACATTGATTAAGGAATTATTGATTTTTGACACCACTGTCTGCATCTGCAATTATAGCTAAAGTACATTTATGGGGGAGCAAGCAATGCCCTGCCAAATAACATTCTGTTTAGTTTAGCTTCAGTTCTGCCTGAAGAATAGAAATATGTCAGAGAAGGTACCCAAATAAAGTTGTCTTTTCCATGAAGGCTGCCATGGCACAGCATAACAGGCTACTTATGGGTGAACATTTCACCCATAGTCAGTTTGAGTAACTGTGGCTGAAGAAATCTCCCATTTCATGGGTTTAAACACTGAACTTTGGGGTCTGCTGCTTTCACTGGTGGGGATAAGAACCCAGGAGATTTTGCTTGAGAGGGAAATGGTGGTCTCTAAATTCTAATACCACCTCTGTTTCCAGCTACCAAGCCAGGCACACCAGTGAGGTCCTCAGTGAACCTCAGAAGACAACACAGCTAAGAATTAGGGGATAAGTGCAACTGAGAGAGAGTCCTCCATTCAGTTGAGCCATATTTCTCTGGGCTGTTGCCTTGTTATAAAGAAAGAGATGAGGGACACTCTTCTGATTCCCAAGAGGATAAGCTGAACCAAGTAGCTATTGCTCTCCAGCTTGTCATTGATTGTACCTGGCATATGTTTGTATCAGTTGGCTTCTGTTCACTTTGTTTATAGAAAGTACAGATAAGTGTCCAGAAACACCGGCATCCCACGCTCCACTACCACCTAAGTCTAAGCCTAAAGTTAAAAAATCACCGATACCACCAAAAAATGTCACTGCTGCTTCCACTACCACAAGCCGTAAGAATAATGAAGCATCTCATGTTAAAAAAAAAGTCAAGGCACCTACTAAACAGCCCCCTGCCCCACCTCCCAAGCCAACAAGCCACAGTGCAAATCGAGAAGCTGGTGAGTACTGCACAGGCAGTGCCGGGTGCATGTGCATGGGGATGCTTGGCTTTGATTGTTCCTTGCTTGAATGGTAATGCATTAATAGACATGCCTCTGTTGGTACTCCACTGGGCTTATGGCTTTTTCTGTATAAAAGCTCCCCCTAAAGAGGACTCATCACTTTGCTGTCTGACAAATGTATATGCAAGGTCATATGGTGATGGTGCAACTACAAGCCAAGGATACAGGGAGGTGTTGGGGAGATTCTGGAGATGACCTGGAAGGCCAAATTCATGTGGATCACCCCAAGATAAAATTATTCTTGGAAATAAAATTTCTTCTGAAAATAGCTACAATTCCAGCAAATTTGACAGGAGACTATGAGCTCTCAGGATTTAAAACCATAAAAACCTTCAAGCAGTCTTTCTTCTAGCCAGTAAGATAAATTTTAGCTCATTTGGAAAAGACCAATTATTCCTTCTGTTGACTGATAGTTTGTTAAGATATGGAATGCCTTGGCTATGGAAAATATGTGCTGCCAGCTAAGTGGCAAATAACTGCAATATAACAATGATATTAAATGAGATAATATAAGCAGTCAAGCCTAGAACTCTAATATCCTTTGAATTTAAATGGTCATAAATTATAGAATGATAAAAATTTAAACTATTGCAATATAACTAAAGCACAAGTGACTTTAGAACTGATTCACTTGTAGATACAGTAATCTGACTCCTACAGCACTTGCATTTTCTGTCCTCTCGAAAGCTCATTGTCTCCATTTCTTCTCTCCAAATACATCCCTGTTCATACCTTGCAAATGTTGGCAGATTTTTAGAGCATGAAAACTATCTGAAGGTACTACTAAGCTGCTCAAGTTTTAATAGTGACTATGTCATAAAAACATCCTATTCACGAACTTCACTTTAGCTGTCCTTGCTACATCAGTTGATTGCAAGGACAAACATTGTGATAACCCTGAATGTATTACTTGTACTCCTCATCCAGGTGGAAAACTAAGTTCCTTCTTGGTGAGGGAACACTGACAAGGTAAAACCCACAGGGGATTTAGGTAAGGTGGGGATTAAAACATCAAATAGCATTTGTCTTAAGCAAACTAATGAATTTATTCCTTGGGTCAGCTTCAGCCTTCAGTAACATTTCTGCAACTCCATAGAAATACTGGGATTGCTTTGGGTATAAGTGAGATAAAATTGGTCTTTAATACATACTGTACCAATCATTTATTTGGACATTAGGCACTCAATGTTATTTTACGATTTGGTGGATATATTAGGTGATCTGGTTTTTATAGTTCTGGATTTAAAAATGTTTAGCACATAATAGTCAAGGTAAGGCATCAGGTATGGCAATACATAAGCTACCAATGGAGTTGGTTGAAAGTAACATTTTAATTTACAAACATCTGACAATGGGGGAAATAATTTTCTAAACTTCCCATGCAAAAACTCTGTTTCATAAAAACGGAAGTGTTGCTAAGGTGCTTCATGAGACATGTAGTTTCAGTGCCTACATTCCCATTGTCCTCAATAGGCTGGGCTGTCACGATAAGGAAGTGCACTGTGGAAATCACTTCCCATCATGTTATGACATGCATCATCCAGCTAGGGAGCCCAGCCTATAAAGGGGATTGAGGACGTGTGGCAACGGAACAACAGTTCTCATGTGGTGTCAAAGCAAAGCATTTATAAATGGTAATGTTTCAGGTTCTGCATGCAATACATTGCTTTTTACACGCAACAAAATTTTCCACAGGAAGAAGGGACTTGTCGTGGGTGAAATAATAATGAAAACACAATTTTCCAATGGAAAAAGTTTTGACAGAAAACTTTTCAACCAGCACTGACAACAACAGTAATTGATATTTCTGACCCAGGGGGAGGAGATCTCTTCAGAAGACATTTTGTCATGTTTTCCAGCATCATTTCAAGGCCAAAGAGGTTTTGATAATTACATTTTTTTTAATGGAGACACCTTTAGAAGTTGACGTGGTGATAATCATAGATTGATGTACATTATATTGGGGTTCTTCACTTTAAGCCTGAGGCTAGTTGATGTTAAGCCTGTACATTAGTGCTTTGTTAGAAGGCCAGAGTACTCAACACATTAAAGGATTGAGTCCTTTGTAAGCAGCCTTCATCTTCACGTTCACAGAAACTGTTCTGCTAAAAAACAATGCGAGATGCAGCTATCCTGTTTTTAGTGTGGCTCCACTGCTTGTCTCGAACATGTTTCTTCTATTGACTCGTAAGTTAGTTGCCTATAAGACAGTGCTTACTGCAATACCAGCGTTTCGGGGAGGTTCGTATTAATGCATTTTATAGTTGACTTTAAAAGAGCAAGTGATTTGCCCAAGGTGATAAAATGAAACTCTAGAGATATTTTCAGCTGTGTAGAAGAACACATCAGTTTCTAGGTGCTAGTATCCCAAATAACATATTAGAAGAGAAAATAGCATAATATGCTTGATTATTATTTTCTTATTTAAGATCTGAAGCAAACTATGTATGAGAGTTATTTTTAGATCATGAGCTTATTTCATGGTAATAAATGTGGTCAATAGCTGTATTTTTGTTCCCAGCATAATCTGCTCCTTTTAAAAACACTTAAAAGTAGAGTGGATTTTTATTACACATTTTTAACCTTTTATTTTACTCAGAAAACTAAACATCACGTTTGATATGTGATGCTTACAATGCTTTCATTCACACTCTTGATTTTAATACATTTTTATTATAGCAGAAGTGTTTGACTTAGCCAATATTTTGATAGAAAGGATTTGACTGTGTATTTTTTAAAAGTGAGAATCAAAATTCTTGGCCACAACTCCCAGTTAATACACCAGGTGTATCCATACTGCAGTCAGAATGTAGTACATGTTGGCATGCCCCAATTAGCTTAATTTTGGTTAGTTTAGGTTGAAAATGCAGCAGCATGGATTCCAGCAGATTCCCATGGTTTCCTGGCTGGTATGTGCAACCTGGGCAGAAGCCTGCCCCACACAGCTTCACTCCTGTCATTACCAAAGCTCACAAGAGAAAAGTTAGGTTTGGGACGCATACACATGCTGCAGTCCCATCTCTCTTGCAGCATAGAAATGCCCACTGATTAACTGTGAAACAAACTTGTGAAAAACACCATGCTTCTCTGTGCCTTAGTTTCCCTGTCTAATGTAGGGGAGAAGAATTTACATGTACCTAGTAAAACTGAATTAAGTAATGTCCATAAAGTGCATCTACTGGTAGATACTCATATGACAGTGATGTAAAATGAAATGATGAGGTTCTCATGGTCTGGCAAACACAGATAATCAGAAAGGTCACTTTTATAAGTCATCTTTAGCTGTAGACCATTTAGGGCTAAATTTGTTAGCTGTCTTTAGGAGCTAGCATTGTTTGGAAAAGAGAGACACAAGAGTTTCCACTGGAGTTAGACAGGGAATAAGTGTTTGTTCTCCTCAGAGTATATGCCAATAATGCCCACTGATACTTGGCTTGTAGACATTCAAGACCACAGCAGAACGTACCACATGTTTAACAGCTGTGCCTTAGGACCCTGGTCCACAGACATGCTAATAACTTATGATGATAAAGTGCCTAAGTGACAAAACTCTAACAGTACGTCTTTACTGCCCCAGTACAGTGTCCATCAGCACTGTTCTGAGGCATAGGACACCCTCTCCACATGTGTGTTACCTCCTGAGTCAGAAGTAATGTAGCTGCTTAGGTGCAGTGCTGCAGATATGACATTAGGCCCTGCCTCTCAGCTTTGCACTAAGCCGGTTAAGTTATGCCCAGTCCAGGAGATAGTATGCACAGAGCAGGTACAGTGTATATCAGTACAACACAAACTGGTATCAGTGGCTTGTTCTTATCATGCCATTAATTCAACATGTGACCAGGTACTCTCCCATGGTTGGGAGCCCCATCAGGCGACGGGGCTCCCAGCCCCAGGGGTGCACCACATGCTTTCCCAGCTGCATGTCCCACAGCTGCAGAATCTCACAGCTGGAGTAGCATTCCATGCACTGCCCCAGCTGTGAGCCTGATCAGCTGCAGGGCTCACAGCTATGGGAGCTTGCTACCAGCTAGTGCAGGGGGAGCCTGCAATCACAGTCTAAGGCTCCCTCTGCACGAGCAGTCACATGTGATTGGATCTGATGCTGTAGTGTGGCAGGAGGCATGATTGTGTGGGTGGCACATCAAATCCTATTACACCTTGACCTGAACATCTAGAAGGGCCCTTGGATACTTATAAACTGAAGCTTTATTGGAAGCCAGTAGTTATTTATGCTTCTACCTGCATAAGTAACTTTTAAGACAGACTCCTCAGCTACTCAGGTACTTTGAATTTTTTCTCTGATATAGTTATTTCTCTAGTGAGGACAATAAATGCATTTTTAAAAAAACAGCTGGATTTTTCAGGTTACGACTAGACACATTTTAGCAGTTGGTACAGAATAGCAAAGTCAGGCGCTCAACTCTGATATTGATCTCCTCCATGACCTTTGGGCAAATGCACCTGTATTCCCATCTTTAAAGCTGGTGCACCAATACTTCTGCTTTGTCACCTCATAGTAGGGATCCTTCTAGATGTACTAAGTTCAGTTATTTAATTAGTAAAAATATCTTTGCAAAATTCATTTATTGCGTTTCAAAGTGAAATGCTGCATTGATGTAGTAATAAAATGTTTGTCCTTTTTTATTTTAGCTAGTTCCTCTCATGGAAAAAAATTACAAGCCTCAAAGTCCTCTTCTTCCCCAGCTCCTTCATCTACATCATCTCATCCTAAAGCCTCAAAGGAGACAACTTCCAGTAAAACAGGCACATCAGGGACTGCCAAGGGCAAGAAAAAACCTGCAAAACAGTTAGGCCCACGAACAGGACCAGATGGGGCTGTTTTGTTCACCTCAAATGTAGTAGTCAACAATTTAGAAACAAAGGTGGAAAACTCTGTGCCCAAGCAACCTCCATTTATCATTTCTGAAGCTGAAGATACTGACCAGCAGATCAAGCTAACTGTCCCTCCTCCTCCCACCGCTGCTCCTCCTCCTCCCCCATCTCTTCCTACTCTAGCCAGTCAGTCCACAGTGTCCTCCGATATGCAAGATATACCAGTTAGTCCCAGAGCAGGCCTTTCTGTCCCTGGTTCAGATATTAACCATCTTCTCCAGACTGAATGTGAAACAGAAAATGAGAATGTAAGCAGGATAGCACTAGACAACAGCCTTGATGAAGATGCACAATGGTAAGACTTTACTGCCTTTTTAAGTACTCTGGAAAATGTTAATTGTTAAGGATAGTGAAACTATTCAGATAACCTAATGAACACTCCCAGTCCAGAACCTATACCTTTGCTTACCAATCTAATCAAACTTTATAGATCTAAAATACAGATCCAAAAATGTATTTACTAAGTTTTTCATTTTTATTCATTTTCATTTGGCTATAGACTTCCACATCTCTGTCATGGCTAAATGATAATGTGGCAAAATGTATGAAAAAAAACATTCCTGTAAAACTCTTCCACTGTAAACTAAATAACATTTGTAATAACAATAATTTCCTCTTTTTTCCCTTTCTGAAAAAAATAAACAATGCTTCATGAATTAGGTTTTCTGAGACTCCATGAAGTCAGTTAAATTGCCATTCTGCACCCAGAAACTCCACTGGTTGGGCATCACTACTAAACCCTAAGGCATAGAGACAAAGTGAATTCAAGGCATCTCTTCCAGAGGCAGAACTTATTAGAAGTCTTAATAAAGAAACTTGTTCTCATAAGCTTTTTGAGTTATGGTACCATTTAACACTTTTTCACCTTCACTTCAACGCACTTTATGAATGTTAATTCCTACAAAGCTGCTGTGAAACAAAGTATTCACATTCTAGTTTTATAAATGGCAAAATGGAGGTGTAGAGAGGTGGTTCAAGTCATCCTAGCTGGAAAGATAAATCAAGAATTTCTTGCTCTGTCCTGAGAGTAAACACGTAATTGACTGCTCATTATGACCCTCTGCATTCTCCATACGTCCTTGATAATCTGCTGCAATTCCTTTGTGACCTATTCATGGAGAAAATTGCTATTGAACTAAGAACTTTTAACCACATTTAAAGAGACTCCAGGTTGCTTTTGGTTTGTTGTAAGCAGCAGTAAAGGTCATGGGCAAACACTTGATTAAATGATAGGCCAGGTAGTGGCTGACCTCACATCAGTATGCAAGTGGGAGAGAAGGCACAGGAAGCTTCATTTCCTCTATGCCTTTTGCATCTGCACAGGGGATGACCACACCGTGGCTAATGAGCCCATGAGGACCTCCTGTACAGTAAAATGTCTCAAAGACAAAAGCAAGCACAGTGTGTCCTTTGCCAGCATATCTGCTCCATTTACTCATGATGTTTAATGTTCTCCAGAATGTCATGTGTTATAGCCTGACTGCTTAGTTGCTTCCTGACTTAACACAACCATTTGACTGACAAAAAAACAGCAAGTAGATCTTTCATTCATGTCCCACAGGGTGATATAAGAAGAGTCACATGAAAGTGAATACAAAAGTTTTAAAATACATTTTTGGTTCAAATCAAACTCTACAAAATCTCAGTTCAATATCTGAATCTACATGCAAACCTCAATTTATAGTAGTTGGACCTAGTTGATAGACTTTTGGCATCTCTCGGCCTGGTAAATTATACAAATATCAGGCGTTATAAAGTGTAAGCCGAGAATTGTAATTATATTTTAAAACACTGGCCCACCCTGACACCTGTCAGAGAACATATTCCAACCCATCACCCTATCCCCTTTTACTTCCCTCTCTTGTTAGTTGTTAGCGCATATTACATATATTATTGTTGCTGCAGGGCTGAGATTCAATCATAAAATGTTTTGTTTACATAAGCACTGCAGCATCCCTCTTTGTGAAGAGTTATGGGCTGGAATAATCTAGCCTAAATTGTCATGCTTGCTTGTACAGGCTGCCTCACTCTGCTGTGCCCTTTTGTTTGCATTAATGTTACAGTATCTTTATTACGAATTCACAGTTCAGTTACCCAAGAAGACCAAAAAGAGGAGACTCCTAATCTAACAAGTCCTGAACCACCAGAAGAGACCTCCGAGAATGTTGCCCCTCCAGAAAGTGATAGCAGCAAAGAGAACCACACCAGTGACTCCGATTCTGATGGGCCGATACTCTACACTGATGATGACGATGATGACGACGATGACAATGCAAGTGCTGAAAGTAAGAATAGTTGAAGTAGGGATGCATAGGGGAGAGAAAATTTCTTTATCAGAATGACAAAAGAAAATCCATCAGTCAGCAGACAGCTTATGTCAACTGTTTTTTAAAGCAATTAAATTCCGCCTCGGCTTTGGACTTCTCTTAGCAGAGAGAGACAGTCTCTATGTGCATGTGTGTATTAAAGTTTTGAAATCTGAGGAAGTTTGCCTCGGGATAATGAGAGAGCTGATCATATCACCATAGTCAGCTTGACTAGTCTGAATGCAGAGGAAAGGCAGGTGAATGAGCATTTCAACCTTCTGGTTGCTGGTTTTAGACAAGACAGACCACATGAAAAGTGTTTCCCACAGGGATACTGTGTAAGCCAGGGGGGTTATAATGAGATTGAAGTCCTTTACAACTCTATCTTTGGTATAGCTATGTTTCAGGTTTGTATTAACTGAAACCTGACACATTCATAGAGCAGTACATCTTGTGTGAAGTGATTCTGTGGTAGTCTTAGTCTCATACTTGCCTTAGAGGTGCCTACGTCATAAAATATGGCTGTCAAGTAACTTATCTAGTGCCCTTTGGTAGGGAATCGGTAGACAAATATGGAGACTGAAAGAGTCAATACCCACTTGTTCCTAACTTTGGTTGTTTCTCTAGTTGGTTGAAGCATATTGGTAGGAAGCTTACACCACCATTTTCATTTGTCACCCATTTTGTGATAAACTTATGCCTTCAATCCACAGGGCTTTCCATCTAGAGTACTTTATAGTAACTAAATGCACTTCTTTGCAAATGCAAAATTCTCTAATTTTTACAAATTCTCTTTGATTTTAATTACAGGTCAGTTAATGTTTCAAAGTGCTACGAAGATGAAAAGCCAAGTGCTAGGTAGCATTAAGTTTAAAAAATGAGAAGGGGGAGTAAGGGAAAAGGTGAGAAACTGAAGGGTCTGAGGCTAAAGGAGAAGCATTTGCTAAGCATGGAGTATGAAAGCAAATAAAACAACCTGTAATATATCAGATTTCAGATTTTTATCAAATCGCTTCACAGATGACAGGCAATGCTTGTATATTCACTCACTGCCTTCTAACATCTTGGCTGTTAGTTTATTCTTTTGTACTTCAGCCTTCAATCATCACGAGCTGTGCTGAAACTATTTTTCTTCTGATGTTAATTAAAATTCCTCTCCTTCATGTGGGGAAAGAGGCTGCTATGGGAATGTATAAAAGTCCTTGCTGAGAGTTTGCATCTGTAACCTGAGCATGAATGAACTAAGCCTGCCCTTCTCCTTTTTTCCTCAGGCTCTTTGGCAAGTAAAATCCGTCGTAGGGATACTCTTGCTATCAAACTTGGCAACAGACCATCTAAGAAAGAATTGGAAGACAAAAACATCTTGCAACGTACATCTGAAGAGGAGAGGCAGGAAATCAGACATCAGATTGGAACAAAGCTAGTAAGGTATCAGTTGCAATTTGAATGTGGGTTTGCAAGGTGGAGAGAGAATCAAGAACATTGCCTTACAACCTAAAGAGGGCCACAATATTTGGTGCAGGTTACTTTAGGTCAAGCTGGCTGGAAAACAAGCTTTTTATTTTGCAAAAATATTCAAGGTTTCAGCATTGGATTGCTTTCTTATGTGGAGCAAATGTAAACCTTTAGAAAATGTTTGTGAAAAAGCAAAAAAAGAGAGCCCAGAATAGCCAATAGCAAAGTGGTTAAAGCACTAGGTTCTAGTCCCTGCTCCAGATTAGCATTAGGGTGGACGCATGGGACAGTGGGTCAAGCAGACATGCTAGACTAGGGGCCGCTGAGATCAAGCGGAACATCAGTCTGAGTCCAAAGTAAGAAGCCAGAGGTCATGATGAAATCAGAGTCAAGACAAACTCTTGGTCATGCCACAAAGTCAAAGCCTGAGGAGGGAGCACTCAGAGACAAGCAAGACAGGAACACAACAATCAAGAAAGGGACCTAGCATCACAATAGCAGGAGCAGTAACAGACAGATACTGGCAAAGATCCAGGCAGGAAGGAGGTACAGGTTCAGGCTGGAACTTAGGTCAGGGTCAAGGCTAGGCAGGCTTCAAGTGGGACCTCTAGGTAGGAACAAGACAGGTCAGAAGATGCAGCCAGGCAGTCTGTTTGCTCAGACAACTCTCCGCTGGCTGGTCTGAGTTTATATAGGGCAGTATGGATGGGGCCTCCTCCTGAGGACTCTGGGGATGACTCAGCCAGGGGCCTGATCAGCTCCAGCTAGGCCTGGATTCATTACAATCAGGCATTTGAACCAGGCTTCCTAGCCACTGAGTTATGAAGTCACTTTCTCTTTGCTCCAGTGCATATTAAATTATTTATACTAACTAAAAGAGACTAACTTTTTAGCACTGATTTAGCAGCCTGCTCCAAATCTGAGTTTCCAGCATTCTGGGTGAGTTTGCTAAGTATTGGCCATTAGTTGTTGGGGGTGGACATTTCTCTCCTTTCCTAGGCTCAAGCAGGTTTAATCAAAAACAATGCAATTTTGCAAAAGAAAAAAAAAATGTAGCAGTGTTGGCAAATTGTCATTCTCCAATTACAGAACATTTTGTAAGAACAAAATAAGAGCTGGTGAGGAAATGGCTTTTCCAGCTCTGTGAACACTTTGTGCGTGTACTCAAGAGTCAGTGAAATAATTTGATTTAAGTCATTAAGTGAAAATGTGGAATTCAAGGGTCTCTTTTCTTAACAATGGAGTTATCTACATTGTCTTCATAGTTTAAACCGAGCAAGTTGTTCTTTATTTCTGTCCTACACTTCCTTCTTGTAGCTGGTACCACATAACAGCTGGCATGTTCTGCTCCAGAGGTGGCTGCATTTTGGGACAGGTAATGAATATCTGATTAACTTGGTGAACTGCACCACCTTACTGGATTCCTGCCCCATAGTGAAAGCCAATGGAATTCTGTGTGTTCGTGGACTCCTTTGCTTCCATACTCAGAAAGTCCATCTTGCAAAGCTCAGCTTCTCGGCTTCAGCCGTCCAGCCTGCCTCCAGAGCAGTTTGCCTCACTGAATTACTCAACTAAATTTTGCCAGTGATGAGGGGCCAGTCTGAGTTTTGTTAAACAGAGGAGATACCTCTGGGTCTGAGTCTTCTAACTTGTACAGCTACCCAAAATTAAACTCCATGTTGAAATTTCTCCTGTTGCTCTTCAGCTCAGAAGTAAATACATTTAATAAATATAATGGCAATATCAACCATGTTCTGCAGTGTACAAGTTCAAAAATTAAATCCTCTCTCACCACAAAAAAAAATGCTTAGGTACATTTTTACATATAAGTAACTAGTCTTGAGTTAAATCAGACTTTGCATATATGTAGCAGTCAGTAAGAAATGGGAAATCCTTGCATTTAAGAACAAATAAAATGGGCAGAAGTTCTTTTAAAAATGTTTCAAAATGTTCCTACTATCACACAGTATATTCCACAACAATATAGGTGCTTTATATAAAGTCCTTTGTACGTGCTGGGCATATCTACACTGACATTAATGCACCGTAGTTAATGCGCATTAAGTTTAGTACTTATAATAACCATCACTTCTGCACACTAGTGTTAGCATCCACCTTGTCAGTGATACTAATGCTCAATAGACTAATTCTACTGTGCATTAGTGCATTAACACAGCTTTTGCTGTGATACACTAATGTGCAGTAGAATTAGGCTACTGAACATTTAGCATTTTGTGTAGATGCGGTCACTGTATCCCAAAATGGAGTCTTTAAAAGTTTGCCCGCAGTTTTATGATTGAAGTCACATGCTTATTATTTATGTGGCTAGTTATTCATCTTGTTAGATATGTGCCTATTCTGTACTATTTTTTATGCATACAGGCATGGTAATTGTGTAAGCAAATAAGCTGGGCGATTGCACACCTCATTCTCAGTGACAAAAAATAGTGTTAATGGCTCCATTTAGAAGATTGATTATACAAGCTATGTTAAAAACTTAAGTTTTTATTTTTAATGTTTGATTAATAGATTTTTGATTTCTAACTGGGTATGTAATTTGTTCTTGCAGGAGACTTAGCCAGAGGCCCACAACTGAAGAGCTAGAACAAAGAAACATTCTAAAGCGTAAGTATTCTGTGCAGATTATGGTTATTTATTCAGCACATAAGGACAACATCTGCTGGATTTATTAGGAAACCTATCTGGACAAAAATGATGTTGATGAAAGTATTTTGACAATAAATTAATCAATAAGCCTGTGATGGTCATACTGTAAACAGGCTGCATTCAGCAGGCTAAAACATGCTGTTGGTCATATCCACAGCAAGCTGCATGAATATGGCTGAGGGTGGAATCTACCACTAAAGTTATTAAAATCAGTCGTGCATCTAGGTGTGGCTTAAAGGTATTTTTGAGCTATTTAATTAATCCCCGCTAACTTTTATGAGAAAGAAGAGAAATCTTATGGACCCTCTAAATCAGGGCAGAAATGGATGCACATATTATAAAGAGTGACAGAAGGAAGAAGGATAAGGTACACTTCAATGCTTTGAAAATGTCTGAGAAATTACAAGAAATTACTTCCTTTCTAAAGTTGCAATAATGCTTGTGGGTTCCTTCTGTAGTGAAAAGTAGGAAGATTTCCACATGGCTAGATGCTAGGCTAGCCATGCTTACTTTTATATCTGCTTCACTCATGCATATATTTGTGCCTTTTTCTATAGTGCCTCCACCTCCAAAGCACCCTCAATAAACTGATTCATAAGGTTTCCACTACATATTTGAAATCCTTCCTTGAGATACTTATCTTCCATTTCTGCAAGTAATTTGACCAATAATCTTAAAAAGGTGGAAGGATAGTTGAATATTATTGATTGTTATTATTTCATTTTTAAAAAGCAATTTGATTAAGTATATCAGACACATTTTGATTTCATGTTGGTCTTCCATTTTATTTCTGTTGCTTGTGTACTTTGGAGCAGGAAGTGTGTTTCACTTTCTAAATGCTTGCATCCCATGTGTGCTTCCTAATACCAATAATGAATTACGATAATAAATATTGGAACGATAGTACTCTTGGAAACCCTATCATACTTTGCAACCAAACAAAAAATCATCTAGATGCGACGTGTGGCAATCTTCTCACCTTCACTTGGATGATACAGTATGGGTAGTGCTACAGTTTCAAACTCACAGCCAGCTTTTTCATGCCTTGATTTCATCTTGGCAGACAAGGTTCCTTGGGTGAATCTGATATCTTTTATTAGACCAACCCAAATAGTTGGAGAATAGTTATTAAGCAGGCTTTCAGGTTCAAAAACCCTTCATCAGGCTAAGGAAGTTTCAGCAGTTAGTGCTTTTCCTGGGAATGAAAAGTAAAGAAGCCAGGGGCTGGGCTGGAGAGTCAGTTGTCAGGCAGATTATAATGTATCAAAAACCCAATGTCTCTATTTAGTCCATGATTTTTAGTATTTCATCTTGGCACACTTAAGTGCAACATGCTGATCGAAGAGAGGAAGAAAAGGAAGCATGGATTACATGTCCAGTGAAATCTAAGTGATATTGGCAATGTCAGGTGACCCAGCCAACAAACTGGAAAAAAAGTTATTGGCTTTCAGAAAAACCATTAAAGCTGATAAAATAACACTGCTGTCATCCAGCCTCTCAAAAGATAACTTAGCACCACTGTTTAAACTGTAACTTCTAGTTTTCTGCTATGTGCCATGGTACACAGGAGAGGGTTCAACAAACTCCTGGCCAAGACATTATCTCAATAGATGTTCAGCATGCAAAATTCTAAATTTATATATTACATTGTCAAACATAATAAAGACAAATATTAAGTGTGCATATATTTATGTGATAAGTAGTCTGCAAATGCTGAACCACATGAGAAAGATAATTCTAAAACACAGCAAGACACAAACAATACCGACTGGCTTTGGGAATTTCAGTCACACGTCTCATCTCCAGGTAGCTCTGAACAGCTAATCTACCAACAAGCAAAATTGCATAGTCAAATTAAAAACCACATGTAGCACTTTTTTTCACCTTTTTTCCTGTTATTGTTGAAAATAATAGCAAAGAGACAGCTGCAGTGACTATACATCCTGTTTTCCGGACAGTCCCATTTTAAACACCGTCCCAGGCATCCATCATTTTAGGCAAATGACACTTTTGTCCCATTTTCAGGGAGACATCCAGGAACAGAAATTTATGCAGTCATCCTAAATGTAGCTAATGGAGACTAGCAAAAAGAATTCTTTTCTATTTCAGTTGGTTTACTTTGTACCTTTGACAGCACTTTGTTATGTAGTAACTGTCACAATTTCCCCTATGTAGCCAGTCATTTTCTCTTGGTGTTTGTATGGGTCTTTCTCAAAGCAGCAGGGGGAAAGAAAATAATGTGGAATATTCAATTATATGACTACAATTATGTGCAGAAAAATATAATATAGTATGAGTGACCTCAGGCTGATCAGTAGGCGAGATCAGGCCCACAGATTAGCTCCATACACCGGAACCAATGTGTGTCCATCCTACATGTGGTTCCCACTTTTACTAATTTTTTAAAATATAATGCATTTCAAATGGAAGGTGATCATTTAAAAAATACTTAGTGAGCGTATAAATGGACTTGGGCACCGAAGTATGATTCTGATCCACCCTGCTTGAGTCTATAAAAACAGCTGAGGCACAAGATGGATGGTGCCACCTTCTCCTTGTTGCCATTTTTGTGATTCAGTTGTAAAGGTAAAATGACCATGTAGTACAAGTGGATGCATTATGGACTTTCAGGATTTGAGCAGAATGGAATAGAATTGCATTTAGGGACCAAGTCCCTTTGGATGCCTAGTTGATGGAATAAAATCTGAATTCCTAACTCATTATTATTGCAGATTTCCATGTGTTCTTTCAGTGCTTAAACCAAATGTATTGTGTAGTCCACCCTCTTCCTGTGGACACTTCTGAAATGTTTTTTTTTCTTTTAAAATCCTGTGTTGTTGTACACAATACTTACGAATGAGTCAGAAATTCGTTCATAAATCTTTCTTCCTGCTGATTTTTAAATATAGTGTGGCTAGTAGTATAATGTTTTTTCATGTAAACTAAGCAGCACTACAACTAGGAGAATTTTTTAATTTATTTTTTGACACAAGTTTGGGATAGATGAACAGGTGAAAGGATAACTTGAAATGAACCAAATATTTGCCTCATATTTAAATGGAACTCAAACCATTTTGTCATCTGAAAAAAATAATTCTAAGCTAAAGTAGGAAATTCACAGGAATTTGGCTCTATGGAGATAGTTTGAAGTATAGGAACTCCTGATACAGAGCATAGTTATGTTGCATTCAAGCCTGATTTCTAAATCAAAAAGATGTGCATGAGTTGATAAAAGCATCCAGACCTTTGTATGTTTCCACACAATGATCAAGAAAATATGACAATTTAAGCTGTGATCTGAATGAATTATTATAAGGCCAGATCTAAGCTGTTGTTTGTGCCAGATTTAAGCTGGACCAAGGCCTGGCCAGAATTTGAGTACAACACCAAACCCACTTCAGCAGCTTTAAAATTGCTTAGTTCCTAGACTTGTTAGAAACCTCCATATTTGGCCTGAAAATTCCCTAAGCACCTGGATTTTGGCTTCTGAGTATGCTGAGAGGGATCCAGATAGGGAGATAGATACCTAGCTACTCTAAGTGCCTGTGAAATCCAAACTGGACCTAGAAGACACCTCTTATCCACCTCAGGCCTTGATCTATTAAGTGGCCACAGCTTCTGGGATGGTATATGCATTTTACATTAGACAGCCATTGATTAAAAAACAGAAATAACCCTGGCAGCAGGGACCAGAATGAAGAACTCCCTCCTCTCATGTGACTGTCCTCATCACTAAGCTGTAACTTGCTACTTCACTCTTTGGCTCCACAATCTTACACGCATAGCTGGCTGTGGCCCAGGATGAGCAGAAAGCATGGTAGATGCCTCTCCATCCTGACTATTCTACAACCTGGTCCTTAGGTCGCTCTCCCAAGAAAGGAAAGATGTGGACCTTCCTTAGACTAAAGTGGGCCTAAAACCTAGGTCTCCCACTTCTTGGGTATGTGCGATAATCACTGAAGCATTTGGCAGAAGGTACAGCACCATTACCATTGCTCTAGCTCTTGTGCTTTGTGAATTCAGTGCTGCTTTCTGTGTTAGTTGCTTTCCCTCTGGGTTTTCTAGGTCCTGAGATGATGATGGTTCCTTAGGAGTAACCCTGAGCCAAGCACCTAACCTCAGAGAAAAGACAGGAGATATGACACACCCCTGTGCTGACCTTTTCCTATTGGCTCACTCTAGGCACCTCCATGCTCAATGTTTGGGCACTTGCCCTTCAACGGTGCCTATCTTTGTTCATTTACTGTACAGGGAACCTAGTTGGATAGGTCCTGCCTAGTTGGATCATCTGCCTGAGGCAAGGCATCTAATTTTGCAGGTGTTGCTATACTTGAGTGGAAGTGCCTGGGGGTATAATTTGCATCTGGCCCCTAGATAAAGATTCATGTTTTTTAACACAAACAGGTTCCTTGTATACTGGCTTTGATCCTATGTCGATATACACCCTTTGATCAATTATAGTATTGCATTACAGCAAGAAAGCATTTTTATCTCTTCCAAGGACTCTAGTTCACAGTGATTGTGGGGGTTTTTTTGTAGCTGTAAAAAGTAGTGAGCGTTTTTGGACTGTGTACCTGTTCTCTTGCCAAGAGTGGCTTTTTAGAAACACGATGTAGCTCTTGGAGTTAGTTAAGGAATATTAATGATTATCTTTCTATGTAAAACCAGAAAACAGAAACTGCCTTTGCTTTCCACAGCATTCCAAACCCCTAGTGTTTTGTTTGTCTTTTCTTTTTCATTTCCCTTGCAAGCTTACAAAGTAATCTAAACATAGCTAATCCCCATAGGGACACAGTGGAAAGTTCAGTTTCACGCTCCTAGATTACTATATAGTTGAAAACAGAACAGTTATTATGTGGAAAGATTTGTCTCTTCTTTTTCTTACTTTCTGTTATCAATTAAATGTCCTCTGACATAGGAGATGACAGGGTCTGATATGCCAAAATGTGCAGCTGTAGTAATGCTGGTAATGTTTTCTACTTCAAGGTCACTATAAGTGATACCAGCTTAAAATTCTGGGATCCAAATCTGGTTTGGTCTCTACATTCATGCATGCCCCAGAAACTGCAGCCAGAAAAAGAAGGAAACCATAGTTTGTGCAATCACATTGCAGCTTCCCTTTAAATCTCAGGAGAACATTTCACAAAGCATCCATAGGTGGAGCTGTGGAAGGACATTTTAGGAGTTGGAGTTAATGTTATGTTTGTTTTATCCACCTTATACTGATGATATCTGCCCCTTGGACGGAAGAGAGCCTAATTAGACATTCCCGTTTAAGCCTCTTTTGAATTATGAGCAAGGGCAATGTTGCCTGGGCAAGAAAGCTTTTATGCTTGCAGCCAGGATTTGGCTCAATGGGTGAGTATTTAAAAAAGGCCTGACTGAATAAGAATACCAAGTTCTTCCAGTGGGATTCATGTTTCTAAATCACTTAAGTGCTTTTGAAAAAAAATACATCCAATTAAAGAAAGAAAAAATAAAATGCATCCAATTAAAGAAAACACAGTAGCTGTTTGTTGCTGTGAATTTTTAAGGACAGTGTGTGTACAGCACTTGCATATAACTAATGTTTGGTATTCTCTGTAGGTTTGAAATGGGTATTTTAGCAATAGAATAGGGATGTCAAAGGCCATAAACCAGTGGACCAACTCAGCAGCCAATGCCCTGATAGCTGCCACAAGATTTCAGTTCCTTTTTATCACAGGTTCAGTTTTATTCTGAAAAATAAAACAGTTCAACACAAATTCAATTCATAAACTCTGTCTTTTCCCCTGATCCAGTGTCTCCTGCAGTAACCATCCTATTCCTTGTTGATATAATTGCTCTGTCTGAGATTTAGTCCCTGACCCTTTTCGGTGGAGGTTTTTTGAGGGGTTTTTTTGACAGATCAGCTTTCAAATGTTCTTGTCCGTTTCCTTCAAGAGCTGCATTAAGCTAGCTGCCTAAGAACTAACAAGAAACTCTCATCCCCTTATTTTCAGCCTCTTGTCTGAATGAAGGCTTCCATTTTATCCCAGCAGGCCTGGTTCTGAATGTAAGGACATATACAGACATTACACATAGCTCAACCTAACCAGGGTCATAAGTACAGTACACATATGTACAGTTCAGCACTTAGATCAACCCAACCCTAATTAGGTTGTTCTAAGTGAATTCTACACCTGTGTTTGGGGAGTTTAGATCAGGCAAAAAATAGCCTGTCTGACCTAACTTAGTTCACCTAAGGAGCTGCACTACATAGATTGGGCTAACCTGTGCCTGATAAACCAAATGAATGTACACTTTTGGAGCACAGTCCTGAGGCTGAGCCCCAGTCCTGGGGCTATACTTTTCCTACACTCCCCACCCTCTCTCCAACCTTGCCAGGCTATTTTTAGCCCTCCAACTCCCCAACCCTGAACAGACAGCCACCCCTGTGGACCCATGAGCCTTCCTCTTCTTTCCCCCCAATCCTCCCAAAAAAACCCTGGGCCCACTAACCCCCCCATGAGGACCCACTGACTCTTCTCCCTACACCCTACCCACTGATCCCACCTGTGCCTCCCATCACCCTGACTTACTTAGATCATGTTCCTGGCATGGTTTCTCACACCAGTGAATATGTGCACAAGCAGGGACCCAATCTATGGTCACAGGGCTTAAAAGTAATCACATGATCATAAATCAGGTCCCACAAACGTGCACATGTTAGCAATCTTCTGCCATGTGACCTTTATTTCTTTCATCTGCTAAGATTCAGTGAACCAAAATACCTTTAATAGGCAAACTTGAACTGCCAAGTACCAAGTAATTTTATTCCCCCAAACTATAATGGTCTAGTGAAACAAAAATCAGATAGGTTGAATTATTAATAACTGTTTCTTGTAATATAATGTCAGGGATGTGATCCCATTATTTCTCATATAAAAGTTCTTACTACTCCCTTACGAGAGGCAGTGATTTAGACAAGACAGCACAAAGTTATGAATAATAGATCATTTATTCTACAAAGAAAATAACAAACAGAAACAGGCAACAAAAAAGTGTGTGTTCAGTGACAGTCTCTTTATTAAGTGTTTCCAACAGAGATCCCATCAGGGACAACCTCCTGTAGGCAAGCTGAGTCCAAAGAGAATGAATCCCCAAATAGTTAGGTCTTGCTTCATTAAATATTATGGTTATTGATTGCAAAGAAATACTATAGGTAGGTCAGTCCCAGGTGGGATTATTACAAATACCCTAAAATGGTATTTTTTAATCAGTTACTTAAAGGAGTCATGTGAACACTACTCACTCAAAACTCAGTGTCTTTATGTACTCCGCAACTTTCTTAAAGATTAGTGAAAATTAAAAATGTTTAGATTTGCACTAAATTCCACAATATTTCTAGCTTTGTCCATTTACATCTCCTCTTCAGGAGTATTTTGTCCAGGGATTTGGGCTTCAGAAGAGAGGCTATTAATAAGCATTACGTTATTTTAATAATTCAAAAATAAAAATAATTTCAATATTAATCAACCCTCTGTAGTGCTTTTGTGTGGCTTGAGTGAACTAACTGAAGTTGGAGGTTTGGTGCCAGAACTTTTATAAAAGCTGATTCTGTTTCTGATTTCGTCCAAAGCTCTTTCTTGTGTTGTTGAATTGTTCTCGTCCCCCCATCTTTCCTTCTTTTCCCTCTACATGTTTCTTATACATCAGCTTTTGTGTCATTAAAGGACATTTATGAGTTTTTGACAGTGATCTATCTACAGTGACTCATGTAGCTCCAAAGACAGAAGGACAATTTTTAACAACGTTATTATGCTTAGCACTCAATCAAGTTGCAAACTCTTTTCTGACCCAACTGCATGCTAACATGCTTTGCCTGGTCCTAGTGGATGGGGACTAATCACTTAAGAGTCAAGAATCAAACCCATGGATTTTTAATCTTGTTCTTACATAATTTTGTCATGTGCATAGTAGATAAACTTAAGAACTAATGTTGTTCCTGAACCATAACTCTCAGTTCAAAATTGCGACTTTGGGGAAATTAGGATCCAAAACTGAACTTTTCCATTCAGCCAGCCTCTTCTTCTAATGAGATCATTTAGCCCTAGTGAAATGTGACTTTAAACATTCACATACAGCCCAGTGGCTTTAAACTTTCACATAAGCAGTGAAGCTGTAGAAATAATGCAAATAAATGTCTGCAAACAATCATCAATCAAAAAAAAATGCTTCACTGTATTTGTATTGCTTTTTAGGTTTGTTTTCTACAGACATTCAGGCAATCAAGTGTGACAGGCACAAAGTTTGTGGAAAGCACATTTCAGACAGAAGCACAAATATATTCAGAAATTACGCGTTTGCATGTGCAGGTATTTGCCTTCTCCAAATAGGGCACAGAAAAAATACATTGCAATCCACCTGGTCAATCACAGTTAATAAAAAGAGCTTGAATACTGAAAAGCAAGTAACAACAGAGAGCAAGAAATGACCAAGCCATGGAATAAAAAAAATAATAATAATTCAGTGAATAATTTCCAGTAGCAGACAAATTTGAAAAATTTGAGCTCTGCTTCTGGATATGCCACCCAGAAACATTCTTCCCTCTCATATATTTTCTGGAGCATTGTGGCTATATTACTCCAGCACTCTCTGCTTCTCATTATTCTATAAGCAGAAAAGAGAGGCTGGGTTGCTTAGATGAATTATTCACTGCAAACTATTTTATTAGCCCTAGTAGACACAGTTATAGTCTGATTCTAGTGTAAAGTAACTGGGACCCTGGGAAAAGGCAGTAGTCTCCTGGCAGGTAAGTGAATCAGTTGTGCATGTATTTTCACAGGGTGGAAATTCTCTGCTATATTGCTAGCATAAGACAGTAACTATAAAAGACTACTGAGCTGAGGCAGAAAGAGGATAGGTAGAAATAAGAGCTCAAAAATAAAATATGAATAACCATAAGCCAATATTCTAAGCTTTAAAGCTTTCTGTCTAGAGAAATATACTGTGCACACATGTATGTTAAATATTCATCCCTTTTTTCTCTCTTCCATAAACAGAGAAGAATGAAGAAGAGGAACAGGAAGCTAGGAGGGAATTGAAGCGCAGACTCAGTAGAAAGGTGATAAAATGTTTTATGTATATTGTCTTCATTTTTATAATAAAGGATGAGAACTTTTTTTTACCCACTTCTAGTGACAAACTTCCTTGTCCCATTGTCCAGCCCCTAAAATGTGAAATCTGTTTAAGAGATAATGGACCAAATTCTTCTGCATTGTGACTCCAGTCTGTCCAATTTTCCACAAATTACAGTATTCCAAAAGGTAATCGAGGTCTGAATCATGGAAATAAATATTGAACCAAATTATGATTACCTTTTGTGTGGGGAAAAAGCATCAATTGTCTTTCTGAATACCACCACCCTCCTGTACCAGGCAGGAGCAACCACATGTTTTGTCCCAGCACTTTCCTTAACTAAGGGATTTTCCAAAGAGGCATGGAAGAAGTGCAAGGCTCATAAAGCCACCACAGGCTTCCTATACACTAGCTAGGCTAGAAGCACATGCTTCATTTTTCTAAAACCTCTCCTGTGAAAGAAAAGGGAGAAGTTTGCTGATACTTCCGGGAGATGGTGAGTAATATTTTCAAAACTGCTCCTGACTAATCTAATTCTGCTCCCACTGAAGTCAATGGTACATTGGTAAAACCCACATTGACTTCATTGGGAGCTGTACATTGAGTACTGTTGGAAATCCCACTTGCTGTGCTTCAGCAATGCCCTGTATCTCTCAGCATCTCTCCCTTAATGGCACAATCTTCAATCATAGAGGATAAATTAAATCACCTAGCATTAATTACCAAGATCAGAATGAATATTATCACGTAAGGCAGTACAATATAAAACTCTGTCAACAGGCAGTGTACAAGCTCTTATTCATAGAAGAAAGTAGGATCACAGTATACAAAATATTTATCATTGTGTCCTAGACAGTAAATTATCTACATTACAGTTTTGGATTTTAATCTCTCAAAGTTCTTGGGTGTCTCTTTTAGTCTAAATAATGGGCAAAGGGGACTGGACTTGATAATCAAATTGATTCTTTTCAGTTCTCTGTTCCTATGAGAAACTTTTAAAGCCTTAAAAAATAAGTTTACACATATTTGCAATATGAGGGTCAATCAGAAAGTAATGCCTTATATATTTTTCCTCAGTCAGTGCTATTAAAAAAATAATAAACTTGCACAGAAAATGTGTACATTATCGTTGACCACACAGCTATTTTTCAGCCTAGTTTCCTTCTGTATCAATGGCCTTTTCTACTAGTGAATAAGGTCATGTTTCCAAGTGTTTCAGAGTTTCATAGATGTTAGGGGCTGGAAGGGACCTTACAGATCATCAGATCCAGCCCCCCTGCACTTGGGCAGGAAAGATTGCTGGGGTCAGCAAGTTGAACATCAAGACGCTTTTTGAAGATCTCTAGGGTGGATGACTGTACCATCTCTGGGGGAAGCCTGTTCCAAACCCTTGGCACTCAACTTGTAAAGAAGTTTTTTCTTACGTCTGGTCTGAAGCAATCTTCAATCAGTTTGTGCCCATTGTGTTTCTTGTCCTCCCCTGGGGGCCTTTGTGAATAGATGCTGCTACAGGCCCTGATGGTATGCCCCTGATAGATTTATAGGCTGTCACCAAGTCCCCTCTGAGTTTTCTCTTCTCTAGGCTGAACTGTCCCAAGTCTTTCAGCCTCTGCTCATATGGCCTGGTCTCTAGGCCTCTAATCATGCATGGCCCTCCTCTGGACTCTCTCGAGTGTCTCTATATCCTTCTTGAAGTGTGGTGCCCAGAACTGGATGCAGTACTCCAGCTGTGGTCTCACCAAGGCCAAGTAGAGTGGGAGGATGACATTTTTAGCCTTGCTTGAGATGCCTCAGTAGATGCATACCAGTGTATGGCAGTTCTGCCAGCTGTGGCATCGCATAGGTGGCTCATGTTCATTGCGTGGTCTGTCATGAAACCCAGGTCCCATTCAGTTGTGATGTAAAAGTACTTACCTTTGTTGTGCAGCCACTCTTGCTCAACACTCTCTATTGTTTCACTTTCACCCCAAAGTAGTCATTCTCATAGTCCAGTCTTCATCCTCAAGGCTGTACAGAGGATGTGGCAGCACAGTCCATATCAGTGATGAGATTGCCTCTGCTTATGTGGTGTGCAACCTAGTGTGTGGGAAAGCACTGCTGTACAGAAGTACCTCAGACATGTCTATGCTGCAAGGGGATTTTTAAATAATGCTTCAGTTTCTTCAGTCTTGGCATAGACCTCTGGGTTGACTGTGACCCCTTAGGCAAGAAGTCAACAAGAAGAAACTTCCATGGCCATGGCTTACTATATAGGCAACCATTGACCCTCTGGATCATGGCATACATGTAAGAGGTCTAGTAAGGGGCCTGATGAATCTGCTTATAGCTGAGAAGCCTAATTCAAGAGTGGCACAGGTTGCTACAAGTTTCACAGATCCATAGGTTGTCTGATTTGGAGTCCAGGTTTACAGCACGTTACTTCCTTTTTTCTCATTTTGCTTCCATCCTCTGCATGAGAGCCACTTCATGTTGAGCTGCACCAACATTTGGAGGGCCAGATGTTCCCTCCAGATTGGACAGAATTCTGTTCACTCATTCCAGCCTTCTACACTGAAGTTGAATGACTTCATATCATTTTTGCAGGTGTCATGGTACTGCCCTAGAGGGTCACCTTGCTTTCTAGAGCCATCTCAAATCTCATTATACAAAATGTTCTTGGGGATATGGTCTCCTCCAATTTTTCTGACCTGCTTAAGGCATCACAACCTTCTCTTCTTGATAGTGGTTTCTAAGGGTGTATTGACACTTGCATTTATTCCAATTTAAAGTAAGTGTAAGTGGGAATAGTAAGTGGGACACAGTAAGTGGGAATAGGCTGGAGTCTACACATGCAGGCATTAAAGCGCATTAATGCTGCATGTGGACTGTCTTGGAACTAACTCTAACTTGGAACTAAAGTTAGTTTCAAGACAGTCCACACACGTAGTGTTACTGTACAGTAAGGTGTCTACACATGCGTTACTGCACAGTAATTAAGTGAGCCCTAAGTGTGTCAGTTCTGCATGCTCCAGTACTTCTGTGTTTGGTATTTTGTCTTCCCACTTTATTTTCAGGATCTTGCAGAAGCATCTCATGTGGAAGCTGGCTTACTGCTTAGCAGATAAACAATAGAAGGTATTACTTTGACTGACCTTCATATATATATCTGGAATGGGAATTAGCAGCCTACAGCCCACTGGCCATATCTGGCCCAAGGAGGCATAGGAACCAGCCTTCAGATATGGGATTTTGGCTGTGGACACTTTCCCCATGCTGCTGGTGAGAAAAGTGGCAGCAGCAGTAACCGGGTTCTAGCACCCAATCACCCTTGACCTGTGGTAGATCATTTTGGCTCACAGTCAGAAAAGTTTGCCTATCCTTGATCTAGACACACCCATGTAAGTATAGGTTTCTGCACACTTCTGCACATACAGATATCACCTAGAATTAATAAAATATGTGATTATGAAGCAGCAGGCACACAAGTCCCCAAACTCAGAATTTTGCCTATATTCCCTGTACCCAAATGCACATCAGGCAGGTGAGAGCTCTTTTTAGTTCTCCATTACGTGAATAGAAACCCAGATCTCATTTATGGTTTAGAAGCCCAGGAATCACCACAGCAGATCAGGCATAAGGTCAATCTAGGCTAGTATTGACCCAGATCAATTATAGATTAGCCACTCAGTCCCAAGTCTTCCTTCTGGTGGCAGTGATCTCTGTCCTCCTAACCTGAGGGAGGCCTGGCTTGGCCTAGTCCTCTGACAGAACATGCTCCTTCTCCTCTGTTGCTAGGGCTCTCTATCTGTTCTCCAGGCAAGCGGCTGCAGGTGAGGATGAGAATTTCTGCTTGCTGCCAGAGGCCACAAGCTTCCAGCTTCTAACTTCCTGGAAGTCCATTTCCTCTTTCTTCTCCAGCACTGCCCATGGCACCCCTTTCTCTTGAGTCCTAGAGGTCTCCTCCAGCATCAAATCAATGAAATGCTCATGGCAGAGGATGTTCCAGAGCCTTGCCATCTCCTGTAGCTCTCTTACCTTCTCCCTGAGGGACACCTCCAGGAGGCACTGCTCACATCACAGACAGTCCTCTCACCTGTCTGTCACTAGAAGGAACCTGCTAGCCATAGTCCTCACAGTGCCAAACCAGGACCTGGGTGGAAGCCTCAATAGTGAGCAGTCTTGCCTGAACAGACACCTCACAGGTGGAAGCAGAAGAAAAGCTGGCAGTGGCAGTGGCTCTGGAATTGCAATGTTCTTCAGCCATCTTTCTGGAACTCTTATATCCATTGCCTAACTCTTCCTGCCTCTCTCTTCAAGCAGACCTTCTGTAGCAAACTCCCTAGTGCTGGTGAAATCACTCTGGGGTCATCCATAGTAGCCATTCTCAAGCACACTGGAAACCAAGGTGCCATGGGTAGGAAGGTTCTGGAGTACCTTCTTTGTCACATTTATAGGTTGGCTTATAAAAAGCAATGGTAGGCACAGCATGCCTGGGGCATGCCTTGTGGGGGAGCAAGGATGGTCCCTGCTAAGAATGCAATGTAAACATACCCAGCAAGAATAGAAGTTCCTGCCTTACCTCACTACTAGCTTTTGGCAAATCTTATTTGTCTACTCTCTAAAACAATCCCAGTCTTTTCAGTCTTTCATCTTCCGAACCATCGATCATTCTTTGCACTCTTCAGTTCTGCAATATGTTTTCGAGGCAGGAGGACCCCTGTTATAACTGAGAATTTGAAATGCTGCCAAACTTACAAAAATACAGGCGTAGTGGTAGTATTTTGTTAGTTTAATATGACAGCCCTTAGTTCTAATTAGTTCCTTTGAACCCTGAGTGGGGTGACTGTAATCATTCGGTTCAGCATCATAATAATAAAGACAGAATCTCTGATTCACATATGTTTTAAGGGAAACCAATCTTTTAGTTTTTAGTTAAACAAACCCATTAAAATGCTGTTCCGTTTTTTGGAGGGTTTTGTTTTGCTTTGGCTTTATTTCATTTTTATTAAAAACTGGGTGATTGTGTAACTGCTAACACAGTCTCATCTACAGGGCAGTGAGGGGAAAATGCCTACTGCTGCAAAGTAAAATGTAATGTACCAGAGATGGTCTGTCAAGATTTTTGTGACCTGGCTGACAAAGATTTGATTTTTTTATTATTTTAAAAAACTAAGTCTTTCTGCTTTCCAGTGCCTGTGCAGTTCTCCCAAGGCAGAGCCTTTTTTTAGACACCTGAAATTGACCCTGTTCAGAAATACCACTAAAGTTCCCTGGAGGTTACATTATACCCCAAACTTTATTTTTATTTTTATTTTACTTTATTTTACTTTGGCTATTACACTGACTGTTTTCCACTTCCTGTTCACAGCTCAGTCTGAGGCCCACAGTTGCTGAGCTTCAGGCAAGAAGAATCTTACGTTTTAACGAGTATGTGGAGGTTACGGATTCCCCAGACTATGATCGCCGTGCAGACAAGCCATGGGCCAGGCTAACCCCTGCAGACAAGGCAAGCAGCAAATACCAATTACTGTATAAGGGAAAATTTTAGCATTTTAACTTTCAGAATGTTTCTCTCCCATCTAATTCTCAGTCCTTCCATGCTGGCAACATACATTTTCTAGCAGTGAGATTGGACAATGCATTCATTGTCCACAGCTAGCAGAACCCACTCAGGTGTCTGTTAGAATTCCACTTGCCGGTTCAGTTTTGGCAATTAAGGGCTAAATATCTTTCATTTACAAATTGTTCCGAAGTAGTCAGCAGTTATATATGCACACCCTTGAGTTCAACCAAAGTTTCTGTAAAGGCCTGCAAACAGTCTCCTTTCGTCTACTTTTACAGCTAATTAGAGTGAAGTGTATTCTTAGAGGGATAGGTGAGCTCATGGTTATATGCTGGCACTTTCGTTACTATTATCAGATGATCAACTGCATGCATTTTGCCTTCCACTCCCAAATCCTGTGTCTTTACCCCATAGACTAGTTACATAGTACATACAACTTAAATGAATGAGAAGAGAGTCTGTATCAGAGAAGAAAAGGTTTTCCATGCCAGCCACAGATGAAAAGGGTTGTTTTGCACATGGATACCATGCATGTTTCTGTACAATGGGGCATCCGAGTTTACTCACTGCTTTGAAAACAGGCCAGCCAGATATCTTCAAATGAGGAAAGAGCTGTGACTTAAAATACTTTTGCTTATCAGCCAGCTTAACTTATTTTTCTGACTAGAGCTCAGGTTAACTGGTTTTGGTCAGGGTCTGTCTGTGCCATATATTTGGGGACCCTGAAGATGGGTACATCTAAGCCTGATGAAAAGGGGAACAAGAACTGTCACTGAATAGGCTGCCACCCATGCTACTACAGGTGTCAAGCTTGTCTGGTGGTGACCATACTTCTGGTTGCATTTCCAGGCCCATGACTCACCTCCTTTAATTTAATTTCAGTCAGGCTCATAACCTCACTTAGAACCACAATTCCCAGTTTGGATAACCACTATCATACTGCATCATAATCTCCCCAGTTGGTTTAATGGATGTTACACAGCAGAGAGATCAAAACTAAGCCCTATGAGGATAGCCACATAGGAGGAATGGTCACCCAATACCATCTTCTATCACTATGAATCTGAAAAGAATGGCTGAATGAATTATAAAATGATTCATATCCCCTTGCTAGCTAGCTTATGGAGGCAGCATCTCAGAATCAACTGCAATATAGGCCGCTGAAAAATCATAGAGAATCCTCAAAGACATTTGCTGAATAGATACCTAACTGGTATGAAAAATGCTGCTTCCATGCCATGAAGGACTACTGCTGTTGACTATGTCTAAAATGCTTAGAGAAGGGGGTATGTTGGATAAATTCATGTAAGGCTGAGGAGGAGGTAGAAGGAAAGCACACCCTGAATGTTGTATTGTTTATTGTACAAAGGCAGCAAATGGAAAGGCTGAGTTATGCCATTAGGACTCTGAAAAGTTACAGTTTGACCATTTTATTGTTGTCCAAAATGTGTTTCCTTCAGGAAACATGATATTCTAGTAAACTGCCAGTTCCTCTGACTTTCTGGAGGGAATTGAATAAAACATTTTGTTTGCTTTTAATGACACATAAGAAGATTTTATTTTTTTAAAGTACACAGCTCTCCTGTTATTTTTTCCTACCCCCCTAAGAAAGAAATTGGCAGGACTTATATAGTAGTAGTAATAGTTGGTTCTTCAACCACTGCTTTGGGGACCACATTTTGTCAAAAAAAATAGACAATGCTGTATCATCTATATAGGCTATCACAAAACATACTTAGATGAGTCCAGTGCTTTTTAACCGAGGACAGCTGTCTTCACTTACATGTCCACAGTGCAGATAGCACTTCCACTGTGACAAACTACACTGGTACCTGGCATAGATAGCTGAAATCAGATCATCCCATCACATAGACAAAACCAAGGAGATCAGAGTGTCACATTACAAATGAAATAAGAGGGACTTGATGGTTGATAAGGTTTTAATAATTGTCAATGGAGGTTTTTCACATGGGCTAGAGGCAGAAATTACGCATAAAAATGTATAAGTGTTCAGAAACCAGTTCAAATCTGTAACGCAACAGAAGTTCAGTACGCATAAACCACTTTCAAAATGGCCAAAACCAGTTTAATATAAACCTGGATGGTAGTATCAGGCTTAACTGATTTAGTTTAAATCAGTTTATTGAACTTCTGTCCTAGATCTTCTCCAGATTCAAGTTAACTCATACATAGTCTCCTGGCATCCCAGAATGCTTTGCACCTGCCCCACAAAACTCTGCCTCTCAGGGTGGCTGAGGCAGCTAGCAACTAGCCTTGGCCCAAGCTGTCTAGTCCAGCCCAGCAAGGAGGCATACTCTAGCATTCCCCGGCTTCTGGCCTGGGCCACTGCAAGCATGTGACTGCATTTCCAGAATGGAAAGCGATGTCTGTTCACTTGGTTATTGGATCAGTTTACATAGTTTAGACTAACCTGTGAATGTTGAATAGGTTCAGCTGTGGGCTTTCTGACTGTCTGTTCATGGTCCTGCAAGTAATCTGCTCATTTCTGGCCTAATAGTTGAGAGTCACTTACCATCTGAAAATATTTTTTTAGCTTCTATCTATTTTATAATGAACAGGTACTCACATTGCCTGCCTTCAATATAGAAGGGGCAGAAGTTCAGGCTGGGGTTTGCCCAGCCTGAGCTTCCTCCTCTCCCTTTCCTCCCTACCCATCATGAAAAGCCAAGGGAGGGAGGCTGCAGACACACAGCCAGTTCCAAACTGGAGCTCGATTTCCCACCCACCCCCTTTTTCCCCCAGACCCAACAGAAAATGTCTGTTGGGTTGGGGGAGGAGGGTGTTGCTGTAACTCATGGCACTCCCTGTGAAGTGCCATGAATTACAGCGGGAAGCTGCATGTCTGTCAGTGCCCAGAGACTCCCGATACTTGTTCTCCTTCCCCTGCCTCACCTGGAGGCATACTCTGTAGGTCAACTTGATATCCAAAGAGGGGAGAGCAAATGCAAGCAAGAGGAAAAGGGGGCTTTCTGCTACAGTAGTACCTGTGCGTTTAGAGCACTGACCTTTTAGAAAATTATATGGCTTACATGGTGAAGTAAATTGACTGCTACTTTTTATATAGGCAACAAGAATTGACATTATGAAGTGTGTTGAATTTCTGCTGTTTTCTTATCTGCCTGCCAGAAACACAGGCCGGGAATGTCCAAACACTTCATGTCATATTACATAAAATTGATCAAACTGAGTGATTAATTTCCATTTGAGAAGTAACATTCATCTTGCATTCCTGAACTCATTTCTCCAATCAGGAGATATAGGAAGCCTGCCATCTGCACATTTGCTATGCATGACAAGTGACTCATCCGCCCCTCCAGATATATTGTGATGATCTGTTTGCAGATGCATACTAAACAGGTGGCTGTCAAAGGTGACAGATTTCCTTTCCCTGCTTCCTTTGTAGCAAGTGCAATATTTCAATGGGGATTTTTTTTCCTGTCCTAGGAAATTTTCTAATGTTTAAAAAAAAAAGTTTACTTCTCCAAATAACCGTAATTAAAAGAGTCATTTGTTCTGGAATTAAAAGTATGCAAGAATTGTGGAGTCATTGAATGAACTTTAGTGAAAGGTGAATAGAAAATAATAGAGACTAACATACTCGGCACTCACAAGAAGTAAATCCTTGTTCCTGTATGTTGCTTTCTAAGTGTTTACCTTCCTTATGTTTGTGTGTTTGCTTTTTTATTATTGTTAGGCAGCAATACGGAAGGAATTGAATGAATTTAAAAGCACAGAAATGGAAGTACATGAAGAAAGTCGACAGTTTACAAGGTAAGTAGATGTACCTTTTCCAAAAGGCCAAAGGAAAATAACCATGATATATGGTAGGTTTGGCCCTTTCAAGATTGGCAGTGGTTCCTCTGCAACTGATTATTTGAAGCTTTTCAGGCAGGAGTTCTCATTTTTTGCTGATTAAAATCATAGAGATTAAGCATTGGATTGGGCAGAATGGATCAAATTCTAAATGGGAAAGATTGTTTTGAAATCTAAAAAATAATCCTTCCACACTGATTTCATTGAATTCAGCATAAACCAGATGAAATTAAGAACCTGCATGTGTGTGAGGCCTGCTCCCATAGACTGTTAGGAGGTGCTCTCAACACGAGAATCAAGACAGTGGTCTGGCAAACTTCACAAAGTTCTTCATCAGTCTGGCAACTAACAGAGCTGCATACCCATTTTATTCAATGATGATTTAATGCAGAAACAGCAGAGGAAGCAGAGGCCAAGACCCAGAGCATCCATCCTTTCATGGCAATGCCTATTACACTGGTCACATAATAAGTCTGACTCACTTTCCTGTCCTACAGATCTTTTCTTCCTGGCTGTCCAGTGGCCTAGCTTCAAGAGGCAGGGAGGAAGGTACTCTTGGTCCTGCCCATTCCACAACCATTGGTCAGATCATTTTCCTAGGGTGTAGGAGATGTGGTTCAAACCCCTTCAGGGTGAGGATGTGAGGGTGTCTGAATCCTACGTTTCCCATGTCTTGGGAAAATTTCCTAACTCATAAGCTATTGAGCTAAAAGGCAGAAGAGTTTTTCCTTTCCATCAGACAGGTGCTGATCTGTGTTTTACTCCATGTTTCAGGGACTAAATAGATGTATGTGCCTTCTCAGGTAGAACAGGATTGCAACACAGTGGCCATAGGGGATCCCTTCTGAGCATGCCCAGAAGGACAAGTCCAGTTGCACAGGTTGGGGTAGAATCTAAAATCTTTATAAATGGTTATAAGTGCCATTTGCATGTCTAATTTTAGGCTGCTAAGTAGCACTTAGCCACCAAAAGGGAGAATTGATTTTGAGTCCAGGTCTGGAAAATCACTATCTTCTAAACCCCAAAGTGTGACCTTTGGACCAAACGTAGCCCAGAAACCCCTTTGATACAGCTAGTGGCCAATAGTTTTTTTTTTTTTTTTTGAACAGTTACCAAGGGTTCCCAAAGTTTGGCCCACAGGCTAAGTGCAGCCAACAGGTCCCTATATGGCTGCCAAGACTGCCCCTTTGAAATGGCTCTTCAGGGACAAAACTTTGGGAATCCCTGGTCTAAACCCTATTTACCCATCCTGCATCTAAATGATGCACAAATAGCTCTGTACTTGCAGTGTTTGGTACTTATAATTTGGGATTCTAGTTCCACTTGTGGTGAAATAGCATTGCCATGAGCGTATACTTGATAGATGTAAAAGGGAAGAAGAGGAAAATGACCCTCACACGTTTTAACCCAGTGTCCAGTACACTTACCCAGAGACTGCATCAGATAATTTTTTTCTGACAGTTAAGGAACTCTGTCTTCATGGTTTGCACTAGGACTTTGAAATTTGGGAGCTGGTTATTCCTGAGATCAGAAAGGTTTTCTATTGCCTTCCTGAAAATTAATGTAGATGTGTCCAAAATGAAAGATGTTGAAAGTAGTCATTAGCAGTCTGAGTTAGGCCCAGTTGAGCATTTCATTCATGATGATGGGCTCCCCTCCATCTTTTACACAGAACTTAACCTTCAGATGAAACAAGGGAAACATGAATCTGGAGCCTTTCTTGCCTTAGTGCAGTTCCTGCCACTATACAGCAATTAACTGTAATCATGTGATTAAAGACTAAATCATAATGTACGCTCACAAGGGGGCATAATGTAGCTTAGATCAGGGTATCAAACACATCCAGCCACATGAAACTGGATGAGGGTCTCTGGACTAGTATGTGGGCAGGATTAGGCTGTCCTGCAGGTAGTGCATGCCAGCCCTGTTCCAGGACTTACACTGTAGGCAGCATACAGGGAGACCACTGCACAGGGTGCCCCATTGGACTGGCCCTGCTCACTGGCTCTGGATCAGGCCCCAGGTCATCTGGGCATGCTGGAACCAGCACACATGGCTGGGTCACCAAGGCGCTGCATGAAGTGCACGTCCCATGACAGCCCCCTGTGCCCTGGCTAGCATCTGCGGCATCAGGTCCAGCCCACACCCCACAGGAGCAGGGCCCGTGCACGCTGCATACAGCACGTGGGCTAGACCTGGCATCACAGGTGCTGCATGCTAGCTCCAGAATGGCCTGATCCATCCCAGCTCCAGAGCTACCACTCAGGATCAGTCCAATGCAGATGCCAGATGCTGTGCTGGGCACCTGTGCTGCATGCAGCACCCACCATGCCAAGTTCAGCCTGAACATCAAATTGTCTCCACGTCACATGCAGCATGTAGGGTTGGTGTGAGATCTACAGGCTAGATCATACAGCTCCACAGACTGCATCCAGCCTTGGGACCATATGTTTGACACCCTTGGCTTAGATGACAATATTACTCAGATTAATAGAAAAGTAGCACTGGAAGAGAGCTCTGGAGGTCATCTATTCCAACCACATGTTGAAGGCAGGATCATTCCTATCTAAACCATCCCATGCAAGGGTTTTCCAATTATTTTCTTAACCATATATGAACAACCCCTTTGCACTGTTTCCAGATACAATGCCCAAGAACCTCAGAAAACAACATCAGTTATTACAGCTTACATTTCCTACTTTCTAAGCACTTGATTTTGCAACCTAAATAATATTTTTTTACCCTTTGTCTTTTAAGAGAAGCAAAAAAATATTATTATCCATTTTGCAGATGGGAAAACTGAGCCAGGCTTTAAGAACCCAGATAAAACCAGGATTAGAATTTAGGATTATTTGGAGACAGTGGCTTCTTTCAAATACAGATTCAGACAGTTGGGTCAAATATATAATGACTGTATATTACCATTTGTCTCCCTATGCCTTCATCTCATTATAAGCCACTTAGTCCCCAGGGCATAAAAAGTATAATGCGAAATAAATTTCTGAGAGAGAAAATTCTGTGCCCTAAACCAGGATAATGGGGATGCAGCTCCTGGATTTAAATCATTGCAAACTGTTGAATTTCATTGCAGGCAGAACACATATTTGAACAGGAGACACCAAAAAGGAACTTGGAAGTGTTTCTCACCAAAACCTGTTGCTGGAGACCGATAACAGTAGGAGGCTTGGGAGCTGGGCCTAGGAGTGTGAGGGGATCCAAGTATTGCTACAGATGAGGGAAAGAGCAAAAGTATATTTAGAGGAGGAGTTTGGAGCCTAGTATTTTAGCCTATATATTATGGGTATAGTTTTACCCATAATGCCTGTAATCCATGGCTAAGGACAGACATTCAAAAAGCCTGAATTGATTAAATCTTTGCAGGTTAGTTTATCCTGCCTAGATGGAATCAGTTTGCAACTGTACAGATGTTCCCTCTGGACTGAGGAAATGCAGGCACATGCCTGCAGTTGCTTAGGCCAAGATCTAGGAGGCTTTAGAGTGCACCCTTGGCTGCAGGGAAGCTGTGCTGGGGTGGCGGGTGGGGCTGGCCAGGCTAGGGCAGGCCAGGAAAGTAGCCTGGACTGAACTGACCAGTGAAGTAGTTTAATTCCACCCCACTCCCTGTCCCATTGGCAAGGATCTAAGCCAGGGTCGGTGAGGCGCTCCCCCCTTGCTGCTGCAGTGGTGGAGCTGGGCACAGCCAGACTCTGGCCTGCATGGTCCCGTGAGGCAGAGGGGATGGAGAGGGGGGTTATTTTCCCCCTCTGTCCCCGGGGGACCGTAGCTGGGATCTGCCTGCCCCAGCTGCCACTGCTTGCTCCCTGCTTGGGGCAAGTGGCAAAATAAGCCCCCTCCTGCCCCTTCTGCCAGACACCAGAGGGAGGAGAGAATAACCCCCTCCCTGCCCTCACCTAAGGGGCCCTGCTGGTCAGGCTCTGGCTGCGACCCTGCCTGGCCACTGGAGTGGCAAGGAGGTAGGGCCCTTGATGGGGGCAGCAGCCCCTGGCACCATATCCAGGGAGTGCAAGCCTCTTCCCAGCAGCAGGCTGCACTATAGGGTGGGCATTCCCCCACCGAGAAGAGGCTCATGCTCAGGGGAACCATGATGGGGCTGCTGCCCCTGCCAGAGTCACTTCCCTTCGCCACTCTAGGGAGTGGGGCCAGAGGCCAGCCAGCAGGGCCCCTTTAGGTGGGGGCAGGGAGCGGGGTTATTCTGCCATCTGCCCTCAGGGCACCGCAGCAGAGTTTGCCTGCCTCAACCGCCACCACTGCCGCCGTTCGCTCTGTGCCTGGAGCAAGCGATGGAATAAACCCTATCTGCACCAGATGTCAGAGGCAGGGGGGCAGGAGGGGGCTTATTCTGCCACTTTCCCTGAGCACAGAGTGAATGGCATTGTTTGGGGAGGTCAGAACCCACTGCAGTCCCTCGGAAGCAGAGGGGAGAATAACCCCGTTCCCTGCCCCCAGCCTAAAGGGCCTTGTTGGCCAGCATCTTGCTCTGCTTCCTGGAGCCACGAAGGGGGAGCAACCCTGATGGGGGGGTAGTGGGGGCGGAGGTAGGAGGGGGTTTATTCCGCCTCTTGCCCCAAGCAGGGAACAAGCAGTGGCAGTTGGGGTTGGCAGACCCAGCTGTGGTCCTGCAGGGGCAAAAGGGGTGGAGCGGGGAATAACCCCGCTTCCTGCCCCCTTTGCCTCAGGGGGCCATGCTGCCCGGTCAGCAGCATTCCCGGTCTTACCGCTGCAGCAGCAAGGGGGGAACTCCTGGTGGACCCAGGCTTACATCCCTGCTGGTGGGACAGGGAGTGGGGAAACCTCCTCACTGACCAGTTGAGTCCAGGCTACTGCTTGGGCTGGCCATGCCCCCACTGTTGGACAAGTTAGCAGAGAAATGCAGGTTGATGCTTGGTGGGGGGACGGTGGGCAGGAGGAAATAAACTTCTTCCCTGCTCCCTTCGGGACCACTGTCTGACCAGACGCCCATCCCTACCCGTCCCTGCCATGGCTGGGGACCAGAGTGGCAGGAGCCAGCCCTGCTCTGCTGGAGCCAAGAGCCCAACCTAGAAAGCATGCTGGAATGCTGGGGGACTCTGTTTTAAGTTAAACCAGGAAAGGGTCTGGGACATAAACCTGGTTGAATGTAGTATCAAACTTAACTGATTTGGGTTTATCTCAAACCAGTTTGGGCCATTTTGAAACTGGTTTATGTGCACTGAATTTATGTTCTGTTACAGGTTTAAACCAGTTTCTCATCACTTAAACTGGTTTATGTGTAATGTCTGTCCCTAGTCCATGAGTCCAGCCAGACAAGCTGCATAAAGAATAGTACAAGGAATTGCTGCATGAGAAATAGCAAGCCCGAAAAGTATCCTTCCTCATTTTCTCTGATTAGCCTGTGACAGAAAGAAGTGATTATGCTGAATAAGCAAAGAAATGACAGAGCAAAATTACTGTTAATAACAGCAGAACCAGCCCCCAGACATTGAGAATCACTTGCAATGCTGGAGGTAAGAAAAGAGGTTCAATCTCCATGATGCTCTTTTGTTAAAAGAAATATTACTGATATAACTCACTATTAACCTTAGAGTGGAAAAGCAAAAATTTAAATTTAGTTTAATAGAACCATGGACTAGTGACTCAAGAGCAGAGAATAAATTATTCATTTTTTAAAAATGAATCACTGAGAAAATACAAAGTAAAAGTGATTTGCAGTGGCAGCTGGTCAGAACAGATTTACTTATGAAATTATTCGTAGGATGAAAAGATAAGGGAAGTGTTGATTATAGCTGCTAATCTGTTTCCACAGCTTTCTAGCATTGCCTAAATTCAATACTCAGCTGTAAAGAAGGTGGTCTTTGACATTTATTTGTCCATAGTGTATTATAATGCATAAGGATTAAAGCTTTCCCTTTAGTCCTGATATTTATTTCTGTTTCCTCACATCATTTCTAATGTAATCCCAAGAAAGTAGATTTTTCCAAAAAAAAAATCCAAACCTTCAGACTTGGGAAGGTGATAATAGTTAATATTTATAAAGTGCACCTAATAATAATTCATGTATCACTACTTTTAAAACTCCTCACTCTCGCAAAGATTCATCCTTAACCTCTGCAGTTGTTAAACATCATTCTGATCAATACAGATTAAAAGCATACATCCTCCTTTGCAAGACAGCATATTCTTCCAGTTGTTTATATAGCATGTGACTATCAAGTGTTGCATTTTGCCTTTATTTGAAAAATGAATATAAATATAAAGTATACAATATCATAGTTGCTTGTTTTGTTTTGTTAGGAAATGACTCCATGTGTCAGAAAAAAATACATGATTTTATCTACCCAAACTGAGAGATTTTGTCTCCTTTGGATGAGCTATTCATAATATTATTTTTAAAGCAGATGCTTCTTTCATTTTTTTCATGGGTTTGTGTCCATGTCAAACAATTTAAACCAAACTTCTTGAGTCTGATGATAGTTTCATTACTTGGCATGGGGGGCTTGTCTTAAATTGTAGTTGGCACAATTTACTGCTGCTAAAGAATAACTGTTAGGTCAAAGAAAATAAACCAGTGTCAGGTCATTGTCAGGTCCCATGCCATTATCGAATGAAACAACATCTTTGTATTTGATTTCGTATTTCAGATTTCATCGCCCATAATTATTTGACAGTATCCTTTGTTTCATATACTAATTTCCTTTGGGGAAATCATTGCGTCCTGAAGACCTAAGATTGCACTGGAACTGGATCGAGTGTGAGTGTGTGTTGCAGCTTATCCTAAGGTTAATGAAGGATGTGGCTCTCATCTTCATCACAGAACCAGAGTTTTGACTGGGAGGAGAACCCAGATAAAGTATTCCTTTTTAACTAACCAGCGTTTTGATGGTAAGAGAGACTGTCTTCCTGTGACAAGCTCACGTGGATAGTCAAATGATTTTTCGTCTGAGCTTGATGAGACAGGAATTGCTGAAGACAATCGTTTGGCACCCTGTTGCCAGGCACTCATCAGACTTTATACCATGGTGACTGAGGGAAATTGTTTGGAACAGGAAGAGTGAAAGAGAGCAAGAGAAAGAGGGAGTGTGTGAAAGAGAGTGAGTGAGACTTCATGTGTCAGTTAACAGAGAAAAAGTTAGATCAAAGGTAGCAAATTCTTTATGGAACAGTTTTAATGATATATTTGGCCGGTGGGAGGAGAAAGTTTGTAAATCCAAGAGCTAGAGCAACTGCACTTGTGTTTTTTGAGAGATCTCAGCCTGTCTCACCAAGGCAGTAAACCATCAAGTCCTAATTTCATAAGTACTTTAGTGAAGTACAGTCATTTTTGTGGTGCCAGTGAACCCATTTGCCAGAAATTACTCTTGGTATAATTCAGATATATTTTTTAAAATTCTGACAAGCATGCTTGAAGAAAATACATTGAATGCTCATATAGAATAGCTAAATATGCTTTTCATTTTTAATGGCATTATACCTTGGATCCTCCCTGATTATGCATCAAAATTAAAAGGGCAGGATTATAAGGACAAAATGTGATGCGATGTGTGCAATGGAAAGGATTCAGGTTTAAAAACACTCCTTTGTCTGTTGCTCCACTTACTGCCAAAAAGGTGCTATGAGCCTCTGTGGCAGACAGTATTGACAATCGTAACATCATTTGAATCCAAACCTGAAATCAGGCATAAATTTCCTTACACAGTTTAGGCAACCACTTCTTTAGTTTAAGAGCTGTGTTAGATGAATCCCCTGGATTGCTTCTAGAAAGAATTAACTTGTGGATCAATGTGTCTTGAACAAGGGCCTTGTAAAGGCTACAGAAAATCCTTAAAATGTCTACAGCCTATTTTTGTTGTGTGTGAAGAATGCTTATTAGCTCTGCAATTTTTTTATACTATCTTGGAATTGTATTTGTGAATACAGTACTATTAAAATTAAATGGTATGGAGTATGAAAGGCAATATGTGCTTTTGTTATGTTGCCTTAAGGCCAATTACAAGCCTATGGCATTGTTTACACTAAGAAATTCTTTGTCTTATATAGCACTTATTTACCCTTTGATTAATGTACACAATGATTTTTCTGGGCCTGGAATTCACATAAGCATACATGTAATGCAGTATTACAGTATATATACTATTTATCCTTTTTAATGTGTGTACATATTACAATTTATTTTTGTTTTTCATGTGCCCTGTTTAGTTTCTAATTATGAAAAATGAGTATTTTTTTCAGGCAATAAAAGTTCTGTGTAGAGTGATTTTTACCTCAGAACCTGTAACAGATTCTTGTGGAGTGTTTTTAGTTTATAAACTTAAAGATTATTGTTTTAGATGTCAGCCTAAAGGCAGGAATGCAATTAGATGCTAAAATTAGATTGCAGTCTTTACTGATATTTACAAGGCCAGGTTTACGTAAATGTGATGGATTATTTTAGTAAAGAGCATCCAAGTAACAGGAGGGTGCTTTTCATCAGCTGGCGTTCTATTTATTTTTAAATAGGTTGATGCAAACATTTTAAGGAAGTAGGTTGATGTGACCTACAGAAGCACTTATTATATTTTATGAAAAACCCTACAGAATCATGGGTATGAACCCCCAAAATGTCAGTAACCCAGTGAAACAACCAATTATAAGCTTGCAGAAAGTAAAAATAACATCATTCCACCTTTAATGCTGTCAGTTAGATTCTTTAGGAACAATAGGAAACAATTTAGGGTCTGCAATGTCCTCATTTTGTAAACGGAAAAGCATCATTTTTTACATCAAGGAAATAATGAAGATGTATTCGCTCACACTAAGTGATAGAGAAATGCACAGACCATAAGATTTAAGTTTTAGTCAGTACCTCTATACAATCCCTTATTCTGAGAATGTAAAACCAACCTTAAAAATGTATCTTGGATTGAAACTTGGAAGAACAACAAGACTGTGTTTTGGTTCTTTTTTGCTAAACTGAAAAGGAAAGTACTGTGTAAGTGCAAGATTTACTGTTTTGACTCAGAGTTATATAATGCTTACTTAAAAAAAATTAAATGATACAGATGACTGGTTTGGTCCTTAATATGGGCAAGATATCACTTCTACAGTTTTTAAGAAAGTAGCTGTTATAGTGCCTAGTAAGATACTTAAGATCCCTTAAGTATGTTGGTGAATCAGAACAACACACCATATGTTTTGTATTATACAAGCACAACCATCTAACCCTACTCAAGTATTTTCCTGTCTTCTGTAAATAGCAAATGGGGTGAAGGACAAAAGCTGTAAGACTCTTCCCAAGCAATAGAAAAGTTAAGGAGATTCTAATGTGTCACAATGATGGATGAACCAAGTTACTTTTGCTGTAAAGAGCTGTACCGCTTCAAATTTCAGTGATGCCTTATGATCATTTGTTATTGGTTGCCTCAGTAGCTTTTTCAACTGCTCTCATCACCAGTGAAAAAGGATATGGTGCATTCCTAAGCTCTTAAGTGCAGGCTGCCTGCAGCTCAGATGGGAAATAAGAAGTTGAGTTCTGGAAAAGGAAAAACTAGCTGGGGAGGGCTAAGATAGCAGTTCTTAAAGCAGAAAATGAGAGTGAAAAGAGGTGAAAAGATCCCAACTTGGTGGACTCTGGTTGGAAGAAATGGGTAATGTGATCAATGTGTTTGTTTGCTTGTTTTAATTTCTGTCCAGCTGGAGTATTAATAGAAATCTGTGGTAGGGCATTTGACCACACCTTACTCATCTGTATTGTGTTCGGCAATGTAACCAGATATGAATATACAGTATACGCTCATTGTAACAAACCTCCATGGGACCAGGAGAACAATTCATTAAACAAGTTGTTCACTGTATTAGGGTTAGTCCATTTGCTGCATCATAAAAGTGAAAAAAATGCTTATTAAAAGTAGCAGGGGGTTATAAGCAGGGTTTGTTATAAAAACTTGTAATGAGGGTGTATTCTGTGTGTGTTTGTGCATGTGTGTGTATACACAAACAGACATACATGCAAATGAGACTGGAGTACTTGTTTCAAAATTCTCAGCTTTATACCATATTCTGATCTCACTCTTGGAGGCCTCAAGCACCCAGATCTCCATAATTAGAGAACATAGGATTGCGTCCTAAATTCTTGTTTGCAAATCAGATTAAAGTGGTTCCAAAGGAGTCACGCTAGCATCTGAAAACTGCATCTCCTTGCACATGAACTGACAGGTTTAAAAAAAAAATCTGTTTCAACCCCCAAATACTTAACAGGCTATACATATAGACTAAGATAATATAAATACATGTTTTAGGCCAAATAACTTACCTAAAACTCATTTCAGATCAGGGCCAAAGTTATCAGGATGGTCTCTCTGAAGTCAGGAAGACTTCCTTACAGTAATCAGCCGTATCATGGCTTGTTTGCAGAATCAGGAACTTATAGTTTCATAGTACCTAGGGTCAGAAGGGGCCTAGAGCAGGCCATCTAGTCTGACCCCCTGCCAATGGCAGGAAACAAGTGCTGGGGTCACAGG
>JAGPOW010003648.1:6683451-6728331 GCA_030014935.1 Caiman crocodilus
AGCTGGCCAGCAAATTGGAGGTCCAGCTCCTCCTTCTGGTTGGGTGGTCTATAGCAGACACCCACCATTAAGTCCCTTTCCCCTCGTCCTCCTTGCAGCAACTTATCTAGGAGTTAAGTTTAAGGTTCCTTGTGTCCCCTGCTGTAGCTGCCATCACTGACTCCTGGAGAAATACAAAGGCTGAAGGTAATGGAGCTCCATTTTCTGCCTTGATGATACTTGTGCCCATTATTACAGAAGAAACACTGAGCTCAATCACTGTCCGGTAAAAATCTTTTCAGACCAATACTAGAGAATGTTTATTGGCAATCAAAAAGAAAGGTGTGAAGCAAAAACATCCTCAAAAGTCAAAGGTTGGCTCCCATTCTGGGCAAGATTCTAATCTTAGTTTCATCAATATCTTGTCTTCATTCAAGAGAAAAACTCTCACCCCTATTAATATTACAACCAAGTCAGAGAACTTAGTTGCAGCAGGACTGCACACTAACCTCACAACAATTCTAGTCTGAGCAACAACTTAGTGTCATTATAAAATACAGATAAGGTCTAGTCAGCACTACAGACTGGAATATTGATGTAAATCTGATAACCATGGAGGTCAGTGGAAATACTCTCATTGACTTTGGTAGGCCCTGCTTGTAAGCAGTTTGAACCAATGAGGTTTGTGCAGTTTGAACCCTCGTGTGATTGAACCTGTAATAGAGATGGGACTTAAAGCTGCCATACCAGAAAATCAAAATATTCTTAACATTACTTTTAACACTTGCTTCTTCAATATTTTGAATTAAAATCCAGCATCTACCAGCATTGGATGTCCTGCTATACCACAAGAGCATCGTTTCATGCTTTAACATCCTTTGTATATGTATCTTGAAGAGCTTGATCTATGCAGCTGCTAGAAGTTAAAATGGAAATGTACTCAAGGTGAAAAACAAAAAAACTTGCCTCCCGCCTTTAGGAGTTCCAGGATTTAGCTCCACAATGTTCATTTTTGTAGAATAAAGCATAGTATAATAATGTTGGGACCCTAATTCTAGCTGTTGGAGGACAAGAATGATATTTAGAGAACCAGTTATGAAAGACAGTATTGGGCTGTTAATAAAATATTTTAAAGATTAAATACAAAGAAAGGAAATGTAACCCCTTTTGAAAGGCCTACATTATTCTGTTTGAAAAGTGATATTTAAAAAAAAAAACTTATCAAAGTACAGATAAAGAGACACAGAGGATTCAGTAAAAAGAGTACGTTTCACTGTAATATGATGACAGGTTTCTATTTGTTAATGTTAATGATTAATAAGGTCTTGTTTTATTTTGTCAGTGTCTACAACCTGCTCCAAGACTTTAAAGGAAACAGAACTCATAGCTACCAGGAAGTTATTTTCCATCATTATTTTCATCCAGAAATAAATATTGCATTGTGTAGCCACAAAGGAATTAAAGATATACCATGTATATTTTTATTCTCTCGTTAATTTTTTATTCAAAGTCTGTCAATAGTATGTGAAATATAACCACAGTAAAACACTTTAATGACAAAGTAAAATCATACAGGGCATAGCTTCTCATCTTTTCACTAGTTTGTGTGATAGCGTATGGATTTGTAAGCTGCATAAATTTTGGAATTAAAAAACCTGTTTGGATCATTATTTTAGCTGGTATGACTTTGAGCAAAACAAAAATATCAGGCTTAAAATACACCTACATTGGTTAGTATCCCATTCTCTTTTTAATACAAAAAGCTAATTTACTGGCTTTAAATATGGCGCTCTGAATTATTATTATTCTAAAAGAGAAAATTAAACCCATATGAAATAAAAAGTTAAATTCAGGAAAGATATCAAACCAGCACAGCCCACGTTGCTGTATATTTAAGAGCCAATAGCTTTTAACCACATTTTAATTTTTTTTTCTTACAGAACAAATACTCTGGGGATCAACACTGGCTGGTAAAATCAATATGCCAAATATTCACTTGCTTTGTTTAAAACTAACAAAAAGGAATTCTTTTTCACATGGCATGTAATTAAAATGTATAACTCATTGCCACCAGATGTTGTGGAACTGTCAGTTTAGCCAGATTCAGAAAGGAACTGAACAAATTTTTGAAGAAAAGGGGCATCGGTAGCTATTGAGCATGGTCATTAGGGATACAGCCTCTGAATTATAACTGCATAGACCTTAAATGCTGGAAGCTGTGAGCGAGGGGTGTGAAAAAAAATCCCTGGTCATGACCAGTTCGGTCTCCCTTTCAGCATCCACCCACTACCATCGAGACGCAGGATACTGAGCAAAATGGACCTATGATTTGAGCCAGTACATAGCAGTTCTTATGTTCTTACTAGTATTTGCTGTGATAGACTTGAAACACTTCACAGTTAGGACAAATTCCTGCTCATATGACTTTTTCCACAGAAGTCCTCTGAGAGATTTCTGAGATGATTCCCATAAGCAGGGCTTGAAAAATTAGGCAGTCATTAAAATGATGGACAAAAATAAAACTACTCATGCCTGACTATCCAGCTAAAGCTAGTACTAGAATTTCTAGAGGGTCCTATTCATTGTTATCAAAATCAATGAGAGTTTTACCATCGATTTCACAATGAGCAAGATCGGACCTACAGTGAAATCTTGGCCCCATCAGAATTTTTACCTTGACTTACTGGGATCATGATTCAACCACAGAACATAATCAAGATCCCTGAATTATATATACCATCAAGCACCAGGCAGTTTTGAAACTTTATTTTATTATTTTATTAACTGGATTAAAAATGGAAAGTGTCCAACGTATTCTGCATAAATTTTGCCAAAATTCCATATTTGAAACAAAAAAGAAAGCAGCAAACAGTATTAAAGATTTATTTTTCTATTGCCTTGCATGGTGAGTTGTCATTACTACCTATTCAATTGCACCTGCTCAGAACTGTGGCATTTTGCAGACACTTCCCACAGAAATAAATGACCATACAAGATGCAAAGCAGTGAAGAATCAAGAGCTCAGTTTTTAAACTTGTATAGAGAGTGCTTTAAAGACATTTATGCAGCCTTTTGTATCACAGCAGCTCTGGTTAAAATGGCAACTTTGATGAAAATATCAGGCAAAATGAATTTAAAATGTCCAGCAGTTGATTTGATACATATTGCACATGTGTATTGATATCTGTGAATATAAACAGTTGGAACTGTACACTAATAAGACAAGTTCTTTTGGTCCTCTATCTGTACTGTAATATATATATAAAATATCACACACACACACACTCTCCATTACTGTCATCTGAAAAAAGAGTATTATGGTTTCATATTGCACCAATATTTTCCTTGTGTTTGTTATTCTTATTTAACAAACAAAACTGTGCTCTGACTAGCTGTACAATATTGTAGGAGATGTTGCCTTGCACAATTCCAAGTGCCTTAGAAAAATGTTTAGCTCTTTGAAGTTATATATATATATAAAATGAAAAATAGATTACCTAAATAAAATTGTTCCAAAAACCCTTGCAGACACATTTCTTTCTTGAGTGGAATAAGTACCTATGTGACTGTAATGAATTTGATTTCTAATAGGCATTATTTAGTAAAAAGATTACTCTAATGATTTATTAAAAGTAACTCTACTGCAGATGAGCGAGTCTTTTTTTTTATCACTTGCAAAATTAAATTAACTTGTCAGCATCTCACTTTAATTTTTAGACGTTCTTCATACATCTTCAGCAGCTCTTCTGTAAGCAAGTCCATCCCTTCTGAAGGTACTATGACCTAACAGTGATGGTTGTGTTAAAAATATAGAGTGATTATATACAATGGAGGTGAAGAGCCTGGTTCCACCTCCAGGGCGCTGACAGAAGTGATGTTTTGTTGCATAGTCAGACCCCTGAAGCACTCTATAGCCATGCCTTGACAGATGTGTACAGCTGAAGAGGACTTTAAATAAAGTGCCTGATCATGCGAGAATCTGAACACTTCAATAAGGATTCAGATGAAGGCTCTCCAAAGCAAAGCACCTTCATAAATTTCTGTCAGTGCGTGCTGGGAGCAGGGCTCTCCAGTACTGTATTCAGAATGGGAGCAGGGGAAGGAAAAGGAGAGAATTACATCTGGGGTTTGCCCAGCCTGTGCTGGAGGGTGGGGTGGGTGAATTGGAGGCACCCTGTCCCCAAGGTGGGGGGGACTCCAATCCACCTGTCCTATCCTCCAGCAGAGGCCGGGCAAATCCCAGATAGATATCCTTCCCTCACCCTCCCAATGCTGAAGACAGACCTGGAATGGGGGGTGCAGGGCTAGGGAAGAGAGGCTGCAAACTCCAAATTGGAGCTCAAGCCCCCAGACCCAAAAGTAAACATCTGCTGGGTTGTGGGGATAATTTTAACTCATGGGCTTCCTAATGGATCTTGGGGAGAACAGGGCTGGGCCTGTGTGGTAGGGGTCTCCCTTCCTCCCACGAGCATCTTAACAGCAGCAGAGGCTGCTACACCCAGAGCTGGGGTGGGTGGAGGGAAAATGGAGCCCTGTCCCACCTTGCAGGCCTGGCCCGGCTACCCTTGTTGGGGTCTTGGAGGGAGTCAAGCCAGGCCCCCAAGGTGGAGGGGCTCCATTTCCCTCTCCCCACCACAGCTCTGGGCATGGCAACCTCTGCCACTGTCAAGACGCTGTCATGGGGAGAGGGAACCCCCCATCATGTGGGCCTGGCCCTGCTCCATCCAAGGCCCAGCAAGGTTAGTTGGGGGAGAATGCAGCAGGGGGGGCTCCCTTCCCCCTTCCCTGGCTGCACAGGGAGTAGACAGAAGTTTTCTGTCTCCCCTCTGTGACAGTCCCTGGGTGGGGCTGGGCTAGTGCTCACTGCAAGCACCAGCCCAGCCCTGTAAGGCCACATGGGACATGGGTGGAATCACCCAAAATGAACCTTTGCAGGGAACATGAATGCAGGTTCCCTAAGGCACTCTGCCCTAGAGCACTCCTGTCTGATAGTACATCAGACAAGGGTTAAATTTTGACATGATCAGCCATTTTGAAAGTGCTCTGCAGTCATGAACCTTTTTTTGTTACAGCTACAGAGCACTTTCGGGAACCTTACAGCACAAATAATGTAACTTGTATACACAGCCTTAGACAGTTATGGCTCAGAGACAATCTACTCATGGGAACTACCTGAAGTGTTGTTTGCAAGCCACTGCTTCGCTAACAGATTTGCTGATATACTTGCAGAAACTTGCATCTACAATTCCTGGTTAAAAGAAGTTCCTGGAAAGGGTAATGTCACCACAGTGACATGTACTTTTTCCCTCCCCCACACCCTCAGCACTGCAGTTCAGCTTCTACATAAGGTTGCAGCAGACAACAGAGATAGTTTATCGAGAGGGATGGGCCTCATAGGCCAGCTCCTGGTTCAAGATGGCATATGCTCTATCTAGCAAGGCATCATTAAACCTTCATAGTGATCTTTTCCAGCCTTAGCTTCCCTAAGTTGGTGGAAAGATAGAGACAAAGTTGGCTGAGATATGCTCTTCTTCCTTTCCCCACCTGCCATAGCTTTATAGTGAAAAATATTTTTCTAATTGGTTGGTAATCTCATTTATTACATTTCCTTATGCAAGGACGTTGGTGCAGAGAGACAAGGGGCTATATCCCATTATGGAACTTACGGTAGTTTAGAAAGCCTTCCTGCAATATATATAAACCAGTCATATTTTGACCTGGGTGGACAATAATACTACCATCTTTTACAGAAACAATCAGAAGGAGGCAGGTCCTTTCCTTCTTAACAAGGAACTAATCCAGCTGTGGGACTGGTACATCCAGCAGCAGACTCATTTCTCAGCCATACCCTTCTCAGGACTGAGAAAACTATAGCAGATTGCCTTGGGAGGGTGGTCTCCAAACAGCAGTGTTGGTAAATATAAAGTCTGACCCTTCAGTTTATCTTTGTGCACTACAGTTACCCAGGGGTAGACCTGTTTGCAAGAAAGTGACAGATCTGTTCCAGCAGAGGGCTCAGTGCCAGCTCCCTTTCGGAGGCCTTCCTGATCGCCTGGTCAAAGAACTTTGTTTATGCCTACTCACCTACACAGCTGGGTTGTTCAGGATGTGAGCCAGGATCCAGTGTACATGATCTTCCTGGCCCTTCCTACCTGCTAAGGCAGTTCTAGTACCAGAACCTTTTGTCCAGTACAGAGCCCTAGGACCCTACCTTTGTTCTCAAGCCTCCATAGCAAAAGGGAGTGCTATGAGTCTCTCTTCTTGAAGGGCTGGATGCAGGATGGTTCTCACATGTAGAGTGAAATTGTACAGCTCAGGTCTAAGGTAATTGGCCACAGCAGTAAGGACTTAATGTACTTACCTGGCAAAACTGAACCAGATTCTCTATCTAGTATAGTTCCATGGACATGCCCTCCATTAACTCCAATATTCTGGTCATTCTGAATTATGTGTTAGAGCTGAAGCAGTTCATAGACTTATAGGAAAGTAGGGCTAGAAGGGACCTTACAAGGTAACTTAGTCCAGTGATTGTCAACCTTTTTTTATGTACCAGGACCCTTTTGTAAATGTCAATGGCCAGTCCTGACCCAGAGCCTCTCACTCCTGACCTGCTGTCCCCCCCGCAGTGTGTGAGGAGCATGGGGAAGCCCCAGCCAGCCTCTTGCAGGCTGGAACTCTGTCGGCCTGCAAGGGGAAAGCCATGGTTTCCCACATTTTTCTCCTTTAAAGGAGAATCTATTCTTAAAGTTTGTTCGCTACCTTTTCATATATTCTTATAACCCACTTTTGGATCACAGCCCACAGGTTGAGAAACGCTGATCTAAGTCCAGCCCTGCTCAAGGCAGGAATGTCCCTAACTAAACCATCCTAGCCAAGTTTCTGTCCAAACTACTCTTGACAGTTTCCAAGGATGGAGATTCCACAATTTCTCAAGGAAGCATATTTCAAGGCTTGACCATTCTTATAGTCGAAATTTCCTCTTAATCTTCAGAGCTAAAGCATGTCTATCGCTTCCCTTCATAGGGCAGTGACAGATATGAGAGTTTTCATGCAAATGGCTGCTGAAAGTACTCTACAGCTGTGAACTGATGGAAGTGCACAGCAGCAGAATGCATTAAAAGTGCCCAATTGCACGACGATCTATGAGGGTTCAGACGAAAGCGCACCAAAATAAAGTGCCTTCGTTAACATCTGTCAGTGTGGTCGGGAGAAGTGCTCGGCTGAAGCAGCTAAACTCTACTCCCTGTGGGGGAGCTCCAGTCCATCCAGTCCTTCCTCCAACCTGGCTGGGCAGTCCCCAGAACGAGCTCCCTCTGCTCCTCCCCCTCCCCCTCATGCCAAAAACAACACCAGGGCTTGGAGTGGGGTGGGGCTGGGCTACAGGGAAAGCAGCTGCAAAAACACTGCAACCCCAAACTGCAGCTCATCTCCCAGTCCTAGGGACTCAACAACATCTGTTGGGACCCAGGAATAGCTCTGCAAAGTGCCAGGAGTTACAGCAGGGAGCTGCACATTTGTCAGCATCCACAGTGTCTCCATAGGTGATATCCATAGCCTGTAAGGTAGCCAGCTGGAGTTCTCTCTCTTTCTCTGAGGAGTGAAAACTATTAATCACTCATTCCCCCAACAAGGACCATGCAAGGTACCCTTTATGGGTACTTCAATAGCAAAAAAACAAATTTCTGATCAAAGGCTCAAGGCATAAGACACACCTACAATTAGTATGTGGACGATACACCTCAAAGAACTCCAGTTATTAGAAAGTAACTTCCTTTTGTGCACAGTCATTGCTAATTGTACTCCTAATGATCCTATTCACAAGAGCTCATAAGGTCAAATACACAATCAGTGTACCACCTGAGAGAAGGGCCCTTATTTCCTCCATGACCTATAGTGTTACCTGTCAACACTATATAGAACTATATATAAAATATATAACATGGCATCTATTAAAATCACTACCAGACTACAACATGCATCAAAATCAGATGAGCTAACCACTTTCCATAACACCGACACACTAAAATCTCATAGCAAAGACAACACACAGAATACTAAATCATGGTAAAGACTTAAGTCTTCAGAAAATGACAACAGAGTATGAAAGAGAAAAATATACAGGCTTCTGAAGCTCTGGCGACATCTACTGAAAAAATATTAAAATATACACTATAGGTAATTCAAACTGAATTATTAGTATTCCGTTATACTTACAAGATAGCGATAATGTAGACTGCTCAAAATTAAAATTGATTTGTACCTTTAAATGTCATCTTTTAATTTCCTAATAACCAATTAAAATTCAGTTTTATAATCTGTAGATGTATTGAAGGTAAGAAAGTCTCCTGTTTTGCGATTCACACTTTCCTTCTAAAAAAAAAATTATCTTGTATTCCTGAAGTATCAGGTGTAGGTCTTGCTGGAGTATTGATTGATACAAGCATTAATCAGTGCATTTACTGCTCACATAAAGGGTCTACTAAAGCACTGACCAAAATAGGATGTATACACTATATCAGTGATACTCAATCTTCCAGCCCCTCCTGCTGAATAAGTGGTACAGGGGTGGTCTACAGGCCAGATCCTGTGTGTGAGGTCAATCCAGAAGCAATCTGGTCACACGTCAGCCCAACCCACATGCCAGTGTAATCTAGCACACCAAGCCCCAGAGCTCTGCCCAGGCCTGAAAATGGGGCAGCAGGGAAGTGGTGATTAACACTGACACCCCTGTTACCAAATTTCTGGACCTGCGGGGAGCCCCACAAAGCAGGATGGCACTGCTTCTCTGGCTGGATTTGGCCTACAGGCCAGAGGTTGAACACTGGTTTACAAAAAACCCCTAAAATTTATGCCTATAAGATTAGACTGCAAAGACCCCTGACAAGGCTGACTGTTTAAGGGGTCAGAACACACAAGATAACAACAGGATGTCCAAAGATTAGTGATCCAGCAAAAAATGGTAATGTTTGTTAAAATACATGGTACAGGAAATGTCTGATGTAAACAGTCTGAGGTAAACAAAGTTGTTTTGATCAATGTATATAAAGGGAACAGGAAACCCTTAGAACTTTTAGCCTGCAGCAAGGGTGCCAAATTTACCCAGGTGAATTGTGCTAATATCTTGCCACAAGTATCCAGGGCTAAGACCTTATAACCATCTGGCCATGTGCATTTAGTAAGTGCTTTAGGTAATGAAACTGGCTAAGCCTTTACCATCTAATCCAGCCAATGGTCATTCTTCCTATAACATCAAGGTCTTCAAAGGAACACATGCTGTATAGCATCAACAGCACAGACAATACTCTGAGTGTCCATACATAGAGAGCAACACCGACCAAACAAATGGAGGAACAACTTCAAGTACGTTTTTCTTAAGACCATGGTCTGTGCATGTTTATCTGTGTATAGTATAGATGCGCAGAGTTCGTATCAGTAGTATACAAGATAAAAACTCATTATTCAATATGGCTAAAGAGCTCAAAAAATAAAACTGATATGCATTATAGGTTAGACTGAGCCTTCAAACTCACTCCTGAATGTGGACTGATAAGTAGCTGCACCAGAGAAGATTTGTGCCTTGGAGAGAGCTTTTTGAGGAACAGTTCTTCAGACCCTGAGGCAAATCAAGAAGGGAAGTTTTATTGTGCCCATTTTATTCTTTTTTTTTTTACTTTATTAACAGATCCAAATTATCAAATACATTTTATATTTAAAGATATATCCAATCCTCTAAAATATATATAAAGGCAGATGGCTATCTTTAGTACCTATCCTAGGCTACACAGGTTTTTATACCTCATTACAAGAGTTTCTGCAAATGTATCTGCACTACATAATGCAACTAACATATCTGTCACATGGTGTTGTTTACTCATTCACTCTCTAGAAATGGATGTATGTGCAGTGGAATTTCCTGTTTTTGTGATATGCAGATTGCTTGCATTTTGCTTTTTTTGTATTTGTTAAAGGTGGTCAAGCCAAAGAAATACATCTTACACTTGAAGTGAATGGGGGTGCATGTTGTGATGGTCCTTTACTTCCTGAGGTGATTACCCTGCATGAGACCAGCCCCAGAGAAAGCTGTCTCTATACAGATGAGTTTTTCCCCTTTACTAGAATGCTTCCTTGTGCCTGACAAGCAAAGTTGTCAAGCACACCATCTGCCCTGAAGTTTTAAACAATTTTCAAAATATTCTAAACTGGGACCATGGATAAGAAGGTAAAGACCAAGAACTAGCACTTGAGTTATGTTATGGAAAATCAGTGTAAAGATTCAAAGATGGATCTGATATACTTCATAGTAACTTGCACTGCTGAAAGCTGTTGCTTTATTTTATACCAATTCCATGCTGAAGGTAGGGCAAAGTAGTACCTTAAAGGTTGCCTAGCTCAGGCAAATTTTCTAGTCAACAACTCACTTCACCAGATGCCACGCACTATAGTAGTTCCAGTTTCCTAAATGGTGAAGGTTCCTTAACCAGGCACAGTACACTGCTGTAGTGCAGCTAAATGAAATAAAGGCATAAATAACTAAGACTAGATCCTCATCCACTAGGTTGGGAGACAGCCTCTATGCACTGCTGGCAGAAAGTCTTGTTTGTGGATGCTACTCTATCTGAACTTAACAGTAGCAAGGAATCCAAGACTAGTATTAATTTATGAACTGAACTGATCAACTGGGGGTTTATGCCTTGAACCAAAGAAGACACTCCATTATTCTTTTCTCCCCACATCAGCATTAATACTTTAACAAGGCTACTCCATCCTTCCTTACTTCCTCTCTACCCACTTGCCTGTGAGGAGATTTGCCCTCTTCTCCCTCATGCTAAACCCTAACCTAAAATTGAAGTTCAACGTGGACTGACAGGGCAGATGGAGGCTCTTTGGCGCCATTCTGCAAGCACAAAGCAGATCACATCATGAGTAGAAGACCCAAGAATAGGAGATAATTAGGAAACTAAAGAGAAGGAGATTTGCAGAGGGTCATGTCATTCCCAAATGGAAAACATCAGTGGTAGGTCACAGTGCCATGGCAAGGAAGTTTGGTACCCAGGGCAAAGCCTGCAGCAGCAGCCCACCCTTGCCCCATGCAGAGATCCAGAGGAGCACATGCCCCCACCCCTTGCCTGGTAGTGCACCCAGCAGTAGGAACCACCCTCCCCCTGTCCCCGCACCCATTTGAGCTGCTCACAGCTGTCCCATGCCCTGCCCTGACTGGGCAGCGCCCACTGGCGTCCCTTCACTTTGGCAGCAGGGGTGGTCACCCCACTCGCCCCTTCCTTTGCTGCAGCACTGGTGAGTCATGTACAGGAAAAGTGGTTTCTTACACCAGGAAACCACTTCTCCTGTACACTTGTCGCTCTTTTTCACTGCAGGTTACAGAACTGCAGGATGAAGAAAGAAACAGAATGGAGGTAGGGTAGATTTACACCTTATAGAGTAACCAAAGTGTATGTGTGCACGTGTTGCTCCCCTGCCAAGAAAAAGTGCAAACCTCGCCAGTTCACTCCAGGGAAAAACACATTAGCCCTACTCATATATAGGGCTGTGTCCCAGAACAAATGCTTGATCTATTTACTACCTGGGGGGCCGCCTCAAACGCTGCTTTGTGCAGGCCCTTTTACAGACCAGTTAATTTGGCTTTCTGTTGATGTAACTTAGAGCAGATAGAGTCCAAAGGAAAAGAAAACACTGATGGAGAGATGTACCCCGACCTTTCCTGGGCTGAAGCTCACTTCATCAGATCGTGTAAAAGGATGGGTACAAACAGTGCAGCAGTACGCCCTCCCACACTGTGCACAGGTGAGGCCTTTGGCTCGGGAAGAAAGCCTTGTGTGCCAGGACCAGGCAGGCACATGTTCACTGTCACACTTCAAATCCCTCAGAACTATGCAGGATAAAATGTATTAATGCTTCTCCTGTTCCTCACACTAGCATGGGCTAGTAGGGCTAGTGTTTTCTTCTAGGGCCACCATCCAGGCTGCACCCTTCTCCCTGGCAGTGGGGCAGCTGGGGAAGGCCATACGTGCAAACGCCTGTGCTACCCTCACTCAGAAGTGAGTCAAACCCCAGGCCCATCGGACTAACAACAACTGAAGCGTGATTTTCCCGAGGCCCGAGTCGTACCCAGAGGCAAGGACAGCCCTTTACACGCACAGCCGGAAGAGGAGTGAATCCGAATTAGCTTGATCGTCCCGCGGGGAGAAGCGCCCACTCGAACCGCACCCGGCACCCTGGGCGGGCGGGACAATAGACTCGCCGGCCCCCACGATAGGCCTTGCGACGTCACGGAGAGGCGGAGATTCTAGCCCCAGTAACTGCACGCACTGCAAAACCAAATCCAGGGCCCAGCAGAGCCCATAGCGCATGCGCCCACCAGTGACCAACATAGCCACCCTGGGGGAGGAGCGAACGGTGCGGTGAGCTCTGCTCTGCTCCGCTCCTCAACGGTGCCTGACGTCACTTCAGCGCGCCAGTATCCAGAACCTTGCCGTGCGGCTGCTCCGCCCTTGCACCTCCTCCTTTGGCCCCTCTCCCTTCCCATGTCTTCCTTCGTTGCTTTAGCGGAGTGGGCTGAACCATTCGTGCCGGTTCGGAAGGGGGCAGTAACAGTGACGCATTATCTCTTAGTCCTTTTTTCTGCGTGGAACACTCACTAGAACCCTCCTTTTAGCACCTCTGATGACTGTTCGCCGACCAAACGGAGATGGCGGGGTTTAATCTACCTCCCCCCCCCACGAAAGGCGGAACTTAGCTCGTTCCAACATGGCAGCAGCGGTCGGGAGTTGCATGTGAGGGGCGTGTGGCCTACGTTGAGTCCCCGCGCGCTGCGGGCTTCACGCCATGGTGAGCAGCGGGGCGGGGGCAAGGGGAGAAGGGAGAGCTGTGGAACCCTCGCGTCCCATCCCCCACCCGCGGCGGGCGCTGATCGCTTCGGGGGAGGGCGGGGGGACGTCACCCCCTGCCCTGGGTTGTGGGCCTAGATGATCTGAGGTGCCTTGCAGCATTAATTTCCAAATATCAGCAAAAACTGGCATCTTCCTCTCTCCCCCCCCCCCCGGCTTAATAGCGAAGCTTCTAGTTTACCTGGAGAAAAACTTGTTTCATGGGATGAGGTACCTCGCCCTGTGCCCACCCTGCTTTTCTGAATCCTAGATCTGCCCATGGGTGTCACTGGCACTGGTTCATAAATTGTGGCTCTTATCAACTGTACCTGAGCTGCCCCTTGGCTGCCTGGTTCCCAAGTCGGAAAAGCAGCAAACATTAGGAGCCACAGCAGAAGGCAAATGTTGCCGCTAGGAGAATGGGAGATGTGTGTTAAACAAGGGCATGGGCTACCTTCAGAGTATGAAATAGCAGCAGTTGACAACGTGCTGGAGGTTGGGGGTGTCAGTCAGTATAAGAAAATAGGAAGGTGGAGGTAAGGAACAAACCGGTTAGAAATAACGATAGCGCGCTATCTGTAGCTGTGTGTTAGTGTAGGGAGCAAATATTAGCTCATTTTTATTATATGCAGATAGGCTGTAAATTACTATTACATTCTGCAGATGTCCAACAGATGTTAGTGGGGTATATGAAGGTAGTGCATGATTTTTATTTCTGGCTCTGTATAGGCAATAATTGGAAGTAGAATTCATTCTTTTCCAATCCAGTGGGTTTCATGTCCACTTTGAAACTTAATCCAGAAGAATACTTCTTATGGGAAAGGGCATCCAGGTTTTGAACATTTCTGTTCTACTGGTGCAGTAGGCAGTTATTTTGGGTGGAGGGCCGCTTACTGAGTTTTGGCAGGCCATTGAGAGCCACATGACAGGCAGCCAGGGGAAGATAAATATTGATTTTCTAAAGATTTTAGGGGCCCCATGGGCCAGATAGAATGACTTAGAGGGTCATATATGATCCGCAGGCTGCACTTTGCCCACTCCTGTACTAGTGTTTTCAGAGCTGGTTCACAACTGTGGTGTTTACTTTACCCTCAGGTATCTCAGGCCCATGCCACGTGTTAGCAGCTATTTGCGTAATATATGTTAACCTCGCAATAAATTCAGACTGGCCACACAGGCAAAGTAATTATCACTCCATAAAAATGTCTGTCCAACTATGAAAAGAACCAACCAGTTACAAAGTTAGAGCTTGAAAATGCATTCCAACTTTATAGCTGGTTTCTATCCAGCTTTAATTTAAATGTGTAACAGGAACCCTCATTCTGTGTTATTTCAAGGTGTAACATTTCAAAACACAAGCAGTATTAAAAACTCATGCTAGCAGCCAGCAAGTCTTATTCCTAAAGCTGCATATAACGTATGATTTTTATTTAAGATTAATTAAGGCAGAGAAGATTAGATTTATACAATAACTTTCATGCTCAAAATATTCTGACAACTTTCTCACCCTTCAGGATTTTCAATAGGTGGAACAACTTTGAAAATATTTGTCAGCGTATATATCTGTTTTTCAGTCAGTTGTACTGACAGCAATAGAAGATTATTTCAGTAAGTTAAGACTGCTTTATAACTGAGAAATCCAGAATGAAGCACGGTTCTGGAGGTTTTTTGGATGATGCAGTGATGAGCAGGTATCCTGGTTTTCTCTGATTTAAAAAAAAAAATCCCCAATTTTCAGTTTAAAAATTTGGGCATACTTTTAAAATCAGAGAAAACCAGGATCCCTGGTGATAACGTGACAGTTGGTTGTTCTATAAACAGCTTTGCTATTGTTATATTTATGATCAGACTTTTTTTTTTAAAGTGTGGTAAGTTCTCTTTGTTTTAAGGAATTTCCACATGCTTATTTCTCTGGAAGTTTCTGCTTAAGTTGCCATGCCTGAAATTAGCACTCAGGTACACTGCCAAACCCTGGACTGACAGCCTCCTTAAGAGAAGCAGCTGTGTGTTTATATGCAGTGCTGTGGGTTGGCTAATTATTATTGCTGAAAGAAGGACAGCTAATTGTCCCTGCCCTTCTCCTTCACCTGCCCCTCCCCCCTTTCCATGCATGCACACGCATTCACAGGGCCACACTATATCTAGTTGAAATAAAAGGGCAGATCTGTTTCATAACTTCTTTTACTGGATCAAACCAAATGATTGGGAGATACCTTAGATAACCTTTCAGAAACAACCTTCAGGTCTAAAAAAGAAGTGGGTATAGCCTTGGTGGCAATCTCCTTGAAACAGCACACCTTGCTTAAGGGTGCCGCTGCTGGGCATGCAAGTTTACTGGGTAGGTATAACCTATATCCTGGCCTAAACTTTCCATCAGTCATGTCCTGGCATTATTTTCACAATTACTCTGTAATTATGCTTGCTTTACATATTTCTGCAGCTTGCAATACATAGCTGCATTCACAGAGCTGGAGCATGCAAACTGTGCCTCTTTGGTTGCTGCTATGGATGTGACAAGAATAGATGAGCTAATAAAACTTACTGTTGTTGATTTCTTTTTTTAAGCCCAGCTGTATACAACATGCAACACATTTTGGGACTATAGTGAGGCACCTGTAGTGAGATAAGAAAAACCTTTTGTAAGAGAAGTTTAATGTTTCACTTGTTTATGATCATCATGACAATGTCTTTTGCAGCCTCACAAGAGGAAGAAACCCTTTATAGAGAAGAAGAAAGCAGTAACATTCCACCTGGTGCACAGAAGCCAGAGGGACCCTCTAGCAGCTGATGATACTGCACCCCAGAGAGTTCTTTTGCCTGCACAGAAGGTAAATGCTTGCCCTAGGCATGGAGGTTCATATTAACAGTTTGTTCTTCTTAAGAACATAGTATCAATCATTTTCTTTTCTTATTTTTACATTTCCTCGCAGACAGCACCAAAACAGTAGATACCCATGAGTCAGAAAAATTGTCTAGCCACACATGGTTATGATGCTTGTGAGCTATAAGACATATGGTTATGATGCTTGTGAGCTATAAGATTCTACCAGTGAGGACCAGGGACAATAGACTTCCAGCCTCATATTCAGTCCATGCCGTCTAAGTATATTGAAAATATCTTTGGAATTTGGGTGTTTTTGTTTGTTTATTTGTTTTTCAAAAATACTGAGGGTTGTGAAAACTAAGGTGAAAGGACTTGTTTTCCTCTAAAGATATAGACCCCCAGTTTAGTTATAGTGATTGGAAGTGGGGCTTAAGGGGTTGGGGTTACAGGTGGTGTTTTCCTCTATCCTCCTGGTTTTGGGCTATGGGCTGAGGAAGGAGAGAAGGATTGAGGTAGTCAGCCAGAGACTGCGTCACTGGTGTCATCATTACTTAGGCTTCCACGATCATGGTGAGAGAGGCAGTGATCTACTGGGAAGAGACAGCCTCTGCCACACTGTGCTGGGAAGGAGCCTCTTCTCAGCCATACTGGCTGACCTGCTCAACCAGGCTTTAAACTAAGCCCTCTGGGTGATGGGTGGATAACTGCCAGTGCAAGCCCACTAGGCAACTACTGCATAACCAGCAGGTTAGGGCACCCAAGGAAATCCACACCTACCCCAGCCCTGGAATGGTGTCTGCCTGGGAGGGCAAGGAAGCCTAGGACTTCCAATGGGACACGTATGTGTCTGTACACCAATGCCAGGAGCTTAGGGAGCAAACAAAAGTTAGGGGAGGAACTGGTCCTCTTGCTAAGCAAGAAAGACTATGATCTCATAGGGAAAATGGAGACCTGGTAGGATTCCACTTGTGACTGGGCCACAGGTATAAATGGCTATTCCCTGTACAGGAGAGATCATGGAGATAAAAGGGACGGGAGTATAGCCATATGTCAAGGAAAGCTACACATCCCTGCAAACTGACATTGACATTCACAGAAGATGACTGGAGTCCCTCTGAGTTAAAATACATGGGGAATGTGGCACAGGGGACATCATAGTAGGAGTCTACTATAGACGTCCCAACCAGAAACAAGAGCAGGACCAGGAATTCGCCAGAAACTGGCTGAGGCTGCACGCTTTCAATGCATGGTTGTCATGGGAGACTTTAACTACCCAGACATCTCATGGGAAGAGCACTCGGCAAAATCTGATCAGTCACAAAGCTTCCTCATGTGCATGGTCGAGCTCTACCTGACTCAAGAAGTCTATGGGCCGGACAGGAGGCAAAGCATTGCTGGACCTGGTACTGGCCAAAGGGGATGATCTAGTCAGTGACCTAAGAATCGATGGAAAGCTGGGTGATAGCGACCACAAGCTGATCACTTTTACTATCCATTGCAAAGCTGGCAAGTCAGTCAGCAATGCAGAAGTCCTCAACTTTAGGAAAGCTGACTTTGACAAGCTCAGGAGGCTCGTTGTCAAGCAACCCCCTTGGCTCAGCAGGGAACTTAAGGACCTCCTACACCTAAAAAGAGAGACTTATCAAGGATAGAAGGCTGGAATAACCACCAAGGAGGAGTACTCAACACTGGTCTGTATCTGCAGGGAGCAGACCAGGAAAGCCAAGTCTGCAACCGAACTCCATCTGGTTTTACATATCACGGATAATAAAAAGTCCTATTTCAGATATGTAGGGAGTCAGGGAAAAAAAACAAGGGTAACATTGGATCACTGCTGAACCAAATGGGACAACTGATAACCGACACTCAGGAAAAAGCCAGCCTGCTTAATGGGTACTTTGAGTCAGTCTGTCATCAGCCCAAAGGGACTGTCCTGCCTAGCATGATGGAGGACGGCCAGGGTGAGGGCTCATTTATACCCAGCATAGGTGTGGACCTTGTAAAGGAACACTTTGAGAGGCTGGACATCTTCCAAGTCAGCTGGTCCTGACAGATTACACCCCAGAGTACTCAAGGAGCTGGCGGATGTCATAGCTCAACCATTGGCAAAAATAGTCAAAAACTCGTGGTGCTCAGGTAAAGTACCTGAATATTGGAAGAAGACCTGAAGACCATCTTCAGGAAAGGGCGGAAAATACATCCCAGGAATTACATACAGGCCAATTGGCTTGACCTCAATCCCTGGTAAGATTCTGGAGAAAATTATCAGAGACCCTTCTTGATAAGCTGGCTGATAACAACATCCTGAGGGACAGCAAGCACAGGTTTATTGCAGGTAGGTCTTGCCTGACCAATCTCATCTCCTTCTATGACCAGGTGACATATCACCTGGACAAGGGAGAAGAGATTGACATCATATATCTGGACTCTAAAAAAGCCTTTGATCTGGTGTCCTATGATCTCTTTGTGGAAAAATTGGCCAATTGTGGCCTCAGCTACACCACGATCTGTTGGCTGGGAAATTGGCTCCGAGGTCGGACCCAGAGAGTAGTAGATGGAAGCGAATCGCTATGGCGCTTTATGACCAGAGGTGTCCTGCAAGGCTTTGTCCTTGGACCAGTTCTTTTTAACATCTTTATCAATGATGTGGATATTGGAGTCAGAAGCACATTGGCCAAGTTCGTCAATGACACTTAACTTTGGGGCATAGCGTCCACAACTGAGGATACGCTAGTGATCCAGGCTGACTTGGATAAGCTTAGTAGGTGGGCAGATATAAACCTAATGATGTTCAGTACTGAAAACTGCAAGGTACTCCACCTTGGGGGAAAAAAACCCCAGAGCATGCTTATAGGCTTGTCAGTGCTACACTCTCTAGCGCCACGGCTGAAAGAGACTTGGGGATCATGATTGATGACAAGATGAACATGAGCCACCGATATGATGTTGCAGCTGGTAAAGCAGATAAAACTCTGGTTTGCATCCATAGATGCTTCTCAAGTAAATCTCAGGATGTCATCCTCCTGCTCAAGGTTCCCTCTAAGGTGCACATGTGTGTGGCTGTGCACAACTAAAAATGTGGCCATGCACAGCCTTTTCAAGGCCACTCACTAGGAGAGGCTGGGGCGGGAGCCTGGCATGGGCTCTGCCAGCTCTGGGAAAGTGCTTCACTCCCCTGCATCAGAGCCGGGGAGTGGAGCACTTCCCCAGAGCCGGCAGAGCCCGCACCAGCCCCCCTCCCCAGCCTGCATCTCTGCCTTGCCTCACCTCAGGTAGGAGCTGCTGCCTGCCCCAGTGAGGCTCCATGACACTGCGGAACATGCCTCCAGAGGCATGCTAGGGAGCAGGGCAGTGCCCCAGAGCTGGTGGAGCCTCACTGAGGCAGGCAGCAGCTCCTCCCTGAGGTGAGGCAAGGCAGAGATGAAGGCTGGGGTGGGGGGCTGGCGCAGGCTCCTCTGGTTCCAGGGAAGTGCTTCACTCCCCGGCCCTGATGCAGGGGAGCAGAACACTTCCTTGGAGCCGGGGAACCCGCACCAGGCCTGCAGCCGCCCTGGCCCCTGGCTCTGGCCCCCAACACTCAGCCCCAGCTCCAGCCCCTGGCCCCAGCCTTCATCCCCCTTCCGTAAGTGTCCCATGCCGGACTGAGGTGACGCACTCACAGACTGAAGGGGCACGCTCAAAGACCACTGCTCCTTAGAGGGAACAGTGGAGTTCTGCTGTACTTGGCCTTGGTGAGGCCGCAGCTGGAGTACTGCCTTTAGTTCTGGATTCCACAATTCAAGAAGAATGTCGAGAATCTTGAGAGAGTCCAGAGAAGAGCCACGCACATGATCAGAGGGCAGGAAAATAGGCCTTATGAAGACAGGCTGAGAGCCATGTGACTCTTCAGCCTAGAAAAGTGCAAGCTCAGGGGTGACCTAGTGGCTGCCTATAAATACGTAAGGGGTGTGCATCAGGATCTGGGGGAACGTGTGTTCACCAGAGCGCCCTAAGGGATAACAAAGACCAACGGTCATAAACTCCTCTATGGCTGTTTTAGGCTGGACAGAAGGAAAATCTTTTTTAATATCTGAGCTCCCAAGGCCTGGAATAGACTCCCTCCAGAAGTGGTGCAGGCACCCACTCTGGACTCATTCAAGGAATGTTTGGATCCTTATCTTGCTGGGATCCTTTGACCCTAGCTGACTTCCTGCCCCTGGGGCAGGGGGCTGGACTTGTTGATCTCTCGAGGTCCCTTCCAGCCCTAATGTCTATGAAATCTAGTTTTCTTTTCTAAGCCACTCTTTGACAGACCCTTAAATTAATATTTTTTTGTGTGTTAAGTGTTATTTCTCAAAGGCATCTTTTGTGTTGTTCTGAATTCAAATATTTCCTTGTTATGCCTTTGGGACTCACCTTCTTACTAATGAATTTTTAACCTTTCCTAATTTCTTAAATTTGCTTTTGTTCACAATTTCAAGGGAGATGATGACAAGAGGAGAGAGGAGCAGAGGAAGTATGGAGTGTTTTTTGATGATGACTATGACTACTTGCAGCATCTAAAAGAAGCCTCTGGTCCTGCTGAGCTGGTCCCTTCTGTATCTGGTCCACAGAACAGGATTGTGGTGACAACAGAAGGAGAGATAGAAGAAGAAATCCAACAAATTCCAGTAAGTGAGGTATTTGTATCACCAATCCTTGTTTTCTATTTTTTCTGATGCATCCTTTATTCAAATGTATCACCCCATTTTGTGATAAATGATCATCTTGCTCGCCAAATATTCAGGTAGATATATGCTGTACTTGTGAAGGAACTTATTTTTTTTTCCATCTTTGACATTTTTATATGGCAATAAGTAGAATCTATAACCTATGCTGACAATAAGCTGCATTCTATTAATCAGTTTATTTGCTAAAACACTGAAGTGACTTTCACCATGGCAGTATCATGTAGGTTTTTTGTTTTGGTTTAGGTATTTTGTTTTGACTGTTATAAAGGCCCTTGGGGTATCTGCCACTTTTAAGAGGTCAGGCAGCTTGCAAAGCTGCTGGCAGGTGTGGGCCAGGGCTAATGGTAAGTCAGCTGACCCAGGAAACCCAGCAGGTGAAGCTAGGCCTGATGGAGGGAGTCATTTGACTCAGAAAGAAGGCTGGGCTTTGAACAAGTATAAGCCCAGGCCCTGAGAGAAGCCCAGCAGTAAGATTTAGAGTCTCCTAAGAGAACATCACCTCAACGGGAGGACTGGAGCTCTGAAGCACCACCACAAAGGACACCTGAAGCAGTCTGGAGGCTTGGGTAGGAACTAGGGCTTGAGGACATGCTTAGGGTCCCAGGCTGGGGTCTGGGTGAGCCCAGAGTGAGGGGTTCAGTGTGGAAGACCTTATTGTAGGGTCCAGGTGACGTTCAGGGAGAGGGGCTCAGTGCATAAGACATACTGTGAGGCCCAGGTTGGCCCAGAGATGGACTGGGAGCATAAGAGACCTGCTGAGGAGCCTGAGGAAGTGGACCTGTGAGTGAGTGTGGGCTGCAAGGCTGGAGAACTGACCCCAATAGAATGTCACTGACCTGCTAGCAGGACCAGGGCCCAGAGAGAGGCCAGAGGCAGCCGCAGCAGGAGGACTGCTGAAGCCAGAAGGGAGCCCAGAGTTCTTAGCTGACTTGAGGCGGGGCCAGGGCCTAGGAGAAGCCACAGGAAGGACCACCACCAGAGAGGAAGCAGGATCAGTGGCCTGCAGCCCAGAGTGAAGGTGGCCAAGCCAGAGCTATCTGAAGAATAGGAGAGTCCAAGAGGAGTGGCAGCAGAATGAGCAGGCCAGAGAATCTTGCTGGCCTGTCAATGGGGCCAGGGCCCAGAAAGGGACCAAAGGCTGGATGTGGCCACAGTAGGAGCCTGCTGGAGCCAGAGAGAGGCTCAGAGTTGTCAACTGGCCCAAGGCAGTGGGGACAGGGCCTAGGATAGGCCAAAGATCCAGGTAGGGTCACTGCTGGAGAGGAAGAGGTTAGAGAAATTGACTGCCCAGACTGAGAATGGTTGGGACAGAGCCAGTGGATGTAGAGAAGGGTCCAAGACAGTGCTGAGACCAGGGAGCCCAGATGTAGGAGAGTCGGGGCCAGAAGCATCTTGGAGGAAGGCGAGAGCTGAGCCCAGAAGGGGGCTGAATGAGAGCCAACGAGACTAGGGGGTGAGAGAGAGAGAGTGCCAGGGCTCAGGGAGCCCGGAGTGGTGACATCAGTAAGGGGCCAAGGAGATTGTAGCCAGGGCTGGGCTGCTATGACTAAAAACTGCACTCACTAGGATTTAGGGTCACAGTAGTGGGACTGCTTGTGGCAGGAGTGGAAGGATTCGGCAGCTGGGTATAGAGAGAGGCCCAGCGAGGGGCCAAGCGGTCTGGCAGTCCAAAGTGGCTGAGTGAGGGACCCAGGGGGCTGAATACGTGAGAGGGGCAAGAGACCAAGGGTCTGAGGGCCTGGAGAAGGGTTGTGTGAGTGTAGATGACAAAAAAAAAATGTCTATGATGCATGACAAAAAAATGTCTATGATGATGCCATCTGCAAGGCATGGGGCATGGTGTAGGGGAGTTACAGAGCTGTGCAATTAGCCCGTAAGGCAAAGTACCACAGCCACCAGGTGGTCATTAGAACAAGACCAAGCTTGGGAAGCCCTGGGGCAGCCTTCCCTTTTATAATCATAAAAGACATCAAGATGTGGTGGGCAAGTGAAGGGACCCAGGCAAGGACCAGTAGCTCCCCCACTCTCTGTCCAGTCCTTGGCATGGCTTTGGAATCATGTTGTGGCTCTTCCAGGCTTGGAGCACTGATTGGCTGTTTCCATCAGCCAGTCAGAGCATTACGGACAGAGACAGGCTTAAGCTTTTATAATGTTAGAATGCCCTAACTACCAGGCTATAAGCACTGTTCATCTACAACCCTGTTGTTGAAGCTTGAGCCACTAGACTGTGAAGGGTCATGGAACAAGAGGGAACATGAATTTATATCAGCAAAGAGAAAGCTCCCTTAGGTTTGGGGAACTGTGGGTTCTGGCACCTGCTGCCATCGTTATTGCTGTATTTTAATCATTTATTGTTTAACTAATGGCTGCTTGCTATAAAAATATTAAACAGAACCTGTGATTTCACAAAGTCCCTTCCAGCCCTAAAAGTCTGTGGTGCCTGGCGCTTAAGGGAATTTTTGGTGGCGGGGGCATGGTCTGGGTTCCAGTCCCTGTTCTCCAACACTGTTTTACAATAGTTTTTACTGGTTAAAAAGCAAAAGTATCTAAAACTGCAAAACTCGCAGCTTACCACAGTCAGAGCAGTGCTATCCTCACTGTGTTTGTAAAGTCAGGCTCTCTCATGCCTTTGGTCTTCCTTCACCTGAATGGATCACTTTCGGTCAGTGCTTTGTCACTTACGTTGTTTCAGTTCAGGTAAACATTTCTTCCCTAAGCTATCTGAATTTCTTACAGCCCTGAGTCAGTTGCCTAAGTCCTGGAAGGAGCAGGAATATAGCTATGTGCCTGGCCCTTGTGTGTCTGTTGACTAGTCCAGTGGTTCCCAAACTGACAAATTGTATACCACCAATTTAAGATGATACAACCTTAAGTACCATCAGTAAATTTTTGTCATTTAAAGTAATTATAAGAAATCCTTTGATGCATACCACTAACAGGGTGCCTGCCTGGGAACTGCTGGCACCTCCCTGTTACTTGATTTGGGTAGCCTTGGGAGGTACTTTGTTCTCCCTTTTGACTATAAGAGACCTAGGAACTCTAATCTATTAATTTGGTTCATCCTCTTGGAGTTAAGCACCTACATTTTGTGTTGCATCATGCAAGTGGAGGCACTTTAGAGACGGGTAAAGATCTGGCCACTGATATCAGCTGAAATCCTGCTTTCTCTTGGTCAGTGCCCCAAGCCTATTTAATAGCGTTGTGTGTGTGTGTTTTGGGTTTGTTTTTTTAGGTTCCTTCTATTAATTTGCCTTCGTCGGTATTTGCTTCTGAGTTTGAAGAGGATGTTGGGCTATTAAATAAAGCTGCTCCTGTTTCAGGTATCATGAATTATTTTACTCTACCTTTTATAATGCTAGGCCAGGACTGTCCAACTTCACCATATCCTGAGGCTTACCACGCAAGCATCTTCTCCCTGCCCTGCCCCATGGTTAATACTAGCAGGACACAAGCTCTTTCCTGACACACAGCAGTGAGAAGTACCTGCTAGGGCCATGGGCTGCATATTTGCTGTTCACAGGCTGCCAGGCAGATAGCCCTGTGTTGGGGTATCTTATAATCATAAGTTACAAGGTCTACCCAAGCTGAACAGCTCCACTGAATGAACATGGTTGAGGCAGATCTGATAGTCGCAGTAGAGCAGTGGTAGCAAACATTGTGTCCAGTTGCCTTAGTCTGTATGTCCTCATTTACATCCAAGCTGACTGGGGCAGCTTTTGACATTAATCAGGAGCTGAACTTGAACAGATTCAGACCTCTGAAGTGCTAGTAAAATGCCATCACTTCTCAGTCGTCACACTCAGCTCAGTTTAGATCTAGGTGGTAATATTGCCTATGTTAAAAATAATCTACTTATTCATACTAGGTTTGCATATTTGGTATTATAGCCTTATTTCAGGTAAAGCTCAGTAGCAGAGGAGGAAAAATGTCCCCAAAGCAGAGAACAAAATGTTTTATTGAGGCAAAACATTTTATTTGTCAACCTGTTACTGTTCCATAGTAATGCCTGTGAATCCCAGTGTAAAAAGGAAGGGCAATTTTAAGAATGAACCCTCAGTTCTATTCTCAAAATTTATTTTCCTTTGGGAAAATTTATTTTCCTTTGAGCTGTCCAACTGGAGGCCCTTGAGCCACATGCAAGCCACAAGGAGTTAAGTGCAACCCCCAGACTCCTGCCCAGTCATTGCTCCCCTTATCACTCCATTTGCACCGGGAAAGTCCATGTGGCCTCGGGGCCCATGGCTCATCCTGATGTAGCTCATGCAGCATGTGGCCATCACTGGTGTGGCCTGCAGGGTACATGGCTCCTTGCTGCTTGGAAGTTGGACAGCCTTGCTTTCGGGGCAGATAGAAGAATTCTATTAATCTTCCAGTGTTAACATTTTAAACTTTAACACAGTTTAAACCTTGCTTAATTTAGTATGACTATGCCTCCATGTGCATGTGAGTAGGAATTTATGTTCTTATTGTGAGATTTAAGCATCCAGCCAGAAAAGGGAATGCTAGTAATAGTTCTGCAACGACTTGAAGTAGAGGAGTAGTTTGTGGCCGCTGCATATGACTTTTAGAGGGAGTCTTATTTTCTGCAGTACACAATACATATATTAACAAATAGCAATAATTATCACAACTAAAAATTAACTCTAATTGTATGTAGAACTCCTAAGAAATCTTTGTAACTACTGTATATGTTTTCAAAATGCCACTGAGTTAGGTTTTAGCAGCTTTTAGAAATGGGGAAATTGAGGCTGGCATGTTTGTGACTTGCCTAGGGCTAAAGAGAAGTTTTGGTGGTGCTGAAACTAGAATTTATTAATCCCCTGTGTTCCAGTTCTATGTTTAGAGTGCTGGATATACATAACTTATAATGAACAAGTATTGGTTTTAATTAAAACAATATGCACTGCCAAATTAAACCCAGTCTTTGCTTGGAAGGAATTCCTCCTCCCTTTGTTTAAGGAATATTTATAAATGCTGTAAAGATCTCTGTTAAGTGCAAATTAGCACTTATGGATTTGGATGGCTTGGTTATGTAATGGAAACTTCAATTCAATCCTCTCTCTCTCTATCTCAGGACCTCGTTTAGATTTTGACCCTGATATTGTTGCAGCTCTTGATGATGACTTTGACTTTGATAATCCAGATAATCTTCTTGAAGACGACTTTATTTTAAAAGCCAATGAACCAGGGAATGGAGATTGCCGGTATATGAAGCTTTACAGAACTTTTAAACAATGTAACAATTACTGTTAATATTGCTAATATTTTTTTTTTCATATCTATCTGTTAGGAAACCAGAAAGGATTCATATTATAAATTAGGCTTATGCTTGATACCAGATCTGTGGTTTAAACAAAGACATTAGCAGGCATCGTTTTGCCAGTGCTCTTCAAGTGCAGGTTCATTTTGTTCTGGGCTAAGGCTGTTAAGTGGGCATCTTTTGCCAGCACTAACATCACAAATAAATGTGTATATGCCTTACATTTTCAAGCTGGTTTAACACAATTTAAAAACTTGCCAGTATGATAGCCAGTAATGTTTCCAGAGGCCCTTTAAATACACTTCAGTGACAATTTAAAAAAAAATCTAAAATGCATCACTTCATATTATTTCTAGATTTAGCCATTGGTACCACTATTACAGTATAACGAGCACTTAAGCAATTTTACTAGTATTAATACGCCAATATTCTTCTTTTCTTTCCTTTGGCCAATTCCTGATGTATAAGAAATCAGAAATGTTACCAGTGAATTATGTTGTTGATGGCCAATAGAGAAGCATTTTGACCATAGACCCTAAAAATTTACTAGATTACACTCTTTCACTTTAATTTTAACAGCAGTCTGACTGTTAAACCTGATCTTTTTTGTACCTGCATGAGAAGAATCTTTGTCTCTTTTCTTAAACTTCATCCATATGATGCTAAACTATTTTAACATAAGCTTAAGCCATGGTGAAATAACATAGAGTAGGCAGGTCAATGGGCATTTTCCTTTTTAATTTTTAGTGGCTCTGACACTGAGGATGAAGGTGAATGGGAAGATGTGGATGATGATGAAAGTGACAGTGATGGAGATTATGATTCAGAAGGTCCTTTATCAGACGATGGAAGAGTCAATGGAGAGATGAAGGAGTTTCTTTTCATGCAAGAGGAGACCAAGAGCCGATTCACAGATTATTCCTTGACTTCTTCAGTCATGAGAAGAAATGAACAGCTTACCCTGCTGGATGACAGATTTGAGAAGGTGAGGCAGCTTAGGGATACATATACCAAGAAGAGCAGATATCATTTGAAAATACTGTTCTGTTTTTATTTTTTCATTTTGGTCTTGCAATCTGATCCACACAGGTATCCCTTGTGCCTGTGCAGAATCCTCATAGCATAGGTCTTTAGCTCTCAGTGGTGTTATGAATTTTTCACAAACATTGTGTGATACGCAGTGCAAATTTAAAACAGCTTGCATTAGATACAGTATGTATTCTCATTCATTTTAAAAGCACTAGCAATATCATCCTAATGTTGACTCTTTTTTTCATACCTCACAACTTCCTTATTCTTTTCCCACCTGCCCATGACGTCCCAGATTCTAATTGGTTTTCCTAACTAATTATAAACTGTTTACAGGAAGATGCTGAATCCTAGGTAGTAGAGACACATTTTTTTTTTCATCCCCATTTGTAATTTTGTAGGGGTACTTTTCTCTTGTTAGATGGTGTTATACCGGGGGTGCTCAACCCCTGGCCCGCAGGTCAGATCTGGCTCCTGGCACCGTCTCATCCAGCTTGCAGGACTCCCCATGGGTCCTGCAGAGAGCCCTGTGAGCTGTGGCCATGTGTAAGGAATATAATGTGCAGGGCAACATGGGGTCTGATCTCAGCACATGGGGTGGCATGGGACCCCAAGAGCCCTATCCCATCCAGGCAAGGACAGCACAGAGCCTGATCCAGCCCTAGGACTGACCCCAGGCCATTCTTCTGGCCTGTGGAGCTGAAATAGAGACCACTGTATTAAGCAAATTATATTTTGAAGATGTATTGCATCTTTTATACAATAAGCACACAAAGTAAAACTTTTCTGTTAAACAACATTGGCCTTTTATTTCATCATCATCCCCAAGGCGAAAATGACATTTGATTGTATCATGTTGAAAGGTAACTTCAATGGGGAAGGAGTTTCCTTATTATTTTATTCTATAGATTTGTTTAAAAAATGTGTAGAAAGAAAGTAGAATGGAAAATATTACTAGACAATTTTAGATTTTCATACCCAAATCAGCTTATGAACAAATTTGCTTAGCATATGAAATGCAGTGTACATGCAAACGTTCTGTTTTTCATTTTTTAGTTCTATGAACAGTTTGATGAAGATGAGATTGGAGCACTGGATAATGTGGAATTAGAAGGCTACATTGACACTGATAGTCTTCGGTTACAGGAAGTCCTGAATGACTACTATAAAGAGAAAGCTAAGGAGTATGTGCAATACATTTTGCTTTTGATTTACTATAAGTAGCTCTAAGTGTTGATGCATTGTAACTTGCTTTTGCCAAAAAATCTTTGTAAAGTATTCTATCTTACATTATCACTGAATCACACTATGCTCTCTACTGGCTAAATGTATATGACCCAATTTGTTGCTTCCAGAGTAGGGCGAGTACATCTTTAACAGGCAGTTGTCCTGATAATACAGTCCCAAAAAACATAGGGACTATATTATCAAAACCCTGTGCCAAGTACTCTTGAAAGTGGAGAGGGGTTATTTACTTAATTTACTTCTTACACTTCAAATGTGTAAACCAGTGGGTTATTGTGAAGGCACTTGAAGACAGAGGAAGGGACTTTTGTCCTACATGAAATGTAAGACTACGTCCACATTAAACTTGATATATTCAGCTGCAGTGCCCTTAAGCCTGCAGTCAGTATTGCTCCCTGCAGACTATACCTGTTAAACTAGAAGCAGTGTAGCTACATCCATGCGACACCTCCAGTAGTCTAATTTTCACTGCTGAATGACAGTGCCATTTAGCCAGTCCCTCAGTCTAACAAGCTTGCCTGTAATACTAGATGGATACAGTTGCTCTGCTTCCAGTTTAGAAGGTATGCTGAAGGGCACTGTTGTAGGACACAATAAACTTACTTGGCAGATATGGGCTAAGAGTATTTAAAAGAAGTACATGTAGGAAAGGCTTTCCTATTTTAAGGAAAAGCTCAACAAAAAGTTAAGTTAAAGTGAAATTATTTTTTAATATTCCTGCCTCCCACATTTTTCTGTTTTCTCTAAAAGCTGTGCAAAACTTGATACTCTTGAATCCTGTGAAGATTTAGACGCTCCCATGAATGAGAAGAATGAGGAAGGAGAACATATTGTAACTTTAGTTATTGAAGAAACCAAAGAAAAATGGGATTGTGAATCCATTTTGAGTAAGTGTATAGCATTCCTTTGCTTTTTACAGGTAATAAAGCAGGTGACAGATTGTCTGGTTATTTGTAGAAAAGTTTCTAGTCAAAATAGCTTGCACATCTGATTGGCAGATTCATCAGACATTCTCAAAACAACAAATTTATTTTTCAGTGTTATGTGAAAATTACCCACAGTTAGTTATGATTCTTTCAAATAATGTATAACTTTTAAAAATTATAAAGTAAGAGAACCACTTCTTAGTTCAATTCATTTTTTTTTATTTGCTTTAGGTACATACTCAAACTTGTACAATCATCCAAAACTTATTGAGGAACCATCAAAGGTAAAAGCCTTTTATTCTTTACTGTATGAAGTGCGTAGAATTCTGAGCACATTTTGTATAGTTAAGAGACTGCTATTTTCTAAGGGTACACCAATAGAGATTTTTGGGGCCAATACCAATAACCAGTTTTTAAGGAGGCATATTAACTGATACTGATCCAATTTCCAATATGCAGCCTGGTGGCTTGGAGAGCTGTGTTCAGCTCGTAAGTCTGTTGTGGTGGAACAGGATGGGGAAGGGCTGGTGGCAGGGCAGCTACCGGGGGCTGCAGCCACCCCAAAGTTTTCCATAACCCCCCCCAACTCCCAGTGCTGCTGCTGCTGCCCAGCACGAGTGCAGCCTGGCCCAGCCTCCATTGGGAAGAGTCCAGCACAGCCCTGGCCCCAGCCTGCAGGGCCAGCCTACTCCATGCAGATCTGGGGGCACACCCCCCCATGCCCTTCTGGGGTGCACATAGCAGCGGGAGCCACCCCCTTGGATGTGCCACAGCTCCATCGCATGCCCTGATCTACCCCAGCTGCACAGTGCCTGCCCCAGCCACACTCCCTCCCTTACCACAGGGGCCTTGATCTGCCCCCCTCCTGCCCCACACACACACCCCTTCCCTCTACCCTCTCTTTCCACCACAACAGACTTAGCAGCTGTATGTAGCTCTCCAAGCTGTCAGGCTGTGCTCCTTGCTGCCTACATGCTACACTACGGCTGAACACGTGCATAGGGCATTTATCAACCAAACGATTGGCCACGTCAGGCTGATACAGACAATTTTCTTTATCGGTGCCAATTCGATATTGGACCACTGTATTGGTGCACCTCTACTATTTTCCCAGTGGCTGCATTTTTTTCTTTAAGTTGAGCTACAAGTGAGGAGAATGTGCTTTGTTTTTACTTTGTCGTAATATATACAGTTAAGTTAGAAAGTGTTGCATTTGTCAGAGCATATCCTTAAATAAGACGTCTCAAGCCACTGATGTGAATAAGAATACTGCCATGCTGGCCATCACTACAAACTTTTTGAACATAAAGTTAATACTATTAGTTGCCATCAGCAGATTCAACGAAGAGAAGCTAAGTTTAGATTCCCATGTGTACATTTAATTAATACATTCAAAAATCTCCCAGAAGGTTCCTATTTTTAAAAATGTAAAGAAATAAGAGGGAAGCATTAAGGCAAAGCTTAGTTATTATAAACACTAGCAATTTTAAGTTTATGTAATCAGCCATCCATAATCCACAAAGAAAGGAGGAACTAGTAATTTTGCATACCAAACATGCTAATAAAGTAAAACAACTTTTCTCAAACATATTTTTCATGAAGATAGAACTTTTTTCAAATGAAGGCTGAGAACATTCATTCTAGTTGCTTTTGTTTTTCTGTAGAATTTTCAAAAGAAAATCTAATTTTATATACCTGACATTTCTGAATTTTAAAAAAGAAGATCTGCAACTTCTTTTCTTGCTGAGACCTTTTATAAAGAAGGCAAAAGTATACATTCTAACACTTTTATTTTGAAAATTGTCTTTGAGTAAGACTTAAATATAAAGTCAAGAAAGTTATTTTCTCTGTTTTTTATATGTGTACATGTTGCCCGTGTTGGTTTTGGAATCGGTAAACGTATCTGAAGGAAGAGTTTGCCTTGGGAAACTTCTGTGGTATTATTATGAAACTTTGTGATTCTGTGCTTTTGGAAGTAGGCAAGAGTGATTTTTAGTAAATAGAAGAGAAGAAAAGGGAGGGTTAAAGCAAGTCTTTAGGCAGATCTGTCTTATTTCTGTATTAGACCAGACCAATTAAAATTTCCCAGAAGACTGGAATCCCACTGGATGTCTTGCCTCAAAGAGGTCTTACAGCTAAGCAGACTGAACGCATGCAAATGATTAATGACAGTGACCTGCCAAGAGCATCCACGCAGCCACGTTCCAAAAATGAGAGCAAAGAAGATCGAAAAGCTAGAAAGCAGGTTGTCAAAGAAGAACGAAAGGTAAAATGTAGCATCAGGGTTTCTCTTTCTTAAGCCTCGTGGATTTTTTCCTTGTCAGTCTTTGTGGTAAAGACCACAGCTGTTTGCAGTTCAGTTTCCATCCTGTCTTGCCAATGAAGGTCCCAGATTCCTTGTCCAGCTCCAGGCCATCTGAACTTGAACTGGCAAGTGCTGTAAATCCATTCCACAGGTTAGAAGTTTCAGGTACGAGGAAGGGGGGCTTCAAACCTAGGGGCCTAAGGTTGCAGTTGCTGGCTGTTCATGCCAGATCCCTTTGCTGCTTCCTATCACAGACTTCAGTCTGGTCATTGCTCTCTGGAGCTAGTCACCAACCTTCTTCCAGCGGTCTTGGGATTCTCTTCCATCAGAGAATGATATGCAGACAAGATGAGGTAGAATGCTGGAAAATTTGTGTCCCCTCCCCCCCTTCAGTCCCCCGCCTTCACCCCTCCAATGCACACACAAAATGGGGAAATGTGTTTTAATAGTTACAAGTCCTTCAAGTTCCTTCCTCTTCTCAGTTTCTTCTTTTCACTTAGACGGACAACAGAACAATGCACAGTGGTATTACTTCTGTCTGTTTATTAGACTCGTGCTAAATAACAGTTATGCCGAGATCTCTCTGGAGTTTTGAAGGTGATTGGGAAGGGGAAAGTCCTAACATTTTCCTCAGCAAATCTAGAAAACAGTTGTAATGTGTTCATACTTTCTATGTTCAGGAACGCAGAATGGAAAAGAAAGCCAACAAATTGGCCTTCAAGCTGGAGAAAACAAGGCAAGAAAAAGAGCTGCTTAACCTGAGGCAGAACATTCAAGGGCTCAAGCTGTCATAGTTGAACTGACTCCTATTGTGGAATATCCTTGCATTGGTGTTTTGTGCCAGAATCTTGGGATGAATCCTGCTGACTTAATCTTGTCCCATCATGTCAGAAATGGAGAAAAAAGGTGTTTGAGTAACTCTACAACCAGATCCTATCACTTTTATTATTTTTTGTAAATGTATAGATGAGGTGAATCATTTTGTTATAAACTAAAATTAAGAGTAATATTGTATTTTTATGAACATAATATGGTGACAAGTGATACACTTAAGATGCACTGAGAATATATTATGATGCTCGCTAATAGAAAAATATCTTTTTCCATGCAAGTGTATGTTCCAACAAATGTCTGGACATATGTATTACAAGACATAAATTCTTCCCCTTTATATTGGTACTTAAATACAATGACTTACTTGATTTAACATAGTCTCGTATATCAAGGTTATGCAGATTTTTTCACAGCACCCCTGTGCTGTTGTTTATTGCCTATGCATCTGATGCAATGTGTGTATTGCTCAGTTTCAAACCTCAAAATCAGAAATGACTGTTAATGTTGCTCTTGAAATTGAAGTTAACCTGGCAGCATTAAAGACTCTCTATAGCAAACATTGTACAACAAACAGTAATATATTAAATTGTTCACAACCAGAAAAACAACAAAATAATGTGTGAGGTGGGGGTGCTTTGTGTGTGGGGGGGTGTATCTGGTGTTTGTTACAGTATGTGTCTGGTGTGTGGGTGTGGTCTGTGTGCTTAGCCTCTAGTCTGCCAGTTCTGGAGGTCAAGAATGTATGCAAGGATTCATTATATCCAGCTGCAGGACTGAAGAGCAGGAATCCTTGCATTCTCTCTAATGGCGAGTGCTCATTGCCTGGCTGTTTGCCCCCATCTACTCCCCATGAGGCAGGAGAAAACAGCACAGTGAGATGCCAGAGGTCTAAACAATCCCCTGCCATCCACTGTGGTGCATACAGATGTTTCAAGAAGTGCTTCAAAAATGTTCATATTTTGAGAAACTCTTATAAAGCATGATTTCAGCTGTGAATGTCTGTATGCTCTCAAGACTTCAAACATTACATCCACCTGGGGCCTTAACCGGAAATCATAAGATAACCATTTTCTATTTTAAATTGTCCACCTGCTCTCTGATTTTCTTTTAATTTATCTGTCTTAGTTTGTCATATTGTTTGCTATGTTCCAGTTCAGTGACCATACTTAATTGCTTTTGGAAATGTCTTTGGTTTCTTCTGCACACGCCACTCTAACCTAAATGAGATTGACAAAACATTTGTTTTTTCCCCAATTTTACTATTTTATACTAAACTAGTGGTTCCCAAAATTACCTTTACATTCCTATGAATGTCAATCAACGAAAAGCAAATGTAAAAGACATTTAAAAGTGCATTGTGTTTAACCTCTACCATTGGAGATTTGTTTGTGTGCTTGTTTGATTTTTTTTTTTTTTTTTTCAGCTTGAATATCAGAAATTCGGTCTCCATTTTTTAATAGAATCTCCCCCAGATTCTGCCTTAACCAAATCATGAAGTAGTAGCAGGGTGGATTTTATTTAAATCAAATTGATTTAAATCATGATGTAAATCACTGGTCAGGAAGCTTCAATTTATTCATTGTTCTCCACACAAACTTGCAGAGACAAGAGGGTTGATGGGTAGGTAATCAGGTCTTTTATCTCTCATCTCCATAGACTGCTGTTAACAATGATGTTAACTCTGGAGACACAAATCCAGTTTGAGAACTGAAACTAAGCATCAGAGATGCTTAATAGGAACTTCTGGACCAGTAGGTTCTCAACCTTTTTTGTGCCATGACCTATTTGTAAAAATGTGATGGCTAGTTTCAACCCAGTGCCTCTCATGCCCAACCTGTTGCCCCCCACCTCCAGGCTCCAACCCCCTCCAGTATGTGGGGCAGGAGGTAGGTGTGTGGGCGGGGGGTCTGGGCCATGCAGGACTCCAAGCAGCTCCTTGCAGGCTGTAACTGCCAGCCTGCAAGAGATTAGCCAGATTCCCATGTTTTTCACTTTTAAAGGACAATCTATTTTTAAAGTTTGTTAACAATCTTTCAAATATTCTTGTGACCCAGAGGTTGAGAAACACTGTTCTAGACTGAGCACTGAGTCCCATTGGGTAAAGTGATTTTCTTTAATCTTTACTAATCTATAGAGGAGCCTCTGGGAGCCCTGTAAGATTGGGCCTGTAATATAATCCGTGGCCTGTTGTGACCTATGTATAAAACATGAATATATTGTCTCAAATAGTGTATAATTAGGAGTCGTAATCCCTATTCCTTGATGATATCTTTGATCTTTAACATATCTTAAATTAAAACTACCTTTATATAGGTGTTTAAAAAGCATCTTAACCAAAAAAGGAAGAAAATATGATTAAATAAATTAAATCTGATTTATATTTTAAAATCCTATTTTTATTTGTTTTAAATCGTTAATTTGTATCCACCCTGGGAAATAGCCAATCTTCTTATGGTAATGAGAAGAAAAAAAATCATGTAGGGAAAAAAAACAATTTCAGGCCTTGAGTCTTGTCCTCGCTGCCTTTCATGCGCATCACAGACTGGGGGAGTGTGTGTGTGTGTGTGTGTGTGTGTGTGTGTGTCATAATTGTTAATTATTTGGTTGATGATAACTGATGATTTGACTGTTCACAAGTAGGTGGACTTTGAGTAAAGATAGCTGACCACCCAGTGTCCATGTCTCCTAATGCAGTCCTAAAGAAGGAATCTGAAAAATCTGCATATTGAGATGAATCAAATGCCTATGAAGGAATTAAGTGGAGCAAGTGAGTAATGTGCAGAGCCTACATTTTGAATGGCATAATTTTTTGGTTTACTAAACATGAAAATGAGTTAGAAACCATATGCAATTCTGATGTCTATCTATGATCTGTGGTTGAGCAGTATAAAGTCGATGAATCAGACTTGTGAACAAGATGGAGACATGGCCTCAACTTTACTTCAAATAATACAATATATGGTAGTGAAGAAAATTTTGTCTGTCTTTGCACTCTTGTCAGCTTTATATTCTGCTGTTTCCATCTCCCAAACGAATTGGGTCTATTTCAGGTTACTCAACATCTTGTACTTAACTTTTTTTTTTTTTTTTTTTTAGTCGATATCTCACTACTTCGGCTGATGCTCTTCAGTGTAGTGAACTTACCACATGCAAATGAATATTATAGACCCTGGATTGTGCTTATTTCTACTCAGCTTTTCATTTCTGTTCTTTCCTTCCTTCAGAGGTGGAACAGCAAGGTCTTGCACCTATAAGTCTTGTTTTTCCCTGAACAATAGAAATAATTGTGGCCCCTTTTAGAGGGAAACTTGAGCAATCTGCTTATAATGGGCTTAGCACAAAGAACATTACAAATCATTCTTATTTTATATATTATTTGGGAGCACTAGAGTTGGAAAAGCTTTTCAATTTATCCATTGAAATCAAAACAATTTGAAATTTATTTTTCAATGAAATTGCATCAGGAGGAAAAACAAGTAGAAAGCAGACATGAAAATGTCCTATAAACCCTGACCTTTTCCAATAGCATTCTTGAGATGCACTAACCGTCACTTTCAAGTACTGCTGTTCAGTGCTCCTGAAAATGACTTCGCTTCCTTTTGATGTAGTGAAGATAACTTACAAATTCTCCCCCTTGTCCTCAGATGATCGTACAGGTTTTATGCAAAGAAGTTCTAAGAATAATAGCAAGGCTACATCATGGGTAGTTTACTTACTTGGGTACATAGAACTAATCACACTTCTTGGCTCCCAAAATGTCAGCATTTATCTCTGTACATTTGATTTGGGACAGTGTAATAAAACAGAGGTTCATATGCAGCTCAGTTTTGCTCTTATATATATAAATTTGTGAGTTTGGGGGATTTGATATGTCGTGGTAGCTGATAGGACTAAATAAACTTAAGATTAATATTTATCTTCTGAAGAAAGAAAACTCACATTCTGTCACAAAAGAATGAAGACCTTATCACACTTACACTGGTTGCAGAATGTCTCTTAGTGCCTGAAAACTGTAAGCAATCATATTCAAGTTAAATAGGTCCCTTTGCCATTAAGGATCCTGATTCTTTGTTGTTTACAAATGAAAGGATTGAAATATAAACTGAACCTCAGCCTAGTTTTTGATCCATCAAGCTATAATCTCTGCAGTGAGACAGCATGGAGGCATTGTATGGCTTCTCTACTCTGCCATTATGATGTCATTGAAGAACTGCATTGTCCTAAACCGGAGGTGTCCACCTGGCAGGCTGTGGGGCTTGTTGGTACAGATGCCAAAGCCACTGTATGGGCATAGCTCCAGAGCCAAGGGGGTGAATACTGCCATCTAAACTGGAAACAGTGGAAAAGTGGGGTAAGGAAAGGTGGCATTCATCTGGGTTACAGGCCTGTGCCAAGGCAGCAGCTCCCACAGCCACATTGATAAACCACTGCCTTGCTGCTAGAGGTGGGCCATCCAGCCCAAAGGACCAATTAAGTTGAACAGCCATGTTTTACACCATGCTGTAACAGCATGGCCTTCAACTTCAAATATTAGTATGATTTTTTTCAACACTAGTTGTTTTCAGAGCCTCAAAGATGCAATAAGAAACTGTACAGAAGTTAGGAGATCCTTGTTTGAACAAGTGTGCTTCTGGCTTATACAAAATGTCACAGGTTATTGGGGAAATAATACATTCTGGCTACTAAAATACTGAGAAATTAAAAAATGATTGTTATATATGCAACTTGCAGGAAATTCAACATCACTCATTTAAGCATTTTTCAGAGTCTAGGTCAAGAATTCCAAACCTGTATGGCCACGAGTTAACTAAAATGTTTTACCTTTATAGAAAAGAACATAACTGCCATTTACTGGTTCAGGCCGTAGAGCCATGTTGTCCTGTATCCTGTGTCACGATGGCAGAGAGTGGATACTGAAAGGGGGAGGAGAACAGAATGACAAGGGTTTGTTTTTTTTTCTTTGTTCTTCCAATTGTAACCTCCAGCATTTAAGTTCTAGGAAGTTTTGAGCCAGAGGCTTTACCCTGAACTTCTCCTGTGTTCAATAGCTATGGGGTCATCTTTTCTCCAAGAGTTGCTTTTTTTTTTTTCTTAATCTACCTAAATTGTCAGCTTCCATAACATCTTGTGGCAATGAGTTTCATACTTCAGTACTATGATGTGTGAAAAATAACTTTTAGTTTTAAACTTACTGTCTACTCCATTTACTTTATGAGCCCTAGTTCTTGTATTGTGAGATGATAATAAATCCCTGTTTACTTACTTTCTCTTCACCATTTAGTATTTTGTAAATGTTTATCATATCCCCCCTCAAGCATCTCTTCTCTAAACTGAATAGACCTAGCCTTTTCAGTCTCTCCTCATAGTAAAGCTCCCCACAATACTACTAACTATCCTCATTGCCATTCTCTGTACCTTCTCTAGTTCTTGTCTCCTTTTTGAGGTTTGGGGACCAAAACTGGGCCCAGTATTCAGGTGTGGATGCACCATGGATTTATAAAAGGGCATAATGATTCTCATTGTTTTGTTCCCAATTCCGTTAATAATCCCTACCATTTTGTTTGCCTTTTTGATGGCTGATGAGTTCCAAGCTGAGGTTTTTAACAAACTGCCCACAATGACTCTTAGATCTCTTTCCTTTGTAGTAACAGCTTACCCATCACAGTGGGTTCTGTCCACTGAATTCAGGGTCCCAACATTAGATACAGTTTGGGTTATTTTTACCAGTATGCATCACTTCATACTTCTCTGTATCTGCCATCTAATTGCTTATTTGTTGAAGCATGCCAGATCTTTCTGTAGTTCCTTACAGTCCGCTTTGGCCTTTACCACTTAGAATAATTTTGTGTTACTAGCTGAAACCTGCAAAACATTTGCGATGAAACTTGGGGTGCCAGTGGGTGGGTCCTGCTCGGGGGACACCACTGCCATGAAGGGAGGCACTGGGGTCCCTGCAACTTAGGGGCTGTGTGACCGGCCAGCAGCTCGCTCCCTGGCCATGGGAGAGGTGGGCAGGCTCCCAGGGGGAAAAAAAAAGAATCCTGCCCCACTCCACTGCTTTTTTTTTCCTTTGGCAGAGCCTGCCCACTTCAAGGCGGGGGCCCTGGTGCTTCATTCTAGCTCTGATTTACCTGCCTATATGTTTGAAATGTCTCAGGATCTATAATAATAACATACTTATTCTGCCTGTTGGGAGCACTCTGGTTGGTTGTTTCAGTAAGCTTTGTGATTGGCTGCCAAGACAACGAATCAGAGTGCTCTGGACAGACAGAGTATGCCTATTATTATAATTTGCAAATTTGGCCACCTTACTACTCTCCCCCTTTTCCAGATCATTTATGACTGTCATACAGCACTGGTCCCAATACAGATCCCTGGGGAACCCTGCTCTTTACTTTTTTCCATCTTGAAAAGTGACCACTTATACTCACTCTGTTTCCTATCCTTAAGCCAATTTTTAATCCATGAGTAGGCATTCCCTGTAATCCCATGACTAAACTTTGAGAATTTTTATGCAGAATGAAAGTTTGTTAATTTAACTTCAGAAAAGTACTTAGTTTTAGGGGGTGCGCCTATTTTCACTTTTAAAATATTTTCCATTTGAAAAGTCAGGTGAAGAGAGAGAGAATTACTTTCTCTAGACTTTCAGTTTTTCTCAGCTATTTCATTTTTCCAGAGGAGCAGGCTGAGAAAATGAAAGCTTTCCTTCTATTTTCAAAGAACATCTTTCATTAACCAAAAATTTAAAAATGTATTCTACTCACTTTTTACTGTTTCACTTTTACCAAGATGTCACAATTATATCTGTGTGTGTTTTGTTGAATCGTTTATGGTGTTTGGTAATAACTAGCTGCTACTATTTAGTAGCAGTTTTGGTCAATTAAATCTGTTACAGTCCCATTCTTAGCGGTGGCATGGATAGTCACCTTCACTATTGGCATTTTTTGTTGGTGGAGTCAGCAGAGATGCTGAGGATTTGAATTTGTTATGGGACCTGCATTTCCCTTTTACCTCCAGACTTGGCTAAGGAAGACTGCATGCCAGATGCTTGTCCTGTCTTCCCTACCTCTCAGGTTCTAGACCTGCCAGTCGCACCACTTGCTAGCCAGTGATATAAGTGATTTGTGATTAAGTTGGAATAAGGTGTCTTTACTCACTGGCTGTCTTTCATCCAGATATCATTATATGACCTGAATACCTGCACCCCTACTACAGTAATCTGGGCATCAGCAGAGGGAAAGGTGGGTAGAGGCCAGATGAATAAAGGCACCTACTAGGTGATGAGATAGGAATAAGCAGAGATAGCCACAGGTCAGAGGTACTCGCCAATACTTCAGAGGTATTGATAAGCAGAGATACTGGTTGACTGAGGAGAAATATGTAGGAACAATAATTTGCCCACAATTCAAAGTTAAAGTATTACATATGCTTATATAGTATTGTTGTGGTGTCTCAGTATGCAGTTAATTAGTCCTCAGCTGAATGGTCAATCTGGACAGTTTCCTGTATGAAACCATAAAGTATCTGTAAGTACCTCTCAATTGTGGAAATGAGGAACCTCACACCTTGTGTCAGTGAGAGAAACAGAAGAAATGCACTCTGGATATCTGCAAGGGTGGGGATTCACTCCATCACTGTGGTAAGTTCACAACGGTCTGGGGAGAGAGACATTAATCTCTAGATGATGCTTTTATAAAGAGCCCCTCTGCCAATAGAGCAGTTAGTTCCAGCAGTCACAGATCTACTCTGAACATTGATTCCTTTGTGATCAAGAGATCCAGTGTGACTAATAGCTTGCTATTTTGAATTTTATACAGCTGCTGGAAGTCAAGTTTTGCTTCCTTGTGAAATCTGTAGAAGGCACTTTCAACAAGATGTTCTGGTAAAGCAAATTAATTATACAATGATATTTTCTAGTTGTGTAGAACCTGTCAGCCTGAAGGATCCCACAGGATTTCATAAGGTGTGTGTGTATACATGCGCAGTTAATGTGAAGCTATAAATTCCGGAGTTTACTGTCCTGGAGTTTATTGCTCCTGGGCATGCTGTTTGAATGTGTGTCCCAGACCAATAAACTCAGGAGCACTGAAACACCCTAGTGCCCCAGACAGGTGGGGTAAACTCTGCAGCAGGATAGTACTTGTATTTATAGTAGTTAAATTACAAGCACTATCCTGCTGCAGAGTAAATTTAGTTTACTCCTGCCTGATAGGGGCACAGGTGTAGATGCCAAGATGTTTTCTGCATAGCTATTTAGTCTGCTGCACAATTGATGTCTCTTGTAGATGCACCCAAACAGTATAGCTGTAACACAACCTAAGAACAGCCCTCCCTAAGATGTAGCACAGCAATCAACCAACACACTATTTGTTGTTTGTTACATAATAGCAAGCAACAGTAGCATAACTGAGTGTGTGGAGGAGCGGGGGTGGGGGAGAGGCAGGGTGATTAGGGCAGCAGCAGTCCTGGGCACTCTCTTGATAAAGGGATGGCAGAGGCACAAAAATAGTTGTGGCTGCAGTGGGAATTAATTGCATCAGCACCACTGCAGCTGGCTGAGACACAGCTGCCCTACTGTATCTCTGGTGAGCAAGAAAAATAATTTTGCCCAGAAATGCCAGGACAAGCCCTTTCTTTTCTGAAAAGTACCCTGAGGCGCGCGCGCGTGTGTGTGTGTGTATGCATTTAGCAGAAATGAGCTTTAGGGATGGGGAGAAGAGAAGTGGGTAAATGCAAGCAGATTAACTGCAGATGTTGAAAGAAGTAAAATGGTATGAAAAGTACTTTCATGACTGAGGTAGATGAGGGAATTAATCAGGTTTCATTAAAATTGGCTTAATCCCAAATACTGCACAATTCTTGGAAAGTGTCCTAATTAGGAAAGGGAGTAATTGGCAGCTCTATTTTCTTGCAGCTTTGCAACCTGTAAAAAAGCCCTCTACTGGTGCCCCTTTAAAGCTTTTCTGCAGTGAGCTTTTCCAACAATAGCTTTCAAGTTCCCTGGGCAAAATACACAACTGTGAGGTTACCATGACAGCATAAGGTGTATGAAAGGCATAATCCAAAACGTACTCAAGTTGATGAAATACTCATTGCCTTCCCTGGACCCTGGATTAGAACCTGAGCCTTGATGGACTAGGTCAGGAGTGGCCAAGCAGTGGCACAGATGTCGTAAATGGCAGGCAGCATCTGTGTGTGGTACATGGCACACTGAAGAGGGGATAGGTAGCACTGTGCAGATAGGGCAGGGAGCAGAAAGCTGAGCATCAGATCAGGCATGGAGCACTGGTGAAGCAAAAAGCTGAGCAGCAAATCAGGGGAATGGTGTGACACTTAGAGTGGGTACAGAGCTAATTTGTGGCATGCCTGCCAAAAATGTTGACCCCCACTGAACAAGGTCAATAAATTAAGACTAGAAATTAATGTGCGCCTCCCTTGGAAGAATAACCTTTGTGAATGCCTAATTTGACGTGAGGTGCAATCCTGTCAAAAGTCAGGTGTCCGCAAGACTGATGTGAAAACCAGTTGTCCAGGAAGTCGGTTGCTGCACCTCTTGTGCAGAGAAGATCAGCCAAAGGATAGTTTCCAATTCCCACTGAACCAGAGCCTCATTTCATGTGCATTTGGGAAAAGTTCAATGCAGCATGCTTTTAAAACATGAGGAGAAGATGTTAAAAAATCTGTGACAACTAAAGATATTTCTGAACTCTGAAGAGGTGTTGAAATGTCTTCTCTCAATCCTGTAACAATTCATGGTAGAAAAACAATGGGAAAGGGAAGGAAATAGGCAGCAAGCTGGTAGTAAAACAAGAAAATGGAAAGGAAATGTGAGAAACAAGGAAAAAGCAGATGGGACCCAAACCCATAGACCTTACTCCTGTTGGCTGTCTCATTAAGGCCAGAAGGACTACTGATGTAAGTAATAGCTGCAGGTTGGGCTCTGCATACATGGAGGCTCACAAGTTTTCACGCCAGCTTTCTCAAAGAAAGCCAGTTAGTCCTGCTGCTATGTCTATACGAGCCAACCACTGCACAGTTGCTAACTGCACAGTCATTTAGTAATTGCATAACCAAATACTAAATGACTGCACCATAACTGGCATTACTGTGCAGTAACATCCTGGCGTGATTGCCTAGTGATGTTTACTGCACAGTAGCTTGTTACTATGGTGCACTAGCGTTACATCACAGTTTGTGCCTGGCAAAGCTACTGCACCAGTAGCAATACTAGACATTGTACAGCTTCCAAATCTGTATGTCAGACTTTACAGCCCTTCTTGTAAAATGTTTTCCTCGGGTTTCCCTCTTGGTATGTCCCAAAGAAATTCCCTCTGCCTTTTTAGCTGTGAGTGGAAGTCTGTCTTGTTCTAAAATGTATTGTTAAACAGTTGGCACATCTCATCCTGATGGTGATAGGGTGAAGACTGCAGTTGATTATCAGGAGAGAAAGGGAAAAGGGCCAGTGGATCCAATTCAGAATCCACATGTGCCTCTCTCATCTCTGTTAATAATCTTGATGCTGTTAGAAGTAATTATACAGCCTTAGTCAAAGGCAGCATTAGCTCCACAAGATGTTCTTTTCCTTTGCATCCCAGATGAGGCATTCCCCAATATGCCAGAAAGTCTTCAGCAAGAAACGCAAGCCTTTCAATTCCTTGAAACAAAGACTGCAAGGAACTGAAATTACCACTGTGAAGAAGCAGCCACAACCAAAGGTATTCCTGAGATCATAGCTAAGGCATTACTTTTGTTCTCATGAACATTGTCATTCAATCCAGGGGCAAACATATGGTGTCTTGTGCATTACTCTGTGGTATTTTCCTCTTTGGAAGTGCTGTCTCTGTGGCTGTGTATCTATCTGCCTTCTTTCCTTCCTGTTTCTGAATTTACCATTTGTGCAACAGCAAGGCCCCTGCCACGTTACTTTCTTTAAGTACTTAATCACATCTTGTTGTGATCTGGCCATGCATTCAATCAATTAATGGCATTATGAAATGAGGAATAAGCCACAAAGCTATTCCACAAAAAATGTGCAATTGCTTTGTGGCTGGTTCCTATCACACCATTAATTGACCATATGTGCCTGTGGCTGGGAACCCCCGTCAGTTGATGGGATTTCCAGCTGCAGTGATGCACTATATACCCCCAAGACTGGGAGCCCACAGCTGATCGGGGCTCCCAGCTTCAGGGGTGAACATGTGGCATGGCAGGATGGGCTCGATGATCTATTGAAGTCCCTTCCGACCCTAACATCTATGAACCCTAACATCTATGATTGTATGGATTGCGGATCAACTTCCATTACACATTTACCTGCACATCTGGCAGGGACCTAAATATACTAGGTGTAGTGTATTGCATCCAGTAATCCGAGGCTTTTCCCAGTACTGAATCCAAAATCGTTCACAGCTTTTTGTACAGACCAAGGCCTCTAGTCTTATAGGAGACATTTCCTGTATGTATGTGTAATGTAAAATGCTATGCTAAAAGGAAAGGAATGTACAAGCTTTTGACAGACTCTCCACCAGAGTCTGCGACAGAAAGTGTAACTTATGTAGTTAAGTATAATGATAAGATACCAGTGTGCTGCAGGAATGCCCAAGGGTCAGCCCAACAGCCAACTGTAGTCTGGTTTAGAGACTTAAAGTGAAGCTGTGAAGCAGAAGCAATAGTTATTTATGGAAAGAAGCCTTAAGGTTTCATTAGGATTCAGGCCATGTTGGGCCTCTGGAGAGAGAGAGCAAACAAGTACATGTACACGGGTGTCTAGATCATAGCTGTGTTGGTCTAAGGACATAAGCAGACAAGGTTCTTTGGGTAAATCTGATATCTTTTATTAGACAAATAGTTGAAAAAATTCTGCTTTGCAAGCTTTAGGGTACAAGTACCCTTCATCAGGCTGAGGAAGTCTTTGCAGTTGGTGTGTGCTCTTCCTGGCTGGAATGAATAGTAAAGAAGCCAGAGGCTGGTATGCATGTGACAGAGCCAGTTGGTGAAAATATAAATTGAGGCAGTCAATGGGTGAGGGAAGGAGGGGGGCGGGACAGGAAGGGGGAAGAGTAGTGAATGTAGCTAGTAAGTAGTAGAGAGGTACTCGGAGAGTTGGATGTTAGGCAGGTTATAATGTGTTGTGAATCCAGTGTCTATATTGAGTCCATGATTTTTTGTATCCAGTAGGCTGGTGAAGTAAAGGTCATAGGTTTGTCTGTGAAAGGTGTTTTGTAAGTTTCCTTTTTGAGAATTAGAACTGAGAGATTGTAGAGAAAGTGCTTTTCTTATGAGAAATGTGCACCCTTTCCCCCACAGTAATTGGGTATTCTTGTCTTTGATAGATGTTTGGTACGCATACATTCTGTCATGCAATTGTTGTTCGGTTTCCCCTATAGATTTCCCATCGGGACATTTAGTGCACTGGATGAGATGTTACATTGCTGGAGGTACAGGTGTAGGATGTGTAGGTGTAGGATGTGTGTACACACACACACACACACACACACACACACACACACACAGTCCCATACATGCCAATATCATGGCTTTGGCTATATGAAGTTTGTGACTACTGATTTAGTAGCTGCCACAAACCGTAGCCGTGTTGGATGCACTTTCAAACTTTCACTCAAAGTTGGTTGGAGGAAGAAGCAAAAATCTGCAAGAAATCAAGAGGAAAGGGAAGAGGAGTGGAAGCTGGAGAAAGATGGATGGTTTGTTTCACCCAGTATAATCTAGAATTCTCTTCTTGAATGTCTTTGGGGAGGAGGGTCTGTTCTATTAAGTTTCTTGGAGCACAGGTTCATTTATGACAATGGAAGAAGAATGGCCAAATTGGCCTTCCCAAGCCTTGCTAAATGTGTCTTTGTTTGATTTTCTTTTTTTTTTTTTTTT
>JAGPOW010003648.1:6730750-6745170 GCA_030014935.1 Caiman crocodilus
GGCAAAGAACTCATTGAAGATCTCCGCCTTCTCATCGGCCACAAGCACCAGGTTACCCGACGAGTCCCTCAGGGGCCCAACGTTACCCAGGGCTCTCTTTTTGCCCCCCACATACTTGAAAAAGGTTGAAAAATACTTGAAAGAGTTCTGTTCCCATCTGGAAGCACAGGCCCTGGCAGCCATGCAGCAGTGTTGGTACTGCTGACTAGGCAGGCAGGGGACAGTTTCCACATGCTCTGTGCCCAAGAGGGAACCCAGCCTGAGCTACAGCCCAGCTGCCCCTGCCAGTACAGAGGGAGGGGATGGGAGGGAAGAGGAGAAGAAGCTTCTGAGGGCAAGTGGAAGGGAATAGGAGGTTGCTATAGGTCTGATTCTGTCAGGCTCCGGGCCAGAGTCAGAGCTGCAGCAACTGCCTACACAACGTCTCCCAGTTTGTATGCAAATTTTAGACATGGTGCTTCCCCCCATGCTGATTATGGGTGGAACCTCATCTTAGATTTGAGTAAATACAGTATCTGGGACTATCATGGGCACAGAACAGTGGCCATATGCTAAAGCTAATAGGATTACAAAGTACCATAAAGTTAACTGCACAGATAACAGCCAGATCGGGACCTATAACAACAGTGACAGCAAATAAGCTGCATCATGTGTCATTTGCAATCCTGGTTTAACACATTCCACTGTGCTCCTTGATGTACCTTAAAGTGTTGAATCCATGTGGCTTTTTAGGTAGCACTCCATGAAAGCTTAAAAGGCAATGTTGTGTTCGCTGAAATAGAAGGCAGGTATGTTAATGATACATTCTCATAAGCTCCCTTCCTTCCTCAGATAATATTTTTTGGGTCAATCACATGGCACATTTTTTGCTAAATATCATTTTTTCTGGAGTTTTAATTTATTTTAATTGGCAGGGGGTTAAGCCAAGGATAATATAATCCTTCACCTTCAGGAATTCCCAATAAAGAGACCTGTATTGTGTTTAAAAGTCTTTCCAAAAATAATAATAGTACTGAGGAGATTATACTGAAGATGATGAGTGGTGTTATCCTTATAGATGGGAAAATTTGGGCACAAGGAAGTGAGCTCACTCACCACAAGGTCATTACTGGAGCTTGGACTGGAGTTGAACCCAATCACCAAAGACCTGATGTTTTGGCCATTACACTGCATTACCTCCCAGAGAGTAGTGCGATTCTCTCCCAGTACTGTGTACAACACACCCCAAAATATTATACATACCTTGCTTCTGAAAAGCAGAAAGAAAAAGATCTTTCCTTGTCGTAAATAACTGAGTAATAACAGCAAGAGAGCAGAGCTTATTCATTGTTCTGTTCCCTGTGGACTGCTGCAGATTTTACCCAGTAAGTGACAGACCCTGCTTATGCTAAATCTCTTGCATATAATGCACTCTCACATCGATTTCCAGCAGCTAGTTTTTCAGGGAAAGAGTGTGTGTGTTATGTGAGAAAATATGGTGATTCACAAGCTGTTAACCAAACTTTTTCCTTTATTATGCTTAGACTATATTCAGTGTCCTTACTGTTCAAGAAGGTTTAATGAGGCTGCAGCAGGGAGACATATTAATTTCTGCAAAGAACAATCTACCCGACGTACTTTTTCACCAAGTACAAAAGCAGCCAAAACAGCCCTGGTAAGTAAATGCATTTGCCTTTGTGTTTTCTTGCAAATGAACTTGCCAAACAGTGGACTGAAATGTAGGGAGTGATGCCCCAACTCCATAAACTGCCTTAAGCCCCAGGGAAGCAGGTGAATTTACCATTTTCTCTGGTGAATTTACAAGTTTTCCATTGAACTTGAGAACAGAGGACTGGAAGGGGCCTCCTGGCCAATCAAGTCCAGTTTCCTGTGTTCGTAGGCAATTATTTACCTGAAGAATTCTCCAAATCACCGACCAACAAACCTAACCGCAACAAACTGTACCCAGTGCCCTTTATAAGGGCTCTAAGTAAAAGCACTGGAGATGAGGCCACTGTTAGTGATCTGCCACTGTTCAACTGCATGAAAGCAGCCAATAACTTCTCAGAAGTTATAAATTGTTTGAAACAGGATTCTGTCTGGCTTATAGAAAGTTGTAGAAAAGAATGGTAGCAAAATCTTGAAACCAAAATGGCTTCTCTGGGTTCTTCTATCAGTAGATTTCAGGAAAACAATTGTACAATACTGGAAACTATTCCTGTTTTCAAGTAGCACCCTCTGCCTTAGCAATGGGGCTCAAACTGTGCTATCAGAAGACATCCCTAACTGCCTCTGTGGGCTGTGCTATTTGGATAGTCCCCAGAAGAGCAGTGATCTGTGAATTTGAAGTTCACTCTTTTTATTAAATTGTTTTAAAATTTTTTTTATATTTGTAACGGTTTATATAAAAATGTGAATTGTTCCTTTAAAAAAGTAAAGTAGTGGTGGTAATTTTAACCTGAGGTTGTTTTAAATAGAAGAGTCAAATCTGTTCTCATTCCTACCAGTCCACCTGCTCTGATATTTTCAGAAAATGGCGGATAATAACTTCACTGACAAAAAAGGCTTTAAAACCCTCATCGCTGAGATGGTGGTCAGACTGAGAGCACTCAGTCTTGTGTGTCACACATTCTGGGGTGTCAGTGAGCAGTGCCATAGAAGGTGAAGTTCCATGATGTAACAGTGAGGTACCTGCTCTTTTGAGGGTTTGACTGTCTAACGCTGGGTGAGGTGAAATAGTTCTTTGGGTAAGGAACAAACATTCAGGGACATCTACCCCACCCCTGACAGGTGCTTAGAGGATCTGAAAGGGGGTTAGGAGACCTGGTTGCTGTCAGATTCTACAAAACATCTGCTGCAGCTGAGTTCTTGTGGCTTGTGCTTCTTCATATGCCATGAAACTGTGCTAACTGCCTGTGTGAATGCGGCATATTCTCTTATTAGGGCAAACAACAAAAGAGAGAACCAGCTTTAACAACTGCTGTGGACTCACTGCTTCAGAACAAAGCACAAGAAGCTGCCAATGCAAATCAGTTGAGACCAGGTAAGAGCAGAAAGCACAACAAAGAATAAGCCTGGATTGAGTGAATGTTCTCAAACATCAGTAGCCAGGTTCATTGATACTCTAGAACAGGGGTTGGAAACCCGTGGCACGTGCTGAGCATGATGTGTGAGGCCATTTTGCTTGGCACGCCGTGGCCAGCCCCAACTCTGGGAAGCTGCTGCCAGTGACAGAGCCCAGGCTGCTCCAAGCATAGCTTGCAGCATCCCAGCTGCCTGCTGGGAGTAGTCTGGGCTCCCGGCTGATAGCAGCTCCCCAGAGCCGGGGCTGGCTGCAGCCGGGAGGCTCCAAACAGCTGTGCCAGGCTCCAGAACCAGCTCTGCATCGGCGCATGCAGGCGTGCCTCGGAGCAGGCAGTGGGGGTGGGACCTGAGGTAGTGCAGCCCCGGTCTCTCCCCTGGTCCCAGCAGAGAGGTGATGAACCCAGTGCAGCTGTTCGGAGCCAACCCGCTGCCCAGAGCCCAGGCACAGCTGTTTGGAGCCTCCTGGCTACAGCTGGCCCTGGCTCTGGGGAGCTGCTGCCAGCAGGCAGCTGGGACGCTGCAAGCCCTGCTGGGAGCAGCCCGGGCTCCAGCAGCTACCGAGAGCCAGGGTAGCTGCTGGCAGCCACAGAGCCTAGGGTGGGGGGGAAAAGGGCAGTAGGGCTGGGGGGCCAGGGGCTTTGATGTGAGGCAAGGGGCAGTAGGGCTGGAAGACCATGGACTTTGGGTGGGGGGCAAGGGGCAGTAGGGCTAGGGGGCAGAGGCTTTGGGTGGGGGGCAGAGGCTTTGAGTGAGGAGCAAGAGGCACAAGTCAGGGCATCCTGCAATGTACCCCTTGCCCTCATTTTGTTTTTCTGCCATGCCAGCACTCCAGCACCTTCTGAGATAGGCATTATGTTTTTTTCAGCACTCTGGCCAAAGAACATTGCCTACCCCTGTTCTCAAACCTGGTAATGGCTTCAGGTACTAGAGCAGGGATCAGCAACATTTTTGGGTCGAATGCCAAAAAACCCCAGAACCTGGACTTGGAAGATGTTGGTGTGCCAGGGGCTGAACCTTGTTGTTGTTGCAGTGCAACCCCAGCCCTTTCCCTGCCGTGTGCCCTGCGGCACATGTAGCCATTACCCCCACAGAACTTGAGCTGCTCACAGTCAGCAGTGAACAAGCTGCAAACAGCTACGTCAGGAGCTGGAGCTCTGGCATGGCTGCACACGTGTCTCAGGGCCATGGAAGAGAAGGGTCTGGGGTTGTGCTGCCTCAGACCGCTTCCCTCCCATGCACTTTTGGGAGTTGATCTAATCAAAACACCCACAGCATCTTGTGTATTCAGCATCCCATGCTTCAAAATTGTGGCAGGGTGCTTTAACTAAAGCTCCTTTGATGAGCTTTAGTTAAAGTGCCCCCACATCCATTTTGAAATGTGGGGACACTGAATACACATACATCAGAGCTGCTGAAGCATTCTAATTAGAACGCTCCAGCAGACTCAGTTAACTAGAACGTGTTAGAGCAGGTGTCCCACATGTGTACAGGCACCCACAGAGACTAAGAACCATACTACTGTTGCTACAATAGTGGTATGGAAGGTGAGAAATCTACTTTTGGTCAAGGGACTAGCTTCCACCAGAAGAAAATGTTTGAAGAGGGCAATTTATGAATTGAAATCCTATGTGGATCAAGACGTACACAAGATGGGAAAAGAGAAGGCAGGAAGACATGGAGGAAAGAAAAATGGTAGTGTTTCTTCCAAAATGGACCAAGGGGCAGAGTGAAAATTGTTGTGCTTCCTGGGCTGGGGATGGGCTTATGAGAGGGCAGTGTGTTAATGGTGAGAAGGGGTGTATAAAGAACAGGGTATTGTTGTAGGGGAGGTTGTCAAGCTTTGTGTTAATATAGTTTCTTTTAATTGTTTTGTAATAATAAAAATAAAGGTTCCCATGAGCTTGTTTGTCCAATATGGGCCATGTGTTTTATTGTCATGCTCAGCGTTGGCTGCATTTAATCAGCTTCACAGTTGATTTCCTTTACTGAGTGCATGCTGGTTTTGGCAGCAGTTAAATGATAGCCAACGTATGTAACACGGTTTCCTGGCATGTGAATGTAAAATGAAGGGCCTTTTTTCCGCATGCTGACTGGAGGAACAAACCTCATCTTGTATTTGAGTAAATACGAGATTTTCTTAAAAAAACAGATTGGGAATAAAAACAAGATACTGTTAGCAAGAATGAAAAGAAGAGCATTATACTACTATTCCTTTTCTCTGTATTAAACTGATTAATTTGTAGCTGGCAGCAATTTCCAATCTGATGGATCAAACCCCTTTCTGTTGGCAAATGTTAATGTGAAATAAAATGGATCTGGGTAAGCAGAAGATGTTAGCAGTTATGTGCTTTGAAGCTGTGGGGCAGAAATTAGATTAAATCCAGGAGTGTGTGGGGGGCTTCTGCCACTGGGTGCAGCCCGGTGGAGAACCCAGGGCCCATGCCCCCTCTCTCTCCCCCACCCTACCCCACCCATGCTCTGGGATTGACCTGTCAATCAGAATTGATGGGTTGGCGACCACTGGTTTAGGCCATGCTTAATATAATCCAATCTGTGGATTTCTTGTTATGCAATTTCTCTTAGTTGACAACACTTTTAAAATGAACTTGAATGTAAGCCCTCTATTTACGAAAGCTTGTGCTATACATCCTTGATGTAGTAAGTCTGTAAAGACACAAGTTTACTGTGTTTTCCATCCATTGTTGAGTTTGATAAATTTCTTCCTTTATTTTTTGACTCAAGACAAACTTAGCAATGCAGACTACATTTCTAAAGCTGTTCTCTTTAATACCTTTCTACAGGGTGTGACAAAGTTTGTCTTGGGTATTCAGTTACAGTTAATCATGGCAATACTATATAGGCAGGAGGCAGAGTAGAGTTGCACCTTATAGATTAAAAAAAATAATTTAAGAAAAAGTTACTGTAACAACTATTTGCAGTATAACAAAACCAGAATGATATATATATATATATATATATATATATATATATATATATCACTATAGAGATCTCTCAATCAAAATAGATTGATTTATAACTGTGTGTTTATATATATATATATATATATATATATATATATATATATAGCTCAGTATAGTGATCTCTGCATCTCAATAGATTGATGGATACCTGTGTGTTTATATATATTTTGAAATTACTCGGTTTATATAAGAACTATTGATGTGTACAGCACTGGGTTTTCTTTTCTTTTTTTCTTTAAAGGAGCTATTGTGGAGCCTTCTGCTGGAATTCCACAGAAAAGCAAAAAAATGAGTACGTCCTCTGGAAAAAACTAGTCCAGCAAATTTAGGGTAAGAAATACTATTTACTTGAACAGTATAAGAAGATTAAATAGTTTGCCAGATTTCCTAGCTTTGATATCCATATGGTATATACCCAATATAGGAAATAACTGAGAGAGAGAATTTCAGAGTCCAAAAGAAGACTGTGTTTACTGAAGAACTTGAGCTTTGTCAAGTGTTGGGTTGTGAGGAAACTTTTCACTGTAAATTGCTAGTGTTTTCTGCCTGTGTCTTCAGATAATGAAACAAAAGCTTTGAGTGGTATGAATCATCTTCTAGTCCTTAAAGGAATATTCCCTCTGAAATTTCACAGAAACCTCCAGTTTATATGTTTGCGCAGAGGGTCATGTGAAAGAGCATTCAATGTAAATAAAATTGAAAGTAATAAGTTTACACTAAGTTGAATGTCGTATATAATATAAACATCCTTAATGCAGAGATTTAAGGATAGAGTTATTAAACAAAAGTGCCTGCGTGAGGGACCTAAAGGATCTCCAAAAAGGTGGGGAGTATGAGTGCACAACGAAGAATCTCAAGTAGGGAACAAAACTTTCCACTTTCAATGGGAAATTAGTAGAGTAATTTTTATAACAAGACAGGGCAACACAATGTTTGATTTCAAACTATTAAAGGGGGTCAGTGGGTGGGTTGATGTGTGTGCATGCACACTGGTAATTTCTACCCCAGGCCTAAGTAACAAAAATTACCATATTTACCTGAATTCAAGTGACAGCCCTTCAATATTTAGATGCTATACACAGAAAATGTATGAGTTTATCATAATTTTCCATGTATAAAATTGAATTATTGGAAAGTTATCTTAAGTCTGTCCCCTCCACTGCTGCAATGGGGAAGGCTGTGGTGGGGGGAGGCAGGCACTGGGGGAGACAGTAGAGGGGCAGAATGAGGGGGAAAATGGGGATAGTAGGTGGGCAGGAGGTGGGAAGGCAGTAGCGAAATAGGTGGTGGGGGGAGGCAGTTGGGGGGGTCAAGTAGCTTGATCCCTGCACCTTGCCCCTCACCCACATTTTGCCCCCTGCTATCTGTCCATCCCACCACTTGCCCCCCCCCATGTGCCTGTCCCCCGCTTTAGCCTCAGACCCCATGCCTACTCCTCCTACTTAACTCCCCCATCACCTCTATCCCCTGACTTGCCTCCCCTCCTACCCTGCCAGTTTCCTTTGTTCCAGCACCAGCAGGCTCCATCCCTGCTTCAGCCCAGGGCAGCGAGCATGTGCTTGCTCTGGCCCCAGCCCAGCTCAGTACTAGCAGCAGCAGCATTGCTGTGTCAGCTCCAGTCCCAGCTCTGGGGCCCAGATAGATGGAGATGCTGCCTTCACCACTGCTACCAGACTGAAAGATGGGGAGAAGAAGTGAGTCAGGGCAGAAGCCGGAGTTGCAACAACTGCTTGTCCCCCTGCCTTATACTCAATTCCAAGATGAGTTTTTTTTTCCCCTTGTTTTAAATGGGGAGGATATACTTTGTCCTGGAATCGAGTAAATTGAAGCACAATTCACAAGCCTTAAAGCAATCAGTTAAAGTAGAAAAAAATTGTTTTTTCTACTTTAATTGACACTGTAGTTAAGGTTTTTAACATTTTCAAGTGGTTCATAGGTGGTTTCTAAGAAAGCAGTCATTCTGGTAAAACATTAGTATGATTTTACTTTGTTTAAACTTTATTTTATTAGGAAGAAAAAAGTAACATGATATTAAATATTTGTTGTACTACAAGGCATAGGTAAATGTCACTTTACTGTTTCCAGGCAGCCGAGGCAGAGCAGAAAGTAAAGTGGCAGGTCACCAAGGACTTGGTATGGCTTTACTTCTATAACATCATTCCTGAAGATACTAGGAAGCTGTTCCATCTGCATTCCAAGCATTGCACAGCTTAAGACATGGAAGAAGCCTGTGTGATAACAATGACAATAAAATAAGCAAAACACATTTCATGACATGCTCAATTCCTTTTCCTGCCCCCTTGGGGTAAACATTTTTTACTGTGTCCTTTTTGAAGCATAATTGATTTTTTTTTTTTTCTTTCCAAATGATTTGCCTTTTATGACTGGCTAAAGGAGGCTACTTTTAAGATCATTTAAAATATTTTTTTTGGTTTAAAATCTTTATTTTGATTAAGAAGTCCAGTGGTGTAAATAACATCTTGCACATTTGAATGCATACAGCATTTTTTTTTAAACTACTTCAAATATGCTCGTTTGGATCTTGGATGACTTGCACTCATCAGGTGACAGCAAGAAGCACCAAATAAACCATGTCAGAAGAATTTTTGACACCAAGAATTTTTTATATAGACCTTTCTGCATGCTTCTGCTGGTTCTCTTTGCTTCTGCTATTTTGGCAGTTTCAAGCCATAACTATTAACAAGCGCTCCAGAGTTGTGTATTCTCAGTTTCTGGTTTGTAAACTGTGAATCTTATTCATACGCTTAATGGAATCTTTCAGTAAAGAAAAATAGTTAACTTAAAAAATATATGTTGTGGCTCAGCTGTGATGACCTTCATTTTCTTATTCATTTTTTTCTGTATATGCAAACTTAACTCTTATAAGTATAATCACCTGTTCAGAGTAAATATGGTAATTTTTATTTCAGGTGATTTTTAATTCAGGTAATTTAATTCAGGTAAATATGGTAATTTTTGTCACTTAGGCTTGGGATAGAAATTGCCAGTGTGCACACACACACATCAACCCACCCACTGACCCCCTTCAATAGTTTGAAATCAAACTGATTGTGTTGCCCTGCCTTGTTATAAAAATTACTCTACTGGGGGAGACAGTAGAGGGGCAGAATGAGGGGGAAAATAGGGGATAGTAGGTGGGCAGGAGGTGGAAAGGCAGTAGCGAAACAGGTGGGCAAGTGGTTCAGTCTTCCAGACTGGAAGACATTTTTCCCATGTTTTTATCCTATCATTTTTCTACTATTTCTTTGCTCCTTTTGTTTATTGGTTGTGTTGTTATGACCATGTGTTCACTTTGTTGTAATGCATTGATTTCAGCCCAGTGATTTCTAATAGTTGCCTTTAATTAAAAAAAAAAATAAAACCAAAGAAACTTTTTCTTATAGAAAATGTCCACAAGCTAAACAAAAACCCCAAAATAATTCTTGTACAACTCCAAGTAGGGTGCAACAGTAGTAAATAGTGCAGACCATGTATTAGAGTTTTGTTAATGAGGATTTTTATTTTAAAATATATCGTTCTTGAACACAGGTAGGCTAACCCATGGTAAGTTTAGCCTACCTGTGTTCTAGAACGGTATTATTTTAAAATAAAATAATTTCCTGTTAACAGGAAATGAATCGAGTAACATTAAACTTACCATGGCATTTCAGACTAGACTCCAAACCACACTGAGAATTCACAGCAATAGGATTGGTAAAGATGAAAAAGAATACCTAAATGGGAGTAGTCCATAAAACAAAACCAGTCAAGACCAGAGAAAATGAACAGAGTGGAGTGCTCAAGTGGACATGGAATGGAGAGTGGGATCTACCCAGAGCTACATGGCCTACTGGAATTAATGCAGGTTTAACCTCTCCTTATAAAAAACATTTTATTCTCAGTGACGTAACATCCTCTTAACATTTTCCCTAGATTTATGGAATTTACATGACTTTTTATAGTGCATACTATGAATATATTGCAATTAATTCAGTTTCCTTCAGTTTGTTTAATAATTTCTTTCCAGTGGTGTTAATTATGTCGGTTAGCTGTCATCTAGCACTTTACATGTGTGGATTTCCAAGAATGAATAAATAAGTTGTGTTACAGATGGAACAAGCAAGGCTCTGAGAAAAATCTTGATCCAAGATGAAATATCTTGATCCAAGTTCATACAAAAGGTCGGTAGCAGAGCTGAACACATTCTCTTTTTCAGTCTGATGGCCTGTCCATGGGCCTGACTACCTCTGGAAAGTCTTTTTCTCTAGTCAGTGAGTAGGATGCCATACTTTGAAAATTCAGGCCCACTTATTAGGTCAGAAGTATGGTTGGAGATGTTCCCTCTGGCATCTCAAAACCAATAATGGTGGACACTAGGGACATTATTGAATAAGAGATCTATCACTCTAGATGTATTTAGTTCAATGCTGTCCTCCTATAGCATCCATTTCTCCCACTGTCATAGACAGAATGCTGGACCTAATATAGCACTTCTCAAGTAAAAGTAGACTTTCATTTCTAATGAAGTTAAGCTCAAGAAAATGAGTTCAGCCAGTTGGAGCTACCCTCGCAGGATCTCACAGGCTTATGTGTGGTTGAGGACTCTTGTATAGAAGTAAGATTTTCTAGTATATTTGGGAAATGTTAACCTTCCCGTGTTCGCTCCATTTAGCAGCTCCATCACAATTTTTACATACATGCGGGGGGGGGAACGACAAAAAGACAAATGTAAATGGACATTAAAAAAAAAAAAAAAGACAGCTAGAAAACCCATAGCAGGGATTGCCAAAATCAGAAGCAGAGCACAAAAGGAGAAATGTATGTTTTAAATGTATGTTAGATTATTACACTGCCTGTTTGGGTACCTAAATGTGAGTCTATTCCATCCTGCTTGAGTCTCTTAAATAGCATTAATGCAAAAGGTGGATGGGTTCTCGGTGTTTTTGGTGACTTGACCTTAATACTAAGATATTTATAGGTGCATTAACAGTTTTACAGGGACCTGAGCAGGGTCAAATTTCTGATACCAGGAATAGGATCTGGTATCAATGTAGAAAAAAATCTGCCTAGAAGACATGAAAATATATACTATATTCCTCCTTACCCAGACTCAAGGAATCAGATCCTACTCGCTGGCTGTAATGGAAACTGGTCCCAGGAAGTGCATTCCTGACTTGTACTTAAAGTTTTATTAGAGCCAAAAGACTTACTGCCTGCAAAGGCATGCAGATCTAATATTTACCTGATTTCTGTCATGAAGACATGGCAGACTTTCAGTTAAGCAGCACCAATTAACATAGCAAGTGTTGCATATTAAAAACAGCTCATCTCTGCTCTGTAGAAATTATTTTATAGTAAAGTATAAGTTTTACAAACTACAGGGAGATATTACAGAGAGAAAATTTTAAGACTTAAAATCTAAAATGGGAATATGAAAATTGATTGATGAGGTAATTTGTCCTATTGTGCTGTATTGCATTAAAGTGGCTCGTAGGTTCATAGTAGAGTGGAAAGACCTATTACTTTATTAAGTGAATTGCAGCACCACTGATGGATATAATTGTTTCTGATCCACAGAGAATATAGGTTTGCTACAGCAATCAGCTTCTTATCTGAAGCTGTAGAGAGAAAGCATTTAGTTTTGGAAGTTACTACTTCAATCCCCCATCAAAAGTTAAATCACAAGAATTTGAGAGAAACCACCAAAATACACAGACATATTTAGGCAACTTATCCTGCTTATTATTGAAAAAAGTTCATGATATGCAACTACTAACAAGTAGTGATTCAGTCTGAACCCAGACTAACAACTTATAGTACTGCTGTATTGGGAAACTGGCAATACTGATGATGTGCGTAAGTATAGCAAAGGTAGAGTAGATACAAGGAAAAAAAACAAATGTTTCATCGCTGGAGCAGGGGAGAAGGAAAGTGGCATGATGATGAGCTCTGACAAAAAGTAAATCCTTGAACTAATATCCACTACCAGAAGCCTGGTTCTCAGACTGTTGATATTTGACTACATGCTAACCAGGATTAATGATGTAACTCAGGCTATTGATCCTTTAGGATCAGGGTGTATGTGCAAGAGGTCACCCACACCTCGAACACTTATGCCAAGCAGGAGGCTGGAGGAATTGAGGCTGCCCATCCCCCCTTTAGGCCATTGAGAGAGAATCCAAAGGCCAGACCAAGTCCAGACATTCAGTGCCTCAGGGGCTGTAGTTACATACATGTCCAAGAATTGAACCCAGGTCCACTGCATGGCGCACAAGGAGTCTACCGCCAAACCACAGGGGATTCTGGGTATGGGTAGTGACAACAGAAATTTAACTGATCTTTTTAATGTTCTGTTTGAGGCTTTGCTATGGGTCAGGGCAAAAGGCAAGGAACACAAGACTTCACCAGCATAAAGCCATTGAGGAGCAGTGCTACAAAATGAAATGCCATCACTGTTGGGAAAAAGTTGCTGAGGCAGATTAGAATGCTTTCTGAGGTAGCTTCATGTGCTTAAGTCAAACCTATTGATATTGAGCCTAGTCTTGTAGCGTCTACATGAAGAATAGGTTCTTTTTAAGGGCCAAAGTTCTTAGGAGTCTGTGTCCCACTAGCTTTCTAATGCATCACTTACATTTGAAAATTTTGTCCAGGGAACTATTAAAACTTCATTGCATTATTAGGGTTGCGTGGTGGCTCTGGCCTGAAATACGGCAGTATCACCAACTGCATTTGGTAGCCACATTTAGAAATGTGCAGTTTCAAACTTCAAAATGCACACAAGTGCCGTGTATTAAGGTGAACATATTGCTGACAGTGCGTGCGTACTTGCTGGTACAGGCAAGACTCATGCAAACTTCTGTTTTTGTTTTGCAGTTTGATATAACGGGAACCCTTCAATGAAGCTGTGACAGGGAGTCTACAGAAAATATAATTTCTGCTGAAAGAAACAGAAGTAAGCTTATATGCTCGTGTGTACTATACAGAATGCTGTTTTACCATTGAACATGATAGGAATTAATCCCATCGTTGATGAGCCTAAGTGCAATGGCTTTTCTTATATTGAATCTATTATTTATTGGATAAAATGGATAAGCAGCAGTGGGATAGTTCCTGCCTCAGGGCAATGTCCTTGGGGTATCTCACTGAGTCATTTTTCCTCTGGCTTGCTCTCTTTTTCCTGACCTCTTATATATCTCCCTCTTTTGGCTGCCCAGTGAGCCAGCTTCAAAGGAAGGGCTGGAAAGTACTCTGAGTAATGCTTAGCCTGGACTGTCCAGCTTCTGACTGGCTGGGGACTGCACGCCACAAGCTCCTCACTGACTCATGAGCTGTGCAGACCGCTGGGCCTCCCACGAGTCAACCTATCCTGCTGTCCCCCTCCCCCTGCCCAGCCCCAACCAATGGGTAGGAACAGAAAGCAAAAGCCAGAGGAGGAAGGAAGAGCCTTGGGACCCTAGAAGCAACAGCCAAACATGAATTGATTGAAGGTGTTAAAATACTGTATTTTCTCACATGCAGCACGTGCCCTTTTTCCTCAAAAAACAGCTTCTGGAAATTGGAATGTGCATTATATTTAAGGAAATATGGTGAGAGCAGTTTGTTTCTGCTGCTTGCCAGGGAAAGCAAAAGTGAAGTCTGCATGCAGTCCACAGGGAGCAGAACAGTAGGCAGGCTCAGCTCCCTAGCTGCTGCTACTGAGTTACTACAAGGAAAGATCTTTTTGTCTTTATTCTGGGGCACACTGTATGTGAGGAAATATGGTAACAATATCATCTTGTTTCTTACCCTTAAAGCATGGTATTTAGACGTCTTAATAAGAAAAGTGATTCGTTTTATTTTTATATGAATGAGAAACACTCTTCACCTTTAGGATAAGAGGCTGTATTTCAGAACAACTTGAGAATATTTAAAGGCTCTTGACCTGTTAAATATAGTTGAACGTTTCCACATAGAGCATAGTCATGATTCCAGCTCAAGTTGTACATTCTTTTAACAAACATCTTTTAACTGAAAGAAAGTAATTTAAAATGACATCACTTCAAACCAAAATGATATAATACCTATAAAAATGCATATCTTTAAAAGCATATAGTTTTGCATGATGCAAAGGGAATACAATTTGCAAGATCAGAAAGGTTAATGTGGTAAAAAAAATAGACTTTTTGGAAGGCTTACCCAAAATATGCTGGAAAAATGTGCACTCATGCAGACGCTATCATTCCCAATTTGTCAAACAGGAGGCTTTTCATAATCCATTAATAAACAAATCTTTATGATCTAAACTAGGCTCGCCGGGGGAGGGGGAAGATGAGGGCGGAGGAGACCTTGAACTGCCGGGCCTTGAGACAGCCAATGAGCCCGGACCGTCGGTCAAAC
>JAGPOW010003648.1:6745270-6765995 GCA_030014935.1 Caiman crocodilus
CGGTGCTCTTTCCTGCCAAGGCAGGGGGTCGGACTAGATGATCTGCCCAGGTCCCTTCCGACTCTAACTACTATGATACTATGATACTATGATCTTTTAAACAAATTCTTTGGCGCTGCAGGAAAATATGGTAGGAATGGGAGCAATAAGGAAAAAAAGCATCCTTTTTGCACATACAGTAGAACCTTCAACACCTGTAACTTCTACTGCTATCTGGCAGGATTTAGGACTTAGAATATTTTAATAAAAAACAACAATAGCAGCATCAATGAAAAATATCTTTGTGAAGGTTCAAAAAAATGAATCCTGTGGATTTTCTTATTTAAAAATATACACGCTTTGTAAAAGCATTACTTTTTTTTCTACTTACATGAATATACCATAGTTCGTCAGCTGACAGCATCTGATAGACACTTGGACACCATCAGAATAGAACTCTAGATAGAAAACTTTCCAGAAAGAAAAGTATTAGGCGTATAAATAGATGTTACCACCTGAAGTGGTCAGCCATGTCAGTGGGCTCTTTGGGGCGCATTACTGTAAGGAAAGCTGGGCAGAAACTCTCAGGGCTTGAGAGGCCTGATCCTATATAGAGATTCTGGGAGCATGCAGGATGGGCCCTCAAGCCATAGGAGCACCTGTCTGGAGTGGATGCAGAGTGCAGGCAGCTCTGGGCTGCCCAGGGTCTTGTGCCATAAAGCTAACAGACATTTGCCATGATAAAACGGCAAAAACTATTACCACTTTTTGTTGGGGTCACAAATTTGGGCAGCAGTTTCGGGAGGAGGGGAGCAGCTGACAGTGGTGAAAGAACAGGAACTTTTAGACAAGCTGGACATGGACTTGTACATGGGGCCAGGCATGATGCACATAAGAGTGCTGAGAGAGCTGGCCAAGGCAACTGGAACCACTGGCCATTATCTTTGAAAACTCACGGCAATCAGGAGAGGTCCCAGATGACTGGAACAGGGCAAATATACTGATAATCTTTATAAAAAGGGAAAGAGGATCCAGAGAACTAAGGACCAATCAGCTTCACCTCAGTTCCTGGAAAAATCATGGAGCCGATCCTGATGTAATCTATTTCTAAGCACTTGAGGGGAGAAGAAGGGAACAGTCACCATGGATTCACCAAGAGCAAGTCATGCCTGACCAACTTGACTGCCTTCCATGAGATGACTGCCTCTGTGAATGCAGAGAAATCAGTGGACGTGACATACCTTGACTTCAGCAAGGCTTTAGATACAGTTGCTGACAATGTTCTTACAAGTAAGCTAAAGAAGTATGGGTTGATTGAATGAATCGATTGTAAGGTGGATAGAAAACTGGCTGGATCATTGGGCTCAAAGTGTAGTGATCAACGGCTCAATGCCTAGTTGGCAGCCAGTATCAAGTAGAGAGCCCCAGGGTTGGTCCAGGGGCTGGTTTTGTTCAAGATCTTCATCAATGACCTGGAAGGTGGGATGGAGTGCAACCTCACCAAGTTTGCAAATGACATCAAGTTGGGTGCAGTAGTAGAACTGGAGGGTAGGGTTAGGGTTCAGGGAGACCTAGACAAACTGGAGGGTTGGACCCAAAAGAAATCTCATGAAGTTCAGTAAGGGCAAGTGCAAAATCCTGCACTTAGAACAGAATAATTCCACGCACCGGGACAGACTGGGGACTGACTGGCTAAGCAGCAGCTGCAGAAAAGGACCTGGGAGTTACAGCAGACAGTAAGCTGAGTATGAGCCAATAGTGTGCCCTTGTAAAGAAGGCTAACAGCATACTAGGCTGCATTAGTAGGAGCATTGCCAGCAGATCAAGGGAAATAATTATTTCCCTCTTTGGCACTGTTGAGGCCACATCTAGAGTACTGTGTCCAGTTTTGGGCCCTCTGCTAAAGAAAGGATGTGGACATGTTGGAGAGAGATCAGCAGAGGGCAATGAAAATGGTTAGATAATTGGGGTGCATGAATTAGGAGGAGAGGCTGAAGGTATTGGGCTTATTTAGTCTGGAGAAGAGAAGACTTGGGCGGGGGTTGAAAGTGGATTTAATAGCAGCCTTCATCTACCTGGTTCCAAAGAGGATGTAGCTAGACTGTTTTCAGTGATAGCAGATGACTGAACAAGGATCAAAGGTCTCAAGTTGTAGCAAGGGAAGTTTAGGTCTGATATGAGGAACAACTTTCTGACTAGAAGAATAGTAAAGCACTGGAACAGATACCCAGAGAGGTGGTGGAATCTCTTTTAGAGGTTTGTAAGGCCCGGCTAGACAAAGCCTCGGCTGGGATGATCTAATTAGGGCTGGTCCTGCTTTGAGCAGGGGGATAGACTAGATGGTCTCCTGAGGTCCCTTCCAATACTTAATTTTCTATGATTTATGGTAGGATAAATGATATAGGCATCTCTTTGCTTTCCCTTTATGCCACCATAAAAATTGTGGTGGTGGCACAAAGCTGAGGTCTATTTATACCTTTACTTCTGTTGTGGTTTAAAAAGATATAATTTACTAAATGCTCCCATTCTGAAGCCATAATAAAAGGATTTTTAAATCATACTTGCTACATAGACATGAACACTTCAGTGGTGTTTGGCACCATCTGTGGCTGTTAGTGATACACTGTGTAGGCTACTGGATTCTACAATCCTTCAGAGGCAGACCTGCAACTAACCTCATAATGTGTTAATATATCTGATGTGGAGGGCTGTCAGCTCAAGCTGTTATTGCTAATGCAGTTTATCAGCCAAGGAACTTTTATGCTGCAGCTTGTACAAATTATTAATTGCTTTCCTGGGCTAAACAAAGACTAACTTCATCAGTCAAAGATGAATCAAATCCTAGCTTGATGAGGCGCATGATCTTTACTGAGCCTTAGATATGCAAGATGCTGAGCCAATGGGACTGCAGCTATGTGCATATGTGTTGAAGTGCTTTCTTGGTGTCAGCCCAAGGTGCTTCATATCTTGCCAGATCAACTTCTAAATTAAAATGAATATGCTACCTTAATGTGTTAGATGATTTACTTCTGTTTTAGCAAAAGCCATTTATATAAGACAGCTGTTCTTCTGCTACCAACCCAGGGAAAATGCAGATCTGCCCACATGCACCCACCTTCCTATATGCAGGCACATACAGCTGAGGTGCACTTTAAAAAACAAAATCTAGTTCAGTTGCCATAGTAATATCTGTCTTTTGTTTTAAACAAGAAGTGAGACAAGGAGATAAAGTAATTCAGTGACAGAATCGCAACTTAAACATACTTAAAAGTTCATTAATTAAGTGCTCAACACAGAAACCTACTTGACCCTCCAAAATTATATATGTTCTGATATAGAATTTAACGTGTCTCCCAATTCTGAAGTTATCTGTGCAACTTCTTCATGACTCATTAAGGTTAAATTATCCCCATCACAGCAGCCAGAATTTTTTGTGCTTATCATGAAACTAGTTGTTTTTCCATTTAAGATCACTTATTCAGCTATTTGGTTTAAATGTAAAAACATACGGTATGGAGAGGAAAAACATGCCATTCTTGCTGTTGTCATACACTATAAAATGAGTAAGTATCACACAAAACAAGCTGCTGTCAGGATTATTCCCAAATTGTTTTTAATGGATTTTTAGAAGATTTTTTTCTCTCCCTAAAAAGTTAAGGCAAAAAAAAGGAGTCTAATAATAGCTGGTAGTTATTTGAATGCATGGTGAAAATGAGGCAGTGTCACAGAATTTGTGCTGGATGGAAAAGAGCAAAGGACATGAGGAAGCTGATTGAGAGCTGCACCGTCTGTAGCTATCTGAGGATCTTGTAGTTGTCCAAGGCAGCACCTATGTGGTGGTTCCTCCTGACCAAATGCCACTGTAAGGTCCCCAGTGGTATTCTGGTTATCACTTGGAGGGAGTTGCCAGAAACCCAGTATATGAGTGAGATCCATGGAGGACATGTTCATTGTTTCAATGGTTGCCTCAGTCTCCTTGGGCAGTGTGTACTTGCCAACATCACCAAGGGGCCCTGAGGAAGTCTCTAAATTGATTTTGTGAGGTGAATGAGGTTCTGGTAAAGGGAGATCTTCAAGCAGGTTCATACTATAATTTTTAACATCCACTTTGCTGGGTAGATTCTTGAGGGGTACTGATGTGAATGAGGTAGAACTTGGTTCATATTTATTGGGCTGATGAAAGTTCTGGCTGGTAGGAACAGACGGTGGAGAGGGTGTGGAATGAACAGCTGACAGGGCATCTACACAGCCCATTCTTGGCATGTGAGGAGGATGTTCAAGGGAATGTGTACTTTGTAGGGCTTGTTGACAGTGAGTATGTGGACTGCTGTAGCCTGCTTCTGAACTGCTCAGAATCCCATGTTGTGTTGAAACCCTGTCAGGAAAAGAGGGGAGTTCACTGTCTTCTTCCTTTAGTCTGAATGGGGAAAGAGGGTCAAAGAGACCCAGCAAGTCACCATTCTGCAACCTACTCTTCAGCAGCTCTTGTGGATGGGTCTTCTTGGTGTGGCGGGTCAAATGGTCCTTGCGCCCAAACCTCTGAGCACAAAACTGGCACAAGAAGTCCTTGCAGCCTGTGTGAACAACCATGTGACGCCGCACATCTTTACGAGTGTAGAAACAGCGCTCACAGTGATCGCACTTATGTTTCTTTTCCTTGGTGCTGCTAGCTGGCTTCCCTGCATGAGTTTTGAGATGCTCCAACAATAGTTCAGTTCCTCCAAACTCTTGGGAGCACACCCTGCAAGTAAGATCCCCACTGGTGGCTGCATGAAGAGCCTGGTGTCGCTTGTAACCCAGCTTAGTATTGTATTTCTTTCCACACTCTTCACACCTGAAGGCCATTTTGTTGGGGTCATGAGTCTGAAGGTGATTTTTCAAATGGTCTTTTCTGTGAAAGGTCTTTTCACAGTAACCACATTGGTGAGATTTCTGTGGAGAGTGGGTGGCTGAATGCCTAAGACAGAAGGATAATAAATGTTATTAAGTTTACAGAACTTAAGTGCAGAAGTGGGATATAGCTTCAAGACCCTGCAGACATACTAGCACCCTCCATGGTAAAAGCTTTTGAAAGGCCAGATTCTGTTAAATAGCAACTAAATGTTTCTTATTGTCTGGTGTGGAATTACAAAGGAAAAAACACTTTGAATAGCTACTCTGATTGCAAGTAAAGGAAGCAAGTTCTAGCAGCTAAAGCAAACAAAGGATGGATGTTAGGGAATAATTGTCATTGGTACCTCCTAACAAAAAAACATCACTTCACCTCCCCACACACACACACCAGAAAAGATGGCTGGTGCCTCGAGGAGTTGTACCTTATTAGTTTATATTTGGAAAGGAAAGCTTTTGTGCATCCTTGCTGTGAACACTTGTAGGGACGCTCCCCTGTCTGGTTGTAAGTGCGGATTGTGAGCTTTTCAACTGAATCAAATATCTTTCCACAGAGTTGGCTGTGGAAACTGTCTGGCTGCTTCATTTCTCTTCCCTTCATCAGTGAAGACTGGCCACTTCTCCATTTTGGCACAAACCTTGCAATGGGATTGCAAATATTTCCTGAGCTGGTGCAGCTAAGCTTTGCACCAGGGGAACAGGAAATGGCCCCGTAGCACTGGACAGTGCTTTTGCCCAAGGCAGTTCCTCTCAGTTTCCCTTTGGGCTTGCTCTTGGTTTTCACAGGTCCCAACTTATTTGGTGGTCTGAAGCTGGGAGTAAGGGCTCGGTCTTTATTGATGCACTGGTGAGATTCCAACAGAGCAAAAGTCCCAAAAACGTGACTACAACTGGAGCATATCCAAGGGTCTGCAGAATCTCTCTGCAACAAGAACAACAAACAGTTCCTTCATATTAACCACTGTCAAGGGAAAGGTCACATTCTTCTCAACATACCTGACTTCTTTTTGGTATCCTCAAGATCTCTCAGTGCCCTTAGTGACATGTATTTAAACTGTGTCATCAGATTGCTATTCAGCTGGAAATGTAGTGGCCATAAGCCCTTGCCACATGTTACACTTAAGATGTGATTAACCAATTAATCAGTTCTTAAACTGTGACCCCACTACACATTCAATCAATTAATGGCGTGATAAAACAAGGAATATGCTTCAAAGTTATTCCATAAAAGATGTGTAATAACTTTGAGGCTCCTTCTCATCACACCATTAATTAATTGAGCATGTAGCCAGGTGCTCCCCTGTGGCTGGGAGCTGTCAGCTGGATCCCACAATCGCCCTTCCTGCCATACATGTGTGGCATGGCAGAAGGTGTAGTTGCGTGGATGATGATCAGCTCCTAGCACACCCTTACCTGAATAGCAGGGGCCTTAGCAGTCTACAAGCACAAGAGTAAATAACTGGCTTAATGCTGCTGCTTATTTCATATCTTGAGTTTTAACTGCTATGCTAACTTTTTGAGCACTTCACCTTTACTTTTTCTCTACCAAATTAATTTCAGCGAGCACATCTACATGAAGCATTCACTGCACAGCTGACTAATTAACTGAGCAGTAAACATCTCAGCATCTACATGTGTGCCCCTATTTGGGTGCACAAAGCTAATAAACCCTGCAGCAGGGTAGTATTTGTAAATACAAGTACTACCCTGCTGCAGAGGTTTATTTGTATGCAGCTTCGCATGCGTAAACCAACCCAGCTGGCTGGGGCATGGGGGCTGCCTGCCAGCTAGTCCCATGTTGAAGGAACCTCATGCCCCAGCCAGTTGGGTCTGCTGTGGTCCAACTCAATGTGCTGCAGTCTGGATACATGTGTAAATGGTGTACCTGGGAGCTCCTGGAAGCAATAAACTGAGGAGCAATAAGTATAGATGCATCCAATGTCTCTATATTTGCTCCTGTTATGAAAGTGCTAGTCACAATTCTACTGTTAGGCATGAGTCAAGCTTTATACGTAATTTTAGGAGAGCGTTCTCTGATACTGAAGCTCTACAAACTCAGGGCCAGATATATAGTTCTACCAACAGCACAGCACAGCATTGTGTCCATCTATGCCAGTGGTGCTTAACCCCCAGGCTGCAGACTGAATTTGGTGCATGGGCCTGTATCATCTGGCCCACAGGGGCTCCCCACAGGTCTGAAAATGTGGCGACAGGGAAGCAGTGACAGCGTTACTTGCTGTGGCTTCCAGAGCGGTGGATCTGGACGACACAAATCTTTGTGCTGGATCCTGCTGGAATGCAGGATTGGTCCATGGTCAGTCAGCTATCGGGTTGTTTCATGGCTGGATCTAGCACATGGAGCTAGGTCAATACACAGGGTCGCTTTATAGCCAGAACCTGTGCATAGGGCTGGATCAGCATGCTGGGTCACACCTGCAGACCAACCCCACACTCACCCCAAGCTGGATCAAGTACACAGGTCAGTCCCACCCCACCCCACCATTCATCCAGCCCACAGGGCTGGAAGGTTGAGCATCACTCTTCTGTGATGACACAGGCAAAGAGAAAAATAATATTACAGTAGAAGAACCACTACACAGATGAAGCTGAAACAGCCTAGCTAGGCTTGAGAGGAGAACACAGACCACTGGACAGTGGGTGACAGGAGAACTATAAGCACTAGAGTGCTAGGGCTTCTAAGAATAAATGTCAGCCTGTTGGTCTTTCCAAAGCTTTCCATTAATGTGGCACCACTGCATCAGATGCCACTAGATTATAAACAGAGCATATGACTAACAATACACCTGCAAGTGGCACCTTTCCTTTGCTATTTGATTCAAATTGTTTTTTCTTAATGTTAGCCAAATAATCTATCATCCTCTTTTCAAACTGCCATTATCATGTAAGCTGACTACAAAGCAAATGAGCAGATTTTAGAATGTAAGCCCAGTGTTGCCTTGAATATAGTTTAGGATACTTACTATTGTTGAAACTGGTGGTAAAGTATAGATATCAGATTCTTCTTTGATGACAACTGCAGAAGCTTCCATAAATTTGGCATAATCTGCTGCATACCACACTTTTAATTCTGTATGGGGTTCAATTGGCTGTAAATGAAAGAAAACTCCCAGTGTTTACGTGAATCATTGCTGTTTTGATAGAAAACTATCATACCTTATTCAAAACAGATAGTATTTTGTTTATCTTTACAGATCTTTCCTTTATAGCTAATTAGATGGTTGAAAACTTAATCTCAGGATTCAGTTGTTTTGAGAATTACTACTTAACATGACTTGAAAATCAAAAGGTTGTTGTTTTTACAATTCCTAAAGACAGGAAGGAAGAAATACAAACAAAGGTTGCTGAGAATAAAGCCAAGGTAAATACCAGGATTATTTCATAATATGTATAACCAATGACAGAGAAAACCAAAAAAATAAATGGAGATATATAGGAAAAGATATTATCTGGCTAAGAACTTCCTGAATGTATAAAACCAAGGAAGAGAGGTAGCTTTGGGAGTCAAGATTTTTTTTTTCCTTTCCAAAACTTCACAAGCAAGCCATTATCCTACCTTATTTTTTCATATTCTATTTTTGGATGGCCCTAAGAAGGAAAAAAAATCTTACCTTAGAGTAAGTAAAAGGTAAGTGACAGAGAGCTGGGGTTGTGGGCTGTGCACCAAAGCTTGGGGTCATGCACCAGGGCCCAGCATGCTTGAGCTGGCACCACACAGTGGGCCCAATCCAGCATGCCAGCACTGAGGCCACATGCCAGGGACTGGTCTGGCACGCTGATACTGGGGCTACGTTCTGGATCCCAGTCTGGTGCACAGTTGAGGAGAGGGACTCCCTATGTGTCCAGAAATTTGCTGGCAGTGAGGGAAGGTGAGGGCAGGGGTGGTGGCAGCATTAATTGCTATGGCTCCCAGAAGCATGGCAATTAATACCATTCTGGCCCCCACTGCATCCAGTTTCCAGACCCATGGGGAACTTTCGTTGGCTATAATATGTACCCCAATTTTTCCTAGCTGGTTTTAGGGAAAAAGCTATGGATTATGTGAAAAAATATGGTAGTCTGCACCCAAGAGTATCACTGGCTACAGCTATGCTACAACTCTATACCATACCTTTATTTTACTCTTAACTGACTTTGTTGAAGTAGATCATTACTAACGTGGAAGAAACATTAGTATAAAAGGCAAAATGCTGCAGCTTATGATACAGCATATGAATCTTTACAATGCAGTTATTAACTAGCATCAGAGCTAGACAAATAGATACTACAATAATACCACAATGGTCAAAGAGATTTGGGGTATAGGTGATTCTTACTCCCTCATAATTCTACAGTGCCGCCACTTCCCTATTCTTTCATCCATCCTTCCTTTATCCTTCAGATTTCAGTTATTTTATTCCTTTCTGTTTGGTACTTCTGTTCTCTGCAAGTCCATTTGTAGCATCTGACAAAGTAAGTTGTTGCCTATGAAAGATCATACATTTCTGAATGAGCACTCTGCCTTGCTTTGTGCATATAATTCTACTCAACGTTCTACTTTAAAATCCCAAGAATGCATATTTTAAGGCATATGGGCATCTTTGCACATGCTCCGGGGGGCTTTAATTAGAGTGGTTCATTCAATGAGCTTTAATTAAAGCAACCCTGCTGCCATTTTGAAGCACAGAGACACTGAATACACGAGACACAGAGACTGCTGGAGCACACTTCAGCAGATTCAATTAATTGAAGTGTTTTGCTTACCCTCAAGCCAAATTCAACACATTTTCACAATGCAGTGAGTGGTATTATAATCATGTTGGTAAAACCACAGTACTCTCTCTAATGTATTCCTCACATTGGATGTTCAAAGACAAACACTATTAGTAAAGAAAAGCAAAAGCTCCATGGAAATTAATAAAGCTGCTCATTTGCACCAGTACAGGATTTGGCCTGTAGTATTTAAATTATACAGGAAAATAAAAGCTAAGTTCCTTGTCACAGCAATCTTCAAAGAAAAGGACTTGTTAAGACTTTCCAAATAATTTTAACATTATACAAAAACATGCATATGTGACCATATAACATCACTTCTATAAAATCACAAATGCTGTTGATTTTATCAGACTTTTGGATACAGAGCTACTATAAGACATAGTGTGAAAGCATGTCATCACAATCATCTATTCTTTATATTCTAGTAATATTTAAAGCTATGTTAGGACTTTATTCAAAGCATTTTAAAACCATTAACTAACTCATCTTCACAGTGCTGTATTGCAGTATTGCTGTCACTATTCAGATGAAAAGAGAGTAAAGCAATTAAATGATTTTCCTTATGCCACACAGAACATCTGCGGCAAAGCTGGGAATAGACATTGATAAGTTCTTAGCCTATGCTTCCGTGGTCTTTCCTTTAGACTCTGTGTTCTTTCAGTAATTTTTAACGTAGCTATCAATGTTTTACAAAAATTAATAGTAGTTAATTAAAAAAGAAAAACCAAGATCCATACATTTTGTTTATTGTATTACAAGAAAATCTTCAGCTTTGTTAAAGAAAAAAGACACTACATTGCAAGGACAGTTTCAGAGTAAAGTAAAAGCTATGGCTGACAACCTTTGGGCCAATTTCAGAGTATTCAAATCACCAACAAAACTCAAGAAGCAAGTACCTATATTATATTGTGACTTGTAATCCACAGCTTTTCTCAGGAGGAAAACAAAATCCTAAAAATATTGCATAAACTGATCATTTTTCAATAATATCACAATACTGTGTAATTCTACAAGGCAAGTCTGTAGTTCCAGTAAAATCACTTTTTACTGGTAGGTAGAACAACAGGACAGTTCTCTTCAAGGAACCTTCAAAGTTGCTCAGTAATTAGCTTTTAAAAAGAGAAATTCTTTGGCTGTTTTCAGAAAAAAAGGCTTTTCTATATGCAATGCTGCCACACCAAGTGCATCATGACTCATGAAGGGTTTAAGAACAAAAGACTTCTCATGACATTCATGTTCAAACTACAGTCATCTGTGTTATTTGCAAATGATGGTTTTATCACTCTCTGCTCTATCATTTCTTTCTTATCCCACTCACCAAGTTCCATGGCACTAGCTGTGGTGAGAAAGCCCAGGTAGCACATATTTTAGTGTGGATTATGTGATTAGGAAAGGATGTATGTCACTGTTTCTCAACTGGTGCTACAACATCCCAGAGTGCCACAAGGACCCCTCAGAGGTGCCACAACACAGGCAGGTAAAACTGCCATGCACACACCTGCTGTATTAGGGGTATCTGATCAGCCAGGAGCAGGAGCAGGCTGCTGCTGTGACCCTCCCTGGTTCATCCCTCGAGCACCCTTTCTAGTAACAGAGGTGTGCAGGACAGTTCCACCCATGTGCCTCTTTCTAGTAGGAGCAAGGGCAGGGCAGAGGGAGGACCAGACCAGGAAGGGATGCACAACACCAGCCAGTCCCCCCCCCGGTTTTAGGTTGATCAGAGTCAAAATGCAGTCAGGAGCCCTTCCTGGGCTGGCCCTTCTCCACATGCCACAGCCCTTCCTGGGCTGGTCATGCAGCATGCATGTGGGGCACTTCCACTGGGAGGCAGCATAACCAGATGAGAAGCACTGAGTTCAGTTGAGGCAGCACTATCAGTGGCTCTGAACTGGGAATGTCACCACATTCAAAAAAGTGGTGGAAAGGTGCCCTCACCCTGAAAAGGTTGAGTACCACTGGTGTATGTAATATAGGTCAGATAAATAAATATAACTGGCCTTTCAATTGTGATAAGGCAAGTTAATTTCCTCCTGAATCTTTGCAAATTATTTGAATGCGAGTCATGTGAAGTGGTGTGGCAACAGCTACCTTAATTGTTGTGAAGTAGACTTCTCCACAGTGCTGGTAGGCTACGAGAGTCTGTTCTTCTTGGTTCCGAGCCAGCCGGACAAACATCATCCAGTTTCCACACTCTTCATTGGGAGTGTCCAGAAAGTACTTTCCTCCATCTTTCAATACCTAAAGAAAGGAGATTGGAAAGTAGGAAAAAGGATAGTTATAGCAGACCCCTAGAAAAGAACATACGAACCTTTGTATTTCTGTGGGGCTTTTTGTTTTTTTGGGGGAGTTGTTTTTTAATCATAGACTCTACTTTTTCTTGCTAATAAACTCTGAAAAATAACAGCTGTTACAAAACAGATTATTCTTGTTGAGCTTACTAATAAAGGTTGAGACTGAGTAATTTTTAAAGCACTTAGCTACTAAAACAACTGCTGATATTTGCTTGGAATACAGAATTCCAGGTTACATTTGACAACATCTATGATACTGTAGTATCTATAATATAAAAATATAGTATTTTAAGGTTTAAGCACAAACAAGTAGGCAGCAAGATGAATTTTGAACCTTAATGTGCTTCCTGAGTGCTTGATCTCTCCACTTTTAATGCCGTGTTAAAACTGTATTCTGCATGGAACAATATTGTCATTGATATGAAAATCTGGCAAAGTCAAGTCCCAATGAAGTGACATTTGAAAATCCTCTTGACTGACCATGTGTTGAATTCCTAAAAGGAGGTAAGTACTAATGAATAATCTTGCCGTTCTCTTCACTTCACTTTATTCCCTCTAGATTCCTTTTAAATGGAAAAAGAGAAGGAATGTGCTGGAAAGGAGGTCTTAGATCTGCTGCCAGCATGCCATTCATCAGTGACGAACACTGAAAGATGAATTACTCAGCTGAAGCTGCACATCCATGGTGAGTATGCTAACACTTCATACAGATATTCCATGCATCTGTTCCATTAACCCAGTGATTCTCAACCAGAGTGCTGCAGCACCCTGGGATGCCTTGAGATCCTTTCCAGGGTGTCTCACACAGGTTGCCACACAACATTAACACTATTAGGTATGCAAACATGATTCACAAGATAAACTCAGAGATTTCAAATAGAATCCATAGTGTTAAAAACATTCTGACCTGTTGTGGTCTTTCTCAGTACTTTGGAATGGAAAAGTTGCTTTTGTTTTTCTTTAGTCTCAGAAATGAGTAACAAATAAGAGCTGGAATTATCCAAGGAGTGCCCTGAATCTAAAAAGTTTGAGAACTATTGCATTAATCATTTCAAAGCTCACAAAAAGTTATGAAGCAGTTACGTGACGTTCCCTTGCCTATTAAGAAATTGTTGCCTAAGCTTGCTAAGTTTGTGATGAAAATACATTTTTTTTTCTGGAGAAATCCTGTGCTCAGTCACACACTCAGGATTCTAGAAGACAGAAAACAAAGTTCCTTTTGCTGTGCTGTAAGAAATTCAGATAAAAATCTGTTCCCATTCTCTGCATCTGGGGAAGTAACTCATAGATGAGTAAGAGCTATGCCTTTAAGATATACCTATATGCTAATTAAAACCATGGGAAGTACTGAGAGGAGACCATGATGGGGAATATAACTTGCTTAAAAGGTAGCTAACAGAAAGCAAATAAATGGGTTGATTCATCCATGCTGGAATACATGTTATATTTCATGTAAGTGCAGAAAGAAGGGGAGATGGAAGAAAATTCACCCCAATGACAAGCAGGTGCTGTTTGCAATGTCAGCTTCTGATAAGTGTCCCACTGGGAGGTGAATTCTGTGCATAACTTGTTTAAAGAGATTTCCACTAGCAACAGGTGTCAGAAGGAATGGATTGTATCAGCTAATACTGCTTGCTTCTGAGGCTATGTTGCCTGGTTATGGGTTATCAAGCAGCAGGCAGTGGGTATCCTGTGTTAATTCATCCATTTCCTACATTATATTAGCAGTAAATGGTGTAATCCAGAATGAAATCAAGGTCAGTGGCACTTTCAGTTTATATGAGAGGGTGTACTTACATATAGCTAGATGGTGAAATACATCTCTATGGTCAGACTAAAATACAAAAGGGTTACTGTAATGGAAAACCCCACAGTAGTCAGCACACTGCCATGACCTTCCTCAGCCACATCCTGTGCAATCCATAAGAGATGGTGGATTGGGAGTGAGGAGTACAAAGGTAAAAAAAGATAACCAAGTGTGTGGCAGTGCAGAGAAGAGGACAGACTGTCAGTTCTTGACTCCTGGAGAAGAGCTTACTGAAAGCAGAAACTTCTCAGGTGATGGCTGATATTGGTCTAGGCAAACCATATTTCCGTAGTCTTAAAATGGGATACTTTGAAAAGTCTAATGGGGAGGGAGGTCCCTAAACACCTCCAGCACCTCACAGCACTTTGTTCTACCCCTGGTTCAGCTGTCTCTGAGCCCTGGTCCCACCTAAGTATGCCAGAGAAAGGATGCAGGGGTAGAGTCTACCAGGTCTATTGTCATGGACTCCATAAAAGGAAGATAGTCTGACCATGGACTACCACGGAACATCCCAAAGGGAAGAGAATCCTACCATGAGCTGGTGTTATTTTATTTGTGTTTAGTTCCTTTGGGCCACTAATAACCCCAGAAGGCATCAGCTTCTACAGGCCATGCCAAGGTCTCTTATAACTAGACCTAGACACCATGGCCCAGAGGCTGAATCACATCTGGGTTCCCTGGGTGAGAATTCCATAAAAGCTGAATACTATTTGCATCACAGTAGTGCCCAAAGGCCCCAATCAGGATCAGAATCAGTGGGCATTATACAAATATGTAGAAAGATATGGTACCTTACTAATTTGCAGCCTCAATATACAAGATAAACAAGAAGCAGTATGGCAAATATATCTTGTGATTATATTTTTATAAGTCCCCAAATTGACTGCTTTGCTATCTGTGCCATTAATGTTGATTCAGTGCATCGAGCTTCATTTGTTTGGTGAGAGAGCTGTTTTATGTATTTTTCTCCTCCTTTAAGGTTACCTATGCGTTGATACTTTTGACTTTACCAAAGCTTTACCTGTGCTCCTCTACCCCATGGGACAACTTTCCTAATAGTAAGCAGCCTCTGTACTCATAGGTGCTTTCTACTGTGAGGTACTAGAAAAAGGCGCATTAGCCTATTTTGATGCACACCGGTGAAAGCGCACTTTTTTGTGACACTTTATTTAATATGCATTAAAATAGGCTAATGCACATTTAAGCACATGTGTAGATGTGCTCAGTGTGTGTATTTTCATCAGGTTATGTATTGTTAAATGGAAAAACAAATGGAACAATTTGTCCTTGAAAGTTAAGAAACTTTGGCAGAGGTGCTCATATCATATGTTAACATCAAAGTCTTACATCAGGAACATACCCGGGAAAAAGAAAGATGCTCATGATCTTTACAAATAAGCAGAAATACGTTGAAGCTCTCTTGTAATACCCTGAAGCCCCAAAAGCAAATCCTTCAAGACCCAGCCCAACCGGAGTTGGTTACCTGCAGAACTAGCCTGCTGTCATCATAGTGGGTCAGTTTTGTAGACAGTTTGCCAACATATGGACCAAATTGTGTCCTCTTCTGTATGACTTTCTTAGCAAACACTCCCAGGACTGTGAATAAAAATGAGACCAATCTAAGATGAGTACACATATCATTAACTATTTCCTAAATATCTATAACTGAGGGGAAAAAACCAGCCAAAAAAAAGACGGACAAAATGAACTCTTCTAAATGAGGTGTGACCAAGATATGACCCATATGCTGGATCCAGCCCAGACCAGTGATAACCAACCTTTAGGGCTCCCATGGGTCTAGAAATTTTGGTGGTGCAGCAAGCAGTGGCAGCGTTAATTGCCCTGCAGGCCAGATAATATAACTCCCCACACCAGACTGGACCTGAGGATCAGCCCTGTGAAACAGACTGAGCCCACAGATTGGCTCTGTACAACAGAACTGGCTTGCAAACCAACTTCACGCCACTCATCTGGTTCATAGGGTCAAAAGAGCTGAGCACTACTGTCCTACTCTACGGCTCAGCAACACATCAGGAAAATTGTTCTACTAGGTAAAAACCTTAAAATGTGCAAGAACCTGGAATCACTTTTAAAAATAGGACTTGGGTGATTTTCTAAACATTATTCAATGAATCAAAGTCACAATGGATTGTACTCTTTTCCCTTAAGAGAAAATTAAAAAGTGAGATATGTGTATGCAATGCTCAAACCTGCTGATACTTATCTGCTGATAAACAGCATTTCCCTTTGCATGTGTGACATATTGCTTTTTACAGTTTTGTCAAAAAATCCAAACCCAACCCAAAGTAAACTATTTTACAATGTCCATTATTCCTCTCCATAAATGTTGATAATAGCACAGAAGACCTTATTTTATTTTATTACAAAGCTATCTATAAATAGATTTACAAAACATAATGGAAATATCTACAAATTAACAATATCCAAGTCTGGGGACTTCAAATTATCCTGTTGCCTGAAAGAAACCATTCTGTCTATAGTACCAATCAGAAATACTGAAACTGTGAATTGGACAAAATCTTACAGGCTTCCTGACTTTTTTGGAGGAGGGAGAAAAGGAGAAATTTAATTACTGCTTTGTTTATATGTTTCTGTTGAACACTCTCTTTGCGTATCTCTACCACAGTCAATTGAAAAAACCTATCAGTAATACTGTATCGCTATTGCTTTTGGATACTTCTAGTCAGATATTTATAATGACATTTGCTCAACAAAGCAAATCAGTTTCATGCTGTTAGTGTATATGGCATTCAAGTTCATGGTGGCATTCTGCCATCAATCTCTGCGTGGAAATTCATGGAAAGCCAAGCACACACCCCCTGCCCAATCAATAGCTGGGTTTCTGACCTTAATCATACTCATCCAAAAAGATAGGCTGTGCACAACTACCTGAAGCAAAGACCACCTCTAAGCTACAAACCAATATTAATACTCTTGTCCCTCCTCAAGACTGTACCTATAAGAGCTAAAATACTTACTTTGTTGGTTCTCAGCTCGCAGCTCCAGCACTTGTAAAGTGAGGTAGTGAGGTAGGGTAAGGCGGGCACGGCTAGGAATAACCCTGTCTTTAACCCTGATGAGTGGTCCATGGAGTTTGCATTCTCCTATAAGGTTTTTGCCACAGTCCTCACACCCTATAAGCCAAGAAGAAAGCTCCTAATTATAAAAATATCATACTGTTTTTCACTTCACAACATGTTGAGACTGGAAAAGAGAATGGAAAAGAATGAAAAAGAATTTCTGGCATTTATGCAGCAGATTTCATGCTGGAGGATCCCAAAATACACCCAAGACTTTAAAGGGCACCCAACTTATATACAGGGATAATTTCACCTTCAAATGAAATGCAGCCACCTCTGAAGAGGAGCAGAGCAAATATTCTTCAGTTACACAGCCACATAAATAAGACTTAAGATTTATCTCAGGCTACAATATTTAGCAACATCTTATCACATATTTATTCCCTGTTCAACTAACAATCATAGGTTAGCAAAGGATAACATGGAAGTCATGGTAGCCCACATATCCCTCAGTGTGAGCTCTTGCAAAATAAAGTGCTGGTTGAAGTATTGTTCCTAAGCTCCAAAGACTCTAATGCTATAGTGCTTTAGCTGGTCAGAAACTGGCTCCCTATCCCCATGCCTGCCCAATCTATATTTGTGTGCAGACCCGGACATAGTCATGGGTGAACCGGGCAGCTGTCTGGGGCCCAGACAGAAAGGGGGTCTAAAAAACTTACAGTTGCAAGAAAAAGTTGTAATATTGCGCATATACGGGACTGGCAATGTTATCAATTGAAAACAAACTATTTAAAGATATCGATACCACAGATGAGATAAAGACTTTTGTAACAAAAAAAATCCTTATCTCTAGCAAAGGGGAGCCTGATACTAAAAGTTTGCCTGGGGCCACCAGGAGTCTAGGTACGCCGCTACTTGTGTGTATATACATATACAGGAATTCTTCATCTTGCTCATTTGCTGGCTCATGAAGTTGAAGATGCGAAATATGTACACTCAGAATTCTCAAAACCTTTGTTTACATGATCTAAATAATGGCCATCAGAGGAACCACACACAAAAAGTTTTTTAAGCCAAGTTCACATTAACAATTTATACTAAATATAAATTACAGAATGCAGTTACAAAGCTCTGTAACTCCTGTCAGTAGCAAGTAGTTATGTACTGCTTCAGAAACTAGCCCTTTAGTTTATACCCTAAAAACATGCTCCCTAGCCAGTCTCCAGAATTCAAGTGTAAACTGTTCTTAAAAAACAGGGTAATTTTATTAATTGTAAGCTACAGCATTGCTTACTGAAGCACAAGGGCCCAAATCAGTATTATTTATACCTGTGTTAATGCACAACACAAAAAGCTATTTACTTGCCCTACTTGTACTATTATCTTTAAACCACTTCAGACTTTTCTTTTTCATATTGTTGTTATTTTTAAAAGATTAGGATTAGTTAAAACACTTTAGACAAATCTTGTACTTTCCCCAATACAACATGCACCTAAGCAAGGAAGCTGATTTTCTGACCAAAATGGAAGACCTTGCATTGAGTCCTGCTCCACAATGAAGCACCCGTTGCATTACTAGTCAAGCAGCTGAGGGAGTCAACTGATGTAATGGCTCATTGTTCTTTACTCAAAGCGGTTAATAATCATCTCTTCTCTTAATAGTTTTCATGGTCCACTAATCAAGCTAACCTTGGCAATTGTCTGTTTGCTACCTGCTCCTAATCTCTCTCTGTTTCTCTCTCTCTCCCACTGTTTTGCAGCCTTGAAGCCTCTTATGCTCTTTTCAGAATGATAGATCCGCTCACAGAGATCAGTCTTCAGCAATGCTATGGTCCCAGCTTTAATTAAGCAGGAAAGGGAGGGAGAGTCAGCTGAAAACTAGGCTTTGAACCTGCTCTGTACACCCATAACTCTGAAACAATATTTTTTTCTTCATTCTTTCAAAGCGAGGTCCAGCTTATATTCCAGGACATGCTATATATGAGAGAAAATACAGTGTACTTCAAAATTTTCAGCTTTAAAAATGCAAAAATGTTATCAATGTTTACTGGTAGTCTCTGAAATGTATGGCTAGCAACAAAATGTTCAAAATTAAGAAAGTAAGCTTTGTTTGGCTTTTTGTTCAAATTCTACAAATGCTCACTATATACTGCATAGGTCAGCTACTAGCATTAAAACAATGCAGTAGTAAGAAAATAGTTAAAACACCACACAAGCTGTTATGATTTAGTTATTGTTTATGAATTAGTTAATTTCAAACTTAGCTTTACTGTTGGACTGAAAAGAAGGCAAACTGCTTGTACTTAAAAGAATTCTCTCTACATTGATGTACAGCATTAGCTCTAAACGTTCCATAACAGGGGAGCAGAAAACTATTTGAAGATGCTGAGTTGTATAATGAAAATGAGCACCTGCATAATTAATAATTCCAGTGCATCTTAATGATGTATCAAAGAGATTTAAAGAATATTTAGGACTATAGCTTTTTATATTAGAAAATACATTATTTCTTTAATACTTAGTTGGAATTTATTAGACATCTTAGGAGGGAGGGAGAGAGTGTGTGTATTTACATTCAAATTTTATCTTAAGTGAAAGAACCAAAATATACAAGTCCTGCATAGCTCCTGTTGAAGTCAGAGGGAACTACATACTTATGCAGAAGCAGAATCTGGCCAACAGATAACTACAAAGCAAAATATAGGACAAAAGGCATGTTTAGTTACTTAGAAAACTTTTCTCAAGGGCTAAATACAGACAGTCAAAAAGTCTGAGGCTGAATCAATTCAATCTTTGTAAGTTAGTCTAAATTGCATAGATTGAAGCGATAAGCAAGTGAACAGACATTGACTTTTGATTCCAGAAAGGCAGCAACATGCCTGCAGTGGGCCTGGCCATGCCCTCCTCCCCCCCACTTGAGCGGGGTGTGAGTGGGGAAGCCTCTACCAGGCAGACTGGGGTTGGTGTGGGCCACAGTGAGGGTTTAAATCCCACTCCTGCCATATGCATCTGGCTGAGCCGGGGCCTCCCTTTGCTCAAGCAGGGGGGAGGGAAAAGCATCTAAGGGCTTCCCCGCCAGCCCCATCAGGCAGACCCAGGCTGGAGTCTGTACAGGCCAGGGTGCGAATTTAAACCCCCCACTCCCCTCCATCACACTCAGCTGGCCAGGATGAGGTAGGGTTTGGCCATGCCCCACCCCTCCACTTGAGCCTCTGAAGGCTTCCCTCCTCCCTGCTAAACAGATTCCAGCTGGGGTCCAGTGCTAGGGTTTTCCTCCTCACCCCCTTCTCTTCGATATTGCTCTGTCTAGGAAGCAAAGGGACAGGGCAGACACTGTTCTGCTGGAGCAGACAGTATAGTACAGCCCAGGATTGCAAAGCATCCTGGGATGCTGCGGGGCTGTGAGTTGAATTGGGAGGGGATCTGGGACAGAAGTTCTGTAAGCCAATTTAACCTAAATCAGTTAAGTATATGTGACTACATCCAACCAGGTTTATCTTAAACTGGTTTTGGCCACTTTGAAAGCGGTTTACGTGCACTGAGCTTCTGCTCTGTTACAGGTTTAAACCAGTTTCTGATCACTTAAATTGGTCTTTGTGTAACTTCTGTCCTTAGAAGGTGCTGATTTCCTACGATTTCAGTTTATTGATGTGGGAGTTCAGTGTCTCTGAAAGTTACAGTATTGCCAGCTCAAAACATTTAAAAGTCTTAAAAGTTGATCAAAACCCATGAAATTGAAAGAAAAAAATTGAAACTCAAGAGTCTATTTCCTTTCTGCTATTTGACCCCTGAAATTTCATGTTTTCTAGGTAGTCTAATCTATTATGTTATATTTTGTTTTGTTTTGTTTTTCATAGTTTCATAGTTTCATAGTAACTAGGGTCAGAAGGGGCCTAGAGCAGGCCATCTAGTCTGACCCCCTGCCAATGGCAGGAAACAAGTGC
>JAGPOW010003648.1:6766758-6793036 GCA_030014935.1 Caiman crocodilus
CTGGCTGACTTGAAGTAGCCAGCTCAGCCAGAGCACTTGGTGCTGTGTTAAGCTCTCCCAGCCACTGTGCTGGGAGAGTATCTCCTGCATGTGAGGCAGGCCCCTTAGGGGCTGCAGGAATCCCTCTCTGCAGCGTTCCTCTCTGATCTGCCCTGCTCTCTCTCTCTTCCTCCTGAACATGAAAGACACAAGAGACTTCCAGTATTACTGGTAATTTGTGTTGCAGCTGATTTTGGATAATAAAACATTAGAAAGCCTAACTAAAAAAAAAAAAAATCGAATACATAACTTTGTTTTAAAACAGTTGTGAAAGTCTCTTGCCTTCCAAAATTTTCTTTGCCACCCTTCCTATGTCTAAAACTACATCAACGTGGGTTGGGAGGAACTGGTAAACAGCAATTCTTGGCAAGAGACATCAGTTTTATTCACAATTACAAAGATAAATGAAACAGTGGAAAGTGTCTTTATGTCTATCTTCTACCATTCAACAGTTATTTACCTATGATATAGGTATTCAGTGCCATTTTGTTTTAATATATTTATCTATCTACATACGTGGGTACAAATATACTATTTTTCATTTGATCTGGAAACTGAAATTCCAATGTTAGGCTTGAAAACAGACCAGCATTTTTTTTCCTCATGTGTGAATACAGAGAGTAGACCCTGATCCTTCAAAGATTTAAAGGTGCCTTTATTGTAAGTGCTGTGGGTAACAACAATGAAGGCTAAGATTCATGCATGAGTGGACCCAGTGGGTGCGTCTGTATGAGACACTCCAGTGCAGTAACAACGAGCTATTGTGCTGTAGCTCATTGCGACCATGCAGTAGCATTGTCAGGCACTAACCGTGCAGTGATGGTACTGCACAGTAGCATTGGGCAAAAACCCTGCAGCAACTGTACTGTGCAGTAACACCAGGTACTGCAGTTATTTAATGCTTACACAAGTACTTTAGTACTTATAAAAGTACTAAATGACTGCACAGTAACAACTGCTCAGTCTGCTACACATGTAGACTTGGCCAGTGTATAGTTTTATCTACCATATCCAAGATGGTTCGTAAGTGCACAGTTCTAAAGCTAACTGTACCTTACTTCATTGAAGTAAGTGGCCTTCTAAGTCTCTTTAGATTCTTTTCCATAAAGGCCTGCAGACTAAGTGTTACTGTTCCCTACAAAAAATGGGTTTATCAGATAGTTCCAATCATCATGACAATCGTGTATGGTCAAATCACTGACCATATTTGCTTTCAGAAGTATTGGTTGTCTAGACACACTCTGAGTCTCCCCGTCATGCTTCTAATCAACATCCCTCTGAGTCACTCAGTCCTCTGTCTACTGTGATGACGTCACTCTGTCCTCTGTTTATAGTGATGACAAAGGTAGGGCTGAATAACTGGCCCTGACAGAAAGGACATTAATGGGCATTTTAATGTCTGCTAATATTGCCACCACCGCTTTCAGTATTGCACAAGACTTTCTGATTAATTATCTTTCATATTGGTTGGCGCACTACAAAGTGGCTCAAAACAGTGATTGGAGCTGCCTGAGCTTATTAATAAGGAAACCTTTTAACAAGAAACCTCCCAGTACTAATGTTCAGTAAGAGATGTGAAAGAGTGCAGAGCAGACTTTTACACTCCATCTGTCCATACATAACAGAAAATTAATTGAACCATTTTTTCTTTTTATTAAAGACATCCGTGCATCTACAAGGGAAAAGCTAATGCTGGTCATCCACAATCACAATTTATTATTTTATTTCTGTAAAGTTTGTAGGTAAGTCTATCAAATAAAATGGAATAGTCAATCTGCCTCACCAAGACATGAGCAGGAGAGAAGGAGGTGAGGAGAGAGGGTAGGAAAAAGATCAACAGCCTTGAGAAGCTGATGAGAGCACTGGAAGGCTCAGTACTGAGAGTCACAGGAGACATGGGCCAACACTGGCGATACGTAGGGGGTACACGGGAATGCACATGCACGCCCTGAGAGTGCTGGTACACCTCCCAACTGGCCATGCTCCCCGCTTAGGCAATGTGCAGGCAGGAGCACCGGTGCCCCCCCTGCAAGCACCAGCCAGGGAGTGAGAGCTGGATATAGGCCAGGGCCACTTCCAAGAGCACCGCATCTGCTCATCGGTTGGTAAGTTTTGCTAAAAAGGGACGCCTCCCCTTTGGCCAGTGAGATTGGTCGCGGGGGAACCCCCCCACCAGTTGTTGACTGGTCGCTGGGGAGGCATGTGCCCCCCCCCATGACTAAGGTGGCACCAGTCACCCATGTAGGCCAACATCCAAAGAAAGGTCAGGAAAAGCCTTTGGGGAGTTGAAGAGAGAACCCATAGGGGAATGATTCTCAATCAGGGTACCATGGCACCCTGGGGCACTGTGAGATTCTTTTAAGGGTGTAGCTGTGTTCTGTATGATATTAGCACTCTTAGGTCTGCAAACACCTATGTGCAATTCACAAGATAAAACTAGGGATTTCAAATAGGAATCCATAATGTCAAAAACATTCTGACCTGTTGTGGTCTTTGAGTTCTTTGAATTAGAAGAAGCCCTATTTGAATTAGAAGCCCTATTATTTTTCCATAGTGAAAAAATGAATGAAGCTAAGAGTTGGCATTTTGCAAGGGGGGTACTGAACCTAACAAGAGTTGCCTTGAATCTAAAAATGCTAAGAAATGCCTTAATGAGCACTGCCAAAGAGAGACTAGGATTTTTTTTGGGAAAGGCAACAAATTTTCTAATGGAGGCACTTGTATTTTCAGCAATATGCAGTCTGGTCCCAGATTTGTCAATGGAATTAGACAAATTCTAATTTGTTTGATCACTCTGCAAACATAGGGGCCCAACAAGCTGATATAAACCTCACAAAAATTAATGGAAATATTTCTATTGGCTTTGTTGGGCTCCAAATCAGACTAGAAGTAGCAGACAGATTTATATGCAGCTCAGGCAAATAGATGCAGTAACAGATTCAGAGAATCGTAAGTGATTTTTTTTAAAGGATCATTGCTTGGTTTCATCAGTTTTGGTTCATAAATGTGACATACTTTTAATGAAGTAAAGAGACCAGTGTGAGTGGGAAGCCTTGCAACAGTCCAGGTTCTTCAACAGATTTGGATCCAGGACAGTAATTACTCTTCTGTCATTTCCTTGGTTATGCACTTACCAACAGTTGAAACTGATGATGCTCTGCTAGAGTCACTGATGGAAGATATTTCCTTTCAAGGCCATGCAAATGAACCTTACTAACAATGCTCCAGAATTTGAGCTGCAAAAACAGATTTTTCTCATTATACCAGATGTATTTGAAATTCTTATATGGTCTGACTTAAAAAAAACCAAACAAACATCTCTCCATAGTGGTTTAGCTTCATAGGCATTAATAAAAATCACTAACAATCTGGATGTCTTCTGAGTGTAACAAAATTGTTAGAGATCCTACTTTGACTTCCTGAGCTTAGGTGGAATAACGGTGACTTTTGTTTCAAGTTATAAGGCCCCTGCTAGGAAAGACTGTGGGCTTTGTTGTGAGCAAACAGCTGAAAAACTTTGCCAAAAACAGAACAGACACAAAGAACTGCTGTTATAGGGAGGATGTATCTAATCACAGAGTCAATGACCTTATCAATCCATGCCATTCCTCTACAATTCATCAGAACTGTAAACTCTTGAACAAACCTTTTAATAGTTCCCAGGTATCTGCCCTGTAAAGAGCTAGCTCCTATGTAGTGACCCTGCTGACTCCTCCCTATACAACCAAAAATATAGGGAAGAGTCTGGAAAAACTGAGGCACTATAGTATATAATAGTATCATGGTTCCAGCAGCCAAAGAACAGGAAGCTGGCATTTCTAGGGCATGTGGGAAGGCAGCACTGAGTTGCTGGGAAGTGAAAAATAGTGAGAAGGTAGGAAAAGTAGAGCAATCTGTCTCTTTCAAATTCCTTCTCCACTTCACTATTTTGGACTGACAGATATCTTGACATCCTACCATTTAACTTCACTCAAGCCTTCTGTGCAAATCAAGTGCTTGACTTTATTTTAAATAAGTTAATGCATCATAACTAACAAGCTTGAAGCCTAAATTTTCCCAATTTATAAATACACTGATTTCAATCCTGCCTCCGCCCCCCATTAGCCTCCCAGTACTGTGCTAAGCTTAATGCATGTTATCTATATTTTAAAAGATCATAAATCCCTGAGGACATTATAGAAATTGAATGCAAAGTGCCTTTTGTCTCACTGCCCAAGTGCCTCAGGCTAACAGATGATGATAAAAAAAAAATCTACCAACCTAAATTTCAAAATGTGCTGAGTTGCCAAAATGCACTTGCAGTCAATGGGAACTGCTGGTACCCAGGATCTCTGAAAATCAGGTCTGAAAATTCCACAAGGTACCTAGAAATAGTTCTGTCTTTGAGTCTCTTTGGCTAGGGACAGACATTCAAAAAGCCCAAGCCTGAATTGATTCAATTTTTGCAGGTTAGTCTAGCCTGCAGAGATTGAACCAACTGGCAAGTGGATAGACATTCACTTTTGATTCAGGAAATAGAGACACATGCCTGCAGTGGCTCAGGCTAAATATTAAGCCAGGGGGCACTAGAGGAAGCCTTCCCTTCCCTTCCCTTCCACAATGCTGAGCTGGGGGGGGTAGGGGTTTGTATAGCCAGGCCCTGGCAGGATGCTATGATTAGGGAAGGATTTAAATCCCCTCCCTGCCCTGCACAGTGCCCAGCCAGGGTATGCCTGGAAAGGGAGAGGGAAGCAGCCTTCACCAGGTTTTTCTCCCCACTCACTGCTCAAGGGGCAGGAGTGTTCCCAGCCCCCAGCTAGCATTCTGAGGCAAAGTGGAGGGGGGAAAGAGGAGGCAGGACTACTTGTATGGAGTGCATGTATCTGGTGATACTGAGCTTTTAAATCTCCCTCCCTACTTCCTTCACAGTGTCTGCAGCAAACTGAAGGCACTCACTCATCCCACATATTGTTAACCAGGTCATTTCTCACACCTCTCTCCAGAGCCAGACACAGGCATGATGAAGCAGGCAGCTGTCTGGGGACTGGACAGAAAGGGAGCCCAAAATGGTTATTTTGTTTCCATTGTCTGATTATTATTATTATCATTATCTCTGACAAAGGGTGCCCGATACTAAAAGTTCATCCATGGCTGTCAGGAGTCTAGGTATGATAGTGTCTCTCTCTCTGTCCCCTCTTGAACACTGTCAGATTTCAGCCTTTGAAGCGAGCCAGCAGGGAGCTTATCAGAATACAAAAGTTTTTATCAGTCCATCAAAAAAACTCTCTCCCATTAGTTCAAGCTCTCCTAAACAGCTTTTTCCAAGGCATTTATAAAGAACAGAGAGATGTTACCAGCTGACATGCTGATTAATTCCAAAAAGCCCTAAGTGGACACTGTTGTGTCTGCCTTTGTTCCAGTGAAACTAGAGACTCACACATAGACACCTCTCAGCATTAGCTATCATGGGAGTGGTGTGACCATGATCAGATGCTGGCTGGGGTCCGTGCTGTGGGAGAAGTGAGGGAAGAAGAGGAGGATCCCTGTTAGAGCAGTGAAAGGGGGTAGGACAGGGGGAAGCCAGGCAGAGGCTTCTGTGCCTGTGGTCTACAACTTCTCAGCTAGCCAGAGCTATGTCCTTTAATAAGCCATAGAATGGAATGGCCTGGCTCTGGTCTAATGTGGGCTGGGTGGCTTTTGGTGGTTCACCTTCTATGACCAGGCATCTCACCACCTGGACAAGGGAGAGGATGCTGACATTATATACCTAGACTTCCAAAAGGCCTTTGATCTGGTATCCCATGAGATCCTCATGAGAATGGTGGAAGATTGTGGACTTAACTGCTCCATGGTTAGGTGGGTAGGAAACTATCTTTGACGTAGGAGACAAAGAGTTCTTATGAACCGATCTGTGTTGTTCTGGCAAGAAGTGGCCAGTGGCATCCCTCACAGTCCATGCTTGGTCCAGTGCTTTTCAACATCTTTATCTTTGCATGTGGGGGTGAAGAGCTAACTGGCCAAGTATGGACAATGCCAAGTTATGGGGGAGCATGGTCACACCTGAAGATAGGTTGCAGATTCAGACCAACCTGGCTGGCAAGCTAGGCAGACCGGAATTAGATAAAGTTCAACACTGAGAAGTGTAAAGTGCTCCATCTAAGGGAAAAAAATCCCCAACATACCTACAGATTAGGTGGCACCAATCTGACCAGCACCATGACAGAAAGGGACCTGGGGGTAATAATTGACCACAGTATGAACATGAGCCATCAGTGCAGTGCTATAGGCAGCAGGGCAAGCAATACTCTAGCATGCACAATCAATGCATCTCAAACAAAACCAAGGAAGTGATTCTTTCACTGTACTCAGCACTGGTGAGGCCACAGCTGGAGTATTGCATCCAGTTCTGGGCACTGTGCTTCAACAAGTATGTGGAAAAACTTGAGAGTCCAGAGAAGAGCCACTCATATGACCAGGGACTTCCAAGACAAGCCATACAAGGAGAGACTGAGGGACGTAAGCCTCTTCAGCCTAAAAAAGAGAAGGCTAAGAGGGGACTTGGTAGCAGCTTACTGCTATATCAGGGGAATACATCAAGAGCTCAGTGAACAACTGTTCACCAGGGCACTCTTGGGGAAAACCAGGAGTAATGGGCACAAGCTCCTAGAAGACCGCTTTAGGCTGAACTCTAGGAAAAACTTCTTCACAGTCAGGGTGTCTAGACTGTGGAATAAACTCCCTGCAAAGGTGGTACAATCCCCTGCCCTGGGAATCTTTAAGAGAGGACTAGACGGTCACCTTCCTGGGGTCACCTGACCCCAGTTGTCTTTCTTGCCTAGTATGCAGGCCTGGGAGATGCAGCTACAGGTTTCCCTCGATTTATGCAGGTTTTTTATATGCGAATTCGCTCTTATGTGATGACCATATTTAGACCCATAATTTGTTATACGTTAGGTAAATCCACTCTTATGCAATCAGCATAGATACCCCCGCCCCGCCCCAGCAGGTAAGTCTGTGGTGGGAGGGAAAGGGTCATGGCCCCACTCACCCCAGCCCCAGCTGCAGCAGCCACAGGAGCGGCCAGTGCCGGCTGTGCTCTGCCTGTCCCCCTGAGCCTGGGGTCACCCTAGCTCCTGGGCTGCACTGTGCCATGGTGCAGGCAGCTGGTGTCAGCTGCTTCTGGAGATGCTCCAACACAAGCTGGAGTGAGTGTGGACAAGTGGAGCCATGGGTGGCACAGGGCACAGCACTCACCCCAGCCCTGGCTGCAGCTGCCCCAGGAGCTGCTGACACCAGCTGCCTGCACCAGGACACAGGGCAGCCCAGTGGCTACAGGCAGCTAGCATTGGCCACTCCTGAGGCTGCTGCAGCCAGGACTGGGGTAAGTGCTGCTCTGTTCCCTTTGCTTTGCTGCCTTGTGCAGCTCCAGGAGCGGCACCCCTCCCCCAACCCGTTCCCTAGTCCCAGCCTCACTCCCTCCCCTACTGCCATGGGAATATATCCCTATTTGTTACATTGTAAAGTGGGTTTGCTTTATGCAAATTTAATTTATGCACCATTCTCCGGGAATGCCTGTACAGCATAAATCAAGAAAAACCTGTAGCGTGATCTCCCAGCCCCAGGGGTGGGTAAAACCCCAGGGTCTGGGAGAGATCACAGTTACCATGATCTTCCAGCCTCAGGGGTACGTGAAACACCCAAGGCTGTGAGATAGCAGCAGTTGTGATCTTGCCGTTGCAGGGGAAGCTTGGGATCACACTTCCCCTGTGCTAGCAGTACACACAATGGTATCTAATGCACAACCACACAGTTGCGCCTCCTACCATGCCACATCTGCATGGCAGGAGACGCAACTGTGTGGTTGTGCATTACATCCCAGCGCTTCTTTATTTGCATGTGTAGAGGGCCTCACGGAACCCCTTATCTGGCACCAATTGTTATACTGATATCCTACATAGGATCGGTACTCATTTAACTTTGATACTCAGATAAAAGTGGGTTATTTCTTTGGCTGCTGTGACATAGCACACTAATTAAGCTGTTTCTGAAACATAGAACATTGTGTCATTGTACATAAAGTACACAAGTATATGCTGTGTATTTTGCAGAGAATCAGTGTTGGGGGAAACAGGTTGACAATTACTTTTCTGTGAATAAAAGTATATCCCAATCTTCCTAGTAACTTTAATTTATTTCTGGATGCTTGTTTGATGCCTAAATTATGTTAGTATAAACTATCAATGAATTCAATTTCATATTTACAGGACTATCTGATGGTGTTGCTGAATACGAGAACAAAACAAAGCCATCTTCTGTTCTTCCATTTTGCTGCCATCTTACATTAGTGGTGAGCAAAGAACCACGCACATCAGAAACTGAAAAACACTTGCTTTGTCATTTCATGGATCCCTGGACTAACTGAGGCAACACTGTCCCCTGCAATACATTTTCTAGTTCTTTGTTTTGTCTATACTTAATATGCCTCACACCTTAAGGCTTTCAAGTGGACCCCTGGAAGCCACTACACAGTGTGGAAATTTGCTGCAGATTTTATTGCCATTTTCCTAAGTTTTCAATTGGCGTAGGAAGAAAAGGGTGTAAATGAAACCAAACATATTGGTTCCTTTTTTTAATTTTTGTGACGGGCTGGCTGGTAGTGACTTAGCTCAGGGGTTTTGAAAGGGCAAAAGATGATTGGAGGACTTGGGATTCCCTTTCATCATCAATCAGGCCCCAGAGACTCACCCTACATGTCCCCTTTTTGGCCCTGTGGGTCACCTGGAGGGGGATAAAAGCGGCAGCATGACTGACTCAGGGAAGATACTAGTGAGGGGCCACAAGGAAGGAGCTGGCAAGAGCTGAGCCAGCGGGGCAGAAGCAGTTGACCCAGAAGAGCCTGAAGGAATGGGACCCACAGGCAGCACTGGGGTCCTCAGCAGCGCAACGTGCAGCGGGCAGGAGAGGCTCCCCACTGGGCTCGAGGATCCCAGCCTATGAGAGACTGTGGCCATCAGGAGAGGCTCCTCCGCTCCAGCAAGATCTGAGCAGCAACTTGAGGGGTTCCCATCTCTACTTCCAGCTCCTCCAATCATAGGCCAGGCAGCTCAACATGAAGCCAGGGCTCTGGGAAAGTTAAGACCCCTAGTAGCTTAGAGCAGTACTAGCACTGAGTTTCTGCCTATCACATGGGAGGTCTGAGTTCAAATCCCAGCTTTGGTGATTTTGGGTGAGTGAGCCAATGAGAAATTCCTCTTGCAGTGGAAAGGGGCCATTGTGTTTTTCCCCTTTCTCCCACTCCAGGTACCTAGGCCCTATATTCCTTGTCATTTGACATTTTGTATTTTGTGCCTTTTGTATTTCCAGTAATACCAACCAGTACTGTTTGTTCTGCTGTTTGTGGTTTACAGTTTGGTTAACCCTGTCTTTTATCAACTGGATAAATATGTCTATGATTGTAAGTGCCTAACCTTTGTTGAATCCTGCCCTTTTGGGGCATTGTAGTGTCCCCTATGCCCCCCTGGTTTATACTGGTTATGATCCCAGTATTGTTCCTTCATTAAAAGGTATATGTTTAAGTCCCCATTAGTAGTCTGACTCTGCTCTATGGGGGGGAGGAGAGTTCCTACACCTCTCACAGCACTTGTGCACCTGCTTTGATCCCTTCAGTTGGAGAGGGGGTACCTCTTGAAGTACTGCCTGGGTTACACACTCAAACAGCAACAGCAGTTAGAAGCAATTTTTTGTTTATCATTTTTTTGGCCTGCAAGAAAAAGGAGTCCTTCTCCAGAGGCTAAAGCCCTACCACCTGCTACGTTGCGCTCTGACAAAGAAAAGTCTGTTTAAGTACAAAATATAGCTGTTAAAGTTCTAAGTGGGCCAAATAATTGTGAGTATAAATTACCCGCATTACTCTCGCCACAGAGTCAGTCATTTGGTTAGAGATCTGGGTTAGAGATCTCTTTTAGCAAATACTCATTAGACAGTGTTATGGCTACCTTAGGCCAGGCTAAAACTCTCAGGAATCAAACACACAGCATTTTCAGTAAATGGTCTACTACTGTGGAATTTTCTAATACTAGAGATCAGGTTGAGTTTGTGTCTTATACATTTATCACAAAGAGATATAAACCGTATCTCTTTATGGAGGCCTCTCGGTGAAAGAAGATACAGATACCCAGTAAATTTTCTTATTGTTATAGATCTTTCCTTTTTAAATGACCCGAAGTTTTGTGCCCAGTATAGGAAAAGAAAAGAACAGCTGATTACAATGCAGAGAGAAGAAAAGAACCACTGCTATCAACATTGTAAATAGCACTTGGCAAGAATTTTTGTAGGTGTTATCTTCTTTTGGACCAGCTGCATGGTTGGGATAGATTTAGACAAACTTCTGGGTATTATAATACCCTTCCTCTTAGGTCTCTGGGAGTAAGTAGCACTTGCAATGAAACGGGTCAAGAATAGAAAAGTTCTAGTTCCACAAGGTGTTCCAATAAAACTTTTCAAGATGAGTGGAGAAGCAGCAGTACATGATGCATTCAGTCTGTATGAGCAACTGGAGAGTACTCTGACAATGACAAGAGCAGGGTTGAAGTCTTAAACTTCAGAAATGCAAATTTCAATAAGCTCAGGTCACTAGTAGGGGAAGTGCCGTGAGACCAGGGACCGAAAAGTGTGCACAAAGAGTGGTCATTCCTTAAGGACATGATCCTTGAAGCACAAAGGAAGTCCATTCCCACAGGGAGAAAAGGTAGCAAAAGGCCTGGGCAGGGAAATCACAGTCCTCTTAGAAGAATGAGATGTACAAACAATGGAAGCTGGAGACAGGCCCCAAGGAGAACATACAACAATGACTCACACTTGTAGGGAACAAATTAGAAAGGCCAAGGTGGTGACTGAACTTAAATTAGCAATGGGAATCAAGGACAACAAGAAGTCGTTCTTTAGGTATGTAGGGAATAGGAGGAAAACATGGGAGCGTGAGGCCATTGCTCAGCAACTCAGGACAGCTAGTTACCAGCACTCAGGAGAAAACTGAACTCCTGAATGACTACTTTGCCTTAGTATTTCACTGGGCCAAGGGGAAAATCATGCCAGACAGGGTACAGAATGAGCAGAGCAGGAGTTACTGCCTTCCCACTGTTGCCATAGAAATGGGATGTGAGCAATTAAAGACATTAAACATAAATGTCAGCAGGATCAGATAAACTCCATCCAAGAGTGCTAAAGGAGCAGTCAAAATCATTGCAGAGCCCCTGGCAAAACTGTTCCAAAACTTGTGTTGCTCCAGAGAGGTCCCTGAGGACAGGAAGAGGGCCAATGTTGTGCCCATCTTCAAGAAGGGAAGGAGGGAGGACCCAGGTAACTATAGGCCAGTTAGCCTAACTTCTATCCCAGGGAAAATCCTGGAAAAAGTCATTAAGGAGTCTATGTGTGATAGGCTTGCAGAAGGTAGGATTCTGAACAGCAGCCAGCATGACTTCATCACGGTCAGGTCTTATCTTACCTGCATCAGCTAAAGACAAAGTGCACCATGATTAGGCACTCCAGTGACTCTTGTGCTACCTCCCAATGCCACGTGCAGCAGGACACAGGCCATGGAGGTCCATTAGTACTCCTTCCTGTTGTAGGCAGAAGCATAACATTTTGGTGCATCTGTTTCTCTCTTCAGGAAACCATATCTGTCTGTGCACATACGGACTGGTAGGAAAAGAGGCTTGTCTAAAAACACACTGGCCGCATCCAGTCAAGCACAGCCATGTGGTATGTGGCACCACAGACATGTCTGCAGCATTACATACAGCATGTTCAGCTGTTTTCCGTGCTGCAAGGGACCAGCATCGCAGGGTTTTTTGACCCCTGGAGGAGTAAAAAAAAACCCGTGAAAAAAAAAAAAAAAAAAAAAGCTCTAGATTAAAACTGAAGTTTGGCCAGCCAGAACCACACTCCAAGCTGCTGGCCAGGCTTCAAGCAACAGGATTGCCACTGCTGCAGCCTCAGGAGACCCTCGGGACTCCAGGTAAGGCTGCTGGGGCCAACCCAGTGCTGGCTCCAGCCTCCTCTACCTGGCCTGGGATAACCTGCTATGTGCCAGAGGGTGCCTGGCACAGGCATTTCCCAGGGACAACCAGCAGCAACACAAGATGTGTCCCTGCTAGTTGTCCCTGGGGAACCAAACGTCTGCGCTCATGTGGTTGAGGCCACAGTGTTTTCAAAGCACTTGACTTTAGGCAGTAGAGCTCAACAATCATAGCTGTCACTGAAACTGTTGGGTTGTTCAGTATTGTGAGACTGTTGCTAGAGGACTGCTTCCACTAACAGACATAATCAGTCTCCACTATGGAATAGTGTCAGAAGCTGTGTGAGAAGCTATTGTCACCTGGAAGCAGAAGTGGATCCAGGATTTTACAAAAAGGAATGCAGGCGCAGAAACTGGCTCTTCAGGGGTGGTTGCACCCTACTTCCAGCCTTCTCCCTCCTCCCCTCCACCCGGACAGGCAGATTGTGCTCTCCTCCCTGCTTAGAGGCACTTCCCCTCCCCTCAACTTCCCTATCACCTCACCTCCCACTGTCCCAGAGGTGAGAGAAATTTTAGCCAGGTTTCACTGGGGCCAGGCTCATCCCAGCACAGCAGCAGTGGACAAATGGGTGGGTTCTTGCTGCTTGCAAATGCTCCTGAGCTGGCTGGGAACACCTGGGCTAAGTCCAGACAGTCAAACAACCCAAGGCTCAATTAATTCACTCTTTTCAGGTTAATCTAAACTGCAGAGATTAACCAATTAACAAACACACTTTTGATTCAGGAAATGCAACCACATGCCTGTAGTGGCTTAAATCAGAAGCCAAGGAGTGCTGTAGCATTCTGCTAGCCACTACCCAAAGGGAGGGAACAGAGGAAGCCTTTCAAAGACCTTTCCTCCCTCCCTGCTGGAGGAGAACTGGCAGGGCCAGGTCCCAGCCCATGCTCTGCCTGAGTGGCAGGGAGGGGGCGAAGGTAGTCCCATTGAATTCATAAAAGCTTGAACAAGAACAGTTCTATCTCTGAAAAACTATATGCTGAAACTTATAAACAGCAACACAGAATAAGAGATGTGTTTGCTTACTCTTCCTGCTGCCCCTGAGGTTTCTGGGATTTGCAGTCCAGAATTACAGCAGTAGGACTCTCCAGGGTTGCTTGTCATTTGCTCTTCCTGCTTCCAGGTGCCTCTGGGATTTGTAGTCCACTATCGCAACTAGCAGGAAGTAACCCTGCAGGGCAGGCCTATACTCAGGACAAGGGCAGTTTGACCCCCTTCTCTGGCCCTAGACCCCAGCCAGGGTTTGCCTGGGGGGGCAGTGAGCAAGCCAGTGATGCAAGTAAGCCAACCAGCCCTCAATGCTCCAGCTAGGGAACAGAGGGGTGGGGCCAGCCCTGTTCTCTGCAGCAGACAGCACAGCCCAGCACAGCGGTGGAAAGTATGCTGGGGTGCTGAGGGAGTTTGATTTAATTTAAACCAGGGAAGGGTCTGGGACAGAAGTTCCATAAACTGGTTTGATCCAAATCAGTTAAAGTCTCATATTACATTCAACCAGGTTCATCTTAAAGCCAGTTTCAGCCATTTTGAAATTGGTTTATGTGCACTTAATTTCTGCCTGTTCTATGTTTAAACCAGTTTATGATCACTTAAACCAGTTTATGTGTAACTTCTGTCCCTAGCCCTGGAGGGACAGGCAAAGTAGAGGAACCATCCACTTGCCACTGCTGTCACTGTCCGAGGCTGATCCCAGCTCCCACGCAACCCAGCTTGGGCAGTGGGGACAGTGGCACTGGCAGGTGAGGGAGGGCAGAAAGGGAGCAAAGGGGCCAGGGAGGAAGAGAAGACAGGATTCTGAGCATGGAGGGGAAAAGGGGGGGGGGGGGCATGTCTTACATTCTTCAGGAACTTGAAGTCCCCAGCTACTGTTCCTTTCATGCATTCAAAAAAATGGGGGTGAGACTGCACCTCCTCTGGATACACCCCTGCTTGGGAGGGCGGTGGGATTATTCTGTCAACCAAAAGCTTGTGTTCTACCAGCTAACAATTTATACCCAGGCAGATTCAAGTCTACAGCAAAAGAAGTTATGTGAGCAAAGCTTTCCCTTGTAAACAAGTTTTTAGGCTTCTAAGTCTTGTCCTCTTGTCTTCTCAGCCATTTGGAGAGTATAGTCTTGTGCTTTTGCAGTAGTTTCTAAACTCTGTCTGTTGCCTAGAAATATTACTCAACGGCAGCCTCCTTTCAATAAATTCATTCCAACTCTGTTTTAAGACAGGAAATTCTGCTATAGCTAGAGAAGGAAATTGTCATGCTAATATGTGCATGCCATTTTACCAGTCAGCTTTACAGCTTGATTTGCTTAAAAGTTTACAGACCCCTAGTAAACAGTTTTTTAGATCTTCTTTTTCAACTGACTTCAGTTGTCCACTACTTTGAGACTTCAACACCATTTGCTCACATTTATGACAGAATAACTTATGAGCACATCGAACACAGAATCAAAGCATTCCTTTTAGAATGTCCAGCTGTAGTGAAGTAATCTCTAAATAGGCTTCTATGACAAAATGTCATCCAGATGAATTGCATTTAAACCTTTTTGCATTGTTTTGAAGGTAAAAAGGCTAGAAACAACTGTTAGAAGTAACCAATAAACAACAACAACAAAAAATCAGGAACTATAGGTGTCCAAGCTACAAGTTTAAGATTTGCATAACAAACAACAGAATAAATAGTTCTGTTCTATTACCATCATTTGGCTTTTACATGGTAGCTTTTACACTTTTGTACTAGCTAAAGAAAAACATCCTTTAACATTTTCTGTCTAACATACACTGCAAAATTGCAGTATGCAAATCTTGTTTCTCTTTATGTAAGAGTACATGAGGTTTTCTTGCTTTGTGTTTTGTTCTGAAGAGCTCACTGTTGAAAAGCTTGAAAAGCTTGTTTCAGAATATAATTTCTTTGGCAGAAATTCGAAGTGCTCAATTAGTGAATACTTAATCCCAAGTAATTTTCCTATTATTTTGGACCACATTTCCGCTGAAGAAAATATGCTTGTCAAAGAACTTTCCATGTCCTAAAATATGTGTGCACAGTGCTTTTGTAAAGGAGCTGAGGCTCTTAATTGATTAATAGCTTGTTAAATTCATATTGTAGTAAAATAGTGCTCCAATTATAATTGCAGAATTGAAAAGCCAAGAATTTTGTTCAAAGGCTTTTAATTAGTTTATAACTTTTGGTCATGCTAAAATGTCTTCTAAATACTCAATTCTACTGTTTACCTATAGTAACTGGTTTCGTGTATAACAGGAAATGGATAAACAGTCTTTCAATTTCTCCATGAAAAAAATTCTTTCATGCATGCCTATTTTTCTATTTTGTCAAGATAAAACTTTACATTACTTGAGAATTACAGTTGCAGACAGAAACACTCAAAAGTGAAGAAATATCAAAATGAACATGCAATCTTAACTCTGCCTGCTTCTGCAAAGGCACTAGGCTACAATGCTTAGTATGTACCACATAGTGTATTATTAAAGAGGCTTGTGTTGTGCAATATTTTCTATAACTTAGATCTTCAAATAAACATCAAAAGAAAGAGTTTTAGTTTTCAGCACTTAAAGATCAAATGCCTCTCCATAAATTTCACATAGTTAATGCAAACTCCACAAGCTGGAACTAGACACTCAGAAGTTCATTCTCCCACATCCCTGACAGGCTTTTTGCCAATTCTTTGCACACATTAGGAGCAGAATAGCACAAGAACTTTCCTCAAGGAGTTCTTGAATACAGCTCAAGTAGGTTTTCTTTAAGTATGCAGGAATGGCTGATCTCTTCTAAAGCCCACTGAAAATGGGTCTTCCAGATGTAATATATAGGGAGGGGCTTTTCTCTGACATGCTGTAGGAGCTGGGGGAAAAGGCAAGGAACCAATCTTCAGTATTGTAGTTCCAAAGGCACACTGAAGTGGGGTTTCCTCCTTTGCACTTTGGGGGTGTTGAGAAAGAAGCCATTGACCTATATTCCTACGTTTAAAGAATAAAATGTAATTAAATATAGATGGAGGAGTGTACACACACAATTGACCTGTACATATCTCTAGGCAGCCTGCCATACACTTCTGGGGGAATTCTTAAAGGACGTGGGAGGGAATGTTTCTGTCATAAACTTAGGAGTTTGGCAGCTCAAGGTCTGCAGCAGCACCCTTTTCTTCCATCTATGTTCCTTACATTGGGAGCAACTATGTTTATGGAAACCAAGCACAACCAGAGGAAAACTGGTTTTCTTATTGCTTTTCAGTAGCCAGAATAAAAGCTAAGATCTGACCCAGCTGAGTCCAGGAGGAAATCAGAGCAATCCATCAACTAAAGGGACAAAACTTAAATCACGTTACTAGCATATTTATATCCTACTAAGGGTTTTACTGTCTTAAAAATTATCTTAAAATTCCATTTTATTATTTCTGTTCTATGTCCAAGATGTATTTTGGAAAACAAAACCCTCATATACTAGAAAACAATGGGGTCACTTTCACTATTGCTGAAGGGGAGTTTAATTTTCAGGTTCTTCTTATGACTCTATGTATATTTCAAACACTACAAGGGAATGACATCTTACAGAAACTAATGGAAAGACTGAAAACAGTTGCTGTCTTTTAAACAGAACCTTTTTAAAATATTTAAATCTGGGGACAAATTGAAGCTAACAATATCCCTTTACAAAATGTAAAATAAATTTGAATTTTCATGAGGTGTTTGCTGACTTTATGGAAAATAGCTATATTGAACTCTAAGAAGCTGTATTTTCAGACTGCTTTGAATGTCTTATATATCCTTAGTGACAGGAATATATCAGATTTCAAAATAATAGCCTTACCTCCCTACAGAAGACATTTAATAAGCCACTGTTAATCAAAACACTTTCAAGCTTCTTTTATGTATGCTTTTCCTGTGATTTGTTTTACAAATACTTTTTTCAGATCAACATAGCATAATTTCACAGTTTCTCATTTAATGTACATACACAAAAGATAAGGAAGTACAACTGAGCATGCATCAATGATGATAATACAAACTAAACACATTCAGTTCTCCATCACTCTCTCTCTCCCATTCACTTACGTACAAAGCTTGGAATGTTGATAACATAAGAGTAAAATTAACTGAGCTTTCTTTTTACTGACATTTTGAGAAATTAAAGTATCAAATATTAGGAAATGTGTTTGTATGTGGGTATGGATCACAATTTAACTTCATTCTGCTGCTATCAAACTAACAAGTTGGTCTAAGTTCTCAACGTTTTTTATTCTGCTGAAAAAATGAACTGAAATTGAAGCTCTGGTTATTTAAAGGTTAATTAAAAATCATCCTTTTCTGAAGGCTAAAAATTCATGAGCTGCATTTATGGTTGTCTACAGTATTTTTGTGGTTGCTATCAATAGTTTATCTGCATAACAAGTACAAATCAAATGACGTCACTTCCTGCAGTCTACATTAATAGTTTCTAATCTGTATGAACAAAGATAGGTTCCTCATGGCTGAAAGTTGAAGCCATTGCAAACAATCACACTGAAAATTAGAGTTTAATTTTTCAGCTTTTCTTCTTCCTTCCTACACTGGTTCACCATGAAGTCACACAAAATTATTTCCAGAAAGAGTGAAGGAAGTAGCAACAGAGTCACAAAAAATTACTTGCTACTTTTGTTTAAAAACAGTCTATAATATCTTAGCTGGTCTCAGCCACTATACCCTCCTCTTTTGGGAAGTTCTTGGTAGGCTAATCGATTTTACTGTCATATCCCCTCATGAATTACAAAAACTGCTCAAGGCAAACAAGGTTCTTCTGGTAAATGTGATATATTTTATGAGACCAACTAAATAGTTGGAAAAATTGTTCTTTGCAAGTTTTCAGGCATAAACACCCTTCTTCAGGCATAGGGAGAGTTAGCTGTTGTGTTGTGTTGTGTTCTCCTGGATGGAATAGAAGTCAATATGCAGATCTGTGAAAATGCAAGTGCCTGGCAGTGAGGATTAGAGGCTCTAGGAGACGATATGTGTGAGACAGGTGGGGGGAGGGAAGGAGGACTGTTGACCTGGTGACAATGTAGCTAGCAAAATGTAGAGAGGTTACCTGGGGTTATCAAATGATAGACAGGTTATAATGTGCCATAAATCCCATGTCTATATTTAGTCCTTTTTTTTTGTGGTCAGTACATTTATAAAGTGAAGTTCCTAGGCTCATCTATGAAAGGTGTTTTGTAAATTCTCTTTGAGGATTAAAACTAAGAGATTGGAGAGAGAACAGTTGCCCTGCAAGAAGTGTGCACCTGCAGGTAATTGGGTATTTTTGTCTTTGATAGATTTCTAGTGTGCATTCATTCTAGTATGCAAGTGTTGTTTGGTTTGAGATGTATTACACTAGAGAGGTGCAGGTATGAGATCCAGGAAGTGATGGTTCTGTTGTGGGGTGTAGTTATTGTGGGAGTGGTGGACATATGTTGATAGGTTGGTCTAATAAAGTTGGACTTCTGTTAGTTGGTCTAAAAGATTACTTTAAGAACTTTGCCTGCTTATATCCTTAGACCAACATGGCTACGAGCAACACAGCCAAAATAATGGAAGATACCAAATGTTGCTGTTTGAAATGGAAATTTCACAACATGAAGAAGCCAAACTCAACAGCAGCATACATTTTTTATATCCCCAGTTAACCTCTCTACATTTTGTCAGATATATTCTGTTACCAAATCAATATTCCCCCCCAACCACCTACCTGTCTCACACCTATCATCTTCCATGGCCTCTGATCCTCACTGCCAGGCACTTGCATTTTCAAAGACCTGCATTTTGCATATTGGCTTCTATTCCATCCAGGAGAACACAACACAGTAGCAGACTCTCCCTTTGCTTGAAGAAGGGTGTTTGTGCCCAAAAACTTGCACAGAACAATTTTTTCCAACTATTTAGTTGGTCTAATAAAAGATATGACATTTACCCAAAGAACCTTGCCTGCCTCTGTCCTTAGACTAACTACAACCAACACCCCACAAAAACTGCTAAATAATTTCAATAGAATGCTCTATAGAATGCTGGCATTTCCTGCTTTGTCCCTGTCAAAGATGCACATGGAAAGGGGATATGCATACACAACAGAGGGTTCACTAAGAATTTTTGCCCCCTACGTAAAGATGCCAGAAAGTAGGGCAGTAGTGTGCCAAGCAATGCACAGTCAGGGAGAGAGGAGTACTGAGCACAAGGAGGGGGAAGGTGGTGACTACTGAGTCTTATAGCATGGTGGGCTCTTGTTCCCACTGCACCCATAATGCAGATTCCCTTGACCAGGCCCCAACCCAGCTCCTGGTGGGAGTAAGGGGAAGGTGAGGAAGGGAACATAGCCCAGCCCTGCAGTGATGGGAAGGGGGTCTGATGCTGTCCCACCCAGCCCTGCAGAGGGAAGGGAGCTTGACCCAGCACTGTGTGTGGGGGAAGAGGGCTTGATGTAGTCCCACCTTAGCCCTATGGGAGGAAAGGGGCATAGCCTGGTTCCAACCCACCACGGGACTCTGGGTTTGGGAATTTGGCAGCAGGGGATGATGGCTGTATAAATGGCCACTGCTCCCCTAACACCACATTTCTGCACCTGGGGTGCTTCCTGAGCCAGATGTCAAGGCTCTGTAGACTGTACCTGACACAAGGTTAAGCACCCTGGCCCTAAGTTTAATAGTAGCTCATTTTTTGCTTGTTGCTTATAATAGTAGCAAGTTATTATTACCTGATATCTAATGGTCTAAATACAAAGTTAAGTTGATGGACACACATCATTTCTTAGCACATACTATATTTTTTTTAAATGGCCAAATATCCCTCTACATCAGTAGTTTTCAAACATTTTTCAGTTGCGGGTCCCTAAAAAAATTTCAAGCAGAGGTTCAGATGCCATTGGAAATTTCAAATAGAGGCGCGGATCCCTTTGTATTGTAAGTATGGGTATTTGCATACATTTGATTGATCATAGTCATCTTTCATGGTCTGCTGACCCCCCATGATCTGTGAACCACTGGCAGGCCCACCAGAGAGGTTACACTGGATGCAAAGAGTGTAAATTCTCCCCTCACTTGCTAAATCTGGCTCATTAAATTAGCATGAAGTGAGAAGCACCTATATTTACTCTGTAGCTAATGAACTTCAGCCACTAGGATAGGGACAGACATTACACATAAACTGACTTAACCCTGTAACAGAACACAAGTTCAGTGCACATAAACCAGTTTCAAAATGGCTGAAACTGTTTTAAGATAAACCTGATGGAATGTAGTATTAGACTGAACTGCTTTGGGTCAAACCTGTTTATGCTATGTGTCCCCCAGGCTCCTTCCTGGTTTAAGTTAAACCAAAGTCCCCCAGCATCCCAAATGCTTTGCAACCATGGGCTATGCTATCTGCTCCAGTGAACAGGGCTGGCCCCACTCCTTGGCTCCCTAGCCAGAGCTCTGCGGGAGACTGCTGGCAAAGCAGCATCTGCCTGGCTTCCCCCTGCTCCACCCTACCTTCACTGCTCAAGTGGGGATTCCCCCCTCCCTCCCATCTCCCACTGCATAGACTCAACCACACAGACCTTACGCATGTGGTATATTAGCTAATGCTGAGAAGTATCTGTGTGTGTGTGTGTGTGTCTCCAGTTTCACTGGGACAGGCAGACAGAACCGTATACACTTAGGGCTTTTTGGAGCTACTCAGCAGGTCATCTGGCAATATCCCTCTGTTCCTCCCTTGGGAAAAGGTGTTTAAAAAGGGCTTGAACTAATGAGAGAGGCTTTTTTTTTGTTGATGGGCCAATTAACATTGTGTTATCAGTTGCCTGCTGGCTCCCTTGCCTGTCAGGTTTACAGACAGTATGAAGAAGCAGAAAGAGAGAGATAAGAAAGCTTAGTATCATCAACAGATGTATGCACTGCATACCTCCCTTTGCCTCAGAGTTCTAGCTTAAGGCTAGGGTCTAGCAACACTCCCATCCCTTGAGCAGCAAGCAGGGAAAAGCCTGGGAATGTACAGGCAGACTGTGGATTTACACCCTTCCCTAATCAGAGCATCCTGCTGGGACCTGGCCATGACCCACCTCAGCTCAGCATTGTGCAAGGGAAGGAAGGGCTGCTTTAGCACCACCCAGCTTCTAGCCTGAGCCACTGCAAGCATGTGCCTGCATTTCTTCAGTCCAGTGGGAATGTCTGTGCAATTGCAAACGGATTCAATCTCGGCAAGTTAGACTAACCTGGAAAGATTGAATCAATTCAGGCTTTTTGCATGTCTATCCCTAGCCCCAGAGTTAAAAGTCTGGCACTGTACTCACTCAATTGAAAACTTGGAATGCTGTTTTTTATGACTTACTGGGTTTCAAAAATTCTGTTTAGATGGGATATTCACTTATGGAAAACCTGTATCAGGCAGGGATTTTTTTCGGTGTTATCTTTTACCAGGCAAACTGTTTTTTAAAGGATTCTAATCAGTAAAGGTCTAACAGCATAACTTTGTCAAAGAGGTAATGCCAACAGATATTTTTCAGTAAAACCATAAAATGTCCATTTGCCTAATTTATATAGACACAATAATTTATTGTGTGTGAATATTTCAACACAGATTTAGCTTTTGTCACATGAGAAGTCTGTTAATCTCTGTTGTTTTCCTTGTTTCATGATCTGCCCTCTAACGTAGTAACCTTGTAAACATTTATGACTGCTCTTCACTTTCTTCCTATGAACTTCCTTATTTTACTGCAACAACATGCCTGTCAGTAAAATTAAGCATATGCATAATTGTTTGTAAGAGTGGGGAGGCTGATCTCTCATTGCTTCATTACCCTTTGTTCCCAGTATCACTAGACTACTTCATTTTACTCATAAGTACTTCCAAAGACTTCCAAAGCTACAACAAGCATGTGTTATAGGAGCATGTTTTATAAGTTTCAAAACCCACCATCTAGACAAAAAAACCCCATAGTGTCATGTGTAAAACCAACAGCATGGAATGCACAATGAAGTACATGCACACAGATCTATGCATTTAGATGCCCATTTTTTGCTGAATCATACTTGCAGGTTATTTCCCCCCATGAAAATGTTGAGGTTCGACCTGTATCTTAAATGATCTTACAAAAAATGGAATATTAGAACTAGAATACGCTTCAGTGCAGAAACATGCAAAATATTGCCCCAGTTTCCATCTCAGTGTAAAGCAAATGCTTAATGATGCATCCTGTTTCAAGCAATCACATTCTGCAGGAGTATACATTGAATAATCTAAGAGAACTATACTTGAGTTAGAGAGCGAGAACTCCTACCAATTAGCTGTCTTTAAAACAAATATATTTATAACTAATATATTTAAGAGAAATGTGTGCTCTGTTATACTGCTAATTAAAATGTTTCTTTTAAATATTTTCAAGGGTAAGGAAAAGTCTGCAAAAGAAATATCTAAAGAATCCAGTATTAGGCTAATTAAAATATTCTGAATAGCCTTTCCCTGCTTTCCTAACTTATAATTGCTTGTAACATGAAGAGGCATAACAAGGAAGTTCTGCACCCTGGGTGGCAGCAGCGCATGGAGGAGTGGCCTGGCTGCTGGCAGAATCAGTGGTGGCCAGCCAGCAACTTTAGTGGCTGCTGTTCTTGCACGCCCCTCCTGGTAACGTATTTACCAAGGGCTGCTTCCCCAGTCGTCCCACCTTAGTTATACTAGTGCCACGATGTACAAATATACCTAGAACAAGTGATATGCTGTATACATTTTTGCTTTGGGGAAAACAAAGGCTACTGATAGACATGAAAACAAAGCAAAACAAAAAAAGCAGTGCTCTCCTGGAAGAGGCATCATATCAGTTTGACCTGGCTTGCCCAACATCTGTATAGATGGTGCACTTCAGTGGGGCTTTTTGGTGCTTTTATCAAACAGCTGATTGAACAACAGTCACTTGTTCAATGTCATAGATAGAATCGCTATCAGAGCTAGAAATATATGACCAGATTCAGTAAACATGTAAGCAGTCTTGCTAAAGTCTGTGGAGCTACTCAAGTGTTTTCAGTTGCACGTATATTTAAGAATTTTGCCAAATCAAGGTCATAGTAAAAAAATACTGACTTCTATTGCTGTGTTGTAACAACTAGGCAGCATGACACCATCACTTCATCTTGAGTTTACACTTGGATTTAAGTTGGCATATGAGGAAACTAAGCTACATAACTTTTCCCCAAAAGGCACAATTTCATGAACCACTTGCCACTGAACCCAAATACATAAAGGTTGGGGTTTTACTCTATATGATTTTTATCAATAATTTTTAATTACAATTCAAAGTATTTGTCTCCTGTGAAACCGAATCTGGACCTTTATCAATAAAAAATGCTGATGTCTTATTAACATCTCCTTCACTAAGCATTTTTAAAGAAAATAAACCATTTCTCCAAAGCCACAAAGTGTGACTACAATGATGGCAAACTATCCCTTTGCTTTGTATGGTTCAAAATAGACAAGTAAGGTAGACAGTTTATTTTAAAATGATACATAGATTTTGAGGGATTTTAGGTCTCCTGACAGAGAGATCTATCAGTTAGTCATCCGTTCAAAAATAGTAAAGCTATGATACACTTTAATCAAGGAGATAACCAGTTACTTCTCACTGTTCAGAAGTTCTCACATATTCACTGTTAAGTTACTTCTCATATATAAGAGGTAATGCATGTGACAGCCTACACAAATGAAAGGCGAGTTAATTTAGTCAGTTAAAGGAAGCACTTTAGTTCCATTAATATTCATTATTTCCTTTTACTTTCATTATGCATCCTCCTTGTTATGCATTTGTTTAAAAAAAATCATGTTAAGACAAAAGTCAGAGTGCCATTTATGTATTTCACATGACACATTAAATTGAAATAAAAACTTTTGCTATTAGGAACAAACCTATAAATATACAATCCTTCATATGAAGGAAAATAGAAACAGTTCTTACCAGCTTGCAAATTACATTTTTAGACAAAATCATGCAATTCTAGTGTGGAATGGCAGGAAACATGTCAACCTCTATCATTACAATTTTCCAAGTACCCTAGTGTTAAACTAAAAGTCTAACTCTGCTCTGTCTTGTTTTCACAAGAGGACCCATTCAGCACCATGCGCTCCTTTTCAGCTGTCAATAAACAGAAGCAGTGAATTCCCCAGGGCTTCACAAAGCTAGTTAGGCATAGCCATTCATTTCTTCAGGAAAACACGGCATTGATTTCAGAGAGTTTCCAGGGAGCAGCTACAACAAAGAGATCAAAGACCCACCTCCTTTCCTTCATTGCTTTCATTAGGCCTGGCTGAGAGGAACAGCAACAGGTTTCCTGAAGGCAAGGAAAGAGCCCTGCAGACCACCTCACGGTTCATTCAAATTCATCTGCTTCCTACATTCCAGTGACAGTCCAGAATGTTAACCATGACAAACCCTCACATTCAGACAGCATAATATACTGCACACTAGTTCATCCAAGGATTGAAAGAAAAACAAGCTCCAAGGGAAGTCAGTTGCTTCCCTAGTTGGTTGAGCTCCAGCAAGCATCTGACATTTCATAAATATTTTCATAAATATTCTTTCTTTTCTTAATTTTCCAGGTGAAGGCTACTAGTCAGAGAGCTATTTACAGTCTCATTCATTCATCATGATGAAATTTCATTAGGACATTTGATTTTCAGTTTGATCCCAAACTTTGATAACATTGTTACTGAAATTCAGCTGCAAGTAAGGGCCTCCTGTGCTACCTGGCTGTGAAATTTATTGTGCAATCCACCCTGGGTTGAGGTTTCTAAGATTAATAAGAATCAAAGCCTTTTCAAAATATCATCGTTGTGCTGTTTCTAGCTCCTAATTTTCAGCCCCTCTGGGAAACTCATGGGCCAAGCAAATGGTAGCACAGGATATGTTTGACACCCTTGGTCTAGATCCTTAGCATGCCCATCACTGGCATCCACATCTCTCACAAATATACTAAAGCAAAAAGTGCTCTTAGGAGAGCCCATGATCACACAGTTAGCCATTTCTTTGGATATCTGGTATGTTTCTACCATTTGGTATATGCAAACCACCTAAGCGTTGACACCATTGCATAGTTAACAAGCCCTAGTTCAAGTGGAACCCCAGACTGGGATTTTCAAATGAGTTGGAAAAGTACGTATCCTGCCAGCAAGGCATGATACCATCCATGTGTCTAGACTATGCCTAGTGACTGCTACTTGCAGAATCAGGTGTAGGCTACTAGGATGTGAGGGGGCTACACAGACAAATAATAATTGGGGGCACAGGTAAACACAAGATGCTTGAGTGAGTGGTATCAAGCATGAGTAGGAAACAAAAAGTTATTGCCTATCTACAGGAGAAGTTTTGCAGCTGGTATTTGGAGCTGAGAAAAGTGCCAACAGCTAGACTGCTAACCCTATAGGCCAGTGGTCTTGAACCTTTTTATGGTGAAGATCACTTTTGGTAAGTAAAGAGCACCCCAGGATCTACCATTGCCTTCCCCCCTCACCCAGCTCCCACCCTACCCCTCCCACCAGCCCCTGATCCACACCACCCTCCCACCTGGAAGCCACCCAGGCTCTGACCCCATTCACCTAGCCCGGCCAACAGGGGCATGGCTCAGCGCAGCCACGTGCATCCTGCCTCTCCTGATCATGGAGTCTCTGGCAGACTGAGATCAACTGTTAAAGGCCCCACGATCAAACACTCAATTGAGATCAACTTGTTGGTGCCCACTGATGTAGGCCCTTAGCCTGGCTACTCTTCCAGACACTGCATTCATGACTAGATTAGATGGTTTCCCACTCATCTGAAAAACTGAAAATGTCTCCGTTGGGCACCTAACGTTCCTTATGCTTTGTAACATCATGTACTATGGGTAGACATTTAGTCGCAACACTGCAAACTTCTGGAACATTTTCAGTACAAGAAAAACCTGGAAAGAAGGGGACATACAGGTATTTCAACCCCTGACTGGCGAGGGGACCAAGGAGCAGCCAATGGCAGGGGGCTGCTCCTTGGGCCCCTCATCCCAAAGGGAGCTCAGAAATTGTCCTTTACTGGGAAGGGGGCAGGCTGTCAATCATCTATCAACCGCTGAAAAGCATAAGCGTCATTGTTGATGCCAAGATGAACATGAGCCGCCAATGTCAGACGGTGGTTGGGAAGGCCAACCGAACCCTAGCATGCATCCAACAATGCATTTCGA
>JAGPOW010003648.1:6793136-6832535 GCA_030014935.1 Caiman crocodilus
AGGTACTTGGCTGGGGTCCTGTGACCCTAGCACTTGTTCCTGCCATTGGCAGGGGGTCAGACTAGATGGCCTGCTCTAGGCCCCTTCTGACCCTAGATACTATGATAACCAAGGACAGCCCCCTTCCCGGCTGTACCGTTCCTAGAGCTCCAGCTCTTGTCAGGCAATCCCCTCACCCAAAACCTAACATCATCCCTCTGTTGCCTGCCTGCTCTACCCACTTGAGGGGTGGGGGAGAAGAGAGCTGAGTAGGGGTAAGGGTAGGGTACGGGAACTCCCACTGCTGCTTGAACAGAACTAAGATGATCTGGGACTGTTCAAGCAGCTGTGGGAACTGGCTGGCAGGGCTCTACAACAGTTTGCTGCTGGGCAAGCGATCAGGGAGCCAGCACTCTCCTTCTCTCCCCCTTGGAGGGTGGGAGAGTATGGGATTGTGGGATGCTGAGTTTTAGGGACAGTGCCATGTGGACAGACATTACCCATGATTCTATGAAAGTTGTCCCACTGGAGAAGTCACTGGTTGAGAGAACTAACAGGTTTGTGGCAAAGACATGGTGTTTTTCTGCCACAAATCACTTAAATGTTTGTAAACTCACTTTTTTTGCCAGGAAAAGGGCATACTTCCTGACACAAATGTAATGCCTATCCATTGCCTTAGACTGTCTGCTTCATTTCCCAATCTATGGATACACAATGGAGATAATATTTATTTTCTACCTCACTGTGGAGTTGTGAACAGAAATATACTAAAGATTGTGAGGTGCTCAGATACCAGGTTGATTCTGGTCATATGAGTACCAGAAATGAACAGAAAAAGGTAGGATAATGAAATAACAAACTAACCACCAGCATTGTTGAGTAAGAAGACTGTTGTATTCTAAATAAAGGGAAGCTTTTCAAGGTTGTCAGTGTAAGTCCTAGATAGAGCATATTACAATAACCAAGCCTACATAGTTATTTATCCCAATCCAAAATGTCTCAAGTAAAATTTCCAAGGTTATTGATTAGAAATATAATTACAACATCTACATAAGGATTTTACACCGTTGACCTGGGAGAAACAGAGAAGTCCGCTTTTTATTGCTCACTACATTTAGATGCAACTAGGAACTATGCGTAAAGGATTAAACAATAAATGTCACTGAGCTCCTGCCACATGACAGATATAGATTTAGAATTAATTCTCCAAACACTAATTGTGCAATGCAGTCTTTTCTCATGACAAACAACAAGCACAACTGTGTGTGCTTCCAGACAAACAATCTCTGGAGCAAAAAGCCAAAGCAGCAGCAGGACGTAAATTATACATCAGCAAAATAGGATGCAAAGAGACCAGAATAGGTAGTATTCTCTGTTACACAAGATATCTCCAAGCTTACTGTATCCATTATAAATCTTTATTTCTCAGCTTTTCCTAAAGCTAAAATGTATTTAACTGTTCAAAAGTTGTCTATTTTCTCCAGTGTGTCTGTGTTTCAACAGGTATATCAACTCTACAATGTATCTGCCGACCATTAGTCTATATATGTCTATTATCTGGTTTCAATTATCAAGAACAATCTAAATATTTCTTTGTTCTTTTATGGAAATCACACAGACCTGATCAAATTTCCAAAGTTTCCCTCCTATGACTGTCTACATATACTATTTCCCATGGTTCCTCTATTTGGTGATAGGGTTTCACCTGAATGTAGAGAGGAGGATAACAAAGCATACATATATTTACACATACTATATTTTTTACACCAGATAAGTGGATAGAATAGAAAACAAAGTAGAAATCTAATTGACAAAAGTTTATTGTAGGCATCAGAAATGAAATGGGTTTTCAGAAGTATTTAAGAGAGAGAATAGTGGCTTGGCAGATTATACCAGAAAAGGCTTCACAGAAGGAAATAGAGCTGTTTCTTGGAAAAGCAGACAAACAAGTCACCACTGGCAAAAAAAATAGGACAGGATACATCCCAGTAAAAGTAGCCTAATAATAGGGCAAATTAGAAAAGCTAGAAAGGATGATGTTGTAGGATCTTCAAGGCAATGCCAGGAAGTTTGAACTTGCCATAGTGGTGAAATTCAAAGAGAAGGTATTATAGTCAGAACAATGAGAAAAGGGGATGAGCTGAGTGTCTGCACTTAGCAAAAATTCAAGCAGTAGAACCTGAGGTTCTCAAGGCCAGAAAGGAGACTCTTGCAATAGATGCGTAGTCAATGAGAAAGATGCTGATGGTGAGTTTTGCTGTCTGGACAAGCAAAAATGCTGTCTGGACAAGCTGTCTGGACAGAAAAAGAAGGGAAGGATATTAGACAAGAGTAGCAAATGGGAAAATTTGAATATGTCATTTATGAGCGTCTAAGATGAGCTCCAGACAATAGTCTGGGTGACTGGGAGGACAAGGATATGTTTATCACTGATGCAGAATGGAGGGAAGTATCACCAGCAGTCAAGATACCACAAGCCAGATTGCAATCCTGCAGCTTTCACTGACTTAGTAGAGCAACTTTTTTGAGAAGGCCAGAACGACAACAAAATACAGACCTCTTTGCACTGGCTTAGTAGAGCTAGCCAGCATAAAAATTTATTTTTTGTCTCTCAAGTCACCTAATAGAACCTGAACACATAGATGGAAAACATCTGTTCAATACAAATGCACTATATTTGCTATGGTTAAAGTGTTATAGCCATGACAGTCCAGCAGATATAGGAGATCTGAGAGGCAATAATTTTTTTTTTTTGCAGGGGGGGTGATATATTATTAGACCATCTGTGGGAGAGATGTTAAACAAACTTTTGGGCATGTAGTGCACCTATTCAGATCTGTGTAATGACCAAAACTGAAGAGCAGAGTGCATCTGAAATCTTTTCCCCACTCTACAGTTGATTCATTTTTGCTATTCATTTTCCTGGATTACAACCATATTTTCACTGCACTTCTCAAACACAAGTTGAGGCTTACCATGTTCAGAAAAAACAATAAGGTCCCAAGACAGTTTGAAATTAAACAATTCTGTCTTAGCCATGCTAATAGTGTGAGGGTGCCTCAACACAATCAGACTCATAGAGCTAAGCCCTTCCTGATGCATGTGTGATCTTCCTCTCATTTAAGAGCATGTTAACGGTTAACATATTTACTACCAGGTCATGTCTGTTTTTATTTAAACTACATAAAGGGACAATCAACATCAAGTCAACTTAAAAATGAATGTAAAAATAAGAGTCTCAGGTACAACACTGACAATTTCTGTGGCTTTACAATTTTATTTTCCTTTTGTCTCAGCTGCTGAGAAAAAAACCCAGCTGAACTGACAACAGTGAAATAAAACAAAACATGCTGTCAAATGTAGAAAGTAAAAAATAACCACTGGGAAAAGGAGTGAGAACTTTTTCTCTCCTCTCACTCACTCATAGTAAACTTACATGCTACTTTTAGCAACTGCTGATAAAACTTTTTTAGAAGTGCAATATTGAAGTCTCTGTAAAACTCCATCTGTTCTACTAATCAAGTGCCAGATTTTAACAACTTTAATTACAATGGGTGCATCTACATGTGCAATTAACATGACGTAATCAACTCCAAAACAGTTCTCACAGAGAAAACTGCTCCCAGGTGCAGAGTCTACACATGTGCCCAGGAATGCAACACTCTGAGCCAGGGCGGAGCAGCCCTGGGCTGGAAGGAGACCTAGGAAGTCATCCCCAGGCTCCAGGTGGCAGCGTCAGACAGCAGAGGGGCTGACTGGGGCTCAAGAATGCTAAAGTGTGGGGCCTGGTGGTAGATAGCCCCTGTCACCATCTACACGTGAGGTCTGGAAGAGTAAATTACTTCACCATAATACTATTGTCCCCAACAGTACTATCCTATGAAGGAGATACTTAATTTACTACATCCTGATATCAGCACACATGTAGACTGATATTTTATTGCAGAGCAAATTAGTTAACTCCATAGTAAAGCACATGTGTAGATGCACCTGAGTAGGACCTTACCAAAAGAATCGCTCCCCTCATTAATAATAGAATTCTGCAGAGATCTTCTTGGAAACACTAATTTAAAAAAGCAGACGTGATATTCAAAATGAGGCATTCATTCTGAGTACATCTAAGTATTTTGCTAAAAAAGTAGTGCTAAAACTTACTGGGGGAAGGAAGTTTACTTACATAGAAGGTCTGTGGACATGTTTACAGAGCAGCCAAAGAACACCTATATAAAGACAGTAAAAAAAAGAAGCATCAGTTTTCTACATTAGCAATATACATGTTTAGCACCGAAAGAAACAATCATATGTACTGCCAACTGTAGAATCATAGTATTATAAGGGCATGTTTTTACTTTTTGATTTTGCTGCAGTTGAAAGAGCCCACACAAGGGACAATGTAAATTTAACACAGAACTTCAGTGTTATCTATAAATAGTTGCTCCATTCTTTATGAGACAGGTGGATTTTTTCTGAAGTGGTTTAATAGAGAAAGAGGTTTTTTTATTCTGGAGAGAGAGAGTAACAATTTTTTATTCACTACCTTTGATTTCCAAAAGGTTAACCAATGTTACTCATCATACACTGTTCACTCACTGAAAACTGTATACAAAAGCATTCCTTAATACCCCTACTTTTTACACCTTAATAGTTATTTTTTGCCTCAGAGGCTTTAGATGGGGGCTACAGAAGTCAAGAGAACAGACATGCATGTTTTCTGTAGCACTACACAAATGTTCCTGGATTAAACAATTTTTTTCTGTAGCACTGTATTTTATAGCACTAAATGTAACATCTGTCCAGTGCACCATAGTTCCACATGTCTCTCACTCTCCCAGTATCCATCTGCCTACCCTTCTAGGAGCAGCCTGCTTCTCCCTCACGCTAAACTGTCAGTGAGTGCAGGACTGAGCCTGGGCCTGGCTTGGCCCATGGTGAGCCTGGTCGAGTCTCACACTTACTGATAACCCATGCCCAGGGAGCTGTAGCCCTGCATGCCAGGAGTGGGAAGCAAAGAGCCACAGCACTAAGCCACTCCTATCACTCCCTGGCTGGAAAGCATGCCATTGAATGTCTCCGCAGCACCTTTATAGCACTTCAGATAGAGCTCTGTACCTAGCTCTGCTCTATCTGTGCCTAGTACCACTATATTTTTAGTGCCAGGGCACTTGTAGTATAGTGCCACAGAGTATGTTTGTCCATGGCCTGAAATGGGTTTTCCTATGCCTAGTTTTAGAGGCTTCCCACAGGCAAAACTAAAGGGATCTGGCTAAAGCAGGACCAGGCCCTTTTGTCTGCAATTTCGTAACATTTTTGGATATTTCTAGCATGCTGCTAAACCTTGTTCATCTTGACATCTCGTACTTCTTTTCCTGAATATCCAACTGTGCTTCTTGTCTGAAACACAGATTATAAATGCTCTGGGACATAGACTGTTTTTTAGATATATCTGTAGAGTGTTTGGTGCAATGGGCCCTGATCCTTGGATAGAGTTTCCTGGTGATATATAATACAATAATAAATCAACATTAGGTAGGGAGAGGTGAAACTAGTTGAAAGGGTTCAGTTTGAAAGCACCAAATCAGATGCAGCAATCATTTGCAAGCCACAGGGTCACTTGTCAGCAGGCCAGATACTGATGTGATCATTTTGATATGTTCTGCACAGGACTCAGACCTTTCAGTGAATGAATGAGACCCAATTATAGGGTGCAATCCTATCCTTTATGAAGCCAATGAGGTTTACTCATTAGCTTAAGATACATCCAGAATGTCACCCTTATTTTTAAAAAACAAGTAAGTTACATTAACCTATTTCTAATTCAGTTTTTTGGAGTAAGGGAAATATTTTTTCACCTTAAAGAAAAGTAGAGTAAAGGAGTAAAGCAGAGTAAGGGAAAGTAACAGCAGAAAAGGATGATAAGGATGGATGGAAAAAAGAGCAGCAGGGATGGGGTAGAAATAGGCACAAAGGGAAGGAGGAAGTGGCAAGAATGAACATGAAGAGAGCATCATGAGGCAGGAAAAACAGTAAAAAGAGAAGTAGAGTACATTTAAAACAGTTGAACCAAAACATTAAGAAAACAAAAACAAATAAAAATCCCATGTAAAAGGAAACTAAAACTACCCCAGATAACTTATGGCTGACAATCACTATGTTGTTGCTAGAAGCCATAACTCATTCCTGGCTGCCAGGAAACCAAGGGCAATGCCAAAGAAGGCAGCAATTTCCTGACACCCTGGGAAGAAGCACTTCTCCCAGACTAGCTGACAATGGCAGAAACTAAATGGACAGCACAGACTCTAGAAGTGTGCCCATGTGACAGCTCTGAAATGAAGCAAAGAGATATCCGTAGAGCAAAGAGCCCTTTCCTCTGATGTCTATGGGACCCCCCTCCTTGACTCCACACTTCACAAAATACATCTTTGACAAAAAGTAGTATTTTTAAACTGCCCTCAGACAGAATTCTGTTTCACTCAATTGATGGCCAAAGTGCAACTTGTAATGGTCTCTCATTTATCCAACTATTGTGTAGGAGCAATTAATTCTACTGTGTCTCTGAAGGATGATCAATGGTCTTATAATAGGGGCACTTATGTGCCCAGAGGTTGTAATAGAATTGCTCCTACACTTTAGTTGTATAGCTGAGAGTCAATCATGAGCTGCACGTTAGTTGCCCACTAGGTGAAATAGACGTTTGCCTTTTGAATCTAGCTACCCTGTTGCTTCCTGTGAATGACAAAGGCATGGCAAGTAAGTATAGATTTAGACTAGGGACAGACATTAAACATAAACCAGTTTAAGTGATCAGAAATTGGTTTAAATCTGTAACAGAACAGATGTTCAGTGCACATAAATCAGTTTGAAAATGGGTGAAACGAGTTTGAGATAAACCTAGTTGAATGCAGTATCAGACAACTGATTTGAGTCCATCTGGTTTATGCAATGTCTGTCCCAGATCCCTTGCTGGTTTAAGTTAAATCAGACTCCCCCCACATCCTGGCAATCTCTCTGGGCTGGGTGGGGCTGGCCCCTCCCCTCTGCTCCTGGCTGCAGCTCTGGCAGAGATCTGCAGGCATCTACCTGGCTTCTGCCCCCCACCTCCCCACTAGGCAGGGACTTGGCCGTCCCCTCTGCCTTACACAGACACACAGCATTAGCTAGCAGACCACATGCTGGCTATGGCCCATGCTGTGGCAGACAGGACAAAGCAGAATCAACAGGTAGCTGGTAATATCTCTGTTGTTTTCTTAATGGGGCAATAAACACTAAATTAGGGCTGATAAATGCTGTGTTATCAATTCCATGCTGGGCTGGTCAGGAGGGGGTGGGGAACCTCTCCCTAATCAGAGAGTCCTGTTGGGGCCTGGCCACGCCCCCCCAGATCAACACTGTGGGAGGGAAGGTAGGAATGTTCTACTGCCCCCTTCCCCCCAGAGGGAGCCCAGGGGATGTCTGTTTGGTTACAAATTGGTTTAACCTAGCCAGGTTAGACTAACCTGCAAAGGCTGAATCAAGTCAGGCTCAGGCTTTTTTTTCGAATGTCTGTCACTAGTCTTAGAGTACGTGGCACAGGAAGGGAAGAAACAAGGTTTATGGGTGACTACTGAAATGGAAACATGGATTTAATGCACAGGAGTCCTCACCTCACTGAGAAGGACCGCACATCCCAAAGTGCTCCTCCCTAACCCCTGTCCTGGTTTCTGCCCTGCTTAGGAAATGTTCATGACCTGTCAGTAACCTACTGAAGTAGCTATATGGAGCTGGTACATGCTTACTGACTGTGTAAGAAAGTCACAGGATAGTTTATACCACTCTCTCTAAAGGTCAGAATAACCAAAAAACATATTTTAATAAACCTGCCACTGCACTAGATTTCACCTCTCTCCTAAGCTGGAAAATATAGTTTTCTTTTTTTTCCTGTCAGAACTATAGTATCTCTCTCCCCATTATCTTGCTTCTGTACTGCAGCTATTTGCATTGATTTCCCTAGGCCATAATAGAGTTTCTTTTTCCATCTCTTGTCTCTTTTGACCATCCTGGAAATGTTTGTATTTGGCTGTATTCTAGCACATACAGTTCCTGAACTGCTGAATTCATAAAAAGGAAGGAACATCACAGTGAAATAGAAATGGGTTAAGTATTAACATGGTCCTAATGGGGAAAAAATATACAGGGCCAAATTCTGCCTTAATGGAAACCCCATGTGTCCCTCCAACATGGGATTTGGCCCTAGTTAAGTAGAATACAAATTTTTTTTTACCAGTGAATCCTACTGCATGCTGTTGTGCATTGTGTATCTATTATATGTAGCATCTGTTATTTAAGGATTTATAAACCTAAAACATGGACTCATAAATTACCAGAAAAGAACACAATGCCTCCCAAATGAGTCTCTTCAGTATGCTGGACTACAGAAGCCCAAGCAGACACTCTAATTCCATTTCTGTTCATATTTTTTTTTCATATAATTTCCATTTCATCATATCTCTTACAGAAAGGATCATGCAGATGTACAAGAAAGAGGAGCATGAAATCACTAGAGAGATCATGTGGGTGTAAAGTGATAAAACAGTCTACAATTTGGTTTCTCTGATATATTTACTGTGCATATCTTCTGCAGTAGTTTCACACTGTTCTTTTAAAATAAAAATATTGCAGCTGAGGAAGTCACTTTACCACCAAGTTAAAGACAGCCATAAAAGTTAGGATGGTGTGACTGGCAAGCAATACCAAATATTTCTAGATTCTGCTTACCACAGAAGTAAGGTCAGGAGATTCCAGCTGGCTTCCATAAACCATTGGATCAATGGGCTCTGTCTTGACCAAGCTTTCTCAGGCTGGCAGCCTTAGAGAAAAAGCCCATAAAGACCAAATTTCTGTCCCCTGTACTGACCATTGCAACTCATCCACACAGTGTCACCACAGTGGCAAACATGCCCTGCTTGTTAGATTTATCAGTGTAATTTTAGCTAAAAATTCGGAAACTGGAACAACACCTGTGGTGCTTTATTTTAAACAAAAAACATAACCAAAAAACATATTTTAAAATATGTTTGTTTAAATACAAACATATTTTAAAATATGTTTGTTTAAAATAAAGTACCATGGGTGTCCTAAGTGCCCCCTGTTCTGAGACGCAAATCTGTTTCTCTCACCAACACCTTGTATTGCTTGAAGGGTATTCTGTTCTGATCCTCAGCACGATATCTAAGGCTGAAGATGGCAGACTCTTTCTCATTCCCACTGCCCAGATGAAGACAGAGGCCTTATAGAATCCAGTTTTAAAATACTGATATTAAAAGCAAATTAAATGGCAAATACAAGAACAAGATAGCCTCAGCATCCAGGGACAGACATTCAGAAAGCCTAAACTTGAATTGATTCAATCTTTGCAGGTTAATCTAACCTGGGTAGTCTAAACCAGTTTGTAACCACTCAGACATCACAGAAATGCACGTTTGCAGTGGCCCAGGCTGGAAGCCAGAGGGCACCAGAGCAGCCCTCCCTTCCCTTCCACACTGTTAGAATTTGTAAATCTATTTGTCTGATTAGGGAGGGGTCACCCACCACCAGCGCAGCAGGCAGCTAGTAACAGTTGTAGACAGTTGCTAACAGTGTTTATAAGCCCTAACTCAGTGTTTATCAGCTCACTAAGAAACCCAAAGCCTCTCTCCATTAGTTCAAGCTCTTCTTAAACAGCTTGTCCAAGGAAGAACATTACCAGCTACCTGTTGATTCTGTCTTTGTCCCATTTCCCACAGCAGCATATGGTCTGTTAGCTAATAAGGTTCAAAATGATCCTGTGCAGAGGGGATGGGGATCCACGCTTAGCAGGGGGAAGCCAGGCAGATGCCGGCAGTCTCTGCTGGAGCTGCCGCCAGGGAGAAGAGGGGAGGGGCCAGCTCTTCTGTGGAGCAGAGAGCCCCACCCAACCCAGAGAGTATGCCGGGATGCTGGGGGAGTCCGGTTTAACTTAAACAGCAAGGGATCTGGGGCAGATATTGCATAAACCGGCTTGACCTAAATCAGCTAAGTCTGATTCCACATTCAACCAGGCTTATCTCAAACCAGTTTCAGACATTTTCAAACCAGTTTATGTGCACTGAACAGCTGTTATTACAGGTTTAAACCAGTTTCTGATCAGTTAAACTGGTTTATATGTAATGTCTGTCCCTAGCCAGCATGAAATTTAGCAGTCAGGGAGCTAAAGAAGAAAAGAAAATGGACACATCTGATTGACAAAATACTACAAAATGTCAATTTGATTATTTCCTACCAACTTTAAGTTTACATGCTAAAAAGCCCAGCTCCCTGAATCCACAGGATAATATTAAAGGAAGGGTGGTCCAATGTTTAGAATTACAGCTCAGGACAACTGAGTCTATCTTCTGCTTCTTCCGGTTACCTTAGACAAGCCACTCTTCGTCTCCGTGCTTAAGTTTCTCATTTGGGAATTCTTATACCCTCTGCCTGCCTTGATGGGACATGGACCGTCTTTCACTATGACTCTTTACAGCACCTAATACAATGAGGCCCTGATCTTGGTCGGAGACTCAAGTTACTACTGTAATATATATTACTAACATATATTTTTTAAGTTGAGAAAATGTGGTATAATGGATGTGATATAAAGAGAACAAAGTCTCAGAAGTAATTCTAAGGTCTTTAAACCAGAGATGCTCAGCCTCCAGCATGTGGGGATCCCCACAGGTCAGGAGATTTGATGGCGGGGGAGCAGTGACAGTTAATACTGCCACCCCTTCCCACTGCCAAAATTCCAAGCCTTGCACAATGGGTCAGAGATGGGTGATGACCCTTCCTCTACATGACCAGATGAAGGTTGGGCCATGCCCCCTCTCCATGCACAGCTGATTCAGGACTGGACCATGCTCCCTTCTCCCCACCCATGAGTCCAGGCCATGCACCCTTCCCGCTGCATGGTTGGGTCACACCTTCCCTCCACATGGGGTTAGATCAGAGCTGGATTAGGCCAGGCTGTACCCCATCTCCCTCTGTGCAGCCAGATGGGACACCTGACCTGGGTACCAGATTGGGCCCACAGGCCAGATCCAGCCTACAAAGAAACCAGGCACTGGTCATCCAGTCCACTGGACAAAAAAGTTGAGCACCTTGCTTTAAACTGTGTATGGAACATGACAATATAACATCAGGACTGCTGTCAAGTACAACATAAAAAGGGCTGACCCCAAATGCTTTACTCAGGCAAAACTCCACTCAGTGCCAAGAGCAGGCACCCCATTTCATCCTGCCAGGTGCTCAGCACTCTGATCCTGATATAGCAAAGCACATATGGCCATGGTTAATTTAAACAATATCCTCTCACCCTTCTCTGGAATAGGACTACATGTGCTGTGCTTAAATGCTTTGCTGAGTCAGGGCTTGGGTGCTCAGTGACTTGCCAGATTCAAGGAGGAATATTGTGCATGCATATTTTGTAATCAAAGAAACGAAGAATTAAATCTTCCCTGAGGGTGCAAGTTTTTAAATGCCTAAGGACTCAAGAACATTCCTCAAATAATTGTAGTTGAAGGCAGCAGAGGGCAAGAAAATCTCCATTTCATCATGAGGATGCTGAAGCAACAGTTGAAATTCTGGGTTGAACTAGAACAAAGCAAATGTAAAACCCATTCGTATGAAATCATGTGAAAAAGGATTTTCCTGGGTTATGTCTTTCCTCAGTGCATTGACTAAACTATTTCAGTGTTTGGGATTTGAATCTGAATGCTTCTTTTGGGAATAGGGGGAGGGGTAGCCTTCAGAACTTGACTCAACCTCATTTGGCAACACAGAAAAAAAAAAGAGGAGGGAATATTTTATGTCTCTCCACACCACTGTACTCCCCTTAAAGGGACCTATGCAAAAAGGCCAACATGTCTCCTGGAGCTAAACAGTGGTTTTACAAAAAACTTGGCTCTAACATTGTCTTCTTTCATTTTCCTACACAGCTCACTACAGAGAAAACAAACACTAGAAGCTGCCAAATTTTCAAGTGTGAGGATTTTTGCTATAGCAAAGGACAGCGAGAGAGAAACAGATATCTGGGTACTACCACACACTAGATCTCTCCCACCTTTGGCCTAAAAAGGGAATCTAGGCATATTTAACAGCCACTTCTACAGCAGAATTAATTATAAGAAATCTTAAAAATAAGTTTGTCTTCTGTAAACCAGCATGCTAATGTTAAGATTGTTTAAATTATTTTAGAAACTCACAGTTTTATATATATATTTGGTTTTGTAGGGCATATAAAATGTCTTGTATATTGTGGATGGCTTTTATACTGCCATAGTAGTTTATATCTACCTGTAGCGGGGCCCAAACTAAAATAATTACCAAAGCAATTTGAAGGAAGTCTTAGGATTGCAATACCCACTAAAGCATCTTATTCAGGATGAGGGCTAAGCAAAGATTTATAGCTAGATTTCAATAGCTAGAAATAAAAAACAACAGTGACTTGTCAATTTTTTATAAACTGTCAGGATCCTTAACAGGCAATCCTAATTAGGGTAACTGACCTCCATTGCATCTCTTATCACTTTTCTGAAAGCTCTCTACTTTCTCAAAATTCCCACTAAAGTATAAAGGCCCCTGCTTTCAATTATTCATGCACTATCTGCTGAATGGAATATATAATTTAGGACTGGCTTCTAAGAGAGGTTCACATTCCTAATTCCATTCTTAATAAAGGTACTAACCTATGAAATTATTCAAGTCTAACACTTTCCTTTTGAAGATATTGAGAAATAAGTTATTAGCACTTTGGTCTACAATATTAGAACAGCAGTTTTCTAGATCAATATAAAAACCCTTTTGAATGTGCCACGAAAAAGGTGTTATAATTAAATTCTCTTGAGCTTTATCTATGCTGGCATTTTTCAGGAAATTCCTTATTATTGAATTACTTCTAGTTAAGCTCCCCTGGCAGTAGCAACAACAGCGAAGGAAAAAATCATATATTTTTACCACCAGGTCATCTAGACCTGCTGTGAACCATACTGACCAACATAACAGTAAAAACACCTCAGCATTCTTGCTATTGTGACCAATCGGGCCACAATGTTTTCTTAAAGGAAAAAAAAGTGAGCATAGATCCAGCCTGTTACTGACTGAATATATTATAGAACCAGAGAGCAAATTGTAAAACTGCTTTACTGAATTTGAAATCAGAAGTGATTCATTCTTCTGGAACTGAACTGAAATTTGTGGAGTGAGCTTTTCTCCAAAGCAGAAAGAATCAAAATATAGTTTCTCCCCAGTCTAATTTCAAGGGTGTGTATTCTATGCTTAGATTCAGAAATATATATAACTCCTCCCACCTGCCTCTGGGCATACTATCCCACCTCTCTCATCTGCCATGCCTTGTTGTTAAATGATTAAGGTCTTATTTAGGTGGAAGGCTGGCCTTTGAATGCCCTGTTCTCCTGGGCCTATGCATGCAGCTCCAGCCACCCCTGTACTGCATCACAAGCCTCACAGATGTTTCTAACAGCTGTACTCTGCTCCCGCCTGAGGCCAGGCCCAACTCAGCACAGTGTTAGGCCTCTCACATTCTGCCCTATTACAGGCCACACTTGTACCACTTCCCTCTTGCTGAGGTCCCTCTCACTCCACTGCCTCACAGTTTTTCTCATACTGCCTCTTGCAAGGCCACACTCATACCGCCCCTCCTTTTCTCCAGGGCCACACTCACCCTGCCTTCACCGAAGCATCTTTGAGGCTGTTTCCCTGCACTCCCCGGCCAGCAACCACACAGCCTCTTGGGCACCTCCTGCTACCCTCATCCAAGTGAGCGCTGGGCGGTTCGCCAAACACTGGTCTGACTCTGCCTCTGGTCTCTCACCAGGTCACTCATTCAGCTGCTCTCAATCAGGGGCTCTTGACTCACCCCATTGTTTACTTGTGGCTCTTCCTCAGCCACCCCATGCAATTGGCCTCCAGCCCACTGTGGGCTCAGGCACCCAAAGGCTTACCTGGACCTAACTCAGCCTGCACGTTAGCAGGACCTACCCTCAAGCATCCTGCTCACCAGGACCCACTTTACCCCCCTTCCTCACAGGGTCTCATTTCCAGCCCTCATGTTTGCAGGGCCTCGCTACTACCCCTCTCAACTCACTCCTCCCTCCAGGGCCACCCAAGTGTCACTCTAGTGCAGATTGTTAGGTGCACCTCTGCACCCTGCTCTGCACTTCCAGCCCTGTGAGGCACATACTCCACCCCCTACGCTGGGTCCTGGGGTTGAACCCCCTCCCTGCCCCCGCAGGCTCAGGTGCCACTCATCAGCATGCCTGACCCACCATTCTCACTCTCCTGGGTCTTGCACCCTACCCAGGCTCAGATGGCCACAACCATGCCTGGCCCCTCTATCCATTTTGGGATCTTGCACCCCACATGGGCTCAGGTGCCGCACCGGGGTGTGCCTGGCCCTATATTTCTTCTGGTGTTAAATAGGCCACCCAAAGGCGGGGGCTGGGGTTAAGGCGCCCCTCTTTACCTTTCACCAGGGATGTAACTGGCCTAGCATTTCCTGTGGGCTCCCACACCACTGGGAGCCCCACCAGACAACCCAGGGTGTAGTTTCAAGTCATGCCCAGGACCAGGAGCCTCCTTGCCATCTCCATTAACTCCTTCCCTTACCTCCTAGTTGTTGCCAGGAGATGTTCCTTCCATGGCATCAGGCAGCAAACTGCTACCCCCTCGCTCTGCTGGCCTGGATCTAAAATGGCCATTCATCAGAGCTAGGGCAACACTTGCCGCCAGCTCTTAAAGTGTCAGACAATTGATGTGTTCTGCCACCTACCTTCCCCCTTAAATTGGAGGCTTTTCCCTGCTGCTCCACAAGCAAGCTCCCACAAAGCTTGTAACAGCCTACAGTGGTGAACACCCTACTGGTGCTTCTCAACAATTTCATACACACACACATGAATTTCAATTCCTCAGGCTATGTCTGCCCTTGACTAACAAGTATTATACACATCACCAACAATTCTTTGGCTATTTTCATTCTTTTCTTCAAGTTTTGCATACAAGATAAGTGCAGCAGTATGATAAGACTAAAATGAAAAATATGAGACTTGTAAATAGCTGTTGGATAGATACTGTACTGATACTGGGTGCAGATACAGTATAATTCCCTGTTTCTCAGAGAACAGAAAGAAAATTCAAAATGAAGAATTTGTAAGTATCTAAAGTTAATTTCTCACTTCCCTGAATTGAATGCTGGTGTCCCAGGGATGCCAGGAAACCGCCCACGCAGTTCATTAGCCACGCTTGCATCCAGCTGTAGCCGGGGGACGTCAGGGAAAGGTGCCACCCACCAGATATTAAGCGCAGCCCTGAGGGGACGTGGGCCCCATCGGGGGACGCCAGAAGCAGATTGCGGCTGGAGGCCTTCAACAGATGCCCGCGGGGTGACACAGATGACGAGGGAGCGAACAGCAGCAGTGCCGGGAGCAGCAGAGTTGGGGAAGGCCGCAGCTGCGGCTGTGAGCAGCCCAGCTGTGGAACCCACGCTGGAACCGGTAGGCAAGCGGGGACGGGAACCACTGGCAAGGGAGCTGGGGAGAGAGCCGGCTGAGGCCTCCAGCAAGGGAGCCGGGGAGAGAGCCGGCCGAGGCTCTGGTGAGGGAGCCGGGGAGAGAGCCGGCCGAGGCTCTGGTGAGGGAGCCGGGGAGAGAGCCGGCCGAGGCTCTGGTGAGGGAGCCCGCAGGGGCGACTGGGCCCAGGGACAAGGAGTCCTCAGGCCCGGGCTAAGAGGCTGAAAAGCCCGCAATCTAAGGTGGTGTTGGCTGTGGTGTAGGGAGAGGCTGGAGCCCCGTGACCACCCATCAGAGGCGAGTTGGCCCTGGAGGCCGCGGAAAGTGGGACCCCGCCACTGAAGGTCCTGGTAGGACCGCATGGGGTGATTTCCGGGGAGCGTCTGCCATCACCCGGGGTACCCTCTGGGGACCATCCCACGGAGGCGGGGCCGATCCGCATAGTGGCCCACGCAAAAGTAGCCTGGGAACGCCTTTTCGAATGGAGGCGGGCACAGCTAGTAATAAAGATATAAGCAGACCCTTTTGCCATTTCTGGCCTAGATTTTTTTACAAGGACCATGAGCAACATCCACATTCTGTCTGGATTCCGAACTGATGTAAAGAGGTTCCTTATACCTGTGATGGAACAGGATGCCATAATACATAATTAAATGGGAAATAATCATCATGCGAGTTTCACAGTATGAAAATGTAACACTTGCTCTTTCATCTTGCACAATAACAAAGATGCACTCTTCTGCAAGGCAAACAAAACTAAAGCTGGATTAAATAAAAGAAAGCTGGCTCTTGTCTGCAAGTTTCTCCTTTCAAAGCTGGGGAATGTGGAAGGCATTTCAAAATCTGAGTCTCCTTGCTTTGTAATAACAAGGCTTAGACTAGAGAGCTCTGTAAGAATTGGGAAAGGAAAAGGGATGTTCACTATATTTGCCATAGAACAAAGGCTCTTAAGAATAAAAGTGACAATCAGTTTCCATGTCCATGTACAGCTAGAATCTTGAAATGTGGTTCAGTCATTATTTATTGAATAATCAATCATTAGTTATTCAATAATCAATAGCACAGGAAAGTGACAAATGTCCATTCTTTCAGTGGTCACAGAAAGGTGGTCCTGAGGCATTCTTAAAGGATACATATATTTATATGCCTTTTTTGATATAATAATTATTATTACTGTTAGTAGTAGTATTACTATTACTACTACTGTTACTACTACTACTACTACTACTAAGTACTAATACTAATAACAATGTATTGTTTAATGGTCAATGTAAAGGAAAAGAACCCAGGTTCTATGTTATTCATAATTAAATGTACCTATTGAGGGGAAGAAATGTGGAAGGAAAAAAATCAGGAAAAAACCTAGATAGGAACTTTAACCTTTCAATAAGAAGTTACCAAAAAGTCATCCATCCTTCTCATTAGACTTCAGCCAATCATACGCCATTTTCAACTGCAACCTTGACATTTGATATATTCATACAATATGGGTAATGAGTCAAGAAAAAAATAAAACATTTGACATTTCTCTTCCTGGTCGCCAAAAGGTTAGTGTCATAATTTACAAAATCTGTTAATTTCTTCTTTAAGGTGGTCATGTGAGCTCTTCAATTTTGAGAAATAAAGGTAATCTAAAGAAAGATGCAGAGTTTTTAAAACATTTAAGTCAAGAAGACTGTCCTAGATGAGCAAGCATGTGACATACTGATGCTGAAAGGATTAACTATTCTAAACTAATTGATGAAGCAACCAATAAAGAATCCATTGCCTAATATTTTATATTACATTTCAATACTGCTATGCAGCTACCCAACTCTTAATTTGTTGCCATTACATATTTACTTTGGAAACATGTAATGTAGAATATGCAATGTAGAATTTCTTGGGAGAAATGTAGGATTTAAAAACTTCATATGGAGCAGTTGGGGATGTTGGCCTATGGGAAGATACAGAAGGCAGTCTTGAGCTTCTGACATCAAATAGGGTAGCTGAGGCTTTTGGAACTGGAAAGAGGAAGAACAAAGACAGAAGCTATGTTAAACTTGAACATCAATGGGAAAACTTTTCTTTATCCATAAAACCCTTGGAATCTTCTAGCTGCTCAACAACATCCTCATCTTCAACATCTCTACTATGTAAAAAAATAGCTTTATGTTTTAATTAAAATGGTCAATAGTGAAATTGTGAAACCAAGCTGAAATTGAAATTATCCATCGGCTTCAGAATATACAATCTACTAGGACAAATGGGAAATAGCTCAGATTTCTCAGTGTGCACATCTACATGTGCAATCAATGTGTCTGGATTTTCTGGGCAGAAAATTCAGGTACATTAAACTTAGTTTCCACATACAGCTGAACGTACACTCATCGGAAGACAATTTGAATGGGAGCAGTTCAATCTAGGGCTGTTCAGCAGCAGCCCAACAGCCAGGACACCTCTCCCCATCCCTTTGGCCCCCTGCTGCCTAGGCTAACTGGGAGCAATTTGTGTCTACACATGTGCATTAATTTAATACACTGCATTCTAGTACCTGTAGATACTGTCTATGAAGTAGATAGTTACTAGAAAGCAGCTCATTAGACTAATCACCTGTGCAGTAATTGCAGCACATGTGTAAGCAGTGATGCTTTACTGAACAGTTGATTGGTCTAATGCACAGTAAAGCGTCTCATGTAGATGCATTCATTGTTGGTGCTCAGTTTGAAATGAGGTTGAAAAATGGAGGAAAAATAAAAAATTAGAATTAGCCAAAAGAGAGAGAGAGAGAGAGAATATGCGTGTGCATGTAAGAGAGCAAGAGAACAAAAATTATTCTAGAATGATCCCATTTTTCAGGGCTGAAAATGGATGGATTTTACATTGTTTGGAAATGCTTTGTGAATCAGCTAATACACTAATACATTTTTGGTACAAGCCTACTGAAAGTTATTGAACATTTTTATTTAACAGAAATCAGTGTTTTCAGTAAATGGGAAAATACCAGTACTTGTCCCAGTATGATTTCCTATAGAAAGCTATTTAAAATTTTAAATAAGAAATGAAGGAAAATTTTAAAAAGTTAAACATGGAATTTCATTCTGAACAGCTCTATTAAAGTCACAATTTTGGCTCATACAACCATTCATTTAACACTAATATGTCATGCCTTGTGTTCTATTCCTACAAGCTGCCATGCACAGGGAAAACACTAATATGAGCGGGTCTCTGAGTGAGTGCTGAGGTCTAAGCTGGCAAAGCAGTTTGCAAAAAAATAGTCCCTTCACATAAATGCACAATGGTAAATACAAGAATGTTGTATTTGAAAAAAAAGATTCAAAGGTGAAAGGTAGAGTTAAACCTTACTGAAAATGCTGAAAAAGTGATCCTTTATTTAAGAAAGAGCAGGACTGTAGGTGCTACTGCCCCTGGACACGTCAACAGCTGATGAGTGAAACTGACTTAGTCTCTAAGTGAAACTGGTCCTTTTAGTGGGTCCCACCATTGAGTAACTGCAGTCTATTACCACTGTTATTCACTGGTGGGGATCAGTGATACCCAGAAGAATCATTATCAGCTTCACAAAGCAACTACCAAGATACGTACTTCACTGAAAAAACACCAGGGGTAAGTATCTTTTAAACAAAATATAGGAATTTCTGTTTCATAGGAAATTTTGAAATATTTGGTTTTGCTCCTATTCAAAATCAAACCATGTCATGAAATATGAAAACTTTTAGCAAATCAGAAATTCCAACAGTTAGCCTACTGTAGTCAAAACACACTGACTACTAGTCTTTAACCCATGGGTGCCCATGTGAAACCTGGATCTCAAATTAGCCCAGAATTGTACAATATGTCTTACCAGTCTAAGTAATCTATAATAAAAGAGGTGCGACTCACAGGCACTTGAAATGTCATCACATGTGTTTTACCTCCACCAATACAGAGTATAGTACACTAGGACCTAAAGAAGACAGCCTCAGATAGCTCCAGAAGGCTCTGCTATGCAAAGTGCAGCCTGCAGATTTCTTCCAAACTGTCAATGAAGACTTTAGTTAGGCAAAGTTTATGCTCCTTTTTAAGTACTTGTAGAGTCTTCTTGTTAACAACTTGATTCTTAATTAAGAATTCTTCTCTTTTTTCCTTTATTTTTCACTCATGATTTCACTTTGTTAGATAATGAACAAAATATTAAATAAACTTCCTTCAGTAGAAATGTACCTGCTACTGTATCTCAAAATGCTCCAGTCTTGATTTTCAAAGGTTCTAAGAACCCAGAGAATGAGTCAGAATCTTTAAAAAAACAGACCCTATGAGGCTGTTAAATGTGGAGCAGGCATTAACTCCAATAAATGTTACCATATTTACTCTATTCCAGAACAAGTTTTTTTTCCCCTTTTAACATGGAGAGAAAAAGCCCTGTCTTGGAGTCAAGCACGAGACAGCAGTGGGGGGAACAGAGGCAGTAGATGCAGCTGCAGCTGCGGCCCCAACCCTGGGGCTGAGGCAGCAGAGAGGCAGGCACAAGGGGGTAGGCAGCAGTTCAGGGAAGATGGTAGGAGGGCATAGGCAGCAGGGAGCACATTTCTTGATCCTTTCACTGCCTGCTTCTCATATTGCCTGCCCCCCCACCACCTGCCTTTCATTACTCCCCTTACCGCCTGCCCCCTGCCACTGCTTTCCCTGCTGCAGTTGTTGAGAGACAAATTTAAGATGACCCTCCAATAATTAGATTCCATACATTGAAAATGATAACAAATTTATAAACTTTCCATGTATATTATCTAATTGTTTGGGGTCATCTTAAATTCAGGGTAGTCTTCGATTTGGGCAATTATGGTAATTTAAGTGTCAGATTATATTGATATGATTACTTCATCTCTGTTTTATAAATGCCTCCAGACCTACTTGCACTTGAAGTTTACGCTTTTCCTGGTCAATAGCAAATCCAGAGCTTTGCTGAAAGTGCAACATGGTAGGGCCTTGAAGTTGTTTTACTTCTGTTCAATCACACACAGCCCCTTTCCAGAACATTCTCATACAAAGAGCAGCAATTAAACATTGTAGTTACAGAAATAGCTCTCTCAACATCTGTAAAGCCATAGTCTAGCTCTTTACTTGGATGACTTGGATGAGCATGGTCATCACTATATGGCAGTAACTCAAAAGCTAAGTCCTTGGATCTTCTTTTACTAAGGGTGGTTGTGCATTACACTGTTTGTGAGGGTTGATCAGTTAACTGGTTATCACTATGAACCTTCACTGATACATCTGAGAGCATATGAAGCAGGAGGTTCCCCTGAACCAGAAAGCCTTCTCCAGCTGGTTCGTCTCAGCTCCCTAACCACAATGAACCAGCTACACATCAGCCTTCAGACCAGGCTGTAGCTTCTTTTGGAAGACCCACTGATTGGGGTAAATTTACCAGATGTTTATTAAAAGTAGTAGGAAGGCGCCACAATGTATTGCCTACGTTAACCCAAAACAGCCTGCCTTGCTAGAAGGTGCTGGTCCCAACAGGAAACAGTAAAAGAGGATTCTTCTTTCTCCCTACAGAAGGCAACTGATTATCCCCACCTAGACATGAGGAAAATAGGAGGCATATTTGTATCCTGGGGCTGATCAAGGAGCAACTGAGTTTAGGGTGAAGGTTTGATGTAGTGATGTTTACCTAATATTCTATTATTTATATGCAAAAGCAAGCTCTAAGAAAAGGGGAAGGAGTTCAGAGTTTCTATGCTGCTTGATTATGTAGTGCAGTACTTTACTTTATCTTTTTTCCCAGAAGGTTATTTGATCCAGCCCCTGCCCCACAGCAAGGTTGACTGTCTTATTCATATATTCCTCCTTTTGTCTGGATTTCTGAGCAGTGGGAGGAATGAAAAATTTTGTGTTTTTTATTTTAATCCATGGCTAAGTTTGGCATTGAATAAGGGAGCACTATGTCTACATTTACAGCATTAGGGAGGGGTATCATGCTTGCATTCCAACCATTTGCATGGGTTGAATTTAGTTCCCCAAAAGGTACAAACTGATGGAAGTAGTAGGCCATGAAAAGTGATTAAGGAGACCCAGAGAATTAAAGCATTCTCTGCTTCTCAACAAACTTCTTTCAGCTTTATAATCAGGGTCTGAAAACCCAATGGACAATGTACCTAGCAAGAGCAGAAACTGTTCCAGCTGAAAGCAGTCACTGACAAGCCTTCTGAAGGAAGGAAAAGAATAGGATGATTTAAACTGCTTATTTGATAGAAGAAAGCACAGTTAATTTTTCTAGTTCATATATGAGCAAAGCATCTAGAGTTGCCCCCATTTTTCCCTTGACTGGGGAAGACAGAGTAGAGGAGCCCTTGAACAACTAGCTAAAAAGGCAGCAATAGCAGATCCACATCCTCTTAACATAGGTTTACAGTGGATATGACATACGTGGATATACTGGATACAGCAAATATGTAAGAACTTGAGAAAAAGCTAAAGGAATGGGGACGGCAGAGCATTCATTAACTTGATTTGATAGGACAACATATTTAATTTATTTGGCAAGGGACTGATGATATGACAATTCAGGACAAAGTATGACAGTACAGCTATCTTTACTAAGTCTATTGGCTCAGGTGAATACGTCATGAAAATCTTACAAGCCCTTCTTTGTTTCAGTCTGACTTGTTACAGTTTATCATTTCTTCTAATAATAAGGGCTTAGTAGATTTCAAAGATGCTTCTAGTTCATGCTTCAGGCAGTGAAGAGGTTACTGAGAACCTGTACAGATAGAATATTGAGTTTGCATTAAAAACAGCTGTAACATGGATTTAAGTTAAACTTCTCAAGTTCATGGCTTGAGATAAAAAGTCTCTAGTTCCCTTTTTTGTTCAATGCTCCCACTGTGGTTTTCCATCTTTTTTCTAATCCAGCTTCAGTTTTCCTTCCTACTGCCTGAGCACTTTTTCCCTCTTGCTTTAACTATTCTTATTCTTGGTACTTCTTTGTCCTTTTTCTGCTTCTATCCTTTTTTTCTCATTTAATTCCAAATTGTTGTTCTGCAACTTTTTTCTTCTATTTTATACCCATTTTGGACCTCTGCACACAAAGAATCACTATTTCATACCTGTGGACATTACTCATTTATTGCTTTAGATACAGAGTTGGTATCCACTTCGGGATAGGTCAAAATAAATTCTAGTAGCCTTGAGATGCCTGCAATTTTTGAATATGGGATTTTAATGGTGGTTTGATTCTTACTGATAAGACAAGACATTACTTGGATAGTCTTTCTGTCAAGACACAGAGATTATATTTTTAAATTTTGTACTTGTCTGGAGATTGAATGATAAATAAACATTTCACCACTAAAATGTAGCCACCTCTGAGATGCAGGAGACCAGCAATGTCAGCAACTGGTACATAACAGATGGGCTAAGGAAAGTCTAGCCAAACACATGAAGCCAAAAATCTTAAAAGGATATTTACAATCACAAAGAGCAGGCAAGACTTCTCATGCAGTTTTATCTGAAAGAGCTGACTGACTGGAATTCCTGCAGAGATGCCCTCATGCTAAAATGTTACTCCTCCACATTATGAAGAAGCACTGAGCGGCCTGGTTCACAATGGGTGTACAGTGAGAGCTTGTCCATTTCATCCCTTGCCAAATCACTAACTGGCTGGAGGTGTTTGCCAATAACAACTGTCTTGGTGGCTCTCATTTAAACTCAAGTAGATGTGGCTTAGTACAACTAACCCACTCCAATTTAAATAATGATGTGCTTCAGGCATGGGAAGTCTGAAAAAATGTACTATTGGGTAAAGGGCTTGGAACCTTACTGTGTGTCAACTGTACTGCATTAATTGAGCTTGGGAACTTATCACATGTCAGCTGCTTTGTGATGACTGCACAATACTACCCTGTGGCAAGTAGAACTTAAATCTTAATAGTGTGGCCCTCAGTGTAAACTAGTGCTACACTGCCGCAAATTAGCTTTCATTTGCTGTGGGATAAAACCAGACATACTGGGTGCATCTACATATATGCTTTATTGCTAGTTGACTAATTAGCTCTGTAGTAAAGCATCACCATCCACACTGTTGGTATTAGGGCACAGTAAATTAATTTACTCCACCATAAGATATTACTGCTGGGAACAGTACTCTCTTATGGGAGAGTCATTTACTGTGCTGCAATGTATGTGCAGATGATGATGAGGACAGCAGCACTTTGAGCTGGGGCAGAGCAGCCGGTTTGGTGGGGGGTCATCCACATAGCTCCATAATTTTGGCACTCTCATACCCTACTCAGCCACTCCCGATGCCATGACCAACCCCCACCAAGTCTGCTGCCAAGCTGAGGCTGTTCTGCCCCAGATCAAAGTGTTGCTGTCCCAGGTGCACATGTAGATGCTGCACCCAGGAGCAGTATGCTCTCGAGCAAACTGCTCTGGAGTTTATCACATCACATTAATTGCATGTGTAGATGCACCCACTGGCAGTTACCAGAGTCACTGAAATATAATAAAGCCCTGACCCTTTCTACCTCACATTACACATATCCATATCCTTAGAGCTCTAGATTCAGGCAAAAAACCTGGTAGCACAGAACTATTCCAGTGGGAGTCAATCACCTCTTTGAAAAAAGATGATAATAAGGTTTTAAGATAATATTTGAAAGTAGGATGGAATTAACTTTTCTAAATGTATTGTGCAGACATACACTGAGCAACTAAAAACTATATTTCTTTGAGAATTACTATATTCACGAGAAAGCCAGTTCCTAGAAACTAGTTAGAATTTTAAACAAAGATTTTCAAAGCTTCCTAATAATGCTGGAAATTCAATTCCTGCTAAAATTGATGGCAATTACTACAGAGTAAATCAGCGTTTCAAAAAAATCCAACAGCCTCGAAGCCAGGTCTCAAATGTGAATAAAACTAGTAGTCACAAGCCCATGTTCTGCCTGTTTGAGGCAACCAAAGGAGACTTCATCACAACAGATTATGCAGAGGTTCTGCTGGGTTCCTATTTGGAGGGCAGAGGAAGGAGTTAATATAGCCCTCCCCTGGACATTGTATATTAATGCACAGATATGTGTTTATCCTCAAATCCCAGTTACACTACAATTTCAGAACCTTACCTTTTATTGACAATATTTAGCACCATTAGTTGTGCCTGTGACTTCATGACTAGAGATGTGATGTCTGCCTAAGACTGTTCACATTCTACAGCTGTGAGAAGAACAACTAGGCTGAAGCTGGGATAAGAAGGTAGAATCTGGCTGACAAGGATAGGCTTAAGCATCTATTTGCAAGACTGTCTCCCTCAGGTGGGGTTTAGATACACCGCAGCAGTGGTACCCATCACCCCGCGGAATGGATGAGCGGTGCCAGATCAGTCTGTGGGCTGGATTAAGTCCATGGGCCCAATCCTACTGTGTGATAACAGTGTGCCCAGGGCCCGAATCCACCACATGGTGATAGCCCACATAAAGCCCAATGCAGCCACATGTCAATGTCCTTCCCATGGCCCAGTGTAGCCACACAGGGGCTGGGTCTGATCTCTCCACATGGGGCCTAATCCAACTGCATGGGGCTTAAAAATTTGGCAGTTAATTGCCACTGCTCCCCTACCACCATATTTCTGGACCCAGGGGGAGCCCTGCAGGCTAGATGATATGGCTCCATGGGCTAGATTTGGCCTGCAGGCCAAGGATTGAGCATTCTTGTGCTGCAGTGTTCTTCTCTGGTCTTTCAACTGTTGGTCAGATTTGGAAGGGGAAAGAAGCAAAGGTCCTTTCCCAAACATTTAACCACCCATAGGTCCAAAATGAGGTGCTACTAAGTGTAGGGTTCTGTGATACTTTTCCTTATGCTTTGGTAGCAGTAGCTGAACAAGCAAAGCATTGACATGAATAAAGCACTTACTCTTTCAGACTGTCTGCCAGTAGCCATCACTATATCGGTTTATCCTTGCTTGACGTTTTCAAGGTTTTCTTCACTGAAAGTTTTCTTTAATGAAAGTTGAGATTCTATAGAGCAAAAATGACTACTCACTTGGAAAAAAATCATGTTGGGTCACTGACCCAGTGTAATCTACCTCAGTTTGAGCCTTATTGTGACCTACTAGCTGCTTTGGAATGACTGCACAATACTAGGGCTACAAATACATACATTTTACTCTCTGGTTCCATTTGACCTACCTAACTCTTCAGTGACAGAACACTTGAACTTCTCTAGCTCTGACAACTCCTCAGATACCTTACCGTACCTTTCTCAAATTGAAATTAAAGCAAGAGAAAATGTACAATGATAATCAAGGCAGTGTGACTATAAAAGGCCACTACTACACTCCACCATGGCTAGAAACCAAAGCATAGCAAAACAATCTGAAAGCCTGAAATGATGCAAGAAGTATTTGGAATGACATGAATCTCTACCTTGAGTTGTTCTTGGGATAGATTCCACTAAAACAATGTTCTAGTTGAAACGAGGGGAAAAAGAATGTGGCAAGCAGACCTTGGAGAATCAACCTGCACTTCCACCCCAGAGCCTGATCTTAGCACTCTGCTTCAGTTTGAAGAAGGGGCCATGCTGAGAGCTCTAGACAGAAGAAACAAATAACAGGAGCCCACTCTATCTTAGATTGTTAAGCACTGTGGAGAACTGTCCCATGAAGGGACTCATGTTGTATACGGCAGCTGGAACTGAGACTAAATGAAGAAGGTCTACTGAGTACCTTGTTTAAGAGGAAGTGCCCTATTTACTTAAATCGAAGATGAGGTGTCCCCACAACATTGGGGGAAGCCCCTTGTCTTGGATTTCAGTAAGAGATGGCGGGGGGCAGGCAGGCAGATGCTGCTGCCTCTACCCCTCTGCCTCTTTCCCTCTCCCCCTCCCCCTAGTTTTGTGTCTCTAGGATTGGCCTTCTTAGCCATCAGTGGGCTCATTTACAACCCTTTACCTGTGGAAGTGATAGTCCTTGATAGGGGGGATCGCCATCAACAATAAGTCTTTGCCCCCCTCCCATAGTTTCTACTCCTCTACCTGCCCCTGTCCACAGCACCAGGCTCCCTGCTCCCCACCCCCATCTTCCCTCACCCTGCAACCTCTGCCCCTGCCTGCCAAAGCCAGAGCAAAGGCAAGCATTAAGGTACAGCAGAGATGGCAGGGGCCTGAGGCTGCAAGAGAGACAGGCAGGAAAGCAGAGGCTGCAGGGGGAGACAGAGGCTGCGGGGGACTTAGATGGAGGGAGGGAGGGAGGGAATAGAGAATCAAAGCTGGAGGTGGGGAGCAGGCACATCAGGAAGCAAGTGATGGGGGCAGACTGGTAGCAGAAGGCAAAGTATGGGGGGCAAGGGTTAAGGGTCGAGCCGTTTGTCTCCCCTCCAGTAAGCCCTGCCTATAGGTAAAGCTGAGGGTTAGGGTGGTATGCTTAGCCCTTAGCATTATAGAAATTCTGGGGTACAAAGCACGTTATTGAACTAACAGGGAGTTAAAAATGACCGTCTTTGCAAGAGTGCATAAAAATGAGAGATACTGGATTAGTGTTGATTTAAAAAAAAAAGTACATATGTACTGTGCATGTCAAAAGTATCCACACTAGAAATGCTTATGCATGAAAAGACAGAAGTACACAGAACATTTTAACTTTCCATCTGACTGTAAAACGTGCAAACTCAAATCTGTATAAAATTACATTGTTTTTCTTGGCAACTCCATTTGATCTAAGGTAGTGCCCAACCTTTTCACTCTATGGGCCAGAGTGGTGCCTAGTCCATGGCCTGAATCCAACCAGTAGTCTCAGTTTGACATGCAGGGGGAGCCTGCTCTCAATCCATCTGTGTGGAGGGAGGGGGCATGGCCCAGTCCCAATCTGCCCCTGCAGGGCTTGGGAATTTGGCAGTGGGGGAGGGGTGGCAGTATTCATTGCCACTGCTTCCCCATCCCCAAATTTCCTGACCTGTGGGGAGCCCCACAGGCCAGATGCCATGGCTCCAAAGGCCAGGTCTGGCCTACAGGCTGGGGGCTGAGCACACCTGGCCTTAGGCTAAGCTCAAAGTGCATGAGCCAGAGGTCCTTCTGGCCTTTAGGAAAAAAAGCCTTTTCCTTCATTTCCAGTATTAGCTGTGGGCTTAAGCCATATACTTTTAGTATACTTTCTAGTCTTCCCATTCATGCAATCTTCTATTTCTTACTCATGCAACACTATATGATTTTAATGTATGTTACATATATGCAAGCTCTAAAGGTTCAAGCCTTTGTTTAAAAGCCAGAGAGATGCCTTGAGACCACTCAAAAATTGGAACGACTTTGGCAACCAGTTTATGAAATAGTTTCATGATGGGCACTACAGTCATGTTCTGGGATCTTGCCTGGCTTCCAATAAGTTAACAAGAGGAATTCTGGCAAACTACACTAAACTTAGTGCATAGGATAATTAAATATAGTCACTTACATCAATGTAAAGCGAGTATAAAACACTACTGAAGACGAATGACAATATTCAACACTTATACTAATGACTGCACAAGAAGCAGGACAACTGAGAATCAGGCTCAAGGTCTTGATATCAGTTTTCCAGCTGTAAAGTATTTTGGGACTTAGTTACCTGTAAGACAACAACACTAGCTGGTCCACACCACTGCAACAAAGGCCTTTGAACTGGAGGTCCCTCACTGAAAATGGGAGAGAACAGCTTTCTGAAGGCATTAAGGCTTGTTCCCTCCTCCTTCTGTCACAGTCTGGATTTGTTAGTCTTTTGGTTATCTTGCAATGCCCATCTCCCCCACCCAGCTTTCTGAGAAGGGATGAGCTGAACAGGCTTGTGTTTGTTAATGTGGATACTTCTGTCATGGTGAGATAAAGAGTCCTGTATACTGTGTTAAGTACCTTAGATGTCATGTACCAAAAGCAGACAATGATTACCACATATTTTTCTAATCAATCTAAATAAAATAGATGTGAAATATGGTATTATATTAATCCTTCCCAATCAAAGACACTTAATAATACTTAGTGGGTTTTTTAAAAAATGATTTCAAAACATTCTACAAAAATAAAAATGCAAGTGGAGGAACTGAGGAACAGATTGTATATGTCCAACCCATATGGAGCAGCATTAGTATTTGGAGTAGACTTTCAATGTCCCAGCTTCATCATCTCAGAAAAGGGAACGTTGTTCTTTCTTCTCACAGACATTAATATGATGGATTACATACTTTTTAAAGACAATGTGTTTTATGAGGCAACTTCTATCTTAAAAGGTCCTAGAGAAGATGATGAGTGCTAAAGACTTCTAAGAGAAAAACTAATGTCTGCAGTGACTTGTTATACAAGTACTGGACTGGTTACTGCAGAGTCCTTCAGTTGTAGCAGGGCTGCTTTAAATGAATGCAAATTTGATGAGTGGCAGAGGCAGTCTTTGGCCCACAGCTGTTTTTAATGAAAACAAACAGCTCCCAGGTCAAAACACCAAGTTTCTTGCTTTTAAGGGTGCTGCTCCAGAACATGCGTCAAAATACAGTTAGCTACTTCCCATCCGTCTTTATAGGATGCCTGAAAATACGTTTACCATAGCAACATCTACATGGGCAAGAAGCAGGTTTAAAAAAAGAAGAAAGAGCGAATGAGGAAAAACAATTCTGTAGCCTTTTTGTTCATAAAGGCAATGGGAGTTGGATTGGTCCCAAACACATTAGCCCATCCTGGGGCTTTTGTAAAAAGTAAAGAAGAAAGACAAGTGGAAAAACCTGGCTTGTGCCTGGATTCACATTCCACTGGGGGCAGAGGTTGAGGCTTGTGAAAAGTTTGGAGGGGGGGGGACCTTCGTAAAGGCGGATGCATGCGGTGTAATTTGCTTTCCTGTTGCTGCAGGCAATTTGCCTTGTTGTAGGAGCCCTCTGTGAGTACACAAAAAGGTGGTGCTTGGACAAGAAGGGAGAGCGTGTGTGTCCATGGAGGAACAGCTGCACAGCAATTCATAGGGCTCCAGGAGCTAGAAAAGGGGATACTGTACTTAGCATAAACACCCCCACCCTCCCCAACACACTTCTAAAATGCTCTGCCTTTAGAAGGACGTTGCATGCTTTAGCCCTTAAGTTACCTACGTTCTACACCACTGATTCTCAACCAGAGCCTTTCAACGGCATCACCAGGGGGCCACGCCATGTTGGCGCTATTAGGTGTGTCACTGTGATTCACAAGCTAAACTCAGAGATTTCCAATAGAGATCCATAAGTTTTAAATATATGCCAACCTGCCCTGGTCTCTGAAATCTCAGCCAACAGAAGAATGACTATTGTTTTTCCACAAAGAAGCCAAGTTCAAAAGAAGACCTGGCATTTCCAAGAGCCACCCAGAGCCTGATGGTTCTCAGCTGGGGAAGCTGAGGCAGCAAGAGAAGCCTCAAGATCCCTCCTGGCATGCCACGCTCTGGGGTGCACCTATGTGACCCACAAGATAAGCCCAGAAGTTCCCGGGGGGGGCAGGGAGGGCTGACCTGGGGTAGCCTTTCCCAGCTCTCTGCAACAGGGAAAGGGCTCTAAAGCCTACAAAAGGAGGGAAAACTAGGTGCTGGCGTTACCCAGAGGCCCTTCCAGCCAAAGAATTACAGAAAATGAGGCTTGGAAGGGGACCTCAGGAGGTCACATCTAGTCCAACCCCCTGCTCGCAGCAGGAGTGTCCCCAACGAGATCATCCCAGCCACAGCTTTGTCCACCCAGGTCTTACAAACCTCCAAGGGTGGATGGAGATGGAGCAGCCTGTTTCAGTGCTTCACACCCTCCTAGTGAGAAAGATGCAAAACAAGCAAACAAACAAAAAACCCCAAACTAACCTAAACTTATTTTGCTGCACCTGGACACCATGGTTCCTCAGTCTGCCATCTGCCCCTACTGACAACAGTTCAGCTCTATCCTCTTTGCAACCTCACCCCGCTTCAGGTAGCTGAAGGCTGCTATCGATCCCCCCTCACTCGGGCTCCTCTTCGCCAGTAACGAAGCCCAGTTCCCTCGGCCTCTCCGCGTCCCTCGCCGTTTTCACTGCCCTCCGCTGGACTCCCTCCAACTTGCCCGCAACATTTCTGCAGTGGGAGACCCCCGGACACCGGCCTCCACATGTGGCCTCACCAGTGCCGAAGAAGAAGCGCTTCCCTACAGCCCGGCGCACGGGAGCAATGGCTCAGCCCAGGTCCGGGGCGTTGCAGGACCCCCGGGGTCCGCGGCCGAGGCGGAGGCTCCAGGCTCTGCCCCGGCTGATGCTGCTGGCGGCCCCCGCCCGCTCGCCCGCGGCCCCGCTCACCTGCGCTCATGCCCCGGCGGCTGGCCGGCAAGGGGCGGCCGCCCTCCCTGCTACCGGCCCGGGCTCCGTCGCTGCTGCCACCGCCGCCCTCTCCGCGGCTGGCTACTCGGCGTCTCCTTCCCCGCCTCCCGCTCAGCTGGAGCTGCCTGGCCCGCTCCTCCCCCGTGTGCCGCCGGCCGGGCGCGGGGGGAGCCGGGCGCTACGTCTGGGCAGAAGGGACAGGGGAACGGGGCTTGGGGACAGCTGCTCAGACCCCTATAGCTTCCCCAGGCACCCCCTCACTGGCCCTCTTCCTCCCCTTACTCCTCACAGCCCCCCCAGGCAGTCCCCTCTGCCCCACACAGCCCCTCAATGCCCCTTTTCCTCCCCCCTGACTCCTCACTGACCCCCACCCTCTCAACACACATAGCCAGCCCCCCACTGGCCCCCTCTCTGGCCCTCCCAGCCCCAGGGAGTCTGGGCCCCACTGAACCAGACAACCCCCCACTGCCTACCCAGCATGAACAACATGTGCCCCTGGAGGCCGTGGGGGGCGGGGCACAGCCACCACTGGCAGGCAATGGCGGTGGTGCAGTGGCAGCAAGCGGGGAGTCCCTGTAGGCAGCCACACAGTGTTGGCAGTGTGGGTGGGAAGCACCGACTGACCATCAGCAATCACTGGCGGATGTCACCAGCAGCATTAGCAGCACTTTTCTCAGGGAGTGCACCGACAATCTCAGGGGGTGCGTGTGCACCCATGTGCATAAATGCTAGGGTGGCCATTCATCCGGTTTTATAGAAGACAGTCCCATTTTCTGGTCTTCTGTCCTCTATTGTTATGAAACTGGACGCCTTTATGTCCTCTATTTTTCACCACTTGGCACCCCCCTCAACCCCTGAACCACTGACACGACTGCAGCTGACTGCAGAAGCTCCCCACTAGGCCTGCCCCCACCACCGGCACTGCCGTGGCTGCCTGCGGGAACTTGCTGCTCCCCACCACCATGCCTCCACTGTCACCAACACTGTCACCACTTATGGGAGCTCACCATGCTCCTCCAGCCTCAGGAGGCACATGACGTTCATAGTTGCACTAAATGCAACTGTCCTCTATTCTTGAGGTACCTCAATGGCCACTCTACTAGACAGCCCCCCTGACTTGCCCAGACAGCTCCCTCACACCCCACTGACCACCAGGCAGCCCCTCACTGCCTTCCCAAGATAGTTCCCCCACTGATCCCCACTGATCCAGATAGCCCCTCACTGAACTCCCGCAAACAGCCCGCCCAATCAACTCAGATGACCCCTCACTGACCTGCTCCACCAGACTTTAAACTAAACCCGCCAGGGGATGAGGGGACTAATGCCACTGCTGGCCCACTGAGCTGCCCTTGCAAAGCCAGCAGGCCAAGGCACATAAGGGATCCCACCCCAGCCCCAGCCCTGGAACAAAATGTAGGCATGGCAAGAGCCCCCAACAGGACACTTGTATGTCTACACACAAATGCCAGGAGCCTGGGAATAACCAGGAGGAACTTGTTTTCCTGCTAAATGCAAAAAACTATGATGTCATTGGGATAACGGAGACCTGGTGGGACTCTGCCCATGACTGGACCATGGGTATAGATGGCTATGCCCTGTACAGGAGGGATTGAGTGCACAAAAAGGGCGGGGGTGTAGTTCTCTCTGTCAAGGAAAGCTACGCATTCCTGCAAGCCGACATTGGCACCCAGGGTGGACAACTTGAGACCCTCTAGGTTAAAATCCATAGGGAGCATGGCACAGGGGATACTATGGTGGGAGTCTACTACTCACCCCATGCCCAGGGTCAAGACTTTGACAAGGAGTTCACCAGGGAATTGGCTGAGGCCATGTGATCCCAGGGTATGGTTGCCATGGGAGACTTTAACTACCCAGTCATCTTGTGGGTGACCTCTGTCTGACACAGGAAGTCTACAGGCCAACAAGAGGTAAAGCGCTGCTTGACCTCATACTGGTAACTGGGGACAACCTAATCAGCAACCTAACAATCAAAGGGAAGCTGGGTGACTGTGACTATGACCTGATTACCACCTGCGGTAAAGCTGGCAAATCAGTCAATAATATAGAAGTCCTCAACTTCAGGAAAGCTGTCTTTGACAAGCTAAGGAGGCTTGTCAGAGAGGCCCTAAAAGGCCACAACCCAGTGGAGAGGGAAGTTCAGGACAAGTGGTTGCTCCTCAAGGGAGCAATCCTGGATGTGCAAGCAAAGTCTATCCTGTCTTGGAGGAAAGGCAGCAAAAAGGCACAGCATCCCCCTTGACTGTCCAGGGAACTGGCAGACCTCCTGCATCTTAAAAGGAAGATCTACAAAGGATGGAGGACTGAAACTGCCACCAAGGAGAATACTCTGCTCTGGTCCGGACTTGCAGAGAGCAAACCAGGAAGCCAAGGCTGTAATGGAACTCAAGCTAGCTACAAATATCAAGGACAATAAGAAGTCCTTATTTAGATATATGGGGAGCCGGAGGAAAAGCAAAGGCAACATTGGACCATTGCTAAACCAGATGAGGCAACTGACAACCAGTGCCCAGGAAAAAGCAAACTTACTAAATGGGTACCTTGCTTCAGTTTTTCATCAGTCTCATGGGACGGCCCTGCCCATTATGGGTCAGGGAGGCCCAGGTGAGGGAGATTCCTTTCCCTCCATCAAAGCTGACCTTGTGAAGGAACACCTTGACAGGCTGGATACCTTCAAGTCAGCTGGCCCTGATGGGTTACACCTAAGGGTACTCAGGGAGCTGGCAAGCATCATAGCTCAGCCCCTGGCATGGATCTTTGAGAGCTCTTGTTGCTCTAGTGAAGTGCCCGAAGATTGCCAATGTCGTGCCTATCTTCAAGAAAGAGAGGGAAGTAGATCCAGCAAACCACAGGTCCATCAGCCTGACCTCTATCCTGGGGAAGGTCTTGGAAAAGATTATCAAAGAGGCTATTCTTAACAAACTAGCTAATGGCAATATCCTGAGGGAGCCAATTGTTGTGGTGTGCTGTGACCTGTGGGGTCCCTCAAGGCGCTGTCCTGGGGTCTATACTATTTAACATCTTCATCATTGATGTGGACATTGGTGTCAGAAGTGGACTGGCCAAGTTTGCCAACAACACCAAACTCTGGGGTAAAGCATCCACACCTGAGGACAGGAAAGCAATCCAGGCTGACCTTGACAGGCTCATGAAATGGGCGGACGAGAACCTGATGGTGTTCAACACCGAAAAATGCAAGGATCTCCACCTTGGGAGGAAAAACCTGCAGCATGCTTATAGGCTTGGCAGTGCTACACTGGTTAGAACTACAGACGAAAGGGACTTGGGAGTCATGATTGACCACAAAATGAATGTGAGCCTTCAGTGTGATGCTGTGGCTAGTAAAGCAAGCAAAACTCTGGCTTGCATCCATAGATGCTTCTCAAGCAAATCCTGGGATGTCATTCTCCCATTGTCTTTGGCCTTGGTGAGGCTGCAGCTGGAGTACTGCATCCAGTTTTGGGCTCCACAATTCAAAAAGGATGTGGAGAAGCTTGAGAGGGTGCAGAGTAGAGCCACGTGCATGATCAGAGGTCAGGAAAACAGACCTTATGATGAGAGGCTGAGAGCCATGGGACTCTTCAGCCTGGAAAAGCGCAGGCTCAGGGGTAATCTGATGGCCACCTTTAAGTTTATCAGGGGGAACGTCTGTTCACCACAGCGCCCCAAGGAAAGACAAGATCAAATGGTCACAAACTCCATCGCGACCAATTCAGGCTGGACATAAGAAATAAATTCTTTATTGTCCGAGCCCCCAAGATCTGGAATAGACTGCCACCACAGGCAGTTCAAGCACCCACTTTGAACACCTTCAGATGCTTTTGGATGCTTTTCTTGCTGGGATCCCATGATCCCTGCTGACTTCCTGCCCCTGGGGCAGAGGGCTGGACTCCATGATCCTCTAGGGTCCCTTCTAGCCCAAATCTCTATGAAATCTATGAAATCACTGACTTCCCCAGACAGCCCCCCACAACCCTCCCAGACAGTCCCCCAATGACCCCCTCAGACATCCCCTTCTGTCCCTCATAACCCCCTGTAGCCTTCCCCAGACAACCCCAGCTGACCCCCACAGAGAGTCCTCACTGCCAGTTAATCCTCTGCCTTTACATTTATTCCACCTCCTCCCTTTTAAGTGTGTTTTATTCAATCAGTTTATTTTTAGATGTTCCAATCAAAGCAGTTGACACACTCAGTTTTGAGAGGCACAGGTTTTCCTAGGCCACAGATATCTCCTTTTTTGGTCGCCTAGGAAAGCTGGCACCTCTCTGAGGCACTTAGTGTCTCAGGTACCACCCTGTCCTCACTTGTGCCTGACCTCAGATGAACTCTCTCTCACAAATTCTGTCTTCAAAGTGATCAAAGCTGACCTCAGGGCACATAGGCAGATCCAAAATTTAGAAAAGGTGGATGCATATGGGGAGGTGCCTCAGCACATATAACAACACCTGTTTTTCTCCAGTTAAACATAAACTAGAGGCTTTCCTAACAAGCTAGCGGCCTAGAGCTGTATTATTCAGTTTAAGATTGAAGCAAAAACAGATACAACTTCTTTGGAATGAGTTAAAAACAGCCTGCAGGGCTGTGAAATAGGAGTTTCATTACTGGAAGCAGTGAACAGACTGCAGAACAAAGGATTTTCATAGTTTCATAGTTGGTAAGGTTGGAAGGGACCTAAGCAGATCATCAAGTCTGATCCCCTGCCATGGCAGGAAAAGTACTGTGGTCAAACGACCCCAGCAAGGTGTCTAACCTCCTCTTAAAGACTCCCAGGGTAGGAGCCAGCACCATTTCACTTGAAAGTTAGTTCTAGGTCCTAGCCTCCCTGACTGTGAAGTAGCACCTCCTGAGTGGAACATCAAGACCGTTACACAGAACAGAGGATTTTTCACACCTGTGGAGTTTAGAAAGGATCAGGTAGATTACAAAGTGCCATGAAGTCAACTGACTCCCTCAGCACTTCCTGAGTAGAAATGCTGTTGCCACTGCCAGATAGTTGGTTTTAAACTTTAGGTGGACCAGGAATCAATTGAAGGACGGTGTGGGTACACCGGTGCATGCTCCCATTCTGCCCCTCAATATTTCCAAACCAGCCCTTTCCTTTCCAAGATATCTCCATTAACATGACAGTTACTGCTCCACTTTTTCATAGGTTATCATGCCTGCTGCACCATTCATATGCCTTATCACTATATGCATAGATTCATAGATGTTAGGGTCGGAAGGGACCTCAATAGATCATCGAGTCCGACCACCTGCATAGGCAGGAAAGAGTGCTGGGTCTAGATGACCCCAGCTAGATGCATATCCAACCTCCTCCTGAAGACCCCCAGGGTAGGGGAGAACACCACCTCCCTTGGGAGCCCGTTCCAGACCTTGGCCACTCTAAATGTGAAGAAGTTCTTCCTAATGTCCAGTCTAAATCTGCTCTCTGCTAGCTTGTGGCCATTATTTCTTGTAACTCCCGGGGGCGCCTTGGTGAATAAAACCTCACCGATTCCCTTCTGTGCCCCTGTGATGAACTTATACGCAGCCACAAGGTCACCTCTCAACCTTCTCTTGTGGAGGCTAAAAAGGTCCAGGTTCTCTAGTCTCTCCTTGTAGGGTTTGGTCTGCAAGCCCTTCGCCGTACAAGTGGCCCTTCCCTGGACCCTCTCCAGGTTATCTGCATCCCTCTTGAAGTGCGGTGCATAGTTCTGGTCTGGCCCAGAGCAGCCCACCCTGATGTGCCACACCCCGCCTCTCTATGAAGTCATAATTGTGATTGGTTTGTCAGATGGCTGTAATTTTCCTGGGAATGGATTCATCCCAGAAATGTACAATTTAAAGACCAGGAATGGGGGGAAAAAAGAAAGAGTTGGTTGTGAGAAGCAAGGAAACAATGTTAGCATTGGAAATACATCAATTATAGTTTGTTTGACATTCATATTATTTTGTCACATGTGCCATAGAATGAAGTCCCCCTTTGTGAACATGGCCAGGAAAAGTAATTAGCTTCTGTTACAGCTGGCAGAGAGATTTGTTGATCTCCTGCTGTGTGGACTAATCCCAATTTTGTACAGAAAATTGATTTGTCTTGCTCTTTGGAGGCCATAAAATATTCCTTTAATGTCCCTGGTTGTCCTTTCCTCAGCACCTAATTCCATCCACCAAAATGGCTGTGCAATGTATGGCAAGCAAGTGACTGGCCATATATGTCAAAGGAAGTCCAGTGAATGTGCTCACCGTGGTCCCAGCTGTTTAACTAAAGCACTGAGGGTAAAATTAGAGAGGGAGAGTTAGCAAACAGTTAGGACATGCAGCTTCCCATCCTTTGCTAATATCAGAAGGCAGTTCACCCTCCTTCCTTGGATTTTGGCAGACTACTTTTCCTTGAGTGAGCAGCAGAGTTCCCTATCCTGGTTACACCTACTGTAAGCATTGTTAACATATGAGATCTTCCCTATCTGTGTAAAGCTAACCTAGAACTGATAAGGAAATGGCAAAATTATGACTCATATGGCTGTCTAGTAAGGGAATGGAAGGTTACCCAGCTAGAAAATAATATTAAAGGTAAGAAACTCAGGACTATTCTTTCTAATCCTTGATAGGAAGTATTAGTGAGGAAACCAGAAGTTTGTAATGGAGAGAGAACTTGCAGTAACACATCTATTTAGTTTATATTTGCCTTTTCATGATGCTTTCTGCATTAATTCCCATCTTCCATGCTGAGTGCATCCAAAGTGATAGAGTTCTTGAAAGGACCAGCTCTGACTAAGTCAATTCCAGTAGCTTCTAATTCTTTTATACTTCTGCTTTGTTGTAGCTTGAATCATCAGAAGAATTCTTCCAAGTTGTGAGCTATAGGAGGAGGGGAGGTCAGTTGCAACTCCCTACCATTGTACCACATTTTGATAAACACCATGGTCTGTCGTAAAGTGCAAAGGCATAGGAATCTGATTTAATACCAATCAATATAACTAGTGATGATTAAAATATATTTCTGGAATCCATACACTGTCAAATTAGCTTGATACAGAACTCTATTAGCAATTTTGCTACAAGTATTCCCAGAAGGGGCCAATCTTATTACAGCTTCTCCTTACTGGAAAAAAATAATATGATATAGAGCTGCTTTCCCTTGAGAGCCACTGATTTTTGCAAATTCACAGTATTAAAGGCAGTGGCACCAATTCCAGGATGGATGGGAAGACTTCTTTTGTCAGGTAAGTCCTTTTTTTTAAATATTGAGGTTAATTTTACAATGGGTTTAGTAGGAGGCTACATCAATATAAGGAGAGTCCATTGTATTACTGGGATAGTGAACAAGATAGCAAAATGTTTTTACGCTGTTGCTTATAGGTGAATGGAAAGGGAGCTAATAGCAACCTTTATATTTAGGTTACTTAACACTTTTGAGTATATGGTAAGAAGTTCTAGTACTACTGCTGTTAGCAACAGATTTTTGAAAATAGGCAAGAAAAAAAGAATCCCTGGAGCAAGAGAAGTCCATTTCTTTGTCCCATTAAATCTGTTCAGGTTGGCTGTGATATTTACTGTCGCACATTATATTGTGTATGCTATGTAGATCTATTAATTATGTTTAAACCAGCTCCTTTATCATTTTTTTGACATTAAACCAACCGCTTGATGTAAAAAAGCAAGGTTTCACTAGTGGCATTTTTGCTTCAACAAAAAAACCTTTCAGATTTTTTACTTTTATTATGGGGTAAAAAGCAATAATAATACACAGAATTATTGCATTTTGCTTTTAATAGTCCTCATTTACCTGAGAAGTCCTATGCATTTAAATGGGAAACTCAAGTGAAAAGGAAGATGTGTGATAAATTTTTGCAGGGTTCAGTTTTTCATTCATAATAAATGTGAGATAGTGCCAAACATGATGTGAATTGTTTCTGGAACATTTAGCGAACATGAGTTGTACCAGTCTAGTGTTTTCATATAGTACCTGCACAGATAGCTGAACAAAGAGGGTGGTCTTTGCAGGAGAGGAATTTTTGAACTGGCAATCCTAAAATATTGCATAGCTTCTGCAAAGACTGAGGTCATAGCATCACTTTGTCTTAGCCATGTAAACCTTATAATTAACACATCATATAATGAGGAGATTGAATATTAAGAAGATAAGACTGTATGTTAGGATGACATGAATCCTGTTTTCTAAGAAGCATTTTGAAAACTATAGACATATTAGAGACTTTGATCATTTATCTTTAAAAAATTCAAACTTACAAGTTGCTTCATGTGTCTGTGCATTATTTTGTTACTTAATAGGTTTTTTTCATAGTTTCATAGTACATAGGGTCGGAAGGGACCTGAACAGATCATCAAGTCTGACCCCCTGCCATGGACAAGATAGAGTACTGGGGTCAAATGACCCCGGCTAGGTGATTATCTAGCCTCCTTTTGAAGACCCCCAGGGTAGGAGTGAGCAGCACTTCCCTTGAAAGTTGGTTCCAGATCCTAGCCACCCTGACTGTGAAGTAGTGCCTCCTGATGTCTAGCCTGAATCTACTCTCTGTCAACTTATGGCTGTTATTCCTTGTTACTCCCAGTAGTGCTTGGGGGA
>JAGPOW010003648.1:6832635-6885613 GCA_030014935.1 Caiman crocodilus
CTGTGAAGTAGTGCCTCCTGATGTCTAGCCTGAATCTACTCTCTGTCAACTTATGGCTGTTATTCCTTGTTACTCCCAGTAGTGCTTGGGGGAACAGAGACTCTCCCATTGCCTGCTGGTCTCCATTGGCCAGTTTATAGACAGCCACCAGATCCCCTCTCAGCCTTCTCTTGTGGAGGCTGAACAGGTTGAGGCCCCCTAGCCTCTCCTCATAGGGCTTGCCCTGCTGCCCCGATCATGCAAGTGGCCCTCCTCTGGACCTTCTCCATGTTGTTCACATCCCTCCTGAAGTATGGTGACCAGAACTGGACACGGTACTCCAACTGTGAACTGACCAATGATCACCTCCTTGGACCTGCTTGTGATGCATCTGTGGATGCATGACAAGGTGCGGTTAGCCTTCCTGACAGCGTCCCCACATTGGAGGCCCATGTTCATCTTGGAGTCTATAATGACTCCAAGATCCTTTTGTGCCTCTGTGCTGATGAGAAGGGAGCTCCCCAGCCTGTAGGTATACTGCTGGTTCTTCCTCCCCAGGTGCAGTACCTTGCACTTGTCAGTATTGAATCGCATCTTATTCTCATCCACTCACCCCTGTAACCTGTCCAGATCCAATTGCAGCCTGTCCCTCCCTTCTGGCATGCTCACTTCTCCTCGCATCTTAGTGTCATCTGCGAATTTGAACAAAGTGCTTTTCACCTCCTTGTCCAAATCACTGATGAAGATGTTGAACAGTACGGGCCTGAGGACCGAGCCCTGGGGGACCCCACTGCCCACATCCCTCCAGGTCAAAAATGACCCATCCACCACCACTGTCTGAGTGCAGCCCTCCAGCCAGTTAGCAACCTATCTGACTGTGTAGGCATCGACACCACAATCTCCTCATTTTTTAATGAGAATGGGGTGAGAGACAGTGTCAGAGTCCTTCCTAAAGTCCAGAAAGACTACGTCCACTGAGACACTTACATCCAAGGATTTTGTGACCTGGTCATAGAAGGCCACCAGGTTGGTCTGACAGGACCTGCCTCTAATGAACCCATGTTGGTTGCCCCAGCTTGCCCCTTGCAAATGTGCACCTGGACAATTTTCTCAAAGAGCTTCCCAAGGACCAAGGTAAGACTAATGGACCTATAGTTTCCTGGGTCCTCCTTCCTCCCTTTTTTGAAAATGGGGACCACATTGGCCCTTTTCCAGTCCTCTGCACCTCGCCAGAGCACCACGAGTGCTTGTAAAATTGTGCCAGAGATCCCGCAATGACCTCTGCTAATTCCCTCAGCACTCTGGGGTGGAGATCGTCAGAACCTGCTGATTTGAACACATCCAGTCCCACCAGAAGTTCCCCAACTAGGTCCTCTCTGACCCTGGGCCTGGACATGCCTCCCCTGGGACCATCAGGGATCCTGGGGGGGGGATGATCTGGTCCGTGCTCAGAAAAATGGAGGCAAAGAAATTGTTAAATAGGTTTGCTTTGTCATCTGGTGAAACCACCAGATTTCCAAGCATCTCCTGCAGAAGCCCCATGTTACCCGGAACCTTCTTTTTACCCACTATGTATTTAAAAAAGGATTTCTTGTTATTCTCAATTCAGGTTGCTAGTCATTCGTATTAATTGCCTCCAAGTGTCTTAGAGTCAATAGACTGCTCTATTCCTTTCCTGGAGAACAACAAACTTCAGGTGAAATCTCCTTTAGTTCAGCTGGCTCTCAGAATTCAGACAACAGATTTTGTTGCTCTCTGTATGAGAGAGTGAAAAAAGTGTTCTTATACACTAGAAAATTATTGCAAAAATAATTCCTTTACTTTCCTGTCATTTCTGACCAGTTTGTTGATTTTTTGCAGGGAAGAGACTTTTCTATTCTGCTTAATCCTAATTCTGGTATAATATCAGATTCAACTTCAAGATACAAAGGTTGCATTAAAAAAAAGTTTTAGTTCTGAAAGTTCAATACTGGCATTGCCAATGGATAAAAACCACAGAAGTAGTTAATAGTTTGCAAATATCACTTCAACTCTCCTTTTGTTAAGAACAGTAACAAGCCTGTTATTTGAATAAGCAAAAAATATAGCTGTTAAATTATCCAGATATATTCCTTTAATATACCTTTCAAAAATGGAACACCTGGATGTTTCAAAATATGAAACATCCAGCCAAAGTAAAGAGGGTTCCCTATATATTCCTAACATTATATTTAGCAAGGTGAGTAAAATGTCCTCATTAAATTATAACTAAACATTTTATATGGCACTTTCTTTAGAAGAACAATAGAAGTTCACTCCTCTGTGCATTTATGGGTTTATTTGTTTGCAGAATGTGAAAGCTGTATGCCTATCTCTATTGGGAGAATTTGGTTTACAACCAGAAAAGTTATTTTGTTTCTGAAGGAATCTTTAGACTCTGAATAACATAGTAAAACATGGAAAACTTGTGGAAGGGTTCTAAATCCACTCCCTTTCCCCCTTTTTTTCTTCCAACCAGATTTCTGCTTCTCTCTTGGAATTGCCAAAATTGTTTAATGATACAAATTTTACAGTGCAGTGTATAGTACAGTTTTCCTCTGTGTTCCCTAACAAACTAAACAAAAATTATATTTGCATTTTTAGTCAGCTTATCACAAAGAGATGATTAGCCTTGCTAAGAACAAGTCCGCTATGAGGTTAATGCCTATAAATCCCTCAAAGCAATTGTGTATACAATGTATCATATTACAGGTATGACAGTGGTCCAAATGATGGCTATCATACTGAATTCTTGTAGAGTAGACAAGTTCTGTGTGTTTTGTAAATGCTTTTCATAGATTTGTATGACCTGCTTTTCAATTTGTAACTCAGTGGTCCACTGAGATCCATGCCCTGTCTGTGGGTCCTGCCCATAGATGTTAAAGCCAGGAAGGGACCGTTATGATAGGTCAGGGCTGGGCAAAATAAAGCCCGTGGGCCAGATCTGGCCTGTGATGCCATTCTATCTGGCTTGAGGGGCACCTAAATATTTTTGAAAATGAAAATGTATCTGTCCTTGGTTCCTGTCAAAAATGACAGGAAACAAGGGCAGTAGGACCCAGGGGAATCCTTGACAGGGTCCTGCAACAGCAGGGCTCACTAGGTCCCACCCCCACCAGCCAGAAGCACCAGCAGGGGCTTCTGGCCTAGGACCATGTGACTGCACCAACACAGGAACCTCCGGTAAGGGGGTTGGGGGAAGGGCAGGGAACGAACTGGTGCGGACTGTGGGGAAAAGCAGCCCCTCCTCTGCCCTGTGGCTGGTGCTCACTGCTGCAGCTGCTCACAGCCTCCATGGGGCTGTCCTGAGTAGGGACAGGAAGCCCCATGCAGGATGTGACTAGCTACAGTGTGGGGTGCCAGCCACGGGGCAGGGGAGGGGCCGCTTTTCCCCCACACTCAGCACCAGCTTGTAACCCAGCCCCGTGCCTGCTCTGGGCTTGCCCATCAGGGCTGTGCTGGCAGCAGTTGTTCCCCCCCCCCCGCCCGCTTGCCATGCTGGGTAGCATTTGCTTCTGCTACCTACCCAGAGCTCATGACACAGGGCCCACCTTGGCTGAGGGGGTGGGTTACAAGCTGGTGCTGAGCATGGAGGGGAAAAGTGGCCCATCCTCTGCCCCATGGTCAGCACCCTGTACTGCGGCCACTTGCATCCCTTGTGGGAATGCCTGTGCCTGCTCAGGACAGCCCTGCATGGGCTGCGAACAGCTGCAGCAGGGAGCACCAGCCCCAGGGCAGGGGAGGGGGCCACTTTTCCCTGTGCTTCACACCAGCTCCTTCTCTGCTGGTGAGAAGGGGGTCAGGGCTGTGCACTGCCTCCCGGCCTGTACCATGAGACTGGGGGGCACTGGGTGTGAATAGGCGCAGGATCACAGGGCCCACACCGGTGTCCTGGGGCCAGTGCCAGCAGGGTACAGAGCAGGGCAGAAGGAGTACAGGGTCCCATCTGGCAGGGGGGATCTGTGGAGCCAGGCCAGCTCCCCCCTCTCCCTTCTGGTACACCCCATCCTGGCTCCACAGACTGCTCCTGCCAGCCTGCACCATTCTCTAGGTCCCAGTGGTGCTGGCCCTGGGACATTGGTCCCAAGATGGTGAGCAGGGGGGAGAGAAGGGGCACCTGTCAAGGGGCAGGGCTACCCATGCAGCTCTCAACAGTTTACCAAAACTGGATAAGTGGTCCTCTGCGCAAAATAATTGCCCGCCTCTGTGATAGGCTGTGTCAGACAACATAAGACATTATAGTTCATGAGTTTTCAGCCAGTCATTCCTGTACCAAGTCCATGAACGTATGGCTGAGTTTGCCTAAATTAGAATCGTTGAGTTCTGCTGCCGACAATTTCTATTTTAATGTGAATTAGCCAAACATTTGCATTATGTGTATGCATATGTAATTTACATTAATTAGAATTTAAGATTGCATGAATCATGATGAGGAATAGAGACTTGTAGGGCCAAATTCCTTTCTTTTCCATCTGAACAGTCACTTTATAGGGATTGGGAAAACCTATTCAGAACATACTAGTTAGGCAAGATTGGTTTTATGATGTTGCAGTATGTAGGGCCATGCTGTGGAGTGTGCTAGTAAACGTAGGCATAGGATAAATTTAGATAAATATAGTCCTTCTTAAACAGAAGAAATTCTGGTATATCATGCTGCTGTTCTCCATGAAAAGAGCTGCTACTTGATGGAATCCCAAATGACAAACTTTAAATAGTTTGGATGGAATAAAGCAAAAGCAAAGAAACAAGGGCTCTAAACAGCTCATCTGGCTTTCCCACTGCCTTTGGCAGAACATAACCAACTGGTTCCAATTAATGCCTGCTGTTTATTTTATTAGTGCTGGACTATGTTATGTGTGATTTCATTGCTGCCTTGCACACATTTTCCTTGGGAAATTCCTTATAGATTTAGGTAATGGTAATTAGAGGTTCCTGGATTTCCAGTTGTGAGCTCTTTGGGGCACAGACTGTCATATATGTGTTTGAGAAGCCCACCATGGGAGCTACCATAATCAAACTAATAATTAAAATAATGATGAAGACCACGTGTAGGTTAGAAATCAAGTGGCTGTGGCTTTGACACAGTGAGAAACAGATTAACCAAATTATTGTACAGTTAGCATAGTCAGAACAAAGTCTGACAAAGATCTGAAGCATTTTTGCATAATAGCATAGATTACAATAGCTCCATTCAAAGGGTGTAAAGGACATAGTTCACTTCAACCTGAACATATTTTGAGTTTTTCAAGCCAAATTGAATCTACCTGGAAATACTGAAGAGGAATGGAAAAGAATGCTGAAAATCAGGTACAAATACTGGTGGAACTGCTAGAGGCATTTTTCAAAAGTGCCTTGGCACTGAACTTCCATTGAAATTAATGGGAATCAAGACCAGATTTAAAAAAAATATTTAAGTGCCTTTTGATGAGAATGTTGGCATAGGACAATAGAAAGTAATCTTGCAACAATTAATATCAGTATATGAATGTATTAGAGAAATGAAACCACCCATAGGAAAAGAGACTTACAAACAATCCAAATGATTCCAGTTAATTCATAATTGCACCTCCCCATTTGTTGCAGGGGAAAGGAAAAACATTTCTATCACTTCTTTTTAATTGAAATCTGCATGTGGACTGCTCTGAAATTACCTGTGCAGCAGCATGGTATCAGAAGTGTTTTATCTATAACTCTGGGACTAATAATTGATAAATTCGGGATTTTGAAAAGAAGCATGATCTGCTCACACTGAGTCTTAACAAGACTCACTGTGATCATCCCGTTTGAATACTGGTACAATAAAGATCCCAATAAATATAGCTAAGTTTTATGCTGAGTTTGACATGTAAGGAGAAGGTCAGATACCTGAAGGGTTGCCATAAACAGGGAAAATACCTCTCTCTCTTGTTGTAGAGAGTAGGATGTGGACCAATTGCTTGAAGTTGCAGCAAAGTAGGTTTAATTTGGATTTCAGGAAAAACTTCTTCACTGTTAGAACAGTGAGGCAGCGGAATAGGCTGCCTAGGGAAGCTGTGGATTTTCCATCACTGAAGGTGTTCAAGTGGTTGGACAGGCATTGGTCAGGGATGATCTGATGATCTAAGCACAGCATTGTTATGGGTATTTCCCATGCTTCTGAGTGGGCTCTGTGGATTGTTGCATGGAGCCAGGAGATAATTTTTTCCTCTCCTGCTGCTACATGTGTCAAGGTCATCTATTTCTTTTTCTTTTCTTTAGCCCTCCTCAGAGGCATTGGGTCTTGGCTGGATCCAAGGCTGGGGATTTTGAATGGCGTGTATCCTGCTGCAACTTAAACCCAGAGTTTCCTGACTCGGGAGGAACCTGAGTGGAGGAGCAATATGTGAGTAGGCGCGGGAGTGAGTTTATTAGCTCATGTTTATTAGTGCTGGACTATGTTATGTGTGATTTCATTGCTGCCTTGCACACATTTTCCTTGGGAAATTCCTTATAGATTTAGGGGTCAGGAAGAAATTTTACCTTGTAGTCAGATTGGTCTGAACAGTGTGTGTTTTTGCTTTCCTTTGAAGCAGAGGGCATGGACCTCTTCCTGGGATCTCTTGAGTATATTTTGTCGCAGGCTTACCTTTCAGAGCTTGGGTTGAGTCCCAGGCTTGAAATCCTGCTGTTTTGATTGGTAGAGCCCATCCACCAATCAGGAGGCATCAAGAGAAATAAAGTCACATCCCTTTTCTGAGGAGAGGGGGAGAGGAGCTCTCTCTGACCTGATTGAAGACTGCAAACTGTCAGGTCCAGAAGACTTCAGGGGTGGAGCCCTGGAGCATATGAAAAGAGCTGTGTGCCCAGCATGACAGAGATGCATTGGAGACAGAGAAGAGAGAAGAACAAGACTTGGAAGAGCTGAGGAGAGCTGCTCAGCAGGGTAAAGTAGTAGCCCAGAAAGAGCCCCTGAAGACTTCCATCAGTGGGGAGCAGCAGATGGCTCCAGTGGTTAGGCTGTCAGTGCCCAGCACAGCATACAGCATCCAGACCCAGGGAGCTGCATGAGGTGGCTTGGGTTTGCAACCTCTGGTGTGTGGTCAGAGACACGGTGCACAGGCCTGTGCATGGAGCAGGATCTTTGGAGCTGCTGGAGTGGCTCAGGTCTACAACCCCCGGCACAAGGCTGGGAGCTCAGTGCAGGAGGTGCTGCACAGAGGGTGAGAGATCCTGGGAGCCACTCAAGGTGGCTCGAGACAGCAGCTCAGTGCCGACAATGCTGCCCAGAGGGTCCGGGAGCAGACCAAGCCCTGGTGCTGCACAAGGCTGTCTGAGCCTCCAGCCCCTAGCACAAGGGCAAAGTGCCCACTACACGCAGCAGTGCATGCGGCCCTAAGCTAGGCCGGTAGCAGTAGAATTGGGGAGCAGGAAAGCCTGGTGGAGAACAGAGCTAGACCTGAAGAACGGGAGGCAACCCTGTGGGACTGTGGAGTAGTTAGTTACCCTGGAGAGAGGGTCCCAACGGGAGGGACGCCCCAGGGTTGCGAAGGGGTACCACATGGGCCACTCCTGGGTGATAGGGGGCAGCTTAGGAGTCTTTGGGATCTCCCTCTCCTTTTCTTTCCCCACCACTTTTCCTGTAGTGGTACCTGGGGAGTGGGGCCCCTGCCCTGGAGGGCACCCAGGTAGTTTAAGGATTGCTCTTTATATTTGTAGACTGTGCTTTATAGTTTATGTGAATAAGTTGAAGCTATAATTTGTATATTAATAGAGTTATAAGGTTGCCTGATCAATCTCCTTTGTTCTGGGTTGTTTTATTGTTCATCTGTATTTTTAAATAATAATTGGTTCTGTGCATGTGCGTGCATGCGTGTGTGTGTGTGTATATATGGTCTAGGGTTTATTATTTTGTAAATCTGTATATATAAATATATATAATTTATGTCCTTGCTCTTTAATGGTTTTGTTCTAATAATACATTTGTATATAGTTAAGTAATTGACTTTCTAGGCCTGACTCTATAGGGGACGGAGGTGGCCTCTGGGCTGTTTTGTTCCTCCGCAGCACACTTTCCTGCCAATACTTTCCTCAACTGGAGAGAAACCTACAAACCTATGTACACCTGGGCTACATTTTAACAATTTTTACAACAGCAGAACATTAGCCGTTGTAGTCCCCATGCTTTATCTGTGGTAGGTTAGGGTGTTATGTCTTGTGTTGTGTCAGGGTTGACTGTAGTTTTGCTTAGAGGTGAAACAACGGATATGTATAAGATTGTTTGGATCCTGCCTCTGGCAGGGGTTGAACTAAATAACCCCTCAAGGTCCCTTCCAGACTTGCAGCTCTGTAATTCTACAACTGTTATGGTACACAGACAAGATAAATTTTTAATGCTTGTATGCCATTATAGAAATATAAGCTAATGCATTGCCATCTCTGTAACAGAGGACAGGGCTGAATCCAAAGGTGAAAATTATGGATCCATACTGTTATATAAAGTTTTCCAAATTAAAACAATCCAATTGCCTTTTGAGAAGGAAAGATACAATAGCAATTATTTGAACTCCAAGCTTATGTTACAGAGGATATTCATTTGTGTGTAAATGATGGTTTCAATTTCAAAATCACTTTTATTATGCTTCATATATTTAGAAAAAGAATTGTGTCAACCATTGTGTGACTACTTTTCTGTTATTTAACAACATTACTTATCATACCTGAATCCTAAAACGTCCATTCTTCTGCTGAAAAAAAAACGCTGTCTGCTGCCCTCTGGTGTGGTAGAATAAACATACCTTAATAATGAAACTGTCATCCAAAACAGAATCTACTAAAACAACTCGTTTTCTAATTTAAAAGAAGTTTTCTAATTTAAAAAAAAATCAATCCTTATGCTGAGCAGCATGTCAGACATGCACATTGCAGGGAAAACAGCAACTATCACAATAATTCTCTTCTGTACTTTTTGAGTGTTACATGCTCTATATTAAGTCTCACTGTTTTGATCAAGCTTATTGAGTTGATACATCTTACTGAGTTGATACACTTTTCCTGGGTAATTTAGAGGAGTTAGGTTCTTTTCTCGTCCTGAATCATAAAGATGGTTAAGGCCAAACTTCCCCTCATTTACACTTGTGCAGTCCTGCTAACTTGTAGTATAGCGTGTAAACCTTAACTCTCCTTCTTTGCATGCTCGCACTCTGATCTAACTCCAGGATTGTAGATTATTCACTAAAAATAACATCTACTAGAATTTTACAAACATCCCAACATAATCACAAGTGAAAGAAAACAGGTCAATGTGATTTGGACTTCCCCAAACCATGGCCCAAATTCCTTAGGAGAGGTTGCCAAGAAAATTCAGATGCAAGGCAAAGTGACTAACATAGATTTGAAACAGATTTACACAGTAATATGCTATAGTCAGTGATGAGATGATACAATAATTTCTATTGATGCTAACATTAATCCATATATTATTTTTCTGGAGTATCGGCAGATTATTTGAACAGTGTCTTTAAACTAAATCCAAGAGTAAACTGAAACTCAAAGACACAAGGGTAAGTAGCACAAAGACAAATAAAATTCAAAATATTTTAACTGTTCACATTTAAGCTCAACATAAAATGAAACAATGATCATTCAGGGGAATGAGTTTGGGATCACTAGGGGCAGCCCCTTGGGAACATCTTTCTACATGCCATGATACACAAATATACAGATTTAGGCACATGCAAGAACTGAACGAAACCATTTCTAATACTATGATTAGTGCTGATCATCTCAGATGAAAAATTATACTTACAATCTGCCAGGGCTGTCCAACTTCAGAGTGGCTGGAGACTACATCTAGCACCTGTATTTAGCCCCAGGGCCCACACACCATGGAGGCTGCACACTGCAGGGTTGCCGCCCCCTGGACTGCCTCTACTGCATGGAATGTAGCAGTGGCAGTAGCATGCATTCCCCACCCCCTGGCTGCAGCAGCACAGCAACTCACCCCACAACTCCTCCTGTGTCTAAACCAGTGTGCTACCAGTTTAGTACCAGTTTAGCTACAGGTAGTTTAGCTACCAGTGTGCAGACTATGGCAGCCGAAACACAGATCCCCAAGTTCTGCCCACAACGCGACAGTGGGAGGCAGCCCACAGGCTCCTGCTCACCTCTTGAGAGCCACATGCAGGAGAGGAGCCACCAGTTGGCCAACCCTAATCCCTTCATATATAGATTTTGAGAGCTCCTTGGATACATGGCTGCCTGTGAACACAGGGGACTGAATTCAGTAGCCCAGGAGGCCCCTTCTAGTCCCATGTGCCTAATGTTAGCAATAAAATGGGTCCAGAAAGAAACAGCAATAATTATAGGCATGATGACTACGATTCTTGGGGAGATACTAGGCTGCCTCGTGGAGAGAGGCATCACACACTATTGTTAGCTTGTGTACAATTTCACAATGGGAGAGAAAATAATTCAGATGCTCCTATTTACCCACTTGAAACAGAAGAACATGGGGCCATTGCATCAAACTGAAAGACAATAAATTGTTAACTGGTAAGTAGATCTTTATTTGTAGCTATACATGTTGCTTTCAAAGAATACTGTTAAGTTCAATAGCACAAAATTATATATATGTACTATATAGAAGGCTAATAACAACCCCTATTTTACCTAATATTTTCCCTCTGTATTGGAGAACCCAAGCAGTCACTTCACATCCTTCATTCTTAAAGAAGATTTTTGCAGCACCATTTGAAGAACTTCAACACCTCCTTTAGACAAGAATTTTTGTAAATGATATCTTTTATTGGACCAACTGAATGGCTGGGATAGACTTAAACAACTGATACAAGCCTTGTTCCATCTGCTACTTAGCTGTGCTGTGTCTGCTTGTCTCCCAGAGACTTAAGGGTACTGTGATATCCAAAAGTTCGTCTAAGTCTATCTCAACTTTGCAGTTGGTCAAATTAAAGATGTTACCTATGAAATTTTTGCCTCTTGCATATGTCCTGGACCGTCAATGACTATAACACCACTTCAACAATGATTGACTTGAGATGCATCTGTGGATCTTTGTCATGCATCTACAGATGCATCAATTGGGTCAGGACAAGCTGGTCCTGATGATCTCCACCCCAGAGTGCTGAGGAAATTAGCAGAGGTCATTGTGGGACCCCTGGAACGACTTTACGAGCGCTCGTGGTGCTCTGGTGTGGTGCTAGAGGACTGGAAAAAGAGCAATGTGGTTCCCATTTTCAAAAAAGGGAGGAAGGAGGACCCGGAGAACTATAGGCCAGTTAGTCTTACCTCGATCCTGGGTCAGCTTTTTGAGAAAATTATCCTGGCTCATGTCCACGAGGGGCCAGCAGGGGAGATTATGCTTAGGGGCAACCAACATGGCTTAGAAGCAGGTCCTGTCAGGTCAACCTGGTGGCCTTCTATGACCAGATCACAAAATCCTTAGACGCAGGTATAGCAGTGGACGTAGTATTTCTAGATTTTAGGAAGGCCTTTGACACTGTCTTTCACCCCATCTTCATTAAAAAATTAAGGGACTGTGGTGTCGACACCTACACAGTCAATTGGGTCACTAACTGGCTGGAGAGCCACACTCAGAGAGTGGTGGTGGATGGGTCATTTTCAACCTAGAGGAATGTGGGCAGTGGGGTTCTACAGGGCTTGGTCCTTGGGCCCACACTGTTCAACATCTTCATCAGCGACTTGAACAAGGGGGTAAAAAGCACCCTATTCAAATTCGCAGACGACACTAAGATGTGGGGGGATGTGGGCACACTAGAAGGGAGGAATAAGCTGCAATCAGACCTAAACAGGTTACAGGGGTGGGCGGATGACAACAGGATGGGTTTCAACACTGACAAGTGCAGGTGCTGCACGTGGAGAGGAAGAACCAGCAGCATACCTACAGGCTGGGGAACTCCCTTCTCGTCAGTGCAGAGGCACAAAAAGATCTTGGAGTCATTATAGACTCCAAGATGAACATGGGCCAACAGTATGGGGACATAGACAGGAAGGCCAACCGTACCTTGTCATATATCCAAAATTGCATCTCAAGCAGGTCCAAGGAGGTGATCCTCCCCCTCTATGCGACACTGGTCAGGCCACAGTTGGAGTACTACATCCAGTTCTAGGTGCTGCACTTCAGGAGAGATGTGGACAACATGGAGAGGGTCCAGAGGAGGGCCACCCAGGGCTGCAGGAGGTGAGGACCCAACCCAGCCCCGTGCGGCTTGCTAGTCCGGCTTTGCACTGGAGCAGGTTGCAGGGGGCTGCAGGGTAGGCCCTACGAGGAGAGGCTAAGGGACCTAAACCTGTTCAGCCTCCACAAGAGAAGGCTGAGGGGGGATCTGGTGGCTATTTACAAACTAGTCAGAGGGGACCAGCAGGCATTCAGGGGGTCCACTCCCCCAAGTATTACCAGGAGTGACTAGAAATAATGGTCACAAGCTGGCAGAGGGTAGATTCAGACTAGACATCAGGAGGAGCTACTTCACTGTCAGGGCAGCTAGGATCTGGAACCAACTTCCAAGAGAACTGGTGCTGCCTCCTACCCTGGAGGTCTTTAAGAGGAGGCTAGATGAACATCTTGCTGGGGTCATTTGACCCCAGTACTCTTTCCTGCCATGGCAGGGGGTCTGACTTGATTTGTTCAGGTCCCTTCTGACCCTACCAACTATTAAACTATGAAACACTCCCAGTATGTTAGTCATTGCAGGAGGGAGAAAGCCCTTTGGTTAGAGAATTGTCTTTGATTTCAAATTTCATGAAACGATCATCTCTGGCTGAAGTAAGCTTTTTAGAATGATCACTCCCTCTTTCTTGTTTCCATTCTTTAGTAAAATGTTAGCAATATTCCACCAACTTCAAATTTTAAGAAAAGGATTCAAAGTGATTTTTTAAACTGTTAAATCACTTAATATGGTGTAATTTCCCACCTCCACTTCCCACAAACACTTATTCAGGTAAAAGATATAGGAGTTTTTTTTGTTTTGGTCACTTAAAGTCTGTCATACTAAAATAAATCCTACAATGGGAAGTTTGGAGTGGTATAACCAGTAAAACTTTCCCATTTAGACTGGGTCTTAAAAGGATAGACAGAAGTGAGAAAAGTAATGTGTAACCAAAGTAGTTCTGTGTCATTATAAAAGTTAACTTACATCAAAATAGATTGCAGTATACTGACTAGGGGCATGTATATATTGATAAGACATTCAAGATTATGTTTTTTCCCCTCTTGTCCAGCCTACATCAGTTTACATTCTACTTAATTTACCTTCACCTCAGAAGAGCTCACTGTGCTGGAAGCAGAAGCATTTGAACTCGTTTTAGTGTCTGGTAACAGTACAAAGTAGGCAGAAAAGACAAAACGTCTTTCTTTCAAAGTTACCGAATATAGTGAAATAATTTTAAAGAATGTTAATGTACTAGCCAATTGCTTGTCCAGAATGGCAAGGCAGAGGGGGCTGGGATGGAGAGCCAACACCTAACGTCCCATGCTGCCACTGTTCTGCCTATTGCAGGGAGTGGGGTTGAGGGGGGCTTCAGCTCCCCCACCCTCTATTCAGTACTCAACACAGCTTCAGAATCACAGCAGCACTCCCCCATGCTTGGAGCACTCTGATTGGCTGCTTCAGTCAGCCAATCAGAGTGCAAATAAAGCATTACAGACAGACAGACTTAGGCTTGTATAATATTTGAATTTATTGTCACCTCTTTCTTGCAAGCTTTTCTTTCAGAAGGCAACAAGAAAACAGCCCCTACTTATATACCATGCTAAGAATCTCTCCTTCCAATACTATGCAATACACCTTAGCAAGCACACTACAATTTGAAAAATAAGAGATATGAATAGGCCCTTGTCATTCCCCAAAAAGAAAAAAGAAAAGTGGAGATGATGGCCTCCACTAAGTATACTTTAATACAGGGACTGAAAAATGGCCATGCACTTAAGGCCATGTTCTTAATGAGCACTACCTACATTATTTCTAATAGTAGCCCTGTAACTGCAAGGAGATGAGTACCCCGGGAACTGGTCAGCATACATCATTTACTAGACTTTTAACAGCAGCTATTTTCATGGTTATTTCCCCTTCAGTGTTTCTGGCAATTTATTGTGCAGCTATATTTACAAAGCAGACCTGAAAGATGCTGAGCAGTTATATTTATTACAATGTAAACAGGCAAAATACTTGAACTGGCATTGTACTATGCTGTTAACCAAATTATACTTTTGCTTAATATACATGTAAGTAGAATACATGACATTACCTTTTGCTAACAGAAACATTTTTTCTCACTCAAATTATGCAACAAATCAGGAGCAGCAATATTCATTCTACAAGGGTAACAGTTTTGTAGCTGCATGCGTGCTTTATCCTTTTATCACCCAAACAGATTTTGTCCACACACCAGTTCTAAGCACTTTACTCTTCAATGGAACAGACCTAAAGGGAGAGCTCAAGTTTGTCCCAACGGGGGAAAGAGGGAAAAAAAATCCCTTAGCAGAGAATCATTTGGCTTTTCCTAGACCTCTCATCCTCCAGCCCATGTTTTATACATGGAAGCTTGTCTGTATTCAACCACTTTAAAGATTAAAATGTAATTTTGCTGTTAGAACATGGTGCAGTACAGAAGAGAAAAGGTGAAGAGGAAAGTTAAGAAAACAACCAAAGCGACACTGAGAACTCAGAAAAAGGAAGCTATAAAACAACTATTTAAAGAAATAAGCCATCAGTTTAAAACCTCTGTGTGTTGCTGCATTGCACAGAGATATGTTACTTAAGCCATAAGGTGACAATGTTGTCTTGCGTTAGACGTAATACAGAGAACTGCGAGTACCATCATGCCTGCGCCTTACAGTGAAAGTATGGCTTATGAGACCTCTACAACACACGGCAGGAAATCAGCAGATGTTCCTGACTTTATGAAAGCCATAAAGTGAAAGGGGTGTGTGTGGGAGGAGGTGGATGAAGAAAGAGAATTTCAGTTTCTTCACTCCGCTGCCCATGCCCACAGCTTTGCAGCAATAGCCCAAAATTCAACATGTACATATATTTTATAGAAAAAAAAAAAATATATATATATATATACACACATAGATCCATCTCTACAGAGAGATTTTCAGTTGTCTGTATTGAAATATTTGAAAGATGAAAACTTAAATTTTACAGTCAGAACAAGTTACCTATATTATCCTACAAGTGATCACATTCATATACAGAAAGGAAAACAGCAGTGAGTGCAGCCAGCCCTCTTCCTGAAGCTAGGGCTCCCGCAGACCCCCGCTAGATGCAATCAGGAAATGCCCAGGACATTTGTCTGTCACATTAAAAAAACATGAAGGTGAAGAAACGCCAGGAGTCCACTGTACCCAACACGTGGGCATGGAGGCACTCGAGCCCGTCAGTCCCACCGCAGTCGCCGATCGTCTTCGGCCTCCGGGGCCCCTCAGGCCTCTCTGCCGGTGTCCCCGCTGGGGTGCGTAGCTGCTTGGCGCGTGGCGGGGCGGGGCTGGGCCGGGCCGGGGCGGCGCTAGGACTCGTCGGGCTTGTCGGCGGGCGGCCCGCAGGGCTGCAGCATCTTCTCCATGAGGTTGAAGCGCACACGCGCCTTGCTCTCGTTCTCGGCGATAGCGAAGTAGTTGAGCAGGTCGAAGTGGCCCATGTAGGAGCAGTAGGAGTCGCGGTGCTGGTTCACCAGCCACTCCCACTTGGTGGTGTCGGCGTGGCCCGTCCCGATGTACTTGGACTGCAAGTGCTCCAACTGGCTGTGGATCGTGTAGCGGTCCGTCATGGCGGCTGCCTTCCCCACAGCTCCGCTCCGCACCGCGCTCCGGCTCCCGCACAAAACGCTGGCAGGATATGACACCCCGTCGGCGAACGGCCGCTTCCGAGGTCACGGAGACCTTGTTTGAGTCTTGCGCACGCGCGCTGGTTCCGACGTGCTGCTGTCCAGGTGCATGACGGGACCGCGCGGGCTGAGGAAAGAGTCGCCCCCCCGCCCCCATGTTTGGAAGGTGCATGCGCACATCGGCTAAGCTTGCAGCATACCGGGAAGTGTAGTGGCAAGGCGCCACCACCGTTGCGCGGACGAAAGGGATCGAACGGGGAGGGGGAGGGGGAGGGGGAGGGGAGCGTGGATGAAAATGAGGCTCCGACCTTAACCAGAAGGAAAGCTTCGCACGAGGAATAGGGGCTATATGTTCTCGCGCATGCGCCGTGCTAACGGTGGGGGGATGTGCGATGGGCGGGACCTGGCTGTACCCCCAGCCAGGGGTCTGCAAAAGGGGGGGGTTGTAAGGAAGCTAGCAAAGAAAAACATTTCCAACTATTTAGTTGGTTTAATACAAGAGGTTGCGTGTACCCAAACAATCTTGTCTGCCAACGTTGGTGTTGTGTAGGGGGTGCACATGGGTGTACATGCATCCCCTGAAATTGGCAGTGCACCCCCTGAAGAAACCACTGCCAGTGGCACCTGCAGGCAGCGGCTGCTCACCAACCCCCACGCCCACCCACCCAGCCACCCCCGGCAGCATCTGTGGGCTGTCGCTGATCACCACTGGCCACTGCCAGATCTGTTGTGGGTATCTGCGGGGGGTTGCCAACCACTGGTTAGCACTTGCTGTTGCCCTGCTTCGCCACTGACACTGCTGCCGCCACTTGTGGGAGCTCACCGCCACAGAGACGGCTGCTGCCTGTGGGTGGTCACCATGTCTCCCCAGCTTCCAGGGGCACACGTTGTTCATGTCTGCTGTGTTAGAAAGTGTGCGCAGAGAAAGGGGTTTCCTTTGTCAATACCTGAAGCACAGCCTGTACCTTCAGGGGCCCACAACTTCCCCCATAGTAACTAAGCATGACTGACAAGCTTAACAGCAGACATGTGCCTTATTTGGTAAAACTTTTTAAAACTTTATTTTGATTGGAGCTTATGCTGCAGGTGAAAGAAGAGTTACGTAGTACTAGTAATTTTCCGTTAAAGCTTTGCGCGTGCGAAAAGCTCATGTAACCAGAGAATATAAATACATGTGTGAGAGTGCAACCAGGGCCCCTCTGCCTTTCTAAGGTCGGGGGACCTTTGGCCGAATAAACTGGAAAGACCACACTCTCGTCTCCTGCTTATTTGAGTTTCAGCTGGGAAACGAGCCTTGTTGGGGTCAGGAGTATTCACAGGCATTCCTTTTCCAGGTTGGGAGCTTAAGCGAATAATTTCTCCAGCAGCTGACATCCTTAGACCAACGCTACTGCCAATAGCCTGGGAGAGGCATGCTTCTCTGCAGGGAGGGCCGAGGGAGTCCACTGATTTCATGGCTCTTTGTCATCTTCCTGATTCCTGATAATCTCTTTCTACTTCACAGGTGTGAACCACCCTCTAATCTTTTAATAGCCTCCAAATTTCACTGTTCAAACTATGGTTTCTTTTGCAGCATGGTTGTGTGCTAGCCCCTCCTGGGAGTGTCTCTCTTCTGCTTCACAGCCCTGTAGACTCTTTTAATCTTAGCTGAAAATCTGCACTCCAGCATGGTCCTGTTTACTTTAGGGGTAGAAGTGACTGACAGTGCAGCTTCAGAGGCACCATCAAGACACGCAAGAAGGCTAGATTTTGTTTTATGGATCTGAAAAAGAAATGTACCGTGAGCTCTAATAACTGCAGGCCCAATCCTTTGACCTTTTTTGCCTAGTTGGTTGTGTTTTTATTAACCTTGGTATATAGCCTAGCAAATCGGTGCACGTTCCGATTTCTCAAGCTGAAAAAATAGTCCTCACCCTCTAGCATGTTAGTAAAGCTTTTAGTTTCTCTTTAACTGAAGAAAAATGTGTGTTGTGTTATATATGTGTTGTGTGATGATGTGCCACTCTAGCTTTTCCCTCACTTCTCAAAATCTTAGAACTGCCTAGGTACATGTCACGCCTTGTCCTGCCCTTGATGCTGCAGGAGAAGCAGCAGTATGATCTCCCTGTTTTTCATGGGTCAGGGGTCTACCTGAGCACGGAAAGTGCTACAGAGGTAATAGACATTTGCCACAGTAAAGCAGTAATTGAATCTGCTAGCTTTTGACGTACCACCAATTTTTCTTTCATGTGACATAGTGAAGGGCATCAATGTCTGCTTGCTCAGCATTTGTGCTGCCATAAAACACATCATGGAAGCATAAATGAGATGTCTGGTGATATCTGTTTCCACCCTTTGAGTGGGGTCTCTTATCGAACCTACCATGTCGTTGGGATAGAGTTAGATCAGCTTTTGAATGCAAAGAGATGCAGGAAGTGTAAGTTATTGCATTGATGCTTCAGAGATCAGTTTGATGCTTTCATATTCAAGCCCAATGAGATCCCCACCAGGTTGCTGTGTCTATAAACCAAGAACATTAGGTGGCTAGTAGCTTTTTTTAAAAAAAACCAAACAAACCATAGAGGTCAAATTGCCTCAGTTTAAGGCGGGGGGAGCAATCTTTTTGGGTGGCATGCTACCAGGTAAGCCCTGTATGTTCCCTGAGCACTACTTTGATCCCCTTCCTCTGGCTGATCTGTTGTTCTGCTTTCTGCTCCCTACCTTGTTTTTTCTTCCTGTTCTGTTTTTTTTTCTGCTTATTGCTCCCTTTCCTGTCTGCTTTTGTGTTTCTTGATCCCTTCCTGACCTGCCATATGCTATGCACAGGCTGCCTGTGCCACCTATGGCACATGTGCTGTGGGTTGGACATCTCTGAGTTATGGCACCTAACAACAACATTTTAATTGAAAAACAAGGATTGTAACGCGGATTTGAACAACAAGGAATGCATAGCATTCTTTTTCCAATTGCATATCACACTACCAAGGGCATAAGCAAGCTTTGAGGTGAAGTTTCCCAATCACAGGCACTGGTTCTCATGGGAGGACTTCAGTCACCTTAACATCTGCTGGGAGGTCAATACAGCAGTGCACAGGCAATCTGGGAAGCTTTTGGAGAGTGTTGGGGACAGCTTTCTGATGCAAGTGTTGGAGAGGCCAACTAGGGGCCATGGTCTTCCTGACCTTCTGCTCACAAACTGGAAAATTTGTGGGGAATGTAGAAGTGCATGACAACTTGGGCAGCAGAAACCATAAGATGATTGAGTTCAGGATCCTGAGGAAAGGAAAGAAGCAGAGCAGCAAAATAAGGACCCAGGACTTAAGAAAAGCAAACCTTGACTCATTCAGGAAACTGATGGGCAAGAGACCAGTCTGTGGGGAAGAGGAGTCCAGGAAAGTTGGTTGTATTTTAAAGACACCTTACTGAGGGCACAGAAACAAACCATTCTGATGTGTAGGAAAACTAGCAAGTATGGTAGAAGACGAGTTTGACTTAGTAGGGAACTCTTCAGTGAGCTAAAACACAAAAAGGAAGCTTACAGGAAGTGGAAATTTAGACAAATAACTAGGGAGGAGTACAAGAGTATCACTCGCACGTGCAACCATGAAATCAGGAAGACCAAAGTACAGTTGGAGTTGTAGCTAGCAAGCGATGTGATGGGTAGCAGGAAGGGTTTGTACAAGTATGTCAGCAGCAAGAAGCAGATCAGGGAAATTGTGGGTCCTTTACCGAATGGGAGAGGTAACCTAGTGACATGATGTGGAAAATGCTGAAGTACTCAATACCTTTTTTCAACTCAGTCTTCACAGGCAACATCAGTTCCCAGACTACTGCACCTAACAGCACAGTTTGGAAAGGAAGTGAGCAGAAGACAGGTTAAGAACAATTTAGAAAAGCTGGATGTATACAGGTCCCTGGGGCTGGAAATGATGCATCCAAGGATGCTAAGGGACATGACCAATGTGATGGCAGAGCTGCTGGCCGTTATTTTTGAAAACTCAGTGGCAATTGAGATAGGTGCTATGTTCACCTGTGGTCCGGGACCTATCTCCAGGGAGCTATAGACCAGTCAACCTCACCTCAGTCCCTGGAAAAATCATGGAGCAAATCCTCAAGGAATCTATTTCTAAACACTTGGCAGAGAAGAAGGTAATTAGGAACAGTCAGCATCGATTCACCATGCCTGACCAACGTGATTGCCTTCTGTGGTGAGATGATTGGCTCTGCTGATGGGAGATCAGCAAACACGATATACCTTGAGTTTAGCAAGGCTTTTGATAGGTCTCCTGTATCATTCTTGCAGGCAAGCTAAGGAAGTACAGGTTGGATGGATGGACTGCAAGGTAGATAGAAAACTGGCTGGATTGTTGGGCTCAAAGGGCAGTAATCAATGGCTCAACATCTAGTTGGCAGCTGCTCTTAAGTGGAGTTCTTTAGGGATCAGTCTTGGGGCTGGTTTTGTTCAATATCTTCATCAGTGATCTGAAGGATGGCCTGGAGTACACTTTCAGCAAGTATGCAGGTGACACCAAGCTGGGAGGGAGCAGTAGAGACATTAGAGGGTAGAACCAGGATACAGAGAGACATAAACAAATTGGAGGATTGAACCAAAAGAAATCTCATGAGGTTCAATAAGGACAAGAGCAAAATCCTGCATTTAGGATGGAATAATCCCATGCACTGCTACAGCCTGGGGACTGACTGGCAAAGCCGCAGCTCTGCAGACAAGGACCTGGGGTTACAGTACACAATAAGCTGAATATGAGTCAACAGTGTGTCCTTGTGAAGAAGGTTAACAGCATACTGAGATGCATTAGTAGGATCGTTGACAGCAGATCCAGGGAAGTGATTATTCCCCTCTCTTTGGCACTGGTAAGGCCACATCTGGGGTACTGTATCCGGTTTTGGGGAACCCACTACAGAAAGGAGAGAGGCTAGTGGACCCCACTACAAATTGGAGAGAGGCTAGTGGAGGCAGTGAAAATGGTTAGGGGGCTAAGGAACAGGACTTCTTAGGAGAAACTAAAGGAACTGGGCTTATTTAGTCTGGAGAAGAGAAAACTGAGAAGGGATTTAATAGCAGCCTTTAACTACCTGAAGGGTGATTCCAAAGACAGTGGGCAAAATATGGCCCATGGGCCAAATCTGGCCCTCCAGGCCATTCTGTCTGACCTGTGGAGCCCCTCTAAAATTTAGACAGTTGTTACCCACCGGTGGCTGCCTGGCTGAAAGCGAATGAGGTGCCAACCGCACTGTAAACTCTGCTTGGAGATTGCTGGTAATTCAGGATCTCACGCACCTAAATCAACTGTTCAGTCTTTGTAGTGAACACAGAGCTCTTATTGACCTTAGTGATATTGAATCAAGCTTTAAGTGGCTTTGTAAAGTGAAGATGTGGATCTGATAATGCAGTTGTTACCCATTTCATCTGTTGGAGAGTTAAGTTAGCAAATGATCAAAAAAGCAAGCAATGAAATATCCAGGGAATTTTGTGTGCTAAGTTATTTCTATTATTGTGGATCCTTGGTGGAGAGAGGGGAGTGTGGTCCCTGTCCTTATTTGTAAAGGACACCATATAAATTATGTAGCATAACTAGTGGGTTGTTGCTCTAAAGCTGGCACTGTAAACTGCAGCTTATGCCAGTATGTGAACTGATCTTTTTATAAACAGATCTGCTTTATACATAGCCGGCACAGGAAGTCTCACATTGATGGAGCTGAACTGTGAGAGAGCCCTGCAGTGGCAGCTGGAAATGAAGCAGTGACATTTTCTTGTCAGCAGTTCTGTTTTCTGGTCATTTCCTCTGTGAAAAGGCACTGCCCCCTTTTTGTTATGGATATGTTAAAAAATTGCTACATGAAGGAAACGATAGAAAAGAGCACAGGACTGAGGCACAATCCAAATATTACCCAGAAAACGTTTAATTTAACTGGTTACAAATGAATGGGTTGAACTACTCTATATACACCACTCTGCTCGGAAAGATTCAAAAAAACTAAAAGTGGATGCTAGGTGAGGAGCAGGCTGTGTTGGTTGCACTTGGATGAGAAAGTTTGTACAGGGACTTATTGTACTCTGCACAGTTGTACCGACTGCTGATAATCCCCATGTTTTGGCCTGGTCTCCAGTATTTAAGGAACTATGCTTAGAATTGTTTAATGTGTTTGCAAATGAACCACTTTGACCAATATGGGCATCACCAAGTAGAGTTATGAACATTATTTTTTTTAAAGCAGTTCTAGCCTAGGTTATGACTGTGGCATTTTTTAATGTGTGAGTATCATCTAGTTTGGCCTTAGCAAAACCAGCCAGTGAAAAAGTGTTTTTATTGGATCCCGCTTTAGTCTAGTTTAAACCATTGCTAAACTAGATTTTTTGACAGCATAAATGTGAGTGAACATGAGCTTTATTAATTATATAAACACAATTACATTTTGCATAGTTTTTAGTTGCTTGTCTGTTGCAGGTGGGAAGTTGGAAGGGTACCACACAAGTGCAGTTGCTTCCAGGAATCTTCCTGTGGGCTGGGACGTATTGTGGACTGTGGTTTTTATGGCTGCGGACTGACAGTACAATTAAACAGATATCAACGTAGGGGAGAAAGAATTTCCCAGTCATGCAGACATGACAATTGATCACAGCTGCTGCATGTGTGCTCCTGTCCTATAGTAAGTGAGGCTTGGGGCAGGTACAACAGGTACAAATGAAGTAGCTGCTGAATTACCACAGGTTAGCTTCCATGTACTGTGGGACAGAGTAGATGTACCAAACAATTAAAGCAAATGTATTATTTATTAACTGACTGCCTGAATCTGGGAAAATCTCTTCCATGCCAAACACAGTGGTCACTCATTATAACGACCACGCCAAGTACCAACAAAATTAGTTGCTTAACAGAGGTCATGAGTAAAAGTGCAGCAGGAATCTGTTGGAACATATTCCTGAAACGGGTTGCCCAATAGCCTTGTTTCGCCATAAGATTGTTTATGCAATTGTGCAGTTTAAAACTTTTACCAATTCCTGCATTCTTTCCCTGGGCCTGAGTTTGCAGTCCTTATGCACAGAAGTAGCGCAGCTTACTGACAACATTGCTGGGGCTTGCACTGGAAGGTGTTGGGGACGATCTAATTCAGAGGTTGGCAGTGTTTTGGAATAGGAGACCCACTTTAACAGAGCTTACCTCCAAGTGCAGGCAGCTTCCAACCCAGTGTGCATTGCCTCCCCCTACTCTCCCACATTGCTGAAAGACCGCAGAAGCCCCCACAGCTCTGTGGACCAGATAAAAGGCTCCATAGGCTAGCTCTAGCCTGCAAGCCATAGGTTGGTGACCCATATCTAATTGAAGTTCAAAGCTGAAAGTCTTTGTGTTTTACAAGAAAATACTGCTTTGAAATATTCAAGAGCAAAATAGGAGGGGAAGGCATCTCCCTGGCTATGAAGGAAGACTTGATTATTTTTGCAAAAGGACACCTATATGTAAGACAGAGATGCATCAGGGACACTCAGTAATATTTGACAGATGTCTTTCAGGATCCAGAGTTTGTCTTCCTTCAGGCATTTTACAAGTTCTGGATTAAGATTTATTGACTACAGTTTATCTGTCCACAGTGTAGAAGGTACATTTGAAAAGCCGGTCTGCCTCTTACAGCTCCTGTAAGTACTGTTTGGATTAGACTGGGGCAATAATCAAAATCTATGATCTGAAAAGAAAAAAGTTTAAATCTGCATCTCAGTGTGACTGTTTGGCCTTGGTTCTGCAATCAGATGCACACAGGGGGATCTTGGTGCCCACCCACTTCCATCTGCAGAATCAGAGCTTTAGTAATAAACAAGTTACAGAAAAGGACGGGGTTCTTTTTCTATGTGTTTGGCTATCACTGAGCTGCAATTAGGTATGTGGTTTTGTGTTACTAAAACAATTCAGTGTTTCAAGATAATTAGCGCTTAACAATTAAATATTATTGTATGTAATTATGAAATATTACCATTTTATTTCTGCACCTGTATCCTGCTTGCTAGAGTCATTATGTTTTGATAAAAAAACACTGTGTGCAGTAAATGATGTTATTGGCAGGCACTGCAGAATATGTTGATTTAAACATTGAAAAAGGAAATACTTACAAATGTTGATAGGATCTGCTAAAATGCTTAAAAAAATAAAAAGCATATCGCTACCCATGCCCATAAAAGAGAAGAAAGATGCACTTGAAATGCGTGTAACTGGCCACTGGATGTCAGAATTGCAGTCTGCTTGAATTCAGTAATGGCTGTGACTGGTAGTGGCTGTTAACTTCCTGTCACAGTGTAGGTGATATGATGACTGGGTCAGCAGAGTAAGAGAGAGGTTATGCTTTTCCACATTGATATAAACTTGAATTTCTAAGCATCCCAATTGTCCTTCATTTTACTAAGACAGCCCACTTTCACTGTGTTAAAATGCACTCTTGAATCATAGGCTATTGTCCCAGAAAGAAGGGTGCCTGATACTTTTCATTTGTTATAGTCGTCATGTGTCAGGAAACATTAGAAAATGGACACTTCTCATTTTCTGCCTCACCCCGTAGAAATTGCTCCTTGCCATTCTATTTCAGTTTGTTGTCCTATTGATACATTAACACAAAGATTTAGTAATATCAAACTGCTTGTGATTATTTTAATCCAAAAAAGAAGGCAAATATAGAATAATGTGGGGTGAAGAATTCACATTTTTATACAGAAAAGGGGTCAGAATGGTGTTAGACCTGAGGATGGGCATTTGATGCCCAAAACCGTGTTCAACCGTGTTTCCAGCTGTACAGTTAATCAAGTAAAAGATGTCACAAAACATCCTTGCTTCTTTGTGGAAAATGCACTGCATAGCAAATGTTTACACAGTCATCTCAGAAGTAGGCCCCTTCTACTCTAAACTAAAAACATCTTTCAGTAATTACTTTCACAGTCCTTTTTCAGCTCTTAGATATTCTAGGCCAGTATAATCTATTGCTTGTTAATTTCACAGCCTTTTTTTTCTTATTCCCCAGATGTCTTCTGGTGTGATGTGTACATTGTACAAGCTGTATCCTACGTATACAATTGGCCAAATGCTGTGATGGCTTTCAACCAGTGTAACCTCAGATGTTGTATACTTTGGCTTAGTGAGTACGAGCTGGAAGATCATTTTACTACTTTGCTAAAAAAAATTCACTCTAAAGTTCTTTCTACAAACTGACACCTCTCTTACTTTTTTTCCCTTCCCCACCCCCATTGGACAGATATGATTTAGGTCATAGTACCCATTCTTGTTATCCAGTCCTTGATTCTTTCACAATAACTGACTTGCTTGTGATATGCCTTAACAGCTAAACTGCTTTCAGTCTCTGAGTTATGATTCTGGTGGAACTGAGGGGGAGGAGGGGTGATCCAAGTGGGCATTCAAACATTATTTTCCAAAAAAATGTGCTCCAGTTAGTGTGTTGACTCTGTGATACAATGGTGCAAAAAGGATCCCATAACTTTCTGTAGAACAGATTTATGCTAGTGAGCCTTAGTATTTGTGAGGCATTGATCTGGAATATTGTACATGGCTTGGGTTATTCATGTTCAGTGAAAAAGAAAATAGAGCTGGAGTAGGGACTTGCGTAAGTTTAGTCTAACAGTCAAAAGAAGGTTACTCTGTTAGGGGCAATGAGGTTCCAATACAGCTTTCCAATACTTGTAATTGAGGTGATGGAGAGAAACATTTTTAAGATGAAGCTTGATAAGCTTGTGAAAAGAATTGTATGACGAAGTGTTTGTGATAGCAGGGGACTAGACTCAGTGACCCTGAAGATCCCTTTTAGTTCTGTGGTCCTAAAATCAAAGCTGCAGGCAGAGAGAAAATGAGGAAGAGTCAGGAGAAAAAGATTCTATTGTACGATGCCCTAGCACTTTAAGGGACGCATTTCAAGCAGTTATGTGTTTTAACTCAACCCGCACTAAAGTCTTTCACACAGATCTGGAATTTGCTGCCAAAAAGCTACATTGGCCTCACGCCCAGGACAAACACCATTCAGTACTGGACCACTGATAGGTTTACAGTGTGCTATCCCACTGTGCATTAGGACAATGACAGGATCTTTAAACATTGGACTAGCAAGATTCCCAGCTTATAGCCCTGGAAGGGCTTGAAGTACTGGTTTTAAACATCACAAGCCTTTTAAAGGCCACTTTTACAGATGTTTGAGATTTTTCTTGTCTTCCTCTGAAGCATATTTTGCTACGCTTATACACCTGATATTATCTATCACATAGCATGCATGGGATGATGTAGTGGGGATAAAGACCTTGATCCTGCTAGCTGCCCTCCTTAGCCTCCCTACCTCAGTCCACTGACTTCAGTGGGGCTCTATAGCAATAAAGGTCCATCCACACAGGGCAGAGATGGTTTGGGGGTGAGTGACAGGTTTAAAAAATATGATTAATACAATCATTCCACTCTCATGTTAACAAAACCTTTATAACCACTTCACTGACATTTTGTATTTCATGCACACACAAAAAATAAATATAGACCCTAAATTAGTAATCGGCACTAGATCCATTTAATTTGGAAAATGATTGCTAATCAATGTCCTTGTGCACAGGAGCAACTAAAAGAAGTTCACAACAGGGGTCATCAGCACAGCATTATCCCCAAAAGCTTGATAGAAGGCTTGGTCTGAATGTGGGGCAGGGAGAGGGGAAGGCACTTGTCCTGTACAAAAAGCTCATCAAAGGTACAGATGCAGGATAAAACATTCTTTCCTTTTCTTTTATGATCTGACCCCCGATGCTGCTTAATGTGGTTCTTTTCATATTTGTCTTCTTAAGTCTTGTCATATTTTAAATACTGATTTCACAAGAGTACTTTAAAATGCTTGCCACAAAGAAGTATATTTGGGGAAAAAATACTTAAAATATCTTTCATTTCAACTCTATTTCTGCAGTAGCAACTGAGTACAGTGGTATCATAATCTTTTTCTTGACAGAAACCTTAATGTCTTTATTTCACACAAGGGTAAAACCCATCTGTAAACATGTGGAGAGCAATAGATAAGACTTTTGAGTAAGGAAAAAGAAAAGATTTCAGTAGTACTGAAGAGATATCGCTGTCTGTGAGTAACTAAGGCAGTTGACCAAAACTGATGCTGATACGAATTTGATGCTGTCATGATGTATTGTACTTGTTCATGTTGCTGTAGAGTTTTGATCACTGTATTATTGTCGTAACTAACAACTATGGCTACAGAGGAACCAGTGTGGTTGATGACATCAGTGGATATTTAGGAACATCTAACCTCAGGATTAACTGAACACCAGGATACAACTGTTCCTTCTTTGAATTTTTTTGAAAATGGCATATCAGTAACCTAACCATTTTCAGGTTTGCACTTTTCTTGTTTGAAGTAAAATATTTTCATGACCTCCTTACACTAGTAAGTGTAAACATAAAAGAAGCATCCATGATACCAATGCTAGCCATAACTTGTTACGCACCCAAAAAGCGCACTACAGAAACATTTTTAAGTTGCAAAGTCAAGAGCACAAAAGCTGAGAATTGCCAGAGTAAGAACATCTGTGCAACCTTATTTCAGTCCTCTTGTACATAGCCATTAAGATAGCCTTTAAATACTTAGTCAGCCTTTTTCCACAGGACCCCTGCATCATTCTGTGTTCATTTAATGAGCAGCTATTCCATATTGCATTCCTCCTTGTTGTTCAGTAGCCCTTCCCCCCTACCCTTTTATTTATTGTACATTATTCAAACCTTTCTCTGGCGCTAGAATAAATAACTTCTTTCTGGGTTTTTCTGTGAGGCTCATCACTATAGTTATCTACATTTTCAGAAATATAAATTATTTTCCCAATATCCCTTTAAGATGAAGGGTTGATATTATCCCCATTTTACATGCATGGAATTGAAATGGGCATGTCGAAAATGTCTACTCATTTTGGGTGCTCAAACTGAGATGTGATTTTCTTCAACATACTCAGCATTATATAGAATGCTCAAAGTGCAGCTCTTTTTGACTTCATTTGAGGTTGTGAATGCTCAGTACTTCCGCAAACTGGACCCCACAATCTTGAATCGAGTACTCAAAAAATGACAGACACTTACTAATCATCTTCACTCAGTTGGTTAGAGCCTAGTGCTAATAGCACCAAGGTTACAAGTTTAATTCCTGGTTAGACTAGATGATCTCTTGAGGTTCTTTCCATCCTTACTTCTCTACAAAATGGTCTATCTGTGAAATGATGGTTTAAGGAACTTGCTTAGCATCTTCTAAGAATGTCCTGGTGCAGGCAGAGCTAGAATCAGGTTCTCCAACACAGGTTTCCCACCCCCGCTTGTCCAGGAGTGCACGCAGCAGCGGGAGCTGCCCTTCCCCTGTCCCAGTGTGCCCCCAAACAATCCACTTGTGGCTCTGTCCTGCACCCTACCCCAGCTTGGCAGTGTCTGTTGGTGCCCCTTCGCTTTGGACTCAGGGCAGTCTTCTCATTTGTGCCCCCCTTCCCATGGCACTGCTGCAGACTTCCAGCTTTTGCAATTCTGGGATCTACAAACAACCACCTGCTTTGGTACCAGACCCTTATTTGTCCCCAGACCAGGTCAACCTGTCCACTGAGGAGGCAGAGATCCTGAAGGTAAAGTATCTGACCATGTAGTGGAACAATGTATTCATAATGCATAACCACAAGGGAGCTTACTGACGCCCACATGAGTCAACAGCACAGCTGCCACATAGACCTCTGCCGCTGGAGCTAGCAGGGATTGATGACAGTGATATGTTGCAATCTTTTGTGGACTGGCACTGGAAAGGGGTGGTGGTTGGGAAATGCATTGCCCATGAGTTTCTCAGATATTTGCTGCCAGCAGAATAGTGGTGAGACTTGCTATTCCTGGGAACCATTCCAGGCTCTGAGGGACAGTGTGCTCTAGCTGGTACTGACTCTTTTGTGCAGTCTGTGTATGACCCCTTCTGCTCTATCTCTTCTGATCAAACCCTGTCCCAGTGCCATCTCTTTCTCACCTGGCTCCTTGTCTCATCCCTGTTCTCTTCACCAAGCAGTTTGTGTCTCTGCCCAAAAAATCCTAATTTCTCCTGAGTCCTAGCTCCTTGTCCCAGCCTCCTAGTGCAGCCAGTTCCAGTTGTTTCCCTTCTGGCCATTTAGCTGGTTTGTCTTCCCTTCCTCTTTCATCTCCTCTACATCAGCCAGTTCTCGTTCCCAACTGCTTGCCCTGTCACTGCATATCTCAACCCTCCCCTACAGCTCTTGATCCTATATCAGTCTCTTCCTGCCCATATTTCTCTCCATGGCTCCCAGTTTTCTTTCGCTCCAATTCTCATACCCATATTTCTTCCCCCACCATTCTGCTGATTCAGCACCAGTGTCAGTTTCCAGGATCCTTTCCCCAGTCCACCATGGACGCTTTATGCAGACCCCTCTTCATTTGAGGGGAAAAAGCACAGCTTCCTCTTTTGCAAAGAGAGAGACTCCCGGTTCTGATGTCTGGCCCAGGACCACAATTGCATGTGACGTCCTGCCCAGCCCTTATCAGTGTAGAAGGAATCTCTGGGGAATCTAGCAGGTAAAAATCAAAGACGCTTCAACTGAACATGTGTGACGTGTGTTTTTTTTTTTTTTCAAATGCTTATCAGTTGGTCAAATTAGCAGGCATTTTAAGAGGGACATCAACAAAAGTACAGCTCTGACACAAGGCTACACCTTTGCCAAAACTGAAGTCCATAATCTGAAGCATGAGTGGTCTAAAGAATAGTTCAGCATAAAATATTTTAACACTTTTTTTTCCCCAGTCTCATTCTTGGGAATGGATGAATTGTTTGTTCTGAAACTTTCCAAACATTTTACCCTGAGGCAAGCACAGAAAGGTTTCACCTAACTGGCTAACATTTGACACAAAGTTATAAGCAATTTAAAAACAGGGTCTTATAATGGGAAGCTTCAGGCAACCCGAATACTAAGCAATGATACCAGCTTGAATATTTTTGGTGTGTGCTTTGAGCTTGACAGAATTCTTGGTTTTGTGTTTGGTTTTGGTTTTGGTTTTTCTTTGGGTTTTTGGGGTTGTTGTTTTTTTTGAAGTGTTAGGGTATCTAAAGAGTGGTGAAGTGAAGGGTTTTTTTCTGCTTTAGATTTTATTTAAATGATCAATACCACCTCATAACCACCTTAAAAGTTATAACCCACTGATGAAGAATTTGGATATGTGCTATAGCTATAGGCAATTTGTATACAATATTATCAACAACAGACATTCAAAAATCATCAGCCAGACCCTCAAAATCATAAATTGACTTTAAATCAAGAAAAGTTATTTTAAATAATAATTTTGGATTCTTCCTATTTTCATTTTGTAATTTGAGCCTGTAGGTTTTACTGGGGTTATATTTACTTTTCTCATCAGCTGTGAGGGCTAGAAACCTGTATTTTTTTAGACAAAAATAAAGCTGAGATTTTGATACATTCAAATGGTAATGGAGCTGAGACTTTTTATACCAACTATTGTAAGATCTGGCATCACTGGAATGTGACCTTTGGACCAGATAGGTTGTTTAAGAAATATATGTGAAAAATAGTTCATTCTTGTATCCAGGTACAGCAGCTGTTTCATCCGCTGTTTCATCCAGCATTTAAGTCATTTAGCATTCTGGAAAAGTGTCTGGGGTACAGGCTTAAGAAGTTTGCAAACAACCACTGTGCTTATACTTTCTTCTTAATTACAAAAAGAAAGTGTGTGTGTTATGGGGGAGGGTGGCCTCTTAGGCTGCATCCAAATGTGTGTGGACATTTGATTCCCCAAGGACAACTAGTGGAGGTGCACTTTGTGCCACCTCTAATTGTCCTCAGGGAATGCCTGTGCCATGCAGCAAGTTACCCTGGGTGGGGGAGGGGAGGCTGAGGCCAGCATTGAGTTGGCCCCAGCAGCCTTACCTGGGGTCTGGGGACCTCCTGGGGCTGCAGTATTGGTGATCCTGCTGCAGTCTGCCCAGCAGTGGAGCATGGCTCCGGCCAGCCAGGCTCCAGCTTCAGGCATTGCATGCTGCCGCCATATACAGTTCTACTTTTTTCTCCATATTTTTTTGAACTGTTGAATATCCAGGGGTCAAAAAAACCAAAACCCTCCATGCTGCTCCTCTGCAGCATGAAGAACAGCGTACCACATGACCATACTCATTTGAACACAGCCTTATTCTGTTTATGGCATCATTGGGTTAAATATTGTACCTTACATGAATATTGGTGAAATTTGTCTGGAAGCAGAGGTCCAGTAGTGGCATGTATCATCACCAGCAATATACCTTTCTTTATTGTTCATGAAATGGAAAGAGATTTTTGTAGGTTCTCCCTTACTTCGTCTTTCTTTATCTAATGTTTTCTTCAGCACAGAGTCAGATCTGATAATGCTGTCACTAGAGGTTAAGAGCTTGCTTTTTCAAGTTACTGAGCCCACTGGAGGCAATCAACTGTGCCTACCAGCCAGCAGGATCCAGCCCTAAATGTAAGGAAGGACAAAATGTTAGTTTCAGACATGCCAGAAGCAAAGTCACTATTCCAAGACCAGAATTGGAGAGGGATTCCAATGCCAAAGTGTGTTTCAGTGTATCTGGCACACTCTTTTATGATAAAGCATTTTACTTGAATCTATGTAAAACTCTGAAAGGTAAAAAATTATTTCTTATTTTCTGGAAAAAAAAATCAAAGACAAAGAAATTATTTCATGTTGATCCTTATAATCAAGTGCCACTTGATTTATATAAATAGGGGGAAGTATACTTAAGTAGCAGCAGAAATGACTTTAGCAAAGTAAATTTAGTTCAAATGGCAAAGTGGTCATAAGCACTAATCAATCTATATAAATTCTGTGACAGTTTCTTTCTTTCCACACAATTGCAATCCTCTCTGTTGAAGTGAGGGTATCAGCCTCCTCTAAACTGCATTTGTCTCATTCTGTGCGCAGGTAAAGAAATACACAGTTCTTTCTATATATGGCTGCTTGCTACATTCATCATTGCTGAAGGGTTCTCTCTGAATGACTCTTTACAGCAGAACTGATGTGTACTGTCAACAGAGAAGAGAATCTTGCGCAGATTCCTGAGTCATATACTTATGTAATTTAAAGGATAAAATCTAGTTCCATGACTCACTTGCAGGATGGTATCATGGTCTCATATTCTCATATGTGTATACACACACACACACACACACACTCACTATTAACCTTGGAGCAGCAATCAATGTTAATTACAGTATGAATCATTTCAGTGACATGTTATTTCAAAAATGTTCCTCTGCCCAAACATCTATGAAACAATCAATGAGTTATGGTTCTAGGTATGGACTGTAGTCATGCAGGTAGAGAAAAGCTGTAGTCTCCTCTGTCCTTGTCCAGTATATTGTCTCCAACAAAATCCAGTTCCTGATGTTCCAGAGGAAAGTGTAGGAAATCTAGAAATAGCAAATTGGAGATAACTTGTCCCCCAATATGTTAAGCACACATGTATTTGATTGCCAGACTGCATATACTTTGCTTTCTCACTAAGTATACCACTCATTTTTCTATTTACTTTCCAGAAATAATTGACATGTTAACCAGAACACTGATGTTTAATCCTAAAACAACTTTTGGGGTGGTGGGGATGGGCACAAGACCCACTTGCCATCAGCACTTGTTTGCTACATTACTGGATTTTATCAAAGACACCACCAATAATAAGATCTGTTAAAAAAGATTAAATGTAAAAGGGCACCAATGGATCAAGATGTGTCAATTATAATTAGATTTAGAAAATAGGATGGAACTTTTGAGTCAGTGTCATGTTTTGGAATAATGAGATAGAAACCAAGAACAAAGTTATACCCTCAGAGATATTAACATAACTCCTAGTGGTTTTAGTGGGAGTTGTTATGCACATCTGAAAGCAAAACTGGGCAGTTTAACTTAGAAGTCTAGAGCTCAACAGGAAATTAGGAGAATTGTTGAGAATTTCCTTCTTCGCACTAAGGAGGATGAGTATGTGGAATATTCCAACAAACAAAGAAATGCTAGCAACTAAAATATGGTCAAAAGGTCATGGACCCTTCCAATGAAGGCAAAACAAAGAAGATAAACACCAACAAGACAGTACGCTTATCTTCCTTATCTTACAAATCTAACTATAAAAACCTAGCATAGACTCTCAAGATGGTGTACAGACATTTGCTCTCAGCACCATTGGGAGGTAGGGAGGTTTACTGGCCCTAAATTCACTAATTGGAAAATTGAGGCAGAAAATGTGTATGGGACTTGCCAAAGCTATGTAGCACAACGTTGACATAGCTGGAGAGGGATGCGTGGGGTGATGTTAACATGGTGGTGGAGATGTGTAACTACAGCAGCATTAAAATGAGCTAGTGGCTATGTTGATCAGGATGGGACCAGGTTTCTTTATTCCCACTCCTTTGGGCCAATCATCTAACAACACCTCTTAGTTTATCCTAGAAGCCTTTTTATGAGTCACCATAGTTTAATGTTCTAGCACAGGACTGAATGTCAGATAAGCCTCACTTATGAGCGACTAAATCAAAAACATGACTGCAAGCAGGGCTGTTTGCTGTTTGTAAATTAGCCCTTCCAAAAATTTCAGTTACATTTCTATTTCCTTCTGCATTCACAAGCAGTTGTTATGCTGAGCCCACAATTGACACTGACACATTTCTCACTTTTCACACTGTTCATTGCACCTCCTTTGCAGCCTGCATTGAGGTGTGTACACAAAGCCAGTCAAGTGTTTAACCCGGATAAGTTCTAACATTCTTACAGCAAAATTAAAAACTGCAAATACCTTGACAGAACCTAAGTTAACCCACATTTGCTTCAGACATGCCGCTCGTATAAATATCAAAGCAGTATCATCATGTGCCTTGCACAAAACAATATAATGTATATTTTCAAATCTTCAAGATAAAATACACATTAATACTGATAATTGCTGAAGTGTTTTTAATTACTTGGATTAAGATACTCCTTAACAGCACAGACAGAAGTTACAGAAGATGCTGTTTTGAAATGTCTTCATCTAAACCCTCATGTAATAAGGGGTCATATTTTCACCCAATTGTTCATTTTTGAAGCTGTCTGCAGCCATGCATTTGTGTTTGGTCATGGCTATAAACTGATTTCTGTCCCTGGACTGGGTGAAAATAGTCACTTCTGTCTGTGCTCTAAGTATAAAGTATGCAATGTGTATTCTGCATTTGGAAGAACTGGTCTGAATGTGAAGTGTAGATCCAGATCTAGACCCAAATTTCCTCAAAGTTTCAGGCAGCAGAACTGGGATTTTGGTTCAGCTAGTTATGAACACAATGCTAAAAGCAAAGTTCAGGTTTGGATATGAACTTTTGTAGTGTTCTGGGAAATCTGGATCCAGGAAGCTGGTCCAAGCCTGTCTTTAGTGTCTGGAAAGCATTTCATCATATCAAAATGCTATGTCCCTAATGGTCAGGGCCAGCTACTACAGCAGATGTGCATATGTTACTTTCATCCCCTTGCATCCCTTCCAAACCATGCTCTATGGAAATGGTTTGGACATATAACAAGAAGGCCCAGCACCCTTGCCATTGCCAACACCATCTTGCAGAGTGCTGTGGATGGACAAAGAAGAGGAGAAAGACCTAGCACAAGCTGGACCACCAACATCAAAGACTGGAGAGGATGAAAACTGACTGACTGTATAAGGATTGCAGGAAGAATGGAGGAAAGTCATTGCTACATCAAAGATGCCTCAATGATTGGTGTGGCCTCAGGACTGGTTGACTGACTGACTGCATCCCATAAATTTTGTGCTTTATATTTTTTAAGGAGCTGGCTAGAAGATGCAGGTGATTGTGACGTATGCTTGATTCTTATAGCTGAATCATACTCCTCTACACATGATTGTGACGATCATAATTGTGTTTCATGTCTAGTTTATTACATCACCCAAGAAAAAACACTCTTTGCTTATGTGTGTGTGTCTTTCCTTTCTTCCTATTGGGCCAAAACCAGGTCTTGCTGAAGGTGATGACCAAACTTCCACTGACTTAAACGAGACCAAAATAATGTGAGTTACTCAGGACGTCAGTATGCTAATCAACAGTATAGTAACCTTGATAATATCTTGTGTAAAGAACAAAAAAGTGCAGTTCAGTGGAATGGTAACATGTTTGATGAGTTAGCAAATCAAATACGTTTGAAAGGACAAGACAATCCTGTTGCTAAGGTTTTGTGTTGAAATTATGGATGGAGTTCTTGGGGAACCTCAAAGGGAAGGTGCTGTTTAAGTTCAAGTTGTTGCTATATCAGTGGGAGAATCAGTTTGCTCCCTTGCCTTCCTTTGACCATGTCTAACTTACATAACAGCCAGTTATGGTGCTGAAAAGGTAAGATTTTCAGCAGTGGTAAATTTCTTTTGCAGTGCCTCATAACACCCATGTTCTTTCCTCATCTGACATGTTCATCTTATTTTCATTTAAACTGTAGTAAAAATGTGAATTTCTCCATAAAGCATAGCTTTTAAATTCAATGGGGAGTATTATAGCACATGGAAAAGCAGGGCAGTGTGGTGCCTTAACTTGTTCATTGAACCATGAGCTTTCATACACTACAGTCTACTTCATCAGGTGTTATAAATGGACTACGTAATTCCAGTGTGTACACATGCCTGTGTGCATGCATAGTACATATACTTTTCTTAGGATTGATGTTACATTGTAAACATCCACAACCTAAAAAACAGTTCTACACCGCCTTTGCTATTGAACAAGAACAGCTAGTGGTGGCCCTTAAAACCTAATATGCTATGATCAGCTCTGCATTGTAGGCTGTCAGAGTTCATATGAGTGTTTCCATGTGTGGAACAGATAGACTAAGCACAAGGAGTTTGACTCAAATACTGACATTAAAATAGATTTGTTTTCCAAGAAAATTGCAGCAGTTTAAATGCAGGAGAGTGAATTTGCTCTTGCAAATATAGATCATTAGCAACAACAAATTTTTGGGAAACTTGCTAAACTAGGAAATCAAATTAAGTTTTAAGCCTACAAGTGTTGCAGGGAAAATATCAACAAAGGACACTATAGACAGATGTTCATTCCTTATGCTGGAAAGTTCTGGAAAATTTGCAGTGCTTAGAAATCCTGGTGGCGATGTTCCAGCCTGCAGCTGCCAGGGAAACTGGTGTTGGGCTCCGACCTCAGGAAAATGCTGTGCATGCCTTCCCCACACTGGAGTCACTGTGGATCTGGGAAAGGCATGGGCCAGAGGGAGCATCTCATGGGCCAGAAAGGTATGGGCCAGAGGGGGCTCAACAAATATCTAAACCTGTAGGCTTCAGCTATGCTAGGATGTCTTTTACTTGCAATTTCTAGTGAGTGCAGCTCTACTGGTGGTTGCATGAGTGGAACTTGCCATCTAGTCAGTCAGGCAGACTCGAGGCAACTTTAACCCTGCTTTGCACCATCACCTGTGTTGATGTGCTTATCAGCATCATCTACTCCAGAGAAAGCTGCAATCATACAGTTGCCACTCCCCCCCTACTCATTTTAATCTATAAATCACTTAAAGTTTGTGGTTCAGGCTTTACCTGCATAGAGCAGTGTCATTCCATTCACTTCACTGGCACTTTGAACAGGTTAGCAAATCCCACATGGAAGTACAGAGCAGAATGCCAGGGAAGCCCAGGTAGAGGGCTCTTTCCACATACATGTGCATGATCATTTCTAGCTTCACCTTCTCAGGTCTTTGAAAACTGCAAGTCAGGGAAAGAGAGTCAGTCTAGGTAGGGAAGCCTGGACCAGGGCTGGACAGCTCCCAGAAGAAAGAGGAATTTCCAAGTCTGAGACTGCACTAAGGCCCCAGAGACAGAGGATGAGGATGGAACCACAAGACAAGACACACAATACTCCTGGTGAACAAAGATAGGAAGTGATCTAGGGAATTGCTTGCAGTGAGAAGCATGGAGTCTGCTTGGTTGACCCTCTCCCGCTTGGCAGATCAGGACTTTGGAACAGAGCCCTTATTTCAGTCCTTTGCAGCACAGAATATAGGGACTGCTAGCCAGCAGAGCCAGTGACTGAATTGAAGTAACACTGGCTTGTGTGCAGACTGACAGTATTTTAAAAGAACTGCTGGATCTAATTACCCACATAGGGAACTGCATAAGTAGCTCCATAGTCTGAACAAGAGAAAAGGCCTACCTCCATGCCTTCATTTATAGTGAACTCAGTGCCAGTTCATCACTTTTTTTTAAATTGTTAGGAGTTGGATGTGGATGAGTAACTACCCCCCAGCATTTTTAAATGGCTGCAACCATCTGAGATCTAGATTTCAACAAATAAAACCCAAAGCCCCTGTTTTCCTCAGATCAGGTATGCAACTCATTTGACAGATACCGTATCCTAGGACCCTGATATGTACCATTGATTTTTATTCTTTTTTTCCCAAATAATATACTTCTCTATAAAATACAAACATAAAAATGACTTGGTTTCATTAAAAATGATGCATGGAAATCTGTCATGCTGTTACTCTACTATCTATAATTTACCTGTATATTACCTGGCTTTTTATTCAGTAAGCACCCCAGACAATAATTAGTTATGGATAAGCTGTAAGATGTTTTTTTCTATGCTCAGATAAATTAACAAAAATGTTTTGGGGATTTTGGGGAGGGTGAGGGTGTAGGGGGAGAGTGTGGGGAGGAGTTCTACCTTCAACCAGCTGAAAGACTGTACTTTTGCTTCTCGGATGAAGAACTCACCCCAGTTTGACTGCTCTTGACAAAACTACTTCAAAACACTCTTTGACTAACTTGGATAAGCAATTTGAGCAAGTTCTACAGTCTTGAACAAGGGTTACAAGTCAAGAGGGATTTACAGAAATGAGCCTAAATTACTGTATCAATGACATAAAAATACTTTTTTTCTTTCTTTTTTTTTTATGAAGATAACATCCTTTCTTGCTTTTCATGTTTTATAATGCTGCAGAACACCCACAATAAAAATTAACATTTCTAATAATCCATTGGGCCATTTCCAATAAGGTTGTGGTTACCATCTACAGAGCCTTTAAATGTCAAATGCTACCCAGTGACATCTCCCCATTCTGACATATCACACATGTCCTGTGCAAAGCATGTACTTGAAAGAATAAGGAACAGAGCATTCTGAATAGAAGGAGCTTACCTCTGGAAATTACTGCTGCAATAAATATGCCTAAATCAGATCCTGACATTTTGATAGACCTCTTTGTCCAAGGTTTTTGCTGTTTCTTGGGTCCTCACTTAGCTTTGAAACCAGTAGTAATGTTTCTTGTCTCTCTTGTTTAAATTTTCAGTGTTAAAAAAGGTTGTGTATTTACACTTTGAAATGCTACTACTAGCATAAACTGTATGAAGACATATTGTGATGATAGTGATGGTGCCTTCATAGAATTATATGGCTGGAATTTCAAGGGACATCTACTCCAAATACTGTTCCTAAACTATTGAGTGATGCTGATCCAGCCTCTCCTTAAAAATCTCCAGTAAAAATGATACCACAGCTTCTCTAGTTAGATTTTTCTTCTAGTCAAGATTATTTTTAATGAGATTTTCGATCCAAATCTGTTTTTCTGCAGTTCAGGCCTGCTGCCACATGTCATCTGTGATGAAAGAACAATCTTCTTTATGGCATTCTTCCTAATATTTGAAAACTGTCACCATTTCCTTCTATATTTTCCTTGTCTCCAAACTAAATATATCTAGTTCCTTCAACCCTTCCTCACATGGCTTGCATTCCCTTTATTATCTTTGTTTCTCACATCTGGACCCTCTCTAGTGCCTCTCTATACTTCTTAAAATGCACACAGTACTTTAGTTGAGGCCTAACCAGTGCCAAGTAGAGTGGCGTTCCTGTGCCTTTCATGCAAAGCTTCTATTGAGGCAACTTGCCATAACCCCCATTTTTGTGCAACTGACTAGCCAATAATCCTTCATTTTATATTTGTACCTTCCTATACGAGGCTTGTTCAAATGGAAGCTTTTCTATATTATATATCATTTACAATGTGTATGTAATATGTAATCCCTTAATGAAGAAAATGAAACAAATCCACTGGTTTACTACAGAGTTGTCTCAGTTGCAGCCTGCAGGCCACATGCAACCTGCAAGTGGTTATCTTATGGCCCACAGGATCCTAATTCTTTTACCTCCTTAGCTCCCCCCACCCACAGTGGGCCCAGGCAGCACTCCCCCAGCCATCACCACCTCCTTCCATCACCTGCTACTGCTACTACTACTAGTACCATCACCATGTCTTTGTGTTCCCCCTCCTACCTTCAGCTTCCACTTCCTGCTGCCACCCTTGGAGATGGCCCTGCTTACATCCCAGGGGCAGCATAGCCCAGAAGGTGGGCTCTGATTTACTACATAATGGGTCATGCCCTAGGCTTGTATAAAATCAGTTTTGTTTCACTTACTTCAGTGGAACTAGTTGAAGATCTGGCTCACAATGTGAAAGTATTTTGAATTTGTCCATTCACTCGACTGTTAAAATAGTCAAACATGCCGGTGCCTGCCATCTCTTCTGTGTCAGCACAGCACTGCCCCTTCTTCATCCTGTTACACAAATTGCCAATTGCTCAAATCACAAGTAAGACTTTATAAAGGGGGATAAGGCAAGGTGCCGTGTTTATTGATTACAGGAGTTAGACATAGAGGTTCAGGCACACTATTCATACACATGCACACAAATCATCATACACATCATTACATGAAGGCATACACATACACAAAACAACCATTTCATCCTCATGTACACCAGATATAGTTACCAGCAATAGTTGCTCAATATCAGCCCAGGGTGGCCAACCCAGGATTATTGAGTAGATGATGTTGATTTGAAGATACCAGATTTAAAGATAACAGCTGGAGTGGGGTGAACAGATGCATCTGTGCTCCTATGAAACAGCAATAGAGAAAGAGACTCATCCAACTTGGCATTTTCAAAGTGTTCTTTTATAGGGATTGGCATCCTTTGTTTCAGTGCTTCGGGGTTTTTCCATACCCAGCTTCTGTTTTTGTGGTTGTTCTTCTTTTGTCTTCAGCTTATCTCAGCCTTGGAGTGTTTTTGTTGCCCGTCTGGAAGAATTTCTTCTTCTGTTATCTCCTTTGTGCCTTTGAGTTTCAAAGGGATTCTTCAGCCATTTGTTAGTTAGTTAGTGGTTGGTAACTTACATTTGGTGCCTTGTTACTTACATAAACAGTTGAATCTTCTTCCATCACTATGCCATTCTCTCACCATTCACCCTTGTACACACACTCATACATAAAGGCTATGCAAAGTTCATTTACTCATGTCAAGCGGAAAGATACAAACTGGAGTTTTCAAGTTGCTTACAGGACAAGACTAACATGGTTACATTTCACTATTATTACACTCTATGTTAACATCAGCTACATTAGTTCAGTTCATGCTACAATCCTATCTGGCATTTAGCACAATCTTAAATAGCTTTGCAGCTATTTTAAAAGCCCTGTATATGTGATGAACTTTAAAAGTCATACATGAATACCAAGTTGCAGTTCACAAGGAATTCAAAGTACTAAACCTAGAGCATATTTCCAATGCCTTTGGGGAAGATTGAAGAAAATGCTAAATCCACCCCTATAGAAACAAGAGAGGAGGCTTTAACACTGAAGCATATGTCTACTGATCTTTCAACAATCCATTCTTTTACATAAAGTTCTTAGTCTTAATGAAAGTCAGGAAAGTATTTGCAAAACTATTTGCTGGCCCAAATGCTGTTCCCATTTATCCCCTTGTAATTCCAGATAACTCCATGGATTTCAGTCAAGTTAATCTGTGTTTATGCAAGTATAGAAGTACTTGGCTCTTGAGCTCTCCTCAGAAGAGTTTGTTTCTTATGGAGGAAGATAAGGTTTATTCACATCCCAGAACAGTGCAAAAAATAGTCTGTGCTCAAAGCAGAAGATCAAAACTGTAGTAGGAGATACTACAGGTTAAGATTCAGATTCACTGGCAAACTAGCATAATGGGAACATTCTTATCATCTGTGCCACATTATAGTCTTCTGCTCTACTTGGCAGTTAATTAATCCGTGAACACTTACATTCAGCCATTAGTTTAAAAAAGAAAAGCATGAAAATACATTAATATACTGCTATTTAACAGGAACCCAGAGCATTAATATCTATGATTATTAATGCATGCTAAATTGCACTGAGCCTGATTCTCATTTATTGAAAAGCTCCATACTGGCCCAGCAGTGAAAATGGGCCTCCACACAGGCACAGGGAACAGTTCATGTAGATTAACCTACAAAATTAGAGTCATAAATAAAATGTAGGGTGAAGGTGCTCTTGCCTAGTGCCAAGAGGCAGTACTAGCACTCCAAAGGGAGATGGAATAAACCCACAGTTGAATTATAAAATATCTGCTTATAGATTGGTAAAATATCATGGATATATCCCAACTGCTAACTGATCAGATTTAGGAAGAAACTTCTGTATAAACAGGCTATTACATATTATAAAGCCCAAGAAGATTTTATACACCATTTATTAATGTATCTGGCATCAGTCACTGTCAGAGACTAGACTACATAGACTAGTGGTTTGATCTGGCATGGCATTCCTTTGTTTTTTCAAGAGGACAACCCCTATCGAGATTGTTTTACAGCAGATATGGAATGTCAGCAGTGATTTAGCATTTAACTATGGAAGTTTTCATTATTCATATAATACTTCTTTACAAGTTCAAAGCATTATAGATATTTCACCCCTTCATCCTCTTAAGACTTCTCTGTGATCTGAAAGGAACCATTGCTACCAAAACAGAAACAAAAGCCTGACTTCATTCAGAGCAATGAATGGCTGAGTGCAGATTAGAACTCAGGACCTCTCTATTCCTTCAGGTTTGACCAGAATGTCTAACATTTGTTTTAAATACTGGTATGATAATATGATCATGGCATCAATATCCCAAAGTAATCCCATGGTTTAGCTATGGAGTGTGTCAAAAGAGTGTTTTCAGTCAGGAACTTTCACTGAATGCTTCCATGTTCTTGTATTATGACAGAGGATAAGTACAAGATTTGTTTTCTCTCTGATATTCACTATTTTGTAAATTTTTATCACACAACCTCTCTAAAATTAAAAAGTGTTAGTCAATTTCCGTCTCTGTCCAGAGGTGATTCATTCCATGTTTCTAATTGCTTTTATTAACCGTTTAAACTATATTTTTGTGAGATAGTGTAAAAAAACCAGAAACAATCCAGGTACGAACATACCATTTATATTATGGCATTACAATATTTCCTGCATTTTCTCCCCTACTTTTTACAGCTTCTAGCATTTGGGAGGTGGGTTGTTGGGTTTTCTCACTGCTATTATATGTTGATCTGTTTGCAGTGAAGCCCAGATGCTTGCTTGAGTGGTTCCATTTAATTTAGAGCCCAGAAATTGGTACAATGTTTCATCTTACTCCTTCCAGTGTGCATGACCTTGTGTTTGTCACTGTTGAATTTCTTCCGCCGTCAGGCTGCCCATTATAGAGCTTGGTTTGTTCTCTCTGTATTACTCCTCAGGCTTCTTTAGCCTTGACTAACTTAAATAATTTTGTATTTACTTGCAAATGATGGCTCCTCACTGACATTTCCTTTTCTAGTTCATCAATAATTTAAAAGTATGACAGCACTGCAGCTACATTTATTCAGCATATAATAAAAAACCCTCTCTCATAAATCACAAAAGCACCAAGTAGAGGAGGCTCAGCATGTACCCATCTAGTCTTCCATGCCTTTACCTCCTCCTTCCACCCCTACTCCTCCCAGACAAATGCTGTTGTAGGCAGCAGATGTTTCTGGATGAGCATTGTTTTTTCTCATGTGTGTCACCAGGCACATCAGATGACATATTGATAACCTGACTTTTGCTGGAATAACAGCAAGTTAATTTGTAATCATCGTTGTATGTTATACAAGCTGGAACATACCCTTGGTTACCCATGGAGTTACATTAACAAGTGGTTTTATTTTCAGCTCTATTTGCACTTAGTCTGTGAAAGTCTCATTTGTTTTCTTCAGTCCAGTGGCAAGAGAAAAGTGGATTTCTGGAATCATAGAATGCTACTGTCAATTTTAATGAGCAACATTACATTTGAAGAGAGACTATGAAAAAGTATCCAAATACTCTAGTCCTGCAGGTTGTTTTACAAGAATGATGGAATCTACTCACGTAACAGCAGTTACAGAGTCAAGCAATGAGTCCCTGGGAATGTGCAAAAGAAAAGGAAAGAAACTTCTTGTCCCAGGAAGTATGGCTTTTCTTTTAAGACTACATATTATCACTGCTACTAATGGAGTGCTGTTAAACCTTAAATACATTTAACAACCCCTCTCCCCTCACACTGGCTCTTCCTACTTCAAGTCAGGGAGAAAAATATGATGGTGCTGTTGAAACCAATGGAAGTTTTGGTATTGCTTTCATGTGAGTCAGGATTTCGTCAACTAAGTGGGAGATGCTAATCATCCAAAAATGATAGGCATGGCGACTAATATAGAAAGGTGTGAAATCAATCAAGGTGCGATTTGGGGGAGAGATTTGTAGGATAAAAGGAGGAGGTATTTGGCAAGCAATGTCTGAAATAACTTTCTTTTAAGTAAAAACTTATAAGGAAACTTTAGTAAAAACAGCATGCATCTGAGAAATCAGAAAAGGGCTCAGATTACGGTGTCAGAGGGAAAGTAATTCTGTACAAGCAAGTATAAAATGTACTTACTTAATGTGAGCTTTAAGCAGTCCCTTGAGGATCTCTAGAACTATTCTCCTCAGTAAGGTTATCTTTGATTCCAATTTTGCTTTCAAGTTGTTCTTGCTGCAGCTCATTTTCCTTAGTTACCTAGTGCAAACTGGATTTTGTGAACTTCATGTTAAGTAAATGTATTGATCCAATTCAGGTCAGCATTGCAACATGGTCGTAAAAGCATTTCCTTTCCTACATTGCTGCAACACAGACATGATGGAATGTCCCATTATGGGAGTCATTGGCCCAGAGATCCAATTCTGTAGTCTTTATTCCTTAAATATGGGTAGCAGTTGCAGGATCTGGCTCCAAATCTCTTTCCTTTCTCAGTCAAGACTCTTATTAATTTTACAAATAACAGTTAAGTGTTATTAACACTCATTATAGGGATATAGGTTGTAGCAGTGTTGGTCTAAGGATGTAGGCAGACAAGGGTTTTGGGTAAATCTGTATCTTTATTAGGCCAACTGAAATAATTTTGGTTCTCTTGATACATAAATGTATCAAGGAATGAATAACTGACTGAAAGTGTTTAAATATATTTAGTCATGATTTCCACTTCTGAGTCTGACTGTACAGAAAAACCCACAAATCTCTTTAATTTACTGTAAAAGTAAACATAAAAATACATCACTAACAATGGCAAGCCTACATAATTTACTGTGTACAAATGTTGTTGAAAATATTATGGGTTTGCAAAATTCAGCACTAAATTAATGGAGTGTTAGAAGTAAGGTACCTTTGTAACTTTAATTTGGCTCCCTCGTGCACATTCTATAATGCAGTCTCTATAACATGAAATAAATACTATTGCTTCAGTTTTTAAAAAAGCAATCCGAAGAAAAACAGAAAACCTATCACATGGCATTATGTGGACACTCACATTTCATCTGCATGGTTGATCCATCATATAGACCTTTGCCATTTGATCTAATGATGTAACTAATGATAATATTTGGTTGTCATTCTCTTTGTGGCCCAGTGCTAGAGAGGGATGAGGCATATCAACCATATCTATATACACAGTAAACTCACTGGTCTTGCTGGCAGTACCCTCAAGGACACTGATGTTGGTATGATGCCTCTTAAATCAGAAACACGGTATCTGCCTTTGTGCCACTGTGTGGATGGGCTTATTAGCTTTGGGACAAGCTACCCGTTGCCATCATTCAGCAGTGCTAGGCCAAAGTTGCCAGTTACGTGGCTTCCAGTTCAAGAGGCAGTCTTCCCAGAGCAGTTTAGCATGCTTGAAGGTACTACTTGAGATGGTAAGCTGTCTTATGGAGCCATGCTTTGCCAGTGGGTTTCACAGATATTTGTTAACAGCAGAAGATCAGTGATACTAAGATCTTAGGTTCAACTTCAAACTCTGAAGACTACAGTGCTTTAGAAGAAACTGACTCTTCTGCTCATGGCCCTCTAAACTTGACTCCTGCTCATATACTAATGCTGTCACTTCCCTACCTTTTGCCCCAACCTCATTTTCCTTGATTATACTGCATCAGTCTCCACTCCTTATGCTTCTTATAAATCTGGTCCATGTCTCTCCCTCTGAGCTTATTATCCATTTCTTAGTCCTTCCACACTCAGTCAATCACAGTTCCCTACTCACAGCTTCTCATTTGATCTCCCCCTCCTCTGCTTGCAATGATGTTCTGTCCTTGTGATGTTCTAGTCTGGGCTCCTTATTCAGTGTCAGACTCCCCCTCTCCAACTCCTCATCCGGGGCTCTTTGCCTAGCCAATCTCATATAGTCTTGTTGGACCTGTCCTTCTTGCCCAAACCAGTTCCTATTTATCCTCCCCTTAGCTAGCCAGCCCCTATCTTATACCCTGACCTAAGCCAATTGGCTGTGAGCCCCCCTCGCCCCCACCCCCACCTATAGCTGCCAGACTTCTAGCCCAAATAGTCTCTGTCTCCCACCTAGCACCTTGCCTACGCAAATTCAATTTTGCCAGGCACTCTATTACAGTCTACTCATGTCTCACTCCCCTTGCTGGTCTGATTCCCCTCCTCTCTTTGAATTGGATGGCTTCCTCTGTAGAACCCTTTTACCAATAACGTGATTGTTGTATACAATGGAGAGACTGTGCTCTCAGTGCACAGGTCTGGTCTCATCCTTGCTTAACAGTATCTGTTACAAGTAAAAGTCTGGATTTGGCCCAGTAGCCAATAGCTTGAGCTGAAAGCTGCTCATTTACTGTCTGAGGATGCACCAATCTAACATTACATGTGAGAGGTTAGACAAGGGGCAGCAACCCCTGGCACACATGCCAAGTATGGCATGTGAGGCCATTTTGCTCAGCACGCCATGGCCAGCCCCAGCTCTTGGTAGCTGCTGCCAGCAATGGAGCCTGGGCTGCTCCCAGCAGGTCTTGCAGAGTCCCAGCTGCCTGCTGGGAGCAGCTCAGGCTCCCAGCTGGCAGCAGCTACCCAGATCCGGGGCCAGCTGCAGCCAGGAGGCTGCAAACAGCTGCATCAGGCTCCGGAGCCCAGGCATCAGCTCTGTACCAGCACGTGCACACACACCTTGGAGCAGGCAGTGTGGGAGGGGCCTGAGGCAGCACAACCCCAGTCTCTCCCCCACTCCCAGCACAGAGCTGGTGACTAGGCTCTGGAGACCAGTGCAGCTGTTTGTACCAGCCTGGGCTCTGGACAGCTGCAGCAAGCAGCAGGCAGGCTGCAAACAACTACACCTGTGGGCAGGCTATGCTGCCCTGCTGTCTGGCCCAAGGTGTGTGTGCAGTCACTGCCAGCATGGAGCTGCTGCCAGAGCTGTGGAGCCCGGCGCAGCTGTTTGCAGCCTGCCTGCTGCTTGCTGCAGCTGTCCAGAGCCCAGGCTGGCTACAACCAGCTGCGCCGAGCTCCAGAGCCCAGTCACCAGCTCTGTGCCAGGAGCAGGGGAGAGACCGGGGCTGTGTTGCCTCAGGCCCCTCCACCACCACCCGCTCTGACACATGGGTGCATGTGCCAGTACAGAGCTGATGCCAGGGCTCTGGAGCCTGGTGCAGCTGTTTGCCACCTCGTGGCTGCAGCCAGCCCTGGCTCTGGGTAGCTGCTGCCAGCCACAGAGCCTGGGCTGCTCCCAGCAGGCAGCTGGGATGCTGCAAGCCTTGCTCGGAGCAGCCCATGCTCCAGCAGCTACCCAGAGCCAGGGAAGCTGCTGACAGCCACAGAGACCTGTCTGGGGGGCAGGGTCTTTGAGTGGGGGGCAAGAGGTACAAGCAGGGCATCCTGCCATGTATCCTCTGCCCTCATTTTGTTTTTTGGCATTCCGACCAAAAAACGCTGCCTATCCCTGGGTTAGACCATGTGTAGTGAAAACAGAACCTGTGGTCTTTTAGCAGTTAAACTAAAAAGTCCCCATTGAGTATTTGCAAAGTTCAGTTTTGCAAAGATTTTTACCTTGAACAAAATTGGGCAGATTTTTTTAAAGGAATAGGAAAAGGCCTATGTCAGCCTCATAGACTACTACCTAAGACTTAAAGTGTGTTTGTACCAAACTGAGAAACTGGTAGAGAGGTTCCAAAAGGTCACCAGAATTTTTTTTTAATGTGGACAAAATATGTATTTTTCCACTGCAGTCATTGGAAATGGCTAAATGGTTATGTCTGAAATCTTCCAGAAATAAAAAAGTTCTGGTTTGAGACAGCACATGGCAAAGGACATTTCAGCCCAAATTAAAGTTTGGTAAAATTAAAAACAACTGAAAAAAAGGATATGTACAAAATGTGTCACCTTATTAATAGGCAGTCCTGTATGACTCTATAATAAGCATCTATAACAATTTACACAACAAATTTGCACAGTGAGCTATGGGTGCAGAGATTACTCCCTTTCCCCCTCAGCATGGAAAACCAGTAGTGTGATCTGATGACTGCAGCATCTTCATGGTCACTTATTCTGCTCCTTCAGGAGTTTGCAACTGTTCAGCACATAGTTATGGAACAACAGGCTGTATCACCAATCCCCCCAAGACCTGTCTCCCATGTACTCCCTTCCTCATTGCTTCAGAAAGACCAGAAGGCTTTTGAGCATCCCTTGCCTTGTTTGTCTGCAACTCTTCCCTGTGTTAAATTTTTTTGCATTTGGGTCCCTTTGTACCAGTGGGGAGCAGGATTAATTTATTGATGGAGGATCTATGACTGAACTTTGTATTTCAAATAATTTGTACCTGTGGACTACAGATACAAACTAAGGGATTCCACTTACTAAGGGGACACAGATGATGGAGTGTTGTTTTTTTTATAGTTGTATCTTGTTTTCCTGAAGCTGAAAAACCTAGATATCTTTTTAATTGACAGCCAACTGTAAAACCTGTCATCTTCTACTGAAGAAAAATGCAAATGAGGAAAAAGCTGGATTGCATCTATTGATAACCTAAAGTCCACATCTGTGTCATGCATTAATTTGCACATTTCAATATGGTGCTACTGAAATAAAACAAGTGCCCTCGAGCTTTCTCATAATCAAGGGCAGGCATGGAAAATACAGATGCTGTTTCAGTTGTAACTGAAGACTAAAATCGTATTTTTTATTGTGAAACTTCTGGATTTGGAGGGTTAGATTCAACTGTAGAGGTGTTGTGTGGAAAGCAGGAGAAATGTGTCCATCCAGAAGTGGGGCTCAGCAAGATATAAGGAATGTGGGTCTCATTCTACAGGAAATCTTTACACTGGGTCTCCAAATAGTTTTAACATCCGATATGCTCAGCTGAAAAAATTTAAAAAACTAGTTAAGATTTGAGAGGAAGGACGTCTCTTCAGTAAGGCCTGAGAAGATCAAGTGAGCACAACCCTAATACTCACTGCTGAATTGGGCCAAAATCTTTGAAGCACCCCCCAGCACCTTTTTAACTTTTATGTTGTGAACATTACATTGCTTATAAATCTACCTATACTGGTACAGTCTATGTAACTCAGGCCCTATTCAGGAAAGTACTCAAACATGTGCTTAATATAAAGCACCTAGCTATCCCACTAAAAATGATTCATGTGCTTAAATATCTAGCTAAATCAAGACCTTGGTAGGGGATAGATGACTGAAGGGCATTCACAGAGACTGGCATCAGCAAGTTGTGGGGCAATCTAATCTAAGATCTCTTACTGCACAGAAAGCAATGAGGAATACAGACCAGTAGAACTGGTTATACAGACATGATGAGAGTTTCTTGTCTGCATTGAGAGAAAGAAAAAAAAAGCAGAACTGGTTTCAGGAAAACAGTGTCAGCCTCTAGGGTAAAATAGTTAGTAGAACAGGTCCCATTGGCAGGGGGGTCAGACTAGATGGCCTGCTCTAGGCCCCTTCTGACCCTAGATACTATGAAACTATGAAAGTCATACTTAATTGTTTGACACATGCTATTAAATCCAGTAGACTAGTTCATGTGAGCCACAGGCCACACATTGCATTATTTATTTATTGATTTCAAGACGCTCTAATACCTAGTTTAAAATCCCCTGATAAACAAGCAACAGTTTCCTGCTGAAGCCCTGCAAATCAACGCTGGCAACCAACCAGGCCAGCAGCTGGTCACAGGTTTGGGTCAAAGTTGAAAAGTGGACAGGACTCAACCAACTGTCATCCCACATGCCACCACTGCCCTTGCCCTTGGCTGCTGCTGACCCACTGGGCCATGCCCTTTCCTCACTTCTCCACTCTCCGTTCTTGGCCTAGGGCAGTGCCCCTTCCTCACTCCACCCTGGGCATGCCTACATGAGATGCTTAATTTGCAGTAGCCTAATTACACTGTACAGTAGTGTGCTGGGCAAGAACCGTGCTAATATGCTACTGTGCAGTAGTATTAGGCTACTGTACAGTAAGCATCACAAAACAACCTGTTTGCCTGTGCTACTGTGCAGTGACTGTAGTTCCTGTGCGTTGAGTTGGTACTTCATTTAGCAAGTGCCAACTAACTGCACAAGAACTACTGGAGTAATATCTTTTATTAGACCAACAAGATTTTTGCCCCCCCCCCCGCAACATTGCAAGCTTTTGGGCACAAAGACCCTTCATCAGGCATCAGAGAAAAGATTGGAAACATTTTCCCGGGTAGAAATGAAAGTTCACATTTCCTAGGATTTCACAGAGGAGTCGATAGATGGAAAAACCCTCTGGGCAGCAGCTCCTAGCTGGTAAGGAGTCTCGCTCTCCTGCCAGAGCTGCGCCGTCTCCTCTAGACCCGTACGGCTACACCTGGGAGACTGCGCCTGAAGGAACGCCCCGTTCTCAGACACCCCGCCCCGCGCCCCACAGGAAAGCAGGGCTGGCCCGTCACTGAACAAGGGGCGATGTTCTCAAGTTGCAACAAGGGGAGTTTAGGTTTTAGGAAGAACTTTTTCACCAGGAGGGGAGTCGAGCACTGGGACAGGCAGCCCAGGGAGCGTCCTTGAGCGTTTCTAAGCTGTGGTTGGGACGAGGTGACCCCCGAGGTCCCTTCCAGCCCTCCTTGTCTGGGCTTCCACGAAGGGACCCCCTTGCCCGGACTTTTATGTATATATAGACATACATTTTGACCAAAGGAAAAAAAACCCATCCCTGCCTAAACCCTCCCAGCCCCGTGCCTGCTCAGTCTACTCCCGCAGGGGGGTGCCCAAGCCTCTCAGCTCCCCGGAGGAAGGCTTGGCCGCAGCTCCGCTACCCACGCTTCCCCGAAGAGCACAGCACCCGCGTGGGGCTTTCCCCGCTGCTGGGAAGCGCCCCGCGGCCGCCACGTGGTGCGCGAGGTCCCGGGCCTGCCGGGCGGGGCGGGGCGGGGCCAGCCGAGGGCGCGGGGAGCCGCCCGAGCCTGCCCGGCTCAGTCCGCGCCGAGCCTGGCAGCATCAGTTCCGCAACTCTGCGCCCGCAGCATCCGCACCGGTGAGCGCGGCTGGCTCGACCTCCCTCCCTCCTCTGGGGGACCCCGGGGCTTCCTGCAGCCGCTGGGGCAGAGCTCAGTGCTGTAAGGGGCGGGCTGGCCAAGAAACCTGGCTTGGGAAGGGAGGAGGGGGTCGTGTGGAAGGGGCCGTGTGCTGCGTGACAGGGCACACTCCAGCCAGGAGCCGGACACTTGAGGGCCCCTTCTCCTTGGCCTCAAGACCCCAAACGGAGCCGTCTCCCTCCAGAGGTGCGGAATGACTGCCCTGACACAAAGGAAAAGTCGTGGATCTGCTTCAAGAAGTCTTGAACCTCCATGGGATCATTTTCCAACCAATTTGGCTTCTTTATGGAGCCCTGGTTGAGGGCTGGTGATGTCTGGTACAGGGATTCTCAACCAGGGGCTAGGGCGCCTCGGGATGCCTAGGCATTGGTTGTCCCCCCGCCTCGGGATGCCTTGGCATCGGTCCCAGGGTGCCTTGACATCCTTTTGAGGGTGCCTCACAGTTGTAGCACAGGTAATAGGTGTGCTAACATGATTTGCAAAACCAGCTTGGGGATTTCAAGTAGGAATTCATAATGTTCAATCTGTTGTGTTCTTTGCAGTGGAAGAATTTGCTCTATTTCCTGTGGCAAAAAGCCAAGTGAAAACTAGGAGCTGGCATTGTCTGAAGGGTGCCTTGGATTTATTAAGTGGGGCCTGGACCCTAAAAGTACTGAGAACTACTGGTCCAGTACAACGTTCAGGAGGCAAAGGTAAGCACTATAGCACTTTCAGAGGCCAAAAAGAGAATGGCTTTATCATATGGGAACTAGCCTGTATTTTGAGTCTGACTATGAATGCTATTTTGTATCTCTTTTTTGTCTCTGTTTTCTTCCTCTTTTTTTTTTTTAGGAAGAGAGATGAGAGCAGCTGCTTTTCAAGGGAAGTACTAGATTGAGAAAGTAAACTTATAATGCTTGGTTCAAAACTGTTAAATTCATTTTTGTTTTGTTTTTAATTGTTGTCAGTTCTAAAGTCAATCTTTTGATGCTACCCTAATTTTGTTTTTATGGTAGCTTTCTACCAAAAAAGTCTAGCTTTCTTATATAACATCCCATTAAATGATTACAATTAATGTGCTTTCCAAAATGTACCTTTACATATATAGCATTGTAATTTGCCTAAGGTGGCCTAGTGTCACTGTGTGATATCAGACAGGAAGTGACTAGAGGGCTATCATTGACCTAAAAAATGCTCACCAGACCAGTTCCATGTCTCTAGACTTTTTTTTTTCTTTTACAGCTATGTGCAGAGAACAAAAATATAGGAACTAAACATAGGCATAGATTAAAGAAGGAAATAATGGTTCTCCCAGATAACACCAAAATATGAGGGGAACTTGCCTTTTTCTGTTTCCCTGACAATACTATTACACTGTTTTAAATAGCACTCTGTTTTTTTTTCAAAGTGCTGTTTAGTTTTACTGCTTCCATTATTCCTATTTTGCAGATGGAAAAAAATTTGAGGCAGACTCCCTTTAGTTATCTGTTTTTTATGATGCCCTGTATCTAAGGAGTGACAGGATTAATTAATGTTCACTAGTTATTAAGTGACTTTGCTGTCCAGGGGCATATACTTTGTATAATGCTATAGATAAGTGAAGTCAAAGAACCTGAATCATTTCAAGATGGATTTTGAATTTTAGGGAAAAAATAATCTGATGAGACTGTAGTGTTCTTGAATCAATAACCAGTCCTTGTAACTGGTGTAATCCAAGATTTGCAACCCCTACTTCAGTTTAAAGCCTGGTCTAGAGAGAGAAATACTGGTTGCTATACCAAAGTAATTTCTTTATGCTTTATGGTGCAAAAATAATGGAAGTGAGCAAAATTTAACTGTTAAATGTGTTACACCTTTGCCTCACCAAAGTCTTCTCTCTGACTCTTTCATGCCTCCCTCCTGCAAAAAACTGGAACGTTCACAATACACAGTGAGGATATTGAAGGGAGAGGGGGAAGGAGAGGAATAGTTCTATAATACATTACTGTATAAGAGAAGCCCTTGGACTATTTATGGCTTGGAATGAAGTTGGGAGTGGGGGAGAGAGGAAAAGAATCCATAAAAGTGAAGAGTTGGAAGTGACCTCAACAGACCATCTAAACCAAGTCACAGCTCGGAGGCAAGATCAAGAATACCTTTACCATTCCAGCAGAGGACTGTCCAACTTGTTTTTAAAAACACCAGTGAAGGAGAGTCAACAACTTTTATGTTTGTGTTTTAGTATCTTTGTGGTTGAAACTATTTTCCCAGTATTAAAACAATATCTTACCATAGTACCTAGGGTCAGAAGGGGCCTAGAGCAGGCCATCTAGTCTGACTCCCCGCCAATTGGCAGGAAACAAGTGCCAGGGTCACAGGACCCCAGCCAAGTACCTATCTAATCTACTCTTAAAGATGCCCAAGGTAAGAGCAAGAACAACTTCCCTAGGAAGCCGGTTCC
>JAGPOW010003648.1:6885713-6914534 GCA_030014935.1 Caiman crocodilus
TTTCCACCCCCTCGTCCAAGTCAGCAACGAAGATGTTGAACAGCGCAGGCCCAAGGACCGAGCCCTGGGGGACCCCGCTGCTCACATCTCTCCAGGTCGTGTACGACCCGTCCACCACCACTCTCTGGGAGCGCCCCGTCAGCCAGTTCCTGACCCACTGTACCGTGTAGGGGTAATCTTCATAGCAGATTAAGAAGTTCTCCTCCTATGCTGAGGGGATATGGTAAACAAATTGATCATTGTCTTCCTTTTAACAATTTCTTATATGGTGGAAAAACTTGTCTCTCCTTTCCCTTTTTTTGAAAGTTTCCCTTTTTTATATGGTAAATAAATTTGACTTTTCATCTTCAGTCATCTTTAGATTTATACATTGGGTAATGTACATTCAATCTAGTACCTCCATTGTGAAGTACTAGAAGAATGCGCATTAGCCTATTTTAATGTGCATTAATGAAAGCACACAAGTTTTTTTGTGATGCTTTAATGTGCGTTAAAGTGCATGTGTAGACATGCTCTGTATTTCTCTCTTGATTGGTCCTGGGTACAACTGCAAACTGTGTCCAACTGCAGGGCCTGGTAGCAATATGGTGGAGCTTCTTGTGGTGAGGTAGGTTCTACAAAATGCCAATGTTGCAACCTCTAGAGGAAAGTGAGTATAGGCTCCTCAAAACCCTAGCCTCCACCGCCTTTGGGTACTCTCTGGTTTGAGAAAGGATAAGGGACATCATCCTGATAGAAACATGCCCTTGCTGAGGCATTAGTGAGACAGCAATAGTTCTTGTCTGTTGCTCTCTGGTAGCTACAACCACTGAGGCACTGGACTTGGTCTGGCCTTTAGATTCTGGCTGAATGATCTAAAGGGGTCTTTGAGCAGCCTCCACTTCTCCATATTCTTGCTTAAATGTACACATGAAAGATCTTGGTGTGGTGGTTATAGACTTCTTACATGTACACTATGATCCAGAGGATCTATGGTTGCCTATTATTGTGATTTCTGTAGATCCTACCTTTTTCCCTTCTTTAAAACATGGATTTTTTTTTTGCCTTTCTCCAGTCCTTTGGGATCTCCCCTCTTGTCCTTGAGTACTCAAAAAAATTACTGATGGTTCAGAGATCACCTTGTCTTGTTCCTTAAGTAGTGAAGGGTGAATTTGATCAGACCCTGCTGACTTAAAAACGTCTGTCTGATCTTGATATTATTTAACCCAGGGGTTGTCAACTGGGGATAAGTGTACTCCTGGGGGTACTTTGACAGGTCTCAGGGGGTATATGGGGACGGGTAGGGACACAGCGCTGCCACCCTGCACCACTGCCTCATGAGAGAGCGGGGCTGCATAGATGCCACACTGCTGCTGATCCATGGCTTGTTATGCCCCTGCTCCGTGTCTAGCCGCTTCCCCTCTTCCGTCCCCACCCCCACCCCCGCTCTGTGTCTGGCCACTCCTCACCCCACACCCCTGGGGTTACACTTACTAAAACAGAGGCCACTGGGGGTACGCTTATTTAAAAAAAGGCTGAAACCGCCTGATTTAACTTGTTCTGCCCCTGGTTGTACCTGTGTGGGGCCTTGGATTAGTTCCGTTTAAAGCTATTTTTACATATCTGGCCACAATTAACCTTTTTTTTCAGTCTGAAACAAAGAATACTTTTGAATGCTGCAGCCTTTTCTGCATTGCTCATTAGGAGCTTTCTTATCTCATTAGATCTGTAGTTTCCTAACAAAAAAAAAAAGAATAATACCTGACTGAGTTTACATAAGCCTGATTAGGAAAGAATACTCCAAGCACCATAGGTCATGTCATCCTTAGTTACACTTGCACATCCTTGTCATCCTTTCTCATGTCATGTGTAACAGAACTGAAAATTTCCCCTTTGTGTTCAGGGGAATCCTTGCTATGCAAGCCAGTCTTGTTGGTTGTTTGGTTTTATAGTTTATGTAACTCTTTACCCAGTGGTCTGTGCAGACTACACGCTACTGCTTGAAGTGTGCAAGTAGTAGAGTTTAACATTCTCATGGTGGTTTTAGCTCCAAGTATGGGGGGAGGGGAAGAAGATGGTGTTTTCATATGCCTCGTCTGGAGTAGATCTGCTTTAGTCTCAAATTTAGTTTCAGTTTGCTCCTCTGAAAATAAAAAAAATGCTTCTAGCAAAGATCACTTACTCTTGTGCTAGGTGAGAGGTGGTTTAGAACAGAGGTGCAGCATTGGACCCTGTGCCTATGTTTTCAATCATGTCAGCATCTTGTAGTTATGAACTAGGGGCCAAAAATTGTTCTGTCTCTTAGAGTGGAATAGTGTGCATGTGCAGGTAGTGGAGGGGGATGGATAGAAAGGGAAGATTTGTATTGAAAATGTGTTTTCACACCCATAGGATTCTTGGCAGTTCAGTATGCCTGTGCAGTCCATAGCATAAGGTGTAGACAGCCCCTGATGGATTGCTTGTACTCTAGAATAGTCAAGACCAAGTATTCCACTGTTCATACTATGTCCCTGCATTGAGCTTGTTGAGAGCATATGTGTAACTGTTGGAGTGTTTTCCAGGGGCTAGTTAAGATGACTTTTTTAGTCTCTTTGTACTGTTGCTGCAAAAGTTGTAGTAGAGCCCAGAATTGGGCCCTAAATGCAACATGCACTAATTCTAGTTGAATAGAACTACAGTATTGACTATTCTAGTTGCTTTAAGTTTTGTTAAAATATTATGTACTTTAAGCTATAAATTTTGGGGAATGAAGGGGTTAGCACTGCAATGAGCCAAATTCTGACTGGTAACTGAAAATCTCTTGTTTCTACTTGTGCTTAATATCTTCCTTGTTAATTTTTTATTAGTGCTTTCATATAATTGCAATAGTATTTCTATTGTACCTGCACACCGACAGTAACTTGATGCTATCAGTCTTACAGGGATTAATTAGGTAATGTTGCTACAGTGCTTTGAATTAATAAAGCACTGTGTATGTGTAAGCATTTAGCATGATTCCTTTGCCTTTGATTCATTATGACTCCAAACATGTAGTAATTGCTCAGAAATGCATGTGTTCTATTGCTTATATTAGTTGTATCTACTTCATTGTTATTCTGTGATTTGCATATTAATAATCTACTGGTATCGATAAGGACACAGTCCTCCTATGTGTCTTTTCCCAGTGGTTCGAAACCTTGTTAGGCTCAGCAAACTCCTGAGAAAATGCCAGGTCTTTGCTTTTACTTGTTTTACACTATGGAATAATAAAAGAGCAATTCTTTTGTTCAGAAGTATAGCTAAGGGAATGGCTGGGGCAGCAGCCCCGGGTGCTACCTTTGTATGGGCAGCGGAAGGGTGCAAAAATAGCTATTGGCACAATAGCAACCCGTGCTGCCTTATGCATTGTGGCTTCTCCAGAGGCAGGGCTGCCTTGCTATGCCTCTGCTTCTGGTGCAAAGAATTCAGAAAGACAGCAACAAGTCAACATGGCTTTGACACTGGATTCCTATTTGAAGTTCTGGGTTTACTTCAAGGTTTCTTGTGAACTAAGTGTAGGTGTTTGCAGACCTAACAGTGCCAGTATTGCACAGAACCCTTTAAAGGGTCTCCTGGCACCCTCACTGTGGCACCCTGGTAAAGAATTGCTGATCTATTCAAATTGCTTAATTTTTCTGTCCTGTTTTTAATACTGCACAAAAGGATGGAATGTCTATCTTGTTCTTACATGGGGACTGTCAATTACTTGAGGTATCTGATCAGAATGTTGGATGGGTGGCTTTGGCTGTATTTTGTAATCATCTGAAGAAATAAATCAAAATGCCCTCAGAGTGGCATTGTGATGATGAACCAGTGTTTACAAAAGTCACTATGATGGGTCTACTAGTCTCAGGACTTCCGGGTTATATGACGATTTCCTCTTCCAGAGCATTCTTTTTAATATAGCAGTTCTGGTCAATGCCCATTGCAAGCAGGTAGACTAAAAAACAAGAATGAATTGGGGAAGTCAAAGTGTGTATTAAAACTCTGTGTTAATGCATCCTCTTTCTAATCCTACCCAAGAGGCTTAGGTAGGTGTGGCCATAAAAGTTGGATCCTCAGTGGAAAATAGTTATCAGTATTTGGGAAGAGAGCAAACAAGAAAAACTAAGGCTCTCTCTGCTTCATGAGCTATGATGCTGAAGACAACTGTGTTGTTTCAATCAAGGCCCTCGTATAAAGGACACCAAACCAAACACAGTTCATTCAGAAATTGTTCTCAGAATCCAATTATAGCTAGTACTCCAGCTTCCAATTCTCATGTGTTTTTTTTTCTTTATATGAATGCCATATTTGTGAGGGGGTGGTGGTATTCAAGGACCATTTTGTTGTTAACACAAGATAGACTATAAGGCTGCCTGTAGTACTTCACCAGCTGTGCAGAACCTTCTTATTGGCCCATTAATCCTGGTGGGGCACAAGAAGTGATTCTGTGATTTAAATGAAAAATAAGAGCTGCTTAATGTGTTGTGTGCTCTACTTGAACATAGCTAGTAGGTTTTTCAACTCAAGTTACTGCTCATCTCTAATGTACAAAAACAGTAGGAAATAGAACAATTGAGTGTGGGTGGGTGGATGCGTGTGTACGCACAAGCCTACAAGCTGTGCCTTAGTAATAGGAAGATAAACATAAAAGTGGAATAGATGTGGGAAATGTATGAGGTATGTATAGGAGAGATTTGAAAAGCACTACTCCTCAAGTGCATCAATAAAAGTTCATTTTGAGCTGTTGTTGAACTCCCACAGAAATGTGGATTAGTTGGGCACAGCTTTCAAAGACAATTAACATTCCAAGAGGTCAGTGTCTCATCTACATTGTGCTAGAGGCACCAGCTATTGGATTAATTTTTTTTTCTAGGCCTGCTTGTCTAGTTTTGCTTGTCAGCAGGGAAAGAGAATTGATAAATGTGTAAACAGTGCCTCTAAAAGAAAGGAGTATCATTAAAAGCAGATATGTCTGGGGAACTATGTTTAAATTAGACTTGGTTTATGACTTGGTCAGAGAAGACAACATCCTTTGATAGGGGACTGAATAACAAATCTACTGAGTGCTGAATTACTTGAATATAAGATGGAGGTTGGAAGTGCATGTGGAAGCAAACTTACCAATAAAAGCTTTATGTTACTAAGAAAGGAAAAGATGCATTATACCACTGCATGTGCCAGTTTTAAAGCAAATTGTCAGAAGGGATAAAAAACAGAATTTTAGTTAATAACTAAAATAATAGCTGTTAATAGGCAGTGTTGTGAAGTTAAATTTGTGATACTCTTCTATTATATGTCTCTAGGTTTCTAACTGGTACAGTTAGACTTGCACAAGAAAACTGTTGTGCGTTTCTACATGTTGGATTGGGTATCATCCAACATGAGGAAGAATTTTCTTTAACTGTAAACCAAAATCTTTTTTTTCAACTTCCTTCACCCCCTGTCTGGCTTCAGTCAGTAAGAGCTGCTTGGTCTGCTTGGGTGTTATGAATGTGAGATGTTAGGACACCTTCCAAGCCAAGCAGAATGTATACCAACAGGGTCCCAGTGACTAGAATATGACTTTGCTTACATGTAACTTTGAGAATTGATGAATAACCTAAGGAATGAAAGTTTGCAGTTCCGTTGGCTCCTGGATATAATGGAGAACCTGATTTTCTAGACAGTCAGGAAATGACTACTTCAAAATATGTAATGCCTTCTCTAAACAACCTGTGGCTCCTGGGTTCATACAACCCCTCTCTTTTAAGTTCTAAACCCCCTAAAAACAGTTCAAACAATTAATGCTGTGTTCTGACCATTCAATCACAGATCAGAGTTCAAAAACAAATAGTTTTGATGTTGTGCATAATGTGATCTCACTTAACTTCAAAACTAGCTGTCTGCCATTCACAGCAGCTTCTAAAAATACACCATACATAACCTTAGTCAACTTTCTGATGTCTTATGAAAAGATGATTGTCAGTCTTCTATTAAAATACACAATAAATGTCAACTTGTCAATATGGTAAAAGACAACTGTTCAAGTTGGTTAGAACAAATTAATATTGTATAACAGTCTACTGCACTAGCAGTCTCCAGGTATAATGATTACATCCATACACTATTTAATGTGTTCATAATAAAAAGAATTAATCTCACTTGATTAATGTTTCCATGTTGCAAAATAAATATTTAAGTTTGCATCAACATTTCTTTTCCTTAAGTCAGGTTTTATGTAACAGCAAGACACGAATGCATTCTTATGACTGCATTCTAATCTACTGACAGACAAAGGAATGGTTGAACACTTAGCAGATCTGACTCGGTGAGCTTTCATCAGTATTGCCTACCTACTCTGTATGCAGTATGGAAAGCTACTGAAAGATACTGTGGCATTATAAAAAAAAAACTGAGACAGATTATTCTTTTTCAGTAAAGGGTTTATTGCATTTTCATACATCTAGTATCAGCTATTATTATTGCCAGGCTATTGAACTATCCAGCCTACTGATCTGATATAGCATGCTGATCCTTATGGATTTCTGGCAAACATGTTCCAATTTGCAAGAAAAAAAAGTGTATTAGTCGATATTTGCACAGCATATCTTAAGTTACTTGTGATCGCAGGAAAGATATCCAATGCGTACAGTTACAAATTAAAAGTTAAAATAAAATGAAAGCCCACCTTTGATCATTTTTTTGTAAAGCTTTGTAGGTTTTAGGATGTAGTGCCACTTGTGATGTTAGAGTTGTGGTCTGAGAATTACTGTATAGTATGGATTGGCTCGTAGGGAAACTGAGTGTTATAGTTCAAAATGTATTTTACAGATGTTTCCATCTTACCTTTTTTTAGACTTTCTTACATGATAATTGATGCTGTATTGTTTTCATATGTGACAGTATATAAGGATGGGAATTCTTGCATTGAAGGCTGTGGATATTTCACTTCTCTTCCTCCCCAGAAATCCCAGAGTGCTAGGTATCTAAATCTTAAAACTACAGATTAGTTTAAGCTATTAATGATTTGGTGCTATTTTCTGTTCCAGATTTAGCTCCACTCTAGTGCATGTTGGGGCTTACCATCCCTTTCAATTGAACAGAAAAATTCAAATTAACCTTCAAGGCTTGGAAGTAGTTCTTTGAGGGTAAAGGACAACTTTTTCCCTCCTAATTGTGAAAGGTTTATTCTCCATGAAGGTGGAATAACTGGTTCACAATGCAATAGCAATAGTAAAAGCTAATATTTTGAAGCGTGTATTTATTAGGTTGTCTCTGCTACTAAATTTTCTTGTTTCAACTGTTGTATTTTGAGACAGAGTTTAAATAAGAAGCCTCTTATTGTTAGACACAGTTGTGTGAGGTGTTTTGTTTTAGCTTATACTTAAGGCTGACTTGCCCAACCCATTCAGTAGTTACAGAAAGTTGCATGTAGTTGCAATCGTATTGCAACACAGGCCATTTGTAATCTTGCTGTGTATCATGGGAAGGCTATTTAAGGTTGTGATTAACAGCAGTTTCTGTCATGGGAAGATGACAGCGTGGTACAGATCCTCCAAAAAGTAAATTTGGACTTAATACTTGGACTTATTGACTTATTTTAGGATTTAGTTCCCTTGTATTAAAAGGAGAGATGTGGGTTTAGCTATTTACATTTTACTATTTATACAAATGTTTTCATGACTCTAAATTTCAATGAAACTTGTTTGTCTATTTTTATTTGGCTTCCTGTGGTGGTTTTAACCCAGACATCCTAGTGTTGGGCTGGTGCCTGACTACCAGAAAATGAAGGTTATTCACAAACAGAAAGCAAAAGTACCTGTGCTGTGTCAATAGTCTGATATGCATGTTTTTGCATCCAAATCGATTGAAGTACAGAAAGTAAACCTTTGCTTATGCTGGGAAGCATAATTTTGATTCTTATAAAATATTCTTTTGGCTTTAATTTCTGATTCCTTACTAGAAGATCATATTGAAATAATTCCTTACTTCTGTTAACTTGATTGTAGTTAGCAACCATCAATTCTTCTTCTGCATGGTGTATACATGAGAGGTCACCAGGACCTTTGACACACGTGTCTAGGGAGGAGTATGGAGGAGTGGAGGCTTTCAAGACCTTCCATCCCTGTTTTTAAGCCATTAAGACAGAATTCAAAGGCCAGACTCAAGACCAGACTTTTGGTGCCTTGATGGCTGTAATATGCACATCGCAGAATCAAACTCAGGTCTCCCAGGTGGCAAACAAGGAGTCTACTATTGAACCACGAGTTTTTTGTGTAACAAAATTAATATTTTGCCTATTGAGCACTTCACCTCAGTGCCCAAAATATTTAATGTTGTTTCATGATTTCAGCTGTGTAGTATTGGGATGTAATATTTGTTTAGACAAATCTGACCCAAGAACAAGAGTTTTTGGGGTTTTTTTAAATTCCAAGAGGAACTTTAGGTGTTACTCAAATGAGCTTCAAGCCTGTGTGTACAAAAATATCTCATCAATATAAATACCGTCCTTTGATCCTCTCCTTCCTTCCTACTCCCTCTTCCACCCCACCCCACCTTCAAAAAGGAAAAAGCAAACCTTAATGTTGTTTTCCCATATTACTAATTCATTACAAGATTTTCCTGGAAGATCAAATCTTCTGTCTGAAGCAGACCAGAAGTATTTTACACACAAGAGGAAAGGTTTGATAATATGTAGTGTTGCACTGGGATATGAATGACCAGACTTCTCAGACTAAAATAACTTGAATCCACCCAAGCATTAAAAAGAGGCTTAGGGTCATTATGCTTATTTACTTTTTCTGCTATAGTAAGAATTCATAAACAGCTTGATGGAATTAGCAATCTGTATTCCATGAGGGTCAGAAGTTATCAACATTATTAACTTGCTTTGACCACTGAGCATGGCAGTGTTTTCTTTTCTTTTGTGAGGTAATACCCAACATTGATTTATCCTCATATTTTACTGCATGTGTTCTCTGTAGCACTGAGAGTATGCTGCAGGCATTCTTTAAATACTTAAAATGCTAGAGAAATTTGTACAAACTGTAGTTATTTCCCACTTATAATAATTATTTATATATTTTCTAGTTGACAAACCAATTTTGCTAATCATAGTCTCTCCTCCCCCTCCCCCCAGTATTGAAGCATGGTCTCCAAACTTTAAATTGACTTGTTAAATAGAATCATAAACTTTATTTGAAGTTAGGCTCATTCACTTAGGGAACAGAAACATATAGTATGACTGTATATCAGCATCTGATGAAGTGAGCTTTAACCCAAAAAAGCTTATGCTCACATCTGTTTTATTTAGTTAGTCTTTAAAAGTTCATATCTACTCTGCCTTCTGTATATCACCAAAAACAGCAAAGCATAAAAACATGACTAGTATTGTTCATAATTCATAAACAAAAATGATTCTGGTAACTTAATTTTCAATATTAATTATTGACATTTTTCAATATTCATCTTCTTATGGGCAGTTTGTGAGCTTGGGTGGTGGGGAGGGGTAGTTTTCATCAAATAAATTATCTGCCTTACCCTGTTTAATTTTATCATATGCTACTGAAACATATGCTCATTTGACCTTCCTGCTGGGGTATTTTCCTGGGAAGTTGTGAAACAAGCAAGATGAAGCTGGATATTTCACTTAGGGCTGGTGCCCCTGGAGTGTCCACTATTAATTTTCAAATGTTTTGGTATTAGTATTTAATGCTCAGGATTTTTCTTTGTTTTTTCCATTTATGGCCACACTCTACTTGTACCACTTTATAGTGGGTGTATCTACACCGAAAGTTACTGCGCAGTACGGGTTCATGTCTACATATGTTCTCCCATACTGTGCAGTAACTATGGTGACTTATGCCGAGTTGGATGTAAATTTGCTACCTGGATGATACAGGTAGCAAATTTATGCCCAGTTAGTTACTGTGCAGTAAGTCACATGTAGATGCCTACTGCACAGTAGTGCGCTTCAACTGTGGAAGTTACTTTATTCCCAAGTCAGAGCACACACAGCATTACTGCACAATAACACCTACACATTAAGACACCAGTCTAAAAGCCACTTAATATGCAGTAACGTATCACACAGTATATGCACGGGTAGACATGTCTAGTAGCCAGTAAAAGGAGGAATCCTGCTTCTTAAAACATATCAGGGCACTAACCTAGAAATAAATCTCACTCCAAGCCCTTTGCCAGTGTGATTCACTGTATTAAATGTAAAGAATCCCCTTTTTTTATTTTTCATTACATTTTAAAAAAATCTTTTAGAAACAAGCACTTGCGTACCAGATTTTATGCTGTTATACTGTCTCTCTCATAAATATATCACAGCTAGTATCTATTAACAATGTGCAATCGCGTATGGTTTAGTAATAGGGTTTGTATCCTAATATAAGTCAATGGTGACTTTAAAAGAGCAAATAGGAAGGTAAAACAATGGCACATATTCTGGCGCACACTTGAAAAACAACAGACCAAACTGGTTAGCTTTTAGGATTCTATATTCTGTTTCAAGAGAAGATGCATGTTGGATTTTGATCCCTGGGGTCCCAGCACTTGCATAAAAACAGTTAAACTGAGAGCTCCTCAAGTAAAATGGAGGTCAAATACCATGAGCTGTCCAGGGGAAAAAGACTGACCTGCACATTTTGTGGACAGTGTCTGAAGAGGTTTGACCTTTCCCAGAACCAGGAGATGGTAAGCACTAAAGCGGGGGAAGGCAAGCATTTAATTTTTGTTTTCTGTTGAAATGCTTTGGTTCTACCTAAGTAATGTTTTGCTGTGTAGGGGTTTTTTTGTTTTTATAAAGTGTATTAATCACTAGTCAGTGCTCTGGGGGGAACATAACTTCAGGTACTGAACATAAGTCAGGTCTCCTGAAATAACTGATTTTAGCACATAGGCAGCTCAAGGCTTGGTCTGAGATTGCAAGAATCATAGCGGTGGCTAGAAGCCCAAGATATGAAAGGAAGTAAACTCTAGAGAGACAATTAAGCTGTTGGTTACTGAAGGCCAATAACTGACAGCTTAATTAACTAAATGGAATGTGCACTTGTAACAAGAAGCATTCAGAAAAAGAGTTAAAGGGCAAGGCAGGTCCCAAATCATCTGAGATTGTTGGTTAACTGTTGTCCTTCTCCTACCTTTCCTCTATTTATACCTGTCTCCACATGGACTCAGTTGCTTTTCCTCATTTCGAAATTGTTATCTAAAAAATACCCTTCATAGTTGAAAAATTTTGGTTGTCCATTAATTCTGGCAGGAATATCTGCAAGTAATCTTCATTTTAAGATGCATACACAGACTCTCTTATTCTCTGTTATATGAAGCAGATGAGCTTTATCTTGCTTTTTTTGTGAAAGGAGGTAGAAAGAATGCTACTTCCTACTGTCTTGTTTGTGTTCTGCATAGCCTGAAGTTAAAGCAATTAGACTTGCAGATGTATGCTCTCAAATGTGTATTCATGCTAGGATGCATGTAAAAGATTTTTTTTTAGGTTTGGGGGGGATTTTGTTTTTTTTTTAGTTTTGTTTAGTTTAATTTTATTTGTGGAGGTATTTTTAAACTAATGTTGCCTTGGAAGAGGATTAAATTAAAGAAACCACTTAAACCAGTATATGAGTGTCTGCACTGTATACATATTGTATGTATCTGTAAAAATCTATCAGCATGTCAAAGTTTTCTCTTGTAGACAAGCCCTTAGTCCATGATCCTTCAAGCATTAAGACACTGGACACGTTTAAAGTAAATAGAGTTGAGCATACTTGTAAGCATTTATATAATTATAAATTAAGAGCTCTTTAAAATTCCTGGCAAGGTCCCTGCCAGGCCTAAACTACAAAACTTCACTAAAGTATGTGTGTTGAAAAGGAAGGAGAGTGGTGGGACAGATGTAACTATGGGTTTTTTAACATTAATGCTGTGCAGCAAATCGTCTCATTTGCGCTTTTAATTTCCCTGAGCTCTAGGCTTATCCTCTTTGGGAACAGCTGGGCTTTTTTTTTTTTTTTTTTTTACTTTAACCTATTAGTTACTTCCTGATGGGTAGTACATTTTGTAAAGACTACTTTAGGACCTCCCTGGAGAAATTAAAATATGAGCCAAAACAAAGTTCAGGATAGTGTTAAAATACAGAAAACCAAGGGTACCATTGTCATCTATAGTTTTTTATTACTAGAAATTTTTCTCTCTGACTTGAATGATGTCATGGAGATTGCATTCCAGTCAGAAGCTGAAACAGACACCAGGATTTAAGTATAACTTGACAGAGGCGTATGTGAAACAGTTTCATTAATTGAAAGTTAAATTCAGTACTGTAATTGGCTTGTACAAGTTTCTCACTCACTTTGTATTTCTGTAGTTCAGTATGTCCAAAATAGCCAAAAATTGAAAATAGCCATGCAGTAATACCAATAATGGCAGAGATTGCTTCTAAAATAACCAGTTTAGTTTTAGGTTTCACTTTAACTCAGTACAGATGTGGTTGTGCAGCTGTTGCAGATTCAACACTCAAGCAAATTAGAACTGAGGTCTAATGGATTGTGATCTATACAGAGAGAATAAAATACAATAAGTGTGCTAAGTATTTCTATGACAAGAATATGAAAGCAAGTTGTTTATTATCCGAGTAATACTGGCATGTCATGTGCTTTTTGTGGCATCTAATGGGCCCAACTCCTGACTGAGTATGTAAGTGCTATTACAATAAACGTGTTCCCTTTTGAAAATCCCAGCCTGAATTTTCTTTGTTATAATTCCTTCCTTATAACACTTCTTGTAAATGCATTTGTCCTGTACAGACAAGTTCCACTGGAGGAGAAAATGCAAATGCAGAATCTTAAAGTTTCTGATTAGCAGGATTGGTGATTATGTTGAACAGTCTTAATCCAGTCATTGTGAAGGGATATCTTGAAATTTCAGTTGTGTGTACATACCAGTAGAAACCTATTACTCATAATTGACTATTTCTTATAGTTAAGCCTTAATTTGTTAATTGCCACAGCAGAAATGTCTATGTTTTGCTTTGTTTTGAAAATGTTTATGTCCTTTTCTAAAAATCCATTTAAAAATGGGGGAAGAAGGGAGGATTTTGAGCCCTGACTTTGACTCAGTGTCCTGAATCACCAGTGTTTAGAACTTTTTCATTCAGTGAGTTGTGTGAAGTTCAGAGACTCTGGTACTTTTGTTGTGTCTTATTCTAGATAATTTGAATTGAAAGGAACTCTGTCCATTGTAAATGCTTCTAATTTAATATCATCTTTGTTCTTCCCCTTCCCCCACTTTTTTTCCTCCAGGCAGGATGAGAGACCGGTTATTTGAACTGTGTGAATTAGCCAGGATTTATAACCAACAGTTTCCTAATGATGAAAATGACATCAGTTCACCAACTGAAACTCTCCTGTATGAGACTGATTATGCCCTTGCATCTCTTTATAAAGACATCCAGACTGTCAGAACAGAAAACAACCACCTGAAAGAGGATATCAAACGCCTAGGCAAACAAAATAAGCGCTTCCTAACTTCCATGCGCCGTCTCAGCAGCATCAAGCGAGATACCAACAGCATTGCCAAAGACATCAAGGCTCGTGGAGAAGGCATCCACAGAAAACTCCAGACAATGAGAGACTTCACTGAAGATGCAGAAACAAAATTTGGTGCAGTCTCTGTAGTAGCTCGTGTATCAAAGGACCACTATGTTGACCTCATGCATGCCTTTCAACAAGCCATGTTTGCGTACAATGAGACAGAGATGAACCAACGGGAGAATTGCAAGATCCGGATTCAGAGACAACTGGAGGTCATGGGCAAGGATGTTTCTGGTAATCAGATTGAGGATATGATTGAGCAAGGCAAGTGGGATGTTTTCTCTGAGAATCTCTTGTCCGATGTCAAAGGGGCTCGTGCAGCCTTGAGTGAGATAGAGACACGTCACAAAGAGTTGATGAAATTGGAGAGTCGCATCCGGGAGGTTCATGAGCTCTTTTTGCAAGTAGCAATACTGGTGGAACAACAGGCAGATACCTTTGATGTCATTGAAATTAATGTGCAAAATGTTGAGGACTACGTAGGAGAGGCTAAAGGTCAGGTGAAGAAAGCGTTGGAATACAGGAGAAAACACCCTTTCCGTACTATCCTCTGCTGCTGTTTATCATGCTGCAAAAGTTGATTCTCCTTCTCAGGCCTTTACAAACCACTTTTATCATGCTCTAAGAATGAACATTAGAAATAATATGGTTAAAACAGTGTTTGGGGGAGATTTTTGTTTGTTCCTCTTGTTTAAAGTTGCTTAAGGTACTTCAGCCTATGCATTATTAAAACCATATGTTGGTGGCAGATAATTTTATTGCCTGTTTTCAACTGAAACCGGACCTGTTTAGCTGCAATTCAGGGTAAAATGGTTTTAAAAGCACCTCCTGAGAATGCATACTTCAGTCTACCTAAAGAATGAAGAAGGGCTGATAATTTGTTGAAGATGAATCACAAAATGGGTTTTTTCCCTACATTCCAAAGTGGGCCAGCATGAAGTATAGATCTCTTGCTGTTAGTGGCCTAATCTGTGGGGGGTTTTTTGCAAGCAAATCTGTCTGCATTTAAAGAACATGGATGTCTAATTCCTGCAAAATCTTACACATTTCGTTGCCACATTAATTTAATGAAACAGTAAAGCTGTTCATATATGAGTGAAAGACAGGATTAGTTCTAAGTAAAACTTTTTACACAAGGAGCTTAAGTCTTATCTGTCACTGGGCTTTTGTACCAATAGAAGTCTGTTGCAGTGAATGAAATGAATTTAGATCTACTCAGGTTTTAAATAAGATCAGAATCAAGGCCTCTTCATATCATTTCTTATTTAGACCATCATTAAATATTCTCAATTTGAAGCTGTCCTGATTTAAAGGTCTGCTCTAATTGAGTGGAGAACTGAAAATTTTGCCATGGACACTCTCAAAGATTTTTTTTTTCAGTCCAGTGTGTAAATTCATATGTAATTACAACACCCTTGAATGGGAGGCTAAATATAACATTTTTAAATTGTGCGCACACAAAGATTTTTAATGAAATATTTATATTGTAAAGACAATATACTTATTTTTGTAAGTATCGATGTCATATGTTCTTATGGATCAAATAGCTTGAAGTCTTAACAGTATTAAAATTCACTCTGATTCGGATATGAAGACTAAGGGGTCTATTTTCCACATACGGGAAATCTGTATGTTGAGAACAAAAATAGGCACCTTTGTTTAATATACCTTCTGAACCAGCATTTACACATGGGCACTTTCATTGAGTCTGGAGAGAAAATGTCTTCCTCTGCTTAAACCTTCTGTAGCCATACTGGGTTTGGACAAAAGGTGCAAGAATGAAAAGAGGAAGAACAAATTTAATGACCAGATTTCACAGTCCTTAATTGAACACATTTCACCCATTGGTTTCAGTAGGAGTTTCACTTGATAAAGGACTGGAGATTTTGTCCTTTACTTCAGAAGAGCATTATGCTCTATGTTACTAGAACTAACGAACAGCCGTCATAGCCAAAAGTACATGGACTACTGAAACTATAGTATTTCTGAGCACTTTTCTGCTGTACTGTGATTTATTAATACTTTATATCAAGTTCCAGCTATTTTTCCAGAGGAAGCTAGCGTTTTCTGAAGGGGTGCCTTAAGTCGAACAAGGGGCATCTTGAGTCTAAAATATTTGAGAACTGCTAGATTATTTTACTTGCCTTTCTGTCTTTTTATATTTAACTGGTTAATTCACCAATTTTATTAATACTTGATATCAAGTTCCAGCTATTTTTCCAGATGTTTGAGACATTTATTTTAATGTTTCCTCTTTTTATATATTTTAATAAAGATTTTAACATTTCACATATTTGTATTTGGTTTTCTGGGATGATCTTCCTCACTAGTCACAAAGAAGCATTTCTTTTCCTGTCTTTTTGCGTGCAGAATGTATATAGTATTCAGAACTCTGTAACTGCTACAAAATAATAAGACTGCAACATAACAACAACAACAAAAAAGAAATAGAAACTACTTTTAAGCTTTTTATAGCCAAGTCAGAAATATTTTCTTGTCAGACAGGACTTTGCATACAGAGGAAAAGCTAGGCAAATAGCCATGGACAAAGACCTTTGTTCTTAAACTAAAACCTCTCATTGCATGGAAGTAAATACCAGCATGCATCTAGACTTTCTGTATGAAAAGATCCTCTAAATTAGAGGTCATTGTGGTATATAATGGTGTTTTATCAGTATTATAGTTGTTTCAAAACTGAATAGAGAAGAGGGGAAGGGAATAGGATGCCTCACATGCTGGCAGCCATTATTAATGTCTGTGTGTTCGTCAAGGAGACAAACCCATACTTCATTAGTCATTTCCATTAGTCAATGAAACTGTTTGCTTGTGAAGAAAGGAATTGTATATGGGGACGGGGGTGTCAGAATCTTGACCTACATTAAGTAGGAGAAAGCTGGAGGGAGGAAGAACCTGCTTTATTTTAACTATTTTGACTTACATAAAGCTGTGCAAATATAATTGTGTTTCTATTTTTATGCACGCACGTTCCAAAAGTATTTAAGAGGTAAAGGAGCAGATATATTCATGTTAAATCTGTATAGGTCCAAATAGTTCTTTGTATACTGATTATCTGACCTTTTGCTCTAAAAGCCAGTGAACCAAATTAACTCTTTCACCAACTTACTGAACTGCTGGAATTCCTACCAACATTCACTGCCAAAGTCAAGCCTTTGTAACAAGGACCCATTTTGTTTTGAATATTTAACTTGCCTTCTGCGTTTTATGGACACATTTAAGATGATCCTTCATTACAAGAGAGGATCCAGTTGAAGGTTCTAAGACATGAGTTTCAAATGCCCACATCACCATAGGCTGGATTTGGCCTATGGAGGTGGATCATTTGGCCTGTGGGGCTTCTCACAAGCTAAAACACCCACTTCCACAGGCCTAATTCAGCCTGAGTCTTGTCAACATGGCTGCTAAAGCCCTTGTGACAGCAATGTTAATCCTGATAGGTACTGGAATTGCTGTTTTAGCTTGGATCTGGAATCCAGGGAGTTTGTGCTGCTTGCCTTTCTCTCTTCTGCCACCCACCACCAAAATCAGCATTTCTAGTTGTCCCTAGGGACTAAAACTCATAGCAGGGGAAAAATGGGGACAAGCAGAGGTGGCATTAACTCCCTGGGTTCCAGAGCCACACTGAAACACCAGCTCTGGCAGCTGTGAGGATTAACATCACTGTTAATAGTCCACACGGCCAATGGAAAGCCCTGCAGTCTGGATCTGTGCCATGAAAAGCTGCAATTTAAATGTGGCCCACAGTGCCAAACAAATTGGACATCCCTGTCCTAGACAATCCTTAGAAGTATGTTTAAAACCACCACTTTACTAGTAATCATTCATAGCTTCTGTCTTTGGCTCTTAAGAGCGATTCTGTGTGTGTGTGTTTGCATAGCTATACTATTCCTTAATGAGAAGAATCCAGTGTAATTGCTTAAAAATGCAATTGTTTTATGGAAGTAGTAAAGGAGCCTATATCTAAGAGTACTGTGACTAGAAATAATTGATTAGATATTTTCCCCATCTTTGATTAAACGACATTATAAGGACATCTAAAGATTGGGTCACCACTTCATTTTTAAATTCAACCTCTGCAACAACAAACATTCACCGTCCTCTTGAATGGGTACATATCTGTTTTGAGGTAAAGCTGGCATCTCTTCCAGCTTATGCGTCATTGACAGAACTGTTAACTAATTTCTAACTGAAGTGCCCTGTTTCCTATTAATGCAATATAGTTGCACAGGTAGAACAGGACAGAATGCTAAGGATGCACAGACCAAAAGGAACATAGGCTCTCTGATACTACAGTGACAAAAGTGGTATAAAACCCAAATGAAGTTTGACTTTCATAGTCTAGTAGAGAACTGAGGAATGGGGAGACAAAATCACCATCTAAGGTTTGAAACAGGGAAAATTCAATCTAAGTGCTATTCAGAAATAGCACACAACTCCACAAACCATTACAGTCGCATTTTGAAGAACTACATTTTAATAAAACAGCTGCTTCCAGTAATGAAAAGAGCAATCTGTTTCTTGTAAATATGTATTGCTTAAACATTGTGCTTTCTATATACATGAGTGTGATAGAAATAATTTACTAGTTCCTGAACTTGCCTAGTCACCATTACATTGACTTTTGGGAAGAAATGGTCTAGCTGTAGTTACAGAACATAAAATGTCCATAGGATGAATGGGGGGGAAATAATACACATGGCTGGATATTAGGCACTGTATGAAGCTATAGGAAGCTTTCTTTTATATTACAGGAAACTTTTTTTTGTTCTTAAGCAGATGCAAATGGTATGGTTGCAGATGGCACCCTCTTGTTTGTGATAAGCCACAGTGACGAATCTGCTAGCAGTGGCAGTTAAAGTCTTTTCCCCCTCCCCCTCACACCTTATTCTTTATAAAGTGAAAAGCAGATATGAATGTGCCAGGAGTTGCATGGAGACATGGGCAAGAGTGTCAGGATCCTGCCATGGTGATGAGAGCCAGTCTCATCCAGTTTCTTCTTTGAAGAAGGTAAGATTAGAATATGAATAAAGTATAGAAACTTTGAATCATTGCTGTGTACTTGCCAACAACTAAAAGGTTTGGTGTACAACACACTAGACATGGCTAAGGTGACTGTGTTTGTGATGTATGCAATTACTCTATACCACTGCTGGGGTTTCAGAACTGCATTTTTGTTGCACTATATATTAAACATTAGAGCTATTGAGGGGCAACACACTTACAATGTAACTCCAATTTAAAGGATTCCTCTGCAGCCTGTTAGAGCAACTGTCTGGCAGTTTCTCTTTCCTCATTTTAAATAACAGTAATTGACCTAAACATTTCTTTTTCTTGTAAAGTGTCCAGGGAAAGAAACCTGGGTTGCTAATCCAAGTTGCCTCATTAGCATTATATTGTTTTTTAAACTGGGTTTCTCAGCCCAAGATAAAAAAAAAAGAATTAAAAAAATAGAAAGGTAGTCTTATTTTCAGTGTAAGTCTGGTTTGTGTTGCATGTTAGACATTTGAATAAATAAACCCCAGTGTGAGGCAATGGAAGAGAACTGACTGGATGTATTAGGTTAAGAATAACAACAGCAATATCAGTATTGCTTAAATCTGGATGCGCTAAAAAAGGAAACACTTTTTTTTTTATCAATTACCAAATTAAAATGACAGTACTTTACTATTCAAATACTGGTTGAATTTTCCTTTATTAAGCATTTTATTTGGGGTTGTGTATCCAAATACAATATGCAGCACCAGGAGTTGGATCTGGCCCAGCACTGGCAGTTGGATCTGGACAGGTGTTGAGCACCCCTTTTATTTGGAGCTACTACCAATTAGGGTCTTAAATGTCACAATGTTTAGCTTAGCCCCCATAGTAAAATCCAAATCCTCCCTATATTGAGTATGCAGAGTTAGACCCTTCCAAATGACAGCCTAAAACAGCTGTGTAGAGCCAGCCAATAGGAAATTAGAAACGAGTGTTTCTGAAATCTTGTTGCTTTCCAGAGCTCTGACCCCTTCAGTCTATGCAGGATCCTGAGCCTGGAGTATTAAGCATAAATGCCTACATCCATTATTCATTCAAAGAATGAGCATGTCTCACTCTGTTATGTTGGTAGCGGTGATCATGCATTATACAGTAGCCCAGTTTTTTAGAGTACTGTATTTCACAGCATGTAAGTCAAGTTTTGAAACCCAATTTTTGTTTTTTAAAATTTAACCTCCACTTATACGCTCTACTGGGAGCAGTGCTGCCTGGAACCCCCACGAGGTCAGGCAGCTGGCTCCAGAAGGGGAGGCATTGACCATACAGAGAGAAAGATGGGGTCCTCCTGCAGGTCAGAAGCTGCCCAGTCTAGTGGCAGCTCACCCCCAGCCATGGGGCAGGTGAGGGGCTCAGCTGAAAGCAGGATTTGGCCCCTCACCACTTCTGCCTTCAGCAGGCACACGTGGCCAGCAGGATGCCTGGCACCACCCAGAAAGGGGCTGGCTTGCCTTAGGGGCAGCATAGGGTGTCAGGCAGGGGTGGGTGGAACACCAGCAGCACAAAAGCGCTGCCCGAAACCTGCTGCTGCCCCTGGGGTAAGCCACCCGCTTCCCAGGCAGTGCCAGGCATCCTACTGGCTCCTGCTGAAGGCAGAAGCAGTGAGGAGCCTGCTCCTACTTTTGGCAGAGCCTCGCCACCTGCCCCACAGCCAGGGGGTAAGCTGCCACCAGGCCAGGCAGCCCTTGAGCTGCAGAGGAACCCAGTTCTTCCTTCCAAAGGAGCAGCACCCCCTGGGGCTGGCCAGGTGGGCTGCCAGCAGGCTGTCTGTTGCCTGAGCTCCCAGGGGCCCAATCCAACTTCCCAGGAGCCCACCAGCATGCTACCTCTCCCACAAGTTCGCCTGGGCTTCCATTGCCTCTCACACTGGGATAGGTTCAACTTATACAATGGACATACAAAACTCCTACTTTTTTTTTTTTTACAGAAACATGGGGCTGACTTGAACAATGTGTCTACCTAAACCCCATAAAATACGGTACTTGTTCAGTGTAAATGGTTAGACCCTGCAAGGCCACCTCCCTTAAGAGTAACCAAGGCCCAGCTAAATGCCTGGCTTAAATGGAGGTATATTTACTACTCTTGCTGAAGCTCTAAGGCCTCACTCCTTACAACAGGCAAGCTTAATAGAAAAAGCAATAACACAATGAAAAAGGATCCTGCCTGTAAAATACATTGGAGAAAGGCCTGAATTCTAATCCCTACTTCTGCGCAGGTATGTCATCAGTGTTAATTTATATTAGACAGTCTATCAAAATTACAGTGTCATATTTTTCATCTAGAAGGATGTTTTCTAGGTTTTTATCAGTCATGGCAAGGTATATTCCAGCATACAATTCTGAATATGTAAAATAATACCTGTTTTCAGACAAGACTGCATCACTTAATTTTAAGATGCAGTCTAATAAATAATTTGGGTTTTTTTTAGTGGTCTGAAGGCCTCTGTTTATCAGTTTATTAGGTCATGCTCTAAACAGTTCTGTATTTCCTTCAAGAAGCCACAGTTTCGCCAGGTAATGCTTTACACCATAGGGTTTTGCTGCTTTTCCTTGCTCTCAGTGACTCTCTTGTCACCTTAAATTTCATTCCTGATCATTCAAACTGGACAAAGAATAAGCAAAATGCTCTGAATTCAATGGATCTGAAGTAGTGTAAGCAGCCTCCAATTTGTATGTTCCTGATGGTGGCAGTATGTTTCACTTGTAGCTCTGGGGACAAGGTGGCAACTTCTAAGGCTGCTTTATTCCATCAATTAAACAGAAAATTAAGGCCAGCATTGCAGGGACAATACGTATGTCTTGCTAAATTTGGGCAAAAAGCCAGTGACATCCGAGCACCACCATGCTCTGATGATCTTTTTAGCTTCAAGACACGCCTCACAAAATGCCAACTCCTCCTTTTCACTTGTTTTTTTTGACTCCTGGAAAATAATAAAGCAATTCTTTTGAAATCCTAAAGCCTTCAACAGGTCAGAATAACACTACCTATTTGAAATCTCTGGGCTTCTCTTGCAAATCATACTTGTACGCCAAACAGTGTTAACATTGCATGGTACCTCACTGCACCCTTAACAGGATCACCTGGCACCCCAGCATGCTGCAGCACCTTGGTTGAGAGGCGCTGAAGTCTGCACTGCAATAAAGATGTTGCTGCAATGTGCGTGGAAGTATTTTCCTTCTAAACCCCGCAAATTGCTTGCTTGTGGCAGGGGAGGGGACTGTCGGGCATGCATCAGAGCCTGGTGTTGGTCCCTGAGGTGCAGTGGCAGTAGGTGACATGGGGGCACAGAGGAGGCTCCTGTTTGGGTGCGCCTGTGGGTGGTGTGCATCAGGCAGGGGGGAACTCACCACAGGGTGGGGGTACAGTATGGAGGTACACAGTCACATATGTGTGCGCATGCACGTGTGGGTGCAAGAGACTGTGCAGAAGCAGCAGGCATGAAGGGCTGCGTACGTGTCTTTGTACACAGGGATACACAATCGTGTGTGTGCGTGCACATGGGCGCAAGGGACTGTGTACCAATGGGGCAGGCGTGAGGGGGAGTATGGGGGTGTGTGGGGGGGGGTGTAAAAGGGGAGGTCCGGTGAAGAGACGCACACAGACATGTTCGTACGTGTACGTTTCCGGGCCCCGTGGGCGGGGCTGGGGATGGTCCCGCCCCCGCGAGGCTCCTCCCGCCCCTCCCTGTCAAATCCGCCCTCCCGCTCCATTCAGTTCTGCAGCGAGGCAGCGGCGCGCCGCGTCGGGCGGCGCCGCTTTGGGTTGTGCGCCCGCCCGCACGGGCTGGGCCGGGGGCTCTGCTCCGCTCCGCTCCCCTCCCCTCCCCCTCCCTCCGGCCGAGCAGGGGGCGGCGCGCGCAGGTGAAAGCCGCGCGGCGCTCATTGCTCTATGTAGGCGCGTCTGCCTGCATCTTCCGCACCCGCACCAGGATGGCCGAGTGGTTAAGGCGTTGGACTTAAGATCCAATGGACGTATGTCCGCGTGGGTTCGAACCCCACTCCTGGTAGTAGTTGTTTTTTTCCCGGCCTGTTGTGAAATGCAGGAAGTAGCCAGGGAAGATGCAGGAGGTGGCCAGGGAAGAAAGGCCGGGGGTCCCAGGGGAGCTCGGGTTGTCACTGGCACCAGGCTAAGCCCAGGAAGGAAGGCGCACGGTGCACGCTGCTGCCCAGCAGGGCAAGGGACTCTGCCAAGTCACTGAAGGCAAGAGTAGATCTCTTTTATTAGACCAACAGAATAGTTGGGAATTTTATTATTTGCAAACTTTTGGGCACGACCACCTGCTGAAAGCTGGCAAAGAACAGTTTTACCAACTACTTTGTTGGTTTAATAAAAGAGATCACATTTACCCAAAGACCAACCCAGCTACAACCCACTACCCTGAAGAAGAGTTGCAGTGATTGACCCAAGTGCCTTCAGGCCTGGTGTGTGGTCACCAGGGTTTGAAATGGGGGAAAGGGTTTAGACCCCCCCATAAGAGATGAGAGCCCCTGGCCCACCCTGCACCTTTCTAGGCAGCTGAGGTGGCGGCTTCTTTCGGCTTCCAGCTGCCACCACTGCTGACGCCCCCAAGAGTAAGCGTAATTCAGGTCCTGGTGCTCACACGCACATGGGGACAGGCGTGCCACATGCAGGGACAGGTCAGGCTGGCTGCAAATGACACAAGTGCACAGCCTAACACCGATGTGGCAGAGCTTGACATACCAGCACAGGAAAGAGAGGCTCAGCCACAGATGCCCAGGGACAGCTAAGCAAATGCGCAGGGAGCGATGCATGAGCACATGCAGAGGCATAACCACCTGGAGAGAAACCACCAGGAGGCATGCAAACATACTGGGGCAGAAGTCGAGGTGTACATGAACAGGCACAGGGCACTGCAACCACGTAGGGTTGTGTGCCAAGACCAAAACCATTTAGATACATACCGACTTGGCAACACAAGCACATTCCATGATCAGACAAACATTTCACATGATGCAAGTGTATTTTTAGGGTGCAGTACCTGGAACTATGTATAATGGACAAAAGAAACTGTGGCCTCGTTTACACGCAAAACTTCACAAAACTTTAAAGAAATAATAATTTAATAAGTTAAGCCAAAACAAATTGGTTAAACCAATGGTTAATCCAGTTGGTTAAACCAACAGAAAATGAACTTCCAAGAAAAGTGGTGCTGGCTCTTACCCTGGGAGTCTTTAAGAGGAGGTTAGATGAACACATTGTTGGGGTCATTTGACCCCAGTACTTTTTCCTGCCATGGCAGTGGGTCAGCCTTGATGATCTGCTCAGGTCTCTTCCAGCCCTACCTACTATGAATCTATGAAACTATGAATTGGTTAAACCACCGTTTCAATTTATGTGAACCATTTGATTCAAATCTGGTTTATATGCAGTTACTTTACATTGTAAATGTATTGACTGAATTACACTATATTATACTATATATTAAACTGGTATTAGCTAGCTCTAAATTCACGTATAGCAAGGCAACTGATGGCTCACAGGTTATAGAGTGCGTGTGGAGGTCTTTGTGGATGGGAGAATCAGAGAACTGATGAATCAGAAGTGGAAGCAGACAGGTCAAACACAGTACAAACGTGCTGCGTACTTACGCCTTCCTTCCTACTGTCTTTCATGACCTCTGATTGCAGCTGCCACTTGTTTCCCAGCAAAGCACCAGTTGCTAGCAATGGCAATCAGCAGCAAGGGTAAGGGTCAGCTGTAACACAGCAGGGACGGAGAAAGTAGCCCTTGGCTCAGAGCAGGGCTGGCTGAGGTAGTGGGTGGAGAAAGGGGTGGCTGGCTCAGGCCATAAGGCTTACAACTTACACTTCTGGCAGTGACTCACCTTTTTTTAACTTCCGTGTCTCAGGCCAAATTAGACAAATCAGAACCAAAGTTCATCCGCTGAGCAGAGCTCAGTCATTCAGTTTGGGTCTTCAGATAGTCCCATATCCAAGGTAGGCATCCTCAGTGCCAGCCCCAAGCCCAGAGGTCTTGGGGTTCAGATACCCCCAAGTCTCGCTTGCCTTTAGCCAAACAGGCCAAAGGAGCAAGCTAGGGATCACATTTAATGGTTAGACAGGCTCTGATCTGGTAGATGCTCCCTTGGGATAGCATGAAGGGAAACCTAATTACAATTTGTTAGATAAAACTTTCAAGTTGATATGAAGGATGGTTCTGGTGGGAGTGTGCTACTGTAGATGATAAAAGCTTAGGGCCAGCGCCTCATACTAGTAGCCATGGGATTAAATGGGCAGTGACTCTGGCAATGTGACAAAAAATAGGACCTCCTGTAGTCCTTATGCGGCCATGTCATGTGACTCAGGACAAGAAATAAAACTCATTCTTTCCCAGCAGCATAGTGTCCCACCTTATTAAATATGATCATTAAGGATTCCAATGTACTTTGCCAGGGTACAGGAAGAGCTGCCAGATTTGGGCCTGATCTCATGGAAATGAATAGATGTTTTGCCAGCAACTTAAACTTGAGCAGATTCTGGCCCTGTGTTTTATTACTTAAGATTTCTGCCACAAGTGAAAAACAAAAAAATGCACCCATCCATACATACCAGGAAACCCCAACATAACTGAAAAACACATCACAGATATTACTTTAAAAATTCAGTGATATAATTCAGTATATGCCAACATGATTTCATAGACATTCAACCTGGAATGGAGCCTGAAGGATCATGGAGTCCAGCCCCCTGCCCCAGGGGCAGGAAGTCAACAGGGATCATAGGATCCCAACAAGATAAACATCCAAATGTGTCTTGAAGGCATTCAAAGTGGATGCTTGAACCACTTCAATGGCAGTCTATTCCAAACCTTGGGAACTCGGACAGTAAAAAAGTTCTTCCTGATGTCCAGCCTGAATTGGTTGCAGTGGAGTTTGTAAGCATTCGATCTTGTCATCCTTTGGGGCGCTCCGTGAACAGACGTTCCCCCAGATCCTGGTGAACGCCCCTATAAACTTGTAGGTGGCCACCAGATCGCCCCCGAGCCTGCGCTTTTCCAGGCTGAAGAGTCCCATGGCTCTCAGCCTCTCATCACAAGGTCTGTTTTCCTGACCTCTGATCATGCACGTAGCTCTCCTCTGCACTCTCTCCAGCTTCTCCACATCCTTTTTGAATTATAGAGCCCAAAACCGGATGCAGTACTCCAGCTGTGGCCTCACCAAGGCTGAGTACAATGGGAGAATGATGTCCTGGGATTTGCTTGAGAAGCATCTATGGATGCAAGCTAGCATTTTGCTCGCTTTACTAGCAGCAGCATCATATTGAAGGCTCATGTTCATTTTGTGGTCAGTCGTGACCCAGGAAACTATAGGCCAGTTAGTCTTACCTCAATCCTGGGTAAGCGTTTTGAGAGAATAATCCTGGCTCATGTCCACAAGGGGCCAGCAGGGGAGGTTATGCTTAGGGGCAACCAACATGGGTTCATTAGAGGCAGGTCCTGTCAGACCAACCTGGTGGCCTTCTATACAGGGGCCTCTTCAGGGCCGATCTCCGTGGCCCGCCCACCTGTCCTTGGGCCAACCGCCCGCCTTCTCGCCCACCATGCCTTGGTGTTAATGGATTCACTGACTGATGTAAATGAAGCAGGAGGCTGCCCATTTTAGTGCCCCGATGCCAGGGGGCACTCTCTGTGGCTCCTATCCTGCCCAATACCACAGCCCAAGCCTCGCAGATGGCATCTAGGTGTTCAACTCCTCACTGGCCCCCACGCTGGGCCCCAGAATCATCCTAACAGGACCCCTCTATGATCTCTCCACTCAGGCAGCCTCTCTGTCTTCATCCAGGATACCTAGCCTCCTGAAGCCATTTTCCCCTCTCAGGTGTGGTCCCCCCAGGACCTCTGGCTACTAGCCCTGGCCCACCTCCAGGCCAGTGGGGACCTCAGGCCCCTGGCTCTTGGATGTCCCTCGCGGTCGGCCCCTCGCCCTTTTGACCCTCCTGGTCCTGGCCCCAGCATGGGCCAGTTGAGGGTACTCTCTCATTCAGGCTGGGTCTCTAGCCCCTCACTCTCTCAGAGTCCGCCCTCTGGGCCCCTCAAACAAATGCTAGGGTCACCCACCTCGTGGTGGGGGCAAGGTGTTAAGGCGCCTCGACCCGCCTTTCACTGGAGTGGTAACTGGGCTGGCATTTCCTGGGGGCTCCTGTGCCACTGAGAGCCCCACCAGGCCACCCACTCCCAGCAAGGTACAGTTTTAGGTCATGCCCAGGACCAGGAGCCTCTTTACCATCCCCTGCAGCTCTTCCCTTACCTCCAGATTGTTCTCAGCAGCCTTCCGGCCAGGCAGCCACACTGCCCTGCTTATATAGGCAGCCCTTAACTCCCAAAACGGCTGCCCTCATCAGGCACCTGGTGGTTGCCAGCTCCAGGCCCTTAAAGTGGCAGGCACACACAGTGCCCTGCCACACCAGGTCACAAAATCCTTAGATGCAGGGGTAGCAGTCTTTCTGGGCTTTTGGAAGACCTTCGACACTGTCTCTCACCCCATTCTCATTAAAAAACTAGGGGACTATGGTGTCGATACCTACACAGTCAAATAGGTCACAAACTGGCTGGAGGGCTGCACCCAGAGAGTGGTGGTGGATGGGTCTTATTCAACCTGGAAGGATGTAGGCAGTGGGGTCCCCCAGGGCTCGGTTCTTGGGCCCACACTGTTCAACATTTTCATCAGCGACTTGGAAAAGGGGGTAAAAAACACCTTGTTCAAATTCACAGATGACACTAAGATGTGGGGGGGATGTGGGCATGCTACAAGGAAGGAATAGGCTGCAATCAGACCTGGACAGGTTACAGGAATGGGTAAATGAGAACAGGATGGGTTTCAACACTGACAAGTGCAAGGTGCTGCACGTGGGGAGGAAGAACCAGCAGCATATCTACAGGCTGGGGAACTCCCTTCTCGTCAGTGCAGAGGCAGAAAAGGATCTTCGAGTCATTATTGATGCCCAAAGGAACATGGGCCAACAGTGTGGGGACCTGGTCAGGAAGGCCAACCGTACCTTGCCATGCATCCACAGATGCATCTCAAGCATCTCTCCCTCTATGTGACACTGGTTAGGCTGCAGTTGGAGTTCTGGGCACTGCACTTCATGAGGGTTGTGGACAGCATTGAGAGGGTCCAGAGAAAGGCTACCTGCATGATCCGGGGACAGCAGGGCAGACCCCTATCAGAGGACCTGAACCTGTTCAGCCATCATGAGAGAAAGCTGAGGGGGGACCTGGTGACCATCTATAAACTCACTAGGGGGGACCAGAAGGATTTGAGGGAGACCTTGTTTCCCCTAAGGCCCCCCAGGATAACAAGGAATAATGGCCACAAGTTGTTGGAGAGTAGGTTTAGATTAGACATCCGTAAGAACTACTTCACAGTCAGGGAGACTAGGATCTGGAACTGACTTCCAAGGGAAGTGGTGCTGGTTCCTACCCTGGGGGTCTTTTAAGAGGAGGCTAGATGAACAGCTCGTTTGACCCCAGTGTTCTTTTCTGCCATGGCAGGGGGTCGGACTTGATGATCTGCTCAGGTCCCTTCCAACTCTACCAACTATGAAACTATGAAACTAAGACCACCAAGTCTGTAGTGCTAACAAGCATAGCACTACTGAGCCTATAAGCATGTTGCAGCTTTTTCCTCCCAAGGTAGAGAACCTTGCATTTTTCGGTGTTAAACACCATCAGGTTCTCATCCGCCCACTTCATGAGCCTGTAAAGATTTTCCTGGATCACCCTCCTCTCCCCAGGTGTGGATGCTTTACCCCAGGGATCTCCCCTGACGAGTTTGTAAGCAGCCATCAGGTCCCTCCTCAGCCTCCTTTTGCTGAAGCTGAACAGATTCAGGTCTCCTCATTGGGCCTGTCCTGCTGCCCTCTCACTAAGCAGTTGGCCGTCCTCTGAGCTCTTTCCAGGCTGGTCACATCCTTTTTAAAGTGTGATGCCCAGTACTGGATGCAGTACTCTAATTGCTGTCTGTCCAATGTTGTATAGACGGGGAGTCTCACCTCTCTGGATGGGCTTGAGATGCATCTTTGGATGCATGACAAGGTATGGCTGGTCTTGCTGGCTGCCATCTGGCATTGGCAGTTCATGTTCATCTTGGAGTTAATAATGGCTCCAAGATCCCTTTCTGCCTCTGTGCTTTCAAGAGGGGAACTCCCCAGCCTGTATGTATGCTGTGGATTCCTTCTCCCAAGGTGCAGCACCCTGCATT
>JAGPOW010003648.1:6914634-6926109 GCA_030014935.1 Caiman crocodilus
GTGCTTTCAAGAGGGGAACTCCCCAGCCTGTATGTATGCTGTGGATTCCTTCTCCCAAGGTGCAGCACCCTGCATTTGTCTATGTTGAACCCCATCCTAGTCTCATCTACCCACTTTTGTAGTCTGTCTAAATATAGTCACAGCCTCTCTCTCCCTTCAAGTGTATCCACCTCGCCCCACATCTTACAGTCATCAGCAAATTTGGACAGCATGCTTTCCAGCCCCTCATCCAAGTCACTGATGAAGATTTTAAACAGTGTGGGCATAAAGACCGAGCCCTGGGGGACCCCACTGCTCACATCTCACCAGGTTGAGTACAACCCGTCCACCACTGCTCTCTGGGTGCGCCCCATCAGACAGTTTTTCACCCATCCAACTGTGTTGGCATCAGTGCCACAGTTGCTTAGTTTATTAATGAGAATGGGGTAAGAGACAGTGTCAAAGGCCTTCTTAAAGTCTAGAAAGACTATGTCCACAGTGACATAGTCACATAACTAAATCCAAGGATTTAGTTACCTGGTCATAAAAGGCAATCAGGTTGGTCAGGCAGGACCTGCCTTTGATGAACCCATGCTGGTTGCCCTTGAACATGATCTCCCCTGCTGGACCCCACAGGTGTGTTTCTTGATGATTTTCTCTAAGATCTTCCCAAGGACCGAGGTGAGGCTTACGGGCCTATAGTTACTTGGGTCCTCACTTTTTAAAAAATGGGGACCACATTTGCTAGTTTCCAATCCATCGGCACCTGGCCAGATGACCACAAATGCTCATACAGCCAGGCCAAGGGCTTCGTGATGACCTCTGCCAGCTCCCTCAACACCCTTGGGTGGAGGGCATCTGGACCTTCAAATTTAAAAATGTCCAGCCCTTCCAGAAGATCCCTAATTATATCTGTGCTGACCCAAGGCCTGACAGAGTTATCCCCGACATTGTCCCTACCTCTGGCAGGAGGGATGTCCCAGTCCCTGTTCAAGAAAACAGAGACAAAGAAAGTGTTAAAAATATCGGCTTTCTCGTCTGGCGTAGCCATAAGGTTACCATTTGAGTCTTTCAGTAGTCAGTAGTAGATTTCTTTATCAAAGATTCATGTAATTTCTATTTCAGTTTTCTAATTTTATTCCATGTCCTGCTGAATAATCACCTTTAATTCAAACTGCAGACTAGCAGATATTTAGAGCCAGCTCTGAAACCTAAACTGCATGTACAAAATCACATGAGCTTTTGATGTGTATGCAAATTGGGTAGTTATGCATGGAAATGAGCATCTATGCACATTTGTCCATTTTTATGCATTAGTATGCGTTTCTCAGGTGTAGCCTGGTGCCCTCTTCTTGCTCCCAATATACTTGAAAAAGGACTTTTTTTTTGTTCTTAATCCTGGATGCTAGCCTGAGTTCCATCTCTGCCTTGGCCTTCCTAATAGCCCTCTACAGTCACAGGCTGAGGAGGAGTACTCCTCCTTGGTGATAGCCCCTCCCTTCCACTGGTTGTACATCCCCCTTTTAGTCCTCAGGTATTCCTGAAAGCCCTTGCTGAGCCAAGGGGGTTTCTGAGCACTCTTACCTCCCCTTTCTTCTCTCAGGGACTGTTATCCTTTGGGTGTGGAGGATCACCCCCTTAATGTACAACCATCCCTCATGGACTCCCATCTCCTCTATGTTCTGGGCCGTCAGTACCTCCCCCACTAATCTCTGAAGCTCATTGAAGCGGGTCCTTTTGAAGTCAAGGACTTTAGTCTTGCTATAAGCCCTTGACACCCTGAGCTGAATAATGAATTTCAACAGGTGATGATCTCTATTGCCCAGGTGGTCAAGGACCTGCAATCTCCTCACCAGGTCATCCCCTGTGTCCAGGACTAGGTCCAGGAAGATGTTACCCCTAGTGGGGCTGTGCACCTTCTGGATAAGGTGAAGGTCCTCTAATACAGCCAGGAACCTACACGAGCAGTCAGACCTCCCCCCAGCAAATGTCTGGGTAGTTTTGGTTACCCATGACAATGACATCCCTTGACCTAACCATCTCCATAAGCTGACTGGAGAAGTCCCAGTCCAGCTCTTTCCTCTGGTTGGGTGGTCTGTATTAGACACCCATCGTAAGGTCCCTTTCACCATGCTCACCTTGTAGTTTGACCCACAGTGTCTCCGCCCAACCCTCCTCTAGCCCAAAGCTAATCCTTGATGATGTGAGGTGCTCTTTGATATAGAGCATGACCCCCACACCATTCCTCTCTGTCATGTCCCATTGGGGCCCTGGCCTTGCCTACAGTTTGTTCCAGGGCTGGGGCAGGAGTAAGTTCCCTTATGTGCTTTGCCCTGCTAGCTTTGCAAGGGTTGCTGAGCAGTAGCCCCCATCACCTGGCAGGCTTAGTTTAAAGCCCAGTGGAGCAGGTCAGCCAGTGTGGCTGAGAAGAGCCTCCTCCACAGCAGAGAGAGGTGGAAGCCATCCCTTCCCAGCAGCTCACTGCCTCTCTCACCAAAGAGCGGACTGTGGTCATGGAAGACAAAGCCTTCCCAATGACACCAGCACCACAGCCTTGAAATAATGATCTCAAATGCCAAATTCCCATTTTCTAAGGTTCTTCCTTTTTCATATCCTTCTGACAAGGTAGTTAGCAAAATTCACAAATTTGTTGGAATTTGACTGAGCCGTGCCACAACACTTTGGCTATGGCTGCAAACTTGCAACCTCTGGACTGTTAGCCATGTGCTTTATTGCTCACCCTACCACAGCTATCATTTTCTACATATAAAGTTGCAATGTGAGGTTGCTTTGTAATAGGGCATGTCAGGATGCTAATGGTAAATTAACTCCAGAGTATATTTGAGGATGATTAGATTAAACTGGTAAACCTGAAGAGTTTAGCAAGGCAGCATCCTGCTCAGATTCTAGTAAAGGTAATTACATTTGGTCCTATCTATATTTCTTTCCCTATAATTTGAGCTGGATAAAGGATTTTAAACTTCCTGCCTAAAATTATTGTGTGGTATTGAAAACCTTTAAAGAAATCCAGTTTGGTCAGCATTGGAACTCATGGGACAGTTAGAAATACAAGCACCTAACAGATGGCCTCCAGGTAAACTTTTAAGAAATATCAGCACCTGCATTTTTCCTTCCCTCACCCTTTTACTGTCATGGAAGTCAAGATGCCAGTGCAAAATATACCAAGTTTTTATAGCTGTTCATTAACAAACAATATCTACTAATTCAAATATTTTTCACTATACAAATGTCAAGTTATATTATTAAGGGGCAATTATGCATCACTTTAATATAAATTTTTCCTCACAGTGTTCTAATATGAATCTGCTACACCTGAGAAATGCATACTAATGCATAAAAATGGACAAATGTGCATAGGTGCTCATTTCCATGCGTAACTACCCAATTTGCATACACATCAAAAGCTCATGTGATTTTGTACATGCAGTTTAGGTTTCAGAGCTGGCTCTAAATATCCGCTAGTCTGCAGTATGAATTAATGGAGATTATTCAGCAGGACATGGAATAAAATTAGAAAACTGAAATAGAAATTACATGAATCTTTGATAAAGAAATCTACTACTGACTATAGCATAGTGACTAAAATGTGTACCTAGTATCTATATTTTTAAATATCTATATTATGGAAGAGCTGGAGGTTCTGGATAGATATAAAGCTCCATTATACAGATAGGAGCTATGCCAGTGATTCTCAGCCTTTTCAGACTCAAGGCACTCCTTGATAGACTCAAGCCATCCCTTAAAAAATGCCAGCTCTTAGTTTTTGCTTTATTTCTTACTACAGAAAGACAATAATTCTTCTGTTGCAAAAAACTCAGAACCACAACAGGTCAGATTGTTTTTAATACTGTGGATTCCTGCAGTGAAATTCCTCTGCCTAGGCATAATCTCAATGTCTTTTTTTCTGCTTGTAAAAATGGGAATAATACAACCACATCTCTAAACAGGAAGTTTGTGAAATAAATTAATTCATATTTGTGAAGCACTCAGGTTCTAAGAGGTATAAAAAAGCCCACAAATAAGTTAGTAGCTTTCTCTTTGAACTAGATTTGAGTAATGCACCATAAAGTAGACACAAGGACATATATTGGAGAACCTAATAAAATATTGAATAGCTGCTCATTCAGCGAATACTACCCTCCTGTGCACAGTTTTGGGTAAGGTTCTGTAAAAAAACCATGGTAAATGATCATTTAAATAAAGATTGTGTCATAATTAATGTGAAAAAGAGTAATTAATTAATATTGTGTAGGCAGTATTAATTCTGGTATTGCCTGACTTCTGATTGCTTGATTTTTGCAATGTTAACGTTCATCTAATGTGGAGTTTTAGGCGTAAGAATACAACAGCAATAAGTAGTAAAATATCATATTGATTTATCTTATTAGAAAGAGATGAATGAGAAAGATTTTGGTTAAAAAAAAATCTGTAATTATGATTCAATAACTTTTTAATGTTTTTTTTTTAAATTAACAGCAGCCATCTCATTTCAGTAATTACCTTAGTGTGGGACCTAAGTATGTTCTTTGTGAGAACACAGTACTTGTCACTCTGGATCAAACCAAGTGCTCTTCTATTTCCAGTGACCAATACTGATACATAAGAAGGTGCAAAAAAAAAAAAAGAGATATTCTGTCAGTTATATAATGCAGTAATTGGAATGAAAAATAAGCCTTTGTTTTCTTACCCTTACATTGCCAATTGTAATTGCAACTATTATTCTTTGTCATAACATATTTTAGACTATTTATAAATCTACCTACAGTATTTGACTTTGTGATCTTCTGTAGCAGTGAATATCACAGACTGACTATAAAATGTGTGAAGAAATATTTATTTTCATTATCTTAAAATTTCCTGACATCCACTTCAATGAATTCTTCTCATACTGTAGACTGTGTAAACAAATGAGGCCAATAAATGTTACACTTTTCAAAATATTCCATGCATTTATCACATATTATCCAACTTTCTCCTTTTCTTTGCAAAATAATCCCTTGTTTTTTTAATCTCTCACTGAATGTGAGTCCTGCTTTAACTGCAGCCACCATTATTAACCTTCTCTGGATCTTTTCAGTCTCTCCAGACTAAAATGTAACCCAGCACTGTGAAGGTATGCCTACCATTGTTTGATACAGTATCATCATGCTTCCTGCATTATTTTCTATCACACTTGAAATGCATCCCAGCAGCTTATTTTCAGTTTTGCTACTACTTTATAAAAGACAGACCTCTTTAATAAGCTATCTATGTTGATTCCTAATTGTCCTCCCTGATAGAATCCCTATTTAATGTTCACCAGTACATATGGTTAGTTTATACATAATCTCGAATTTATGCAAGCTTGGTTTCAATGGCTGGCATGTTATTCAATTCACTGACTGTGTCTAGTTCTACTTGGAGTATTTTAGCATCATTTCTGGGACTTCATAACCACAATAACTAAATGTTATCAGTAGAGTTTGCTAATTCTTTGTCTGCTTCCTTCTCCATGTCATTACCTAATGCTGACCCTTGAAGCATTTTACTTCTTATCCTCATTATTCTTTGGCGAAGTAATGCATGTCATGTGTTTTTCAAATACATTAACTCAATCAAACTGGTCTAATGTGACTGAAAAACTCCAGTAACATGAAGGTTAATGAGTGTGAAACTGTGAGAGCTGACCACTGTAGCCTAATCTCCAAAAGGAAAAGCTAGCATGATTTCAGACTTGCTAACATGTGTTTTACTGGAATTTTTCAAACATGTTAAAATAATCTGATCAATCCAATCTTATTCCAAATCAAACATTATGTCCACCAAGAAAGGCAGAAGAAAATAGATAGTATAATGTGTGCTCAGAGTTTGTCTTTAATATATGAATGTGTTATTAGACATATCTTCCTCTCATAGATGGGCAGTAGCTATCCTGGTATTTTTAGTAAAGAGACAGAGACTTCAGGTTTTCTTAATTTATTTTATTACATCGCCTGAAACCTCGAAGACTGTGCCTTCCCATTTTCTCCTGTTGAATTTAGAGGGTTGCAGTCTTTCCCTTTAGACCTTATCAACCCCATTCTTCATTATTATCTGGAATGGGGTATCAGAATCTAGACAAGAGGAGTTTACAGTCTCCCGATAATGCCTTTGCTGTTTTTCTAACTTTTTGCTAACCTGGCTTTTCATGTAAGTGTTGTTAGTGGTGAAAGGGGTGTTGGTTGTAGCTGTGTTGGTTGAAAGACAGGTAGACAAGGTTCTTTGGGTCAATGTGATATCTTTTACTAGACAAATTAATAGTTGGAAAAATGCTCTTTGGAAGCTTTTGGGCACAAACTCTTCTTCAGGCACAGGGAGAGTCTGCTGTTGTGTTGTGTTCTGGATAGAATAGAAGTCAATCTGCAAAATGTAGGTCTGTGAAAATATAGACGCCTGGCAGTGAGGATCAGAGACCATGGGAGACAATAGGTGTGAGACAGGTCGCGGGGTGGGGGGGGAGGGGAGAGAAGGGGAGTGTTGACCTGGTGACAGAATGTAGGGGGTAAAATGTAGAGAGGTTACCTGGAGTTATTGGATGGCAGGCAGGTTATAATGTGCCATAAACAAAAAGTCTATATTTAGTCCATGATCTTTTGTAGCTAAAAGATTTACATGTGAAGTTCCAAGGCTCATCTGTGAAAAGTGTTTTGTTAATTCCCTTTGAGGATGAAAACCGAGAGATTGGAAAGAGAGTGGTTGTCTTGTGAGAAGTGTGCACTCACAGGTAATTACGTATTTTTGTCTTTGATAGATTTTCATTGTGTATTCATTCTGGTACGCAGTTATAGTTTGGTTTCTTCTACATATTTTCCATCAGGGCATTTAGTGAACTGGATGAGATACATAACATTTCTGGAGGTGCAGGTGTAAGATTCAGAAATGATGACAGTTCTGTTGTGGGGTGTAGTTATTGTGGGAGTGGTGGAGATATGTTGGTAGGTTTTGCATTTCTTTCAATTCCTGGCATGGTCTGTATCCATTTTGTGTGTTTTGGGCTATAGGAAGTTTGCTTCTGGTGATGAGGTTGGTGAGCTTCAGTGCTCATTTAAAGGCTAGGATGGATGGTTCTGTACAGATCTCTTTAAGAATTAGGTGTTCTTCTACTATGGATTGCAGTTGTTTGAGGATTTTCTGTATAGGTTCCAGGGACGGATGGCATGTCATAACTAATGGTGTGTGATTTGTGGGGATTTTCTTTTTGTACTGCAGCAATTCTTTACCTGGTATCCAGGTGGCTTTTACAAAAGTGAAATATATCTTTTTGGAGAAGTGTCCTTGTTGGATGAAAGCCCTTTTGAGATTTGTGAGGTGATGATCAAAGGTGTTCTTCTCAGTGCAAATTTGGTTGTATCAGAGGGCTTGGCTGTATATTACAGCTTCCTTTGTGTGTTTAGGGTGATTGCTGGTTCTGTGTAGATATGCATGTTGGTCCATGGGTTTCCTATATATGGTGGTCTGCATTTTACCATTCTGGATACTGATATATCTAAAAATGAAATGCTGGTGGTTGAGTAGTCAAGAGATAGGCTGATGGAGGGGTGATGATAATTGAATTTGTGATGGAAATCTATCAGAGATTGCAGGTTTTCAGTCCAAATGATGATGTCAGCCATATGTCTTAAGTATAGCAAGGTTTTGCTGGTGCAGTTCTTGAGGAATTCTTATTCCAAGTGGCCCATAAAAAGGTTGGCATATTGTGGGACCATTTTGGTGCCCATAGCTGTATGCATGGTCTGGAGGAAGTGTTCGTTGTTGAAAGTGAAGTTATTGTGTGTGAGGATGGAGCATATAAGTTCAGTAATATATTTAGGTCTGTACTCGGAGTTGTGATCTTGCTGTTGTAAATAGGTAAGGCAGTCTTGGATGCCATCCTGATGTGTAACATTGTTGTTGAGATTGCGCAATACCTCCCATTTCCTCTTGTACTTTCCTGCCACGACTTTGATCTTATGAGGGGAGGAAAGAGATTAGTATGATGTTAATTGCTACTCACAGAATAACTTCCCCAGACACGTTAAATCACTCCATATATTTTTAATTCTCTTTTCTTTTACAGCAGCCTGAGTTGCAGGCAGCAGCCTCCTCAACTCTTTCCCAGAGCCACTCATCAGCTCTGGAGAGGATCCCTGCCATCGAGAACCTCAAGGTAAGTCTCTGCCAGTGCTCTGCAGCACTAATTAACTCATTAGTGAGAGCGGCTAATGTCTCTTTGACCTGTTGCCGGTGTAAAACCCTGGGCAACCCTTCTTCTAGGTCACTCTTCCAGATTTGCTGGGGCTGGTCAGTACCACCTGTGCCCAGCCTCCCTCATTTTACTGAGACTTTCCCCAGTTTTCTCTTCTTCTTTTCTCATGCTGCCACTTCCTGCTGGTAACTGATCAGTTTACATCTGTGCTTGTAAAGCCCTGTGTCCCAATTCCCTTCTCGGAGTTGGGAATGTCCCTGGCTGTTGCTTGTAGCCAATCCTAGTCTCTCACAAGCTGAGGTGTTCCTTATTATCATGGGATTTCCCCCCAGATTGTGGCAAGGAGACTTGGTCCCTTTGGACTCACCACTGCAGTCACGTCTTTGGATGAGTGCCTGACCCATGCCATCCTGCCATCCTTCTTATGCCTAAAGGCATTCTCTCTGGGTCCTCCCCCTGATTTTATCCTCGTGAGCTAAGTCCGTCAGCTAATCCTGAGTTAGGTGGAGAATTCACCCCGCATCTATCTGGGTGTCGTCATTAACAGCCCCCCAGTGTTCATCCAAGTAACAGGGCTCCCAACCCTGTTATAAACATCTATGATGGCTAGGAGGGTATTGCTGGGAAGATGGTCTATGTTTTCATAGAAAGTTTGTTGTGTCTTAGAAAAAACTTGCTCTTTGGGTGAGAAGAGGTTTTAGGATGCTAAAAAGTGTTAGATATTATCACTGAGTTTTATTTTAGGAGATTTCCCTGTATGTGTATTTTAATTCTGTGGGTATGTGGTCTTTTGTTTCTCTGCTGCCATTTTCCCTTTGTTGCTCAAGCTAATTTGTGTGATAGGGTGTTCTTGGACCTTAGGTCAACTCCCAATATCATATCCACACTTCTCCACATCCCCTGCCCATGTATATCTTGCCCTCTATGCCTCAATGGATTTATTGGAGACAGGAGAAAAACATGCCCTGGGAAGATTTTCCTTAGGGTGATCTTCTGTCTGGTTCTAGGCTCTTTAACCCATTAATCCTTCACCAATCATGAAGCGTATTTTGTCCAGGACTTCTCCAACCCTACACCTTGGTTCATCACTCATCTCAATAACCTCATCAGTAATGGCTGTCCTATGGGGAGAATGGATCTGTCTGTCTCCCTGTATGCCCTTGATGGGCTCTAATCAGGGACGGTTGATAGTCCCACTCAGTTTGTTGTACACAAGAGAAAAAAACAATGTAAATTAAAGATAAAACAGCCCGGCATATGCCTAATCATTTTCTTCACATGCCCTCTATGTATATAGGCCCTCTTCTCTCAGTGGGCCACCAGCAGTTTGACTTATTTCTCAGTCCATTTTGGCTTCAAGATTGTCTCAATTTGCCCTTTGTCCTAGGGTGAATTACGTACTTCTCCCCCAACATGTAGGCTACTGACCATGTACAGGCCACCTTCTCCCCATTCAGCTGCCCCTCCAGACAATCAGTCTGCAGGTCACATAGGTTTCTTTCAACCTATAAAGTTCAGAGTCCTTTCCTCACAGGAGACTCAGCATCTGGAGGTGACTTCTGGTTTGCCGCAGTAGGTCTGCAGGCCACAGATGCTGATTCAGTGACAGCCCATACTGTGTCTTTCCCCTCACCCTGTTACAAGGCAGGACTCTTATTACCCTTAGTGGGGATCATTCTCCTTCTTGGTGATGGGGTTCTCATTTGTTACTCACAGATCTTCTCTTTCTTTGCCAGTCAGCAGATTCAGCGGACTTCTGTATTCAGTGGCAAGGGTGATGCAACTTTCTTCTGGCTGCTGCAGGTTCTCCGGCACTCTCATTGGTGGTTTGCCAACACCTCCATGCCAGCACCAGGTAAGCCTCCCTTGGTTAGTTTCCCCTTTCCAGGAGAAACTTGTCCTCACCTTGACAGGTTTTTCACCTCTCAATTGCCCAGAACTCCAGGGGCCTTCTGGGCTTCCACTTTCCCCCTGCTGCACTGGGAAATACTGGCTTCAAAGGGCCCATGCCCACGGCAGCTGTGCCCTGCTGTTCGACTTCCAGTATTGGCTCATCAGTGAGGACAAGCGTAGTGGAGCCAAGAATCAGCTCCCTGCTACAGTTTCCATATCACTTTTTTGCTGGGATGTTCTGACCCTTTTGTTTTATCACATGTTTCTGAGAACCCATTCTCCATAACATTTAAATTATTCAGAAATCAATTTGTGAGGCTGGTCTTCAGTGAAAAGCACCATTCTAACATGAAGACAAGTTTTGTTAGGTTCTTGACTTCTTAACAGACTAATGCAAGACAAATCATTTCTAACTTTTTGTTTTTGTTTGCCTCAGGGTTGTGGTTATTATATATTTGTAAACCTGTATTCCTTCTCTGCATTGGGATTTTTGTTGATGAGTCCCCTAGGGATAAAAACGAAGGATCTGAAATACACTGCACTACCCAGGATTTGGCATATTCCCAACTTCATAGTTTCATAGTTTCATAGTAACTAGGGTCAGAAGGGGCCTATTAGATAGATAGCTATCTATCTAGTTAGAGAGATAGCTTTTATTATTATAAATTGATTTTAATTGTCATTGTCTCAAGACCCTAGGCATGAGATTCTTGAATGGCTTCCTTGACAATTGAACTTGTAGCACATATCTTGAGAATATAAGACATGAGAAAAGGATAGGAATGTCTCAATCCGGGAACTATTTCTTCCATAATGTTTCTTCCAAAACCCTCGGTTGCCATCCACAGAGCTCATTTCCAAAGCCTTTCCTTTCTCTGAGCAATGTGTGCATGTGGTTTGGGCCTTTGTTTGTTGTTAGTTTCTTTTTTGTGTCTTTCCTCCTTTTATCCGCCCTTCATTTTGTTTCTTTTTGAAAATGACTAACTCCTCTGGGTATTGTGGACAACATTTGGCTTAATTTTCCAGAAAGATAGGTTTAGTCTATACAGCCTATTTACTTGATTATACAAATATACACTGATGTTACTGGGACAGCATGGGATATAGCTGTGTCTAATCATAAACTCTGTATTTTACTATAGGTGAAAACAGGCCTGGACATGCTCAGAGACAACCTGTTTTACTGCATTCAGATGGTTGCCCTACCCAGGACAGGTGTTTGATTCCTCACTGAAGGAGTAACGCTAGAATCCAATCTGGAGCTAGTGGCTTTGTTTCAACTGCTGGACCCCTCCCCCCCCCCCGTGCACTGGGGGGCCAGGCAGGGCTGGCTCCGCTCGCTGCCATAACATCCAGCTCCAGGGACTTGCACACTCCAG
>JAGPOW010003648.1:6940398-6954045 GCA_030014935.1 Caiman crocodilus
ACCCCCAATTCTTTTTCAACAAATTACAAGAACTTCCACGAACATTTCTGAGTAAGCATCTTTTCCCCCCCTTCTTCTCTATAGATCACTGGCTTGATAGGACAATTTTTCTATTGCTATAACTTCCCAGACTTTTTGAAACTAATCAGTGATTTTTGGGAGTGTCATTTCTCTTCCAGGCTTTTGCAATTATCACTTTTGCAGCTGCTAGAGTGATCAATTCCTATGGGTTTTATATGGTTCAGACTTCTCAGGACATTTCAATAGGAACTCAAAGGGCCTTTCCTTGGACCTGGAAGGAGGACGCTGTGACTCAGTTCAGTGCTGTCTGCTGGAGCCACGTCATCCCTTCCTCCCCAAGTTCCACTCCCTGGGAACTTTAATCTTCCTCTGGGTCAGTGGCTCATTGTTTTCAGCTGGCCCCCTCCTGAGTTGACAGCTTAACACATTTAACCACCACAGCTGTACTTTGGCCACTGTACCCCATGCCCAGTTGCATGCATCCTGTTATATTCTTTATCATGTCTCCAGCATTTTTCATGAATAAGGTGGGGCCGGGTGGCACCTTAGTAAGTAACTGGTTCAGAGAGGCTTTCACAGTTATTTTTCTAAGGTGTCACCTTACCCTGCCTTCTATCTGATTTCAGGCTAGCCTTTATCATGCAATGAGAGGTGGTTAGCTAAAGTAAGCAGGAAGTAGGGCAAGGTAACATCTTAGCCTGTGTTCAGACAAGTATGGCCTTGCAGTACATGGTACCACAGACACGTCAGACAGATGGCACCACATACCACACATTCACTTGTTCTCCATACTAAAAGGAAGCAATGCAGAGGGCTTTTTGACCTCTGAGTATCTAGGGGTAAAAAAAAAAAATGAGGAAAAAAAGCAGAGTAGCAGATACATGTGTATCTGGCTAGGTGCTGTGAGTGTATCAGCCATTAGGCTGCTGGGTTCAGGATTGAGGAGAGTCGGGAGTGAAGTAAAGGAAAATTTACTTATAGCTTAGCATACAACAGTTAACAGAAAGGTTAACGTGACAAACAGATAGTACAGTAATAAAGAGTTAATACTGAATGATAACAGATAGACAGAATGACAAAGAGTTCCCACGTGGGGTTGGCAACTTATCGGCAGTCCCTGTATGCCAGGTGCATGCCAAGTTGTTCCAGCAAAGTCAAGCATCCCCCATCAACACAGTCTAAGGGGTCACCAGGAAGGTCCCTTGGTCAGGATCCAGTCCTCACTCACACTGGGAGTCCAGGGTCCAGCCTTGGTACAGCGATGGTCCTTCTGTCCCATCCTTCTAACTGGTCACTTGACATGCACGTTCCTTTATGTCTTATCTTATGCTAATCAGTTGGCTTTAGAGCCACTCACAATCTTGCCCTTTAGCTGTTACCCTATGGGATCAAAAGATGTTAGAAATTATCATGAAAGGTTACTGCCTGAATTTGGGTTCACCCAATAAGCAAATTATACCACATCAATTTGAGGTTTGAAATTAGCATTATCGGAATGTGCTAATTATATTAGCTGGTCAGATCTTGTTACAGTTGACCTTAAAAAACCTGTTAGATCAGCTAATCTTGTAGTTTGGCTTATTTATGGGGCCCATAATCAGTGCAAACAGTTAGATTCAATTCATTGGTTAAACCGTGACAGACAAATTCCACTTGCAGGATGCAAACTTCCAAGGTTTGCATTAGCTAATCTTAACTGCTAAACAATTGCCTGGATATCTCCAAGAGCATATATTTATTGTTTGTGATGTAATCCCGCTGGTTCTGGCTACCACAAGTGTGCTACTCAAAAGCGGAGCCGGGCCACCCAGACATATACTGCAGCTGCCAACCAGGCTTTGTGCAGCAAAATGGCTACTGCTGCAACCCTGGAAGGTGCCCAGAACCCCAGGTAATGCTGCTGGGGCCACCCCAGTGCAGGCCCCAGCCTCCCCTACTGCCCCTGGGGTAACCTGCCATGTGCCAGAAGGCACGGGTGTTCCCAAGGACAACTAGCGGTGGCTGTCTGTCTGTGTAAAGTGCCACACTGCCTTGCCTTCTTCCTAAATTTAGACTACCACAACTAACTACCTCTAACCTCAACAGTTAGCCTGCTACAACTCTACATACCTTTGAAAATACATGAATGAGCCTTTAATGTTTGAAGAGACAACTTGATGGGCTGCTGGAAAAATTAGACTGTGATCAAGTCTTACAAAAGGACAGTGATGCAATATCCTGATGACCCTTGCTGTAGTCTTTTGTTTATCTGGAGGCCATAGTATGGAAATGAAGCATTAGATAATCACTGTCAATCTAATATAAATCAGATTTCCAGAGAACAATGTTGTTGAGAAAAGTTTCTTACTTTCAACATCCGAGCCAAATTTTGCCATTGATTATGCCCAATGTATGCCACTAACATCATCAAATGCTACTGTTGACAAAATTTAGCCCTTTATTTTTGCTGGCACTATGGACATGTCTACATGTGCTTTTAAGCACGCCTAACCATAACACATATTAGTCTAACGCACGTTAAGGTGATTCAGGTATACGTATACATGTGCACGTGGTAATGCACATTAACACAGGTGTGCAGACCAATTTAGGACTGAAGTTAGTCCCAAGTCAATGGATGCACACTGTGTTAATGTGCACCAGTGCGTCTATATGTTCACTAATGTGATGTAGCTATTTGCACATAAATTTGATACTTGCTTTATTCATATGTCAAATTTAGGCTCAAAGAGCCTTAAATTGTCATGTTTAAGGTACATTAAGGGCACGCAGATGTAGACCCGGGCTAATGTGCATTAAATGCACACATGTAGATATGCCTTATTAGTATCTTTTTATGCTAAGTAAGAAATTAAATGAGTACATTTTGCTTTTTTACAATCTTCTCTTTTGAAGAGATACCATATTATCACAAATGTGGTCTCCGCACATGATATCAGTCACATACTGATTCACACAATCATAGCAAAGTAGGGGTGGGAGAGATCTCTAGATGTCATTTAGTCCAGTGGTTCTCAAACTTTTTTGTAACAGGACCCATTTGTAAACATTGATGGCCAGTCTGGATCCAGCAAATAGCTTAAGTAGAAAACATCCCCGTGGCTCTGCTGGTGCCCCTCACTCTCAACCCACTGCCTTTTGCCCCCAGCTGACCAGTGTGTGGAGCAAAGGTTGTGTGTGTGTTTATGTGGGACATGGGGGGCCTCACGTAGCCCCTTACAGGCTGGAACTGTCAGCCTGCAAGGGAAAACCTATGGTTTTCAATGTTTTTCTCCTTTGAAGGAGAATCCATTTTTAAAGTTTGTTCGTGACCCTTTCATATATTCTTATGCCCTACTTTTGGGTTGTGACCCACAGTTGAGAAACACTGGACTAGTCTAACTGCCTGCCTGAGGCAGGATCGTCCCTAGCCAAATGATCCCATATAATCCATAATATTAACTCTACATAAAGCTACTGTCAACCCTGACACAACACAGACCTAACACCCCAACTTGCCACAGTAAAGGAGGGGAACCACATCAGCCAAGGCTAGCTTCTATGAAATGTTGTCAATATATTCCCAAGAGATCCTGAGTAGAGGACCATGCCCCCTGTTACAAAGGAAGACAAAAACCTCCACAGTCCGTACCAATCTGATCATAAGATAAAATGTCTTCCTGACCCCACATACGGTGATTAGTCTGACCCTGAGTATAGGGGCAAGACCCTCTGGCTAGGAACCTCCAGCTTTGGGCCCAGCAAGAGCACTGAGCCAGTCAAAGTCCCCAGCCCTGGCTGTAGCCAACACTCAATGCCTTTGATGAAAGCTTAAAAACACCCTGACACATGTAGCAGAAAGAGGAAGCGGGGAAACCGTGTGCTATTATAGTTCATAACCCCTTCAATGTTTGTGCAGCTCATTCAGATGTAATTAAGTTCCTGCCCATCCTCCTGTCCCAGTCATCTGACTGGCACTCCCAGCCCTGGTAGCTGATTGGCACTCTGTGCCACAGACACACCAAACATCCAGCTTGGTACTTATAGGGGGAGCCTGAGATCATGCTCCCAGGCTCTTCTTGCACTAGCACTAGGGTGTGATTTTGTATCTGATTTCTCATCCTTCAATCATGCCTCCTGTGTGCACATGTGGCATGGCAAGAGGTGTAATTGTTGGGGTCATAGATCAGAGCTCATTGTGCCTTTAGTTGAATGTCTGTCGGTGGCTTGCAGCAACCCTGGTTTAAGGAATATAGGCCAGATATACAGGGAAACTAAGCAGACTGTAAAAATATTATTTTTAGTATTTATTTCGAATTCAGCATGGCAGGAAATGTTCAGACTGGAATCTTATTGTTAAACAAATGAAGATGCTTTTTTTTTTGATTTTCAGTGGTGATGTATGTTAATTAATATGTGATGTAGAGTTGAATATGTGCTTTTAACTATTTCCTTTTAACTATGAAGACAAACTGTTGCCTATATTACAGCACTCTTGTTATAGTGAGTATTTTTAAAAATAGGGCTCTAAAAGTATGGCAATGTTGTCTAGTATTCATTTCGTATATGTACATAAACTAAGTTGACCTTTGCTTGTTGTTTCCAGGTTAATATATTCAATGACATAGAGTCAAAATGAAAGTCTATCTTCTCACGTATCTGTACAGGATTTCCAGGATTTCTGTATGAAGGCAATTTCCATGCCTCAAGCCGTGTTACCAGAAATTAACTCACAGGTCAATGACTGTAAATGTTTGTATTTAACTAATACTCATTAACAAACTATTTGAAGCAAGCTTCTTTCACATCAGAAATTTGTGAGCCAAAAGGCATTATAAACATTTCTCAATTTTTTCAAGCATGCATGTCCTCACTCAAAGTAAAAAAATTGTGTGAACTCTTAACATTTGTGTTTTAAACAGATTTATGCCAATGATAAACTTATATACCTTCATTTGTATATGTCCTTTGAGAAGTTACAGACACTGCTATTATATTTATTACTAGAGACCCATTGAATTCACAATTGCACAATATTCACAGAAAACATGAAATTGCAAAAAATGGCAGGTTCTGTGAAAGCCAGAAGGCTCCATGAGTTTGATGAGCTACTGTAAATAAAAAAAACAACCCAGGCTCCCCTCGCCCCAAAAACAAAAGCAAAAAAAACTTACTTGCAAGCAGAGAAAAATGTGGGAAGCCCTGCAGTCTTGGAGCATAAGGGGGACGGGGTGGGCAGAAAAGGGTAGGGTAGAGTAGGTGTACAGCAGGGCTGTTTGCAGAAGGAGGCAGAGAGGCTGTAGGCAGCTGCACGGGGGTCCTGGGTCAGGTGTGGAGGGTGACTGGAAGGCTGCAAGTGCCTGCACTGGGGTCTGTGGAGCCCTGGCTCAGCTCATTGTATGTGTGGACCTGCCACTGGCAACAAGCCATGCTGGGGCTCTGCAAACCCCGGTGCAGCTGCATGCAGTCTTCTGGTTGCCTGCAACAGCCAGGTCAGGACTCTGGGCCAGCTGCTTGTGTAGCCTCTCTGCTTGGGGATGCCTCAAAACTATGGCTTAATTACCTTGATTACTAGGGGGATGTGTAGCAGGCCATATTCAATTTGGATTCAACTTGAATTGGGGACAGTAATTTGATTTGTTGATTCGCATCACTGTCCCAATTTTGATTCAGCTAAATCCAAATCTGAAGATTTGGTGCTGAGTCACAGAATCAGTGATAGACACAGCTTTAAATGTTTTTTCTCGAGGTACCAGGCATAGCTCGTGACACTGCAATGGTGGGGCAGATGGAGGGTCCCACAGTTGTGTGGGGGGAGAGGCACGTGCTCAGTGGCGGACCCCCCTACATCTCCTTGGCTTGATCAGCCATGGGAGGACCCTGGGTGCCCCCCCCCAGACCCAGGAGGCACCAGTTGCCAAGCCAGGGGTGGGGGGTATCCCCCATGTGATCCAGAGTGGACCCAAAAGTGGACTTGAAGTGCATCTGGTCCACTTCTGAGTGCACTGCCAAGCATGCTCGGGACTCCCACATGCTCCCATGGGACATTCTATCCACCCCAGCATGTCAGCATTCACAAGCCGCCTGGTACCTTGAGGTATGTGGAAAAAACATTTCAAGCTGTGTCTATGTCCAAATCATTGAATCTCTCTGAATCGATTCAGAGGGTTCCAATTCAATTAAGGAAGATTAAAGGGTGTCCTGATTCAATTCGAATTTGGAAGCTTGGCACCCAAATCTCTGCCAAGTCAAATCAGCAACTGAAGCTTTGCACAGCCTTACTGATTACCCTGATTACCACCCCCCTCCCCCCCACACACACACGTATTACCCTGATTAAGCTTGTGGAAGCCATTAATCCACACTTAATTACACGTGGATTAATGGCTTCCCTGTGCTTAAACAGGGTAATTAACCATGGTTTGGGGCCATGTGGCAATCTGCAGGGAAGGGCAGAACAGGACTGTCGGGGCCCTTAGCCAAGCAGAGGCACAGGGGAGGTCCACTGCAACCAGCCCACAAAAATGGCAGCCAGCCCCAGGATCTGCTGCAAAATCAGCCAGCTACCTCCTCAAGTTCAGTAGACGCCCTAAGTTATTACATGCGGTCACACAAGCTTTGAAGGCTTTGGATGCCCTTACATTATTCAGTGTGTTTCCAGTTTTTTTCAGAATTGTAATACGTTTTCTGTGTGTGTGGATATCCTGATTACTGTTTGTGAAATGCCTTAGGACTGTGAGACACGGATAGCGAAGTACTAGTCTAGAATAACTTTCATCATTACTAGAAAGACTGTGTGCCAGAACCTTGGCTGCGCTTAACCTGCCTTTATACTGCTTCAGTATAGCAAACAGGACTTAGAGCAGACCTCAGGAAGAATGGGAGGTAGCTAGTACCATGTTAACTAAGAAATCTCTTATAAGAAGGGAATTTTCATATGATGTAGGCCTGACTGGACCAGGAAGTCATCCTTGCATAGAACAGACATCACTGACCCAGATTGCTGTTGGGGGCCCATGATCAGCTACCAAGTCTTTCGTTGTCTGAAAGGAGAGATTGCAGCATGTTATTTGTGTTAGACATGTGGATCATGTTTGAAACTCTTCAGGTTTCCTCACACTTTTTTCTCTCTCACATTCACATGTTCTTTTCTGTCATCAGCTGCAACTCCCAGTTGTGGCCAGCCACTCAAAGTCTCATCCAAGCTTTTGCTTAGGTCTCATGAAGTTGTGATGAAGAAAAGCTGTAAAGCTATCTATCCACCAGTTCTGTCAAATAACTTGACAGCCTGCTGCCTCCCTTGGGGTTTCATATACACTATCAGAACCTGCTGACAGTTTTGTAAGGGTCAGTGTAGCCTGCCTCATAAAGTATGTCAGGCACTACAACTCTCATGTTATATTTGGGACTGAGGGGATCAAGGACCTTTAAGGATCTCAGCTGGAAGCCAAGTTACCAATATGCAGAACTCTTCCCCCCTAACAAAAGAAATGTTAGAAAACAAAAGGAAGGATAGAGACAGGGAAGTAAGTGGGATGACAGATAGTATCAAATACTGGCTTTTCAAATAGCGAGGCACCTTTCTGGGAAGCTGTAACCTGTTCCTTCCTGAAGGAAGAAACTGATTTTAAGCATTTTTACTGAAATCAGCACCTCCTATATGTATGAATAGACCCAGTACTTCCTTCCACATATTCCTTTTCAAGTTCCAAGAAGCAGCAATACAGCCTACAGCCACTGATTCATATAATGTATTATTTGTAGTGTGATAGCACCTGGAAGCTCCAGTTATGGACCAGGACTCAAACATGTCACATGCTATATAAACACAGGATAGAAAGATGATCCTCATAATCACCAGGGATCCCGTTTTTTTCTGATAAAAATAAATCTCCAATTTTTGGTTTAAAAAAAGTAACCCAAAATCCACATTTTTCAACACCTCTAAGATGTATATATGTGTGTGTATGTATGTATGTATGTATTATACATACATTTTAATCATGGAAAAATGTGGATTTGGGGGTTTTTAAACTGAAAATTGGAGATATTTTTTGTCAGAGAAAACCAGGATCCCTGATAATCACTTACATTTTTAGCACAGCTATAGACTATAGCTCTTCTAGCACCTCAGAGACATCAAAAAATGCAGTTAGCTGAAATTTCCATTGTCTGTCAAGAGTTAATTTCTCACTTCCATAAATAGATCTGCCTTTATGAAGGTTATCAATTCACTTTTAATATGACTGATCCTAGTCATAGAAGATAATTTTCACTTATCAAAGAAGAATAAATAAATTCAGTAAGTAGCAGGTCAGTAACCACTAGGAATAATTCTGCTGGACATAGTTTGTGGGTGCCTTGAAAGAATACAGGATCTTTTCCTTTCCTCCTTCACTGCTTTTCTTAGGATTTATGTGCTGGACCACAATTGATGAGGGTCCCAATGTGATGTCTGCACTGAGTGCTCTGGCCTCTGTTCCTAAATAAATAAATACATTGTTTCCATCATTAGTCATTTATAAACAAAAGCAGACAGGAAAAGACTGCAGAGGTGAATAGGGGATTTTATGAAAGACTAAATAAAAAATGCTAGATCTATTAGGTATTATAAAACAGGATTCCTGGTAACTGATTCCCCGAGTTTCTGAAGTGCTATTTGTGGGCATTTTTAGATGTGCATGTAACAAATGCCCTGTAAGACCAGCTTGGCAGATAATTTTCTAACTGCAACCCTCTGTTTGAAGAATCATTCTCTTTTCCATGCCAAACGCAAAGATCAAAGAGTCCAAGCTTTCATGTGAATGCCTCTAATTTGTGCCGTTTCATTTGAGCCCTCTCATTATCAAATCATGGGGTACCCAAGAGGCACAGCTGTTCGACTCAGTATCCAAATCATAATTTCTTTAGCACTGTATTCAAAATATTTCCTCAAACCCCTTCCTACTGCTTCTGGAGTTAAGTGATCATATCCTCATTCTAGCCCCCTTCACGCAGTCAATCTGTGGCTATCATACTAATATAATGTCTGTGTTGATGGTATCCCAGGAACTGCAGATTACAAGTAATGCGGTGGAACCCACAAGAAGTGTGCATTCCCAGCAGATCCCACAGAGGGAGACTAAAGGCCAAATCCTATTCTACCTATCAAGTATCTAAACACGATCCTATTCCACCCTACTCTATTCCCCCCAAACCATTAATGCACCTATTTTTGTAATACACTAGTATTATGATCCTAAAACTAAATAAAAACTGGAAGGAGGGACCATCTATATTTGCATTAACTACATTTTAATGTAGAATAGGTGTGTACTTAGGCACATAAGTGGGGGAAATAGGATCTGGTCCTCAGTGACTTCCTCAGACTCTGGCAAGATGTCACTAGTGGGGCAGGGAAGTGAACCAAGCCTCATAGGTTCCAGAATATCACCCACACCACTGGGAGAACTAGCCCAGTAACATTTAGCTTCAACAAATTGGGCTTATGATGATAATGGGAAACTCTCCTGGGAAGGATAAAAATGTTCTAATTTGGATTCTATTTGAATTCTTCAAGCTGCTAAATAAAATACTTGGGTATTTGACTTAAGTTTATCTTAAAGTCATGAGATAACTGCAACAAATGATGACACTGTTTAAAATCACGGCATTCAAAAAGAACTCATAGTCAAATGTCTGCCAGGAAATTAAATATGGCTTAAGAGACTTGTTTATACACATCTGTGAAATACAAGTACGGAACTGATCTAAGCTATGTTATTTTGATGACACTCAAGGAAAGGAAACTGGCTTTATCAGACACTGTTGGAATCATGCTTATTAACTGGAAACAGCTACTGATAGTCACATATCATTTTTCCATATATAAATTGTCTCTTCAAGCACAATGACACCTGGACTAAATGCAGAAAGAGAAATAAAACCATTAGATTCAGTCAACCAGTCTCATGACATAATTTAGTATTTCAAATGAAGAATTTGCAAAGAAGCTGACAACTGAAATATGTTCATCTAAATTATTCAGGTAATACTTATGCATTTGCAGAAGTGAGTATTGACTCATACAAAATGATCAAACAGGAAAAAAAGGGATACATTTATTAGGTGATTTAATTAATGAAATGCTTAGATGTCATCTTTAAGAATCAGGGCAGTGATTGTAGTTGGGTAAAAATAATAGTAGTAACAGAGCAGTATGTCTATACTTAAATGTACAGGTCCTTCACCAAATAAACAATTTTTCAGAAACATGAAATTCTTTGAAGAGCCATGTAAGCTTGTAAGCTGCAACCATTTCAATTCATTTACATCTGAGAAGCTGCAGTGAGTTATCTCTCTGAGGCAGCCGGCAAATATGGTTCATGCTTTCCTCTGTGCTACAGTATTGCTAGAGAGGACACATTATCCTTACCCACAGGTATTTGGGGCAAGGAACAGAGGTTATTCCTGAGAGTCAATGGAGACCTAAGTTGGAAGAGTCCATCCTGCAAACATTTTCAAGATTTCAAAAACATTCTCAAGATAGAACACAGCTATTTTGAACATTTCAGTGAAAAATCAGAGAGCAAGCAACCCATCATCTCATCTTCTGGGAAGTGGAAGACTCATGGCAAAGCACCAACCCCAAATCAGGCAGAGCAGGAACTTAGAAGAGAAGCACCTGCTGAAATCAGTAGGTGATAGGTTCAAAACTAGCAAGAAATTACTTTTTTTTACATAACACATAGTTAACTTGTGGAATTCATTACCATAGGAGCTGATGGAGGCACAAATTCATGGATAATAGATCTATTGAACAGAATGGTTGGAGGTGTTTTCTTTGACATCTGTAAACTAATAACTGACGGATGCTAGGAAGCGTATTGATGATATCCAGCTCAGTGCTGTCCTTGTATAGCATCCACTTCTGTCACTGTTGGAGACAGGATACTAGGCTAGATGGACGTCTGATGTGATCAGGTTGGTACCTCTTATATTCCTGTTTTCCATTACTCCTAGACTGCTAGGTCTTCACAGTTCTTATTCTCACTGGTTTTGGCTAGTCATTTATTTCTTAACTTAGGAAATATTTCCCATAAAAGATTTATTGAAATCAGAATGTGCAAATGTGCCCAGGAAATACATCAGTAGCAACAAATTGGCATCTGCCTAGGAAAAATCAATTTAGCAAAGAATTCCTCCTTGCTATAATTTCTACTTCAAGGAAACTAGAGAGGGAAGTAGTAGACTATCTCCCCCTACACAAAAGCATAACTTCTGTGATGAACTATATAGAGAGAACTGTAAGGTCCAGATAAATATGCAGTATGCCTCATGCCAACCTGGCTACAGACATTACTAATGATTCTGGTTCAAAGACAGGGTGGGTCTGTGCCTCTTCCTGCAACCAGTTTCTAGCCATTCTGGCCATGCCTACAGAGACCAGTAAGTGGGAATACGACGCCTGCTCCGATGCGTTCTAATCAGAACAAGCATGCTATTAGAATGCGTTGGAGCAGACCCAATTAATCAATTAGTTGAGTCTGATGGAGCATTTTAATGGGAGCTCCCACAGCCTTGGTGTCATTTTGGTTAAAGCAATGAGCTTTAGTTAAATCACCCTGGTTGCCATTTTGTAGAATGGCACCATTTTGCCATTAAGCGGGAATGCTGAATACACAAGACACAGCGGGTATTTTAATTAGAGTGGCTCCCAAGAGCTGCTCTAATTACATCCCCCCCACATACATATGCTCCAGAGCACATGTACTGAGACCAACTCACCTATATCACTACTCTCATATACACCACTATTTCTACACCATGAAGACAATGAGCCATGTCTGTTGTCCTTGAACTGGCCTTTTAGTTCTTTGCTCAAGACAGACTCTAGGATGGTGCTTTAGGGATGTGAAGGGGAAGAGATGAGGTTGTATAGATCCCTGAATCATGCCTGGAGGTGCAACCAGAGTAAACGTGCACTTAGCTTCTTTTAAACACTCTTAACCTAATGTGCATCTCTAGACACAGTTCATTATAAATGTTTAGTTGACTGCCTGTGACTGTATAAGTGTATCCTTCCCTTCCTTCATGCCACAAGTCAAAATGTCCAAACACATTTGCCATGATACTTCTGGATGAAATTTGAAATATTTGAAATGAAGAAGAGCACAATGTTCAGCTAAGATGGGATTTCAGTGATCTCTAGAAAAAATCCTCTCTTTGACATTTAACTAAACATGATGTTTTTACATCTCAAAAATGAGAATTAGATTGGAAAAATATGGCATACCAGCAGCAAGCAAGGATATTGAATGGAAAGACAGCTGAATGGTTAGGGCACATGCCTGGATCATATGGAAGCCCATGTTTAAATCAGGACTACTATAGATATGCTGTATGTTCTTATAACCTCAGCCCTGGCTAAATCCATAAAAAGTCAGTCAGTGTTAAGTATGGTGGCACCTAACCACCTAACAGAATCCAAAGCCCAAAGTAAGTTGCCTAGGTACACTATTTAAGGTTTGACTGGGGCTTAGGAGGTCTGTCCAAGGGCATCGTACTAGATCAGGGGTTTATTAGAGTGTGAACCAAGGTCAAGATGTATGTTGGTCCAGGATAGCAAGTCAAAGAATGAGAAGAAATTGTGGTCAGTGCTGTGGGGGCGGAGAAATGCCGGTGGAATGGGGCTGCCTATAGAGCAGAACTGATTGGACGAGAGGCAGCAGTGGATTGAAACAAAAAAACTTTACTTGCAAGCTGTATACATGACGTATGCAGTATAGGCACAATCCGTAGACAGACAGAACAAAACTGCAAACAGGCACACCGTTGCTCACACTCACGCAGGGATGGGATAAGTCGTGGCGACTGCAATGGGGAGTCGATGGTGGGTGATCAGGCCTCCTCTGTGGCTCTGAAGTACACATGGGGATCTCTCCCTACGCGTGTTCAAGCACTCCTCCAATTTGGGCGGGTATCACCCAAGCCTTTTATGCGGGCAGTGAGCCAATTACCGACTGCCACGTGTGCATAATTTACTCTAAGCCAACCATGAGCATGCACTCGCTGGTGCAGCTCCAAACTTTTGGCAGGCTCTGATCTTGCACCATGGACTTTTCCCCGCTTACAGGGAAAATCCCTGCACCCAGGACTTGCAATGTGCCTAACACAGCTGTGCCGAGGCACCTGTTTAACCATTCAGCTCTGACAAGTGAAAGGAGCTGACTTGGGTTGGGAAGTCCAAGACAGAAAAAGGAGCAATTGCAAACAAGAGCAATCAGAGGCAGACAAGAGGATTTAAGCCAATGGCTCAGGACATGGAGTCACAAGCCAGAAGTTAAAGAATTCCAAGCAGGGCAGAGGTATAACACGGTCTGTTGCCCTGACAGATTGCTCCTGTCTGGTTTGATCTTATGTAAGACAGTGAGTGTTGATCCCTGACTCAGCCAGATTTCCTAATTATGCCCCAATGGGGCCTGGGACTGGATTTGCCTCAGCTGAACCTCAACTTATTACACCCTATATAAGACATAAGATTAGTTATGCACCTAAGAATTGGATTCCTCAAAAGAAATATTATTTGTATAATATGTGCAATAATACTGAAATAGTCTTAATATCATGCTTGCTCTTGTGCATTTTCTCTGACATAAGCAATCTCCA
>JAGPOW010003648.1:6954145-6990110 GCA_030014935.1 Caiman crocodilus
GGTGTCATCAGCAAACTTGGACAACTTGCTTTCCACCCCCTCGTCCAAGTCAGCGACGAAGATGTTGAACAGCACAGGCCCAAGGACTGAGCCCTGGGGGACCCCGCTACTAACATCTCTCCAGGTCGAGTATGACCCGTCTACCACCACTCTCTGGGAGTGCCCCATCAGCCAGTTTCTGACCCACTCAACCGTGTAGGGGTCAATGCCCGATCCTCGCTCACACTGGGAGTTCGGGGTCAAGGCTTGGTACAGCGATGGTCCTTCTGTTCTGTCCTTCTAACTGGTCACTTGACATGCGCGTTCCTTTATGCCTTATCTTATGCTAATCTATTGGTTTTAGAGCCACTGACAATCTTGCCCTAGAGCTGTTACCCTATGGGATCAAACGGTGTTAGAAATTATCATGAAATGTAACTGCGCAAACTCAGGTTCACCCAATAAGCAAATTATACCACATTACATTGAGGTTTGAAATTAGCATTACCTGCCCAAACTCAACCCCTTGGTTTCTTATTCCTTGGATTCCTTGGAATGGGCTAATTATGTTAGGTGATCAGAGTTTGTTATTGGCTGACCTTTAAAAAACCTGTTAGATCAGCTAATCTTGTAGTTTGGCTTATTTTTGGGGCCTAGTCAGTCTCATGATCAGTGCAAACAGATTCAACACTTTAGTTAAATTGTGACAGACAAATTCTACTTCCAGGTTGCAAACGTGCAAGCTTTGCATTAGCTAATCTTAACTGCAAAACAATTGCCTGGATGTATCCAAGAGCATATATTTATTGTTCATGATAGTAACCACTCTGGTTCTGGCTACCACAACAGATGTTACGAGCAGCAGCTCTAGTCAGGCAATGTTCTCTTCAGCTGCTTGCAGCAACTGCTGCCTCAGCCCTGAGGGCCCAGATTTAAAATAGAGGCTGCTCATCCCCCTCCTCCTATCTCAGGACCCTCCTGCGGTCATGTGACCAGTTTGTTACCCTAGCTCACATGTGCTGGCTGCCCTGTTGCCTGCTCTGGCTCTTAAAGTGGCAGGCACCAAAGGTGCTCTGCCACAATGGGGTAAAGGGTAGGAAGGAGCCCCTGGAAGAAAACTGACTGGATGGGTCCTAGATCAAGCACTTGGTGGATAAACCATCTCCTGACTGATAGAAAGAAAATAATTCCACATAAAGACGTGGCAGACTAGAAATGGGCAATCTTAGTGAGTGCTTGAATCAGGGGAGTCCCATCCCTTACAGCACAGTCCCATCTAAAATCAAGTTGCTGAGTGCTGCAACCCTATCCGGTGTCATGATGACAGTGAGGATGCTAAATACAAATGACACAGAGGCTGCTGGAGTGCTGTAATAAGCACGTCAGAACAGAGCTCCATCATGTATATAGGTACCCTTATTAATTAACAGTATTGTAGTATCCATGAGTTACAATCATGGACTAGGAGCCCCCTTCAAAAGGGTATAAAGACTGCCCTTAAGAATGAAACAGGAGAAGTGTTCAGAATGATGAGGGAGAACAAGAAAAAATGGGACATTACTGGTCTGTCTGCTGGACAGTTCATAAACCGCCTACTGTCATGCTTACATCTCAGGAATCTATTGTGATGGGTCCTTTACTCTTTATTGTGAATTATTTTAGTAAGACACAAATTTATTGGATTTATGTGCTGTCCTTCCCAAGAAGGGCTCAGGATAGCTAAGAGATGAGAGCAAAATAACTTATAAACAAGCACATGAGAAAAAAGGAGGAAAAACAAAATAACTTATGCAAGCTAATAGAGCATCATAATAAACCATAGAGCAAAAACTTCCTAAACAATATCCCATTTTAGTCTTGCCTGCTAAACACCTGCTCAGACAGGAAGGTCCTACAGTGCTTCTGGAAGATGTCCAGGTTGGGTCTGGCAGGCCTCAAGGAAAAGGGATTTTTAGAGCTGAGGAGTGACTAACAAGCATGATCTCTTATGTGTTTTGCCAAGTGATCTTGGTGCATTGATGGAACATGCAGGAGGTTGCCCTTGGTCGATATTAGGCATTGCAACGTGGCATAAAAGTATAAAAGACTTAAAAATGTCCAATATCCTGCCCTCACCATAGGGATACATTGATAATCCCAGACAACAAGGGACCTGGTCTCCCTCAACTAACTTTTATAGGTCTGGATAGGTGTAGGACCTGTCACAGCTGACTACTGTACTTGTATCCCCACCCCAAACCCATTCTCTGCATCAGTGGGTGACAGCAAGAGAAACAGATGCATATGTACCAGATAAGACAGAGAGTCCTCTACCCTGTATATTAACACTGTAGAAAATGTGGTGGTCCCCAGTCTATGATGGATATAGGTAATTTGTTTCTCTGTGATTATTTTTTTGGCAAGTAAGGCCCAGTTTTCCAAATAGAACCACCTGGAAGACCCAGAATCCACTGGGAAGATGCTAATTGGACTCCTTACAGGCAAGGGAAGGGGGTGATTTGTCCTTGTGACTCTTTTTCTGGGGCTGCAGTCTGGAAGAACAGTTTTACATGTATGATCCCACATCTAACATAGCCAAAATATTTTGGTCACTTTACTTATGTTACCAATAGAGCAGGCAAACCTTTAATAGAAAAATTACTTGTGTAAAATCACACTTTCTAAATTAAGCAGTCACATACAGTGTGCACATCAAAATGATCACCTAGTCACTAGGGACCTATTTAAACTGAAGTTCTGCGATTTTCACAGAAACAACAAAAAACAGTGGTTTCTACAATCACTGAGAAAAATTATTTCCTGTAATTTTGTGTGGAGTCACCCCCTCAACAAAAAACATACAAGATTACCAGAATACAAAGAAAATGCAGAAATCCCTGCAGCCATGGAGCAAGTGGTTTGAGAATGCAGTAATTTATCTAATATGTCCATGGATTTAATTATGCTATGGTTTTTGCCTCTTGGCCAATTAGGAGTGAGGGGTGGGGCTGCGGGGGTTTCTCAGACAATTAGTGGTGGGGGAGGCGGGGCCCTACCGCAAAAAGGCCACAAAATCAGTTCCATAGGATGCAAGTGGCTTGCAAAAATCCCTTTGTTGTCTCACCACGATTTAGGTAGGTCCCTACTCATCCCTCACCTACATTTTTCAAGGGCCATAGATATTAGGTTCAATGCCATCTCCCAGATATCACATAGCTCAATTTCTAGGAGTATCTTCAATGTTTTGGGAAAGTCTAAGTCTGAAATGTGTTGCGAGTTTTGTGCATCTGTATGAAATGAGCTGTAACAATTATGGAAGCACCAATGTGTGCACACTGTATTGTAATCCTACAATTAAGATATGTTTGTATTGTATCATTGCAGCAATGCAGCATTGTTTTGTTTAAAGATATCTGTTCTGCATTCTGCTCAGAACAGATCAAATGTATTTTTCCCATAATTCCTTTTGTTTTATCCCATCATTTTATGAACCAGCCAGTTCTGTTTTCAGTGCTTGCCTAGAAACATTGGAAACAAGCTGTTGCAAGTATATTTAATATATGAAGTTACTTTTGAATGGGGGCAGGGGTAAAGGCATCTGAGGACAAATCTTGATATCTACTTTTAGATATTTTCCAGGAGCAGATTCATTGGAGGAGTGTCATTAGGAGCTCAGCCAACAAACACTGATTTAGGTGACAGGATTGTGCTGTAGACCTGGGATGATCAGCGGAGGTAGTTGTACATCAGGATTAAGTTCTTAGAAATTCATGCAAAGCTTTTCCCACAGTGGCAGGAGTGGCTTATAAATGGAGACAGTGTGGAGGAGAGTGTAGCAATTTCTGTCAAGAAGTGTGTCTCTCATAATTGCTGCTGGTCAGTGTATAGCCAGTTGGGTGTTGGTAGATAAACTATCAGATCTATTATGATACAGCTGTGCACAGCAAGGAAGAAAGTGCTAGTCCTCTTAATGATCAGGCTGGAAAATGTGCAGGAAGTTGTTAATGGGAGATGTATGGTTGTATTTCTCCTGGGATGCTGGGGGACTGTGATGCTGGGGGACTGTGAGTTAACTTGAATTGGGAGGAGATCTGGGATAGAAGTTCAATACACCGATTTAACCTAAATCAATTAAGTCTGATACTATATCCATTGAGGTTTATTTTAAACCGGTTTTGGCCATTTTGAAAGTGGTTTATGTGCAGTGCATTTCTGTTGTGTTACAGTTTTGAACTGGTTTCCAATCACTTATACCAGTTTATATGTAATTTCTGTTCCTAGTGTGAAGGCTCTCCAACTACGTTGAGTGAACTCCTATATCTCAATAAAAGAAGCTTTCAACATGAGCATAATAATGCATCTTTAAAAAATTGCAACAAAACTATTGTGTGCATAAGCCATTTTAACATTAAATTACTCCATTTAACCTCTTATAAATGTCAAGTGTAGACAAGTAGGGCTGTGTGAAGCTTTGGGTGCTGATTCAATTCAGCAGAGATTTGGCCTGATTCAGTGGCCAAATCTCCAAATTCGAACTGAATCAGAGGACCATTTAATCTCTCTGAATTGAATCAGAACCCTCTGAATCAATTTGGAGAGATTCAGAAGGATTCAGTGATTTGGACATAGACACAGTTTTAAATGTTTTTTCTACATACCTCAAGGTACCAGGCAGCCCAATAACACTGAGGTGCTGGGCCGGATGGAGCATCCCACAGGAATGCGGGGAGAGGAGGGCCCCCAGCATGCTTAGCAGCAGACCCAGAAGTGGACCAGAAGCGCTTCCAGCCCACTTCTGAGTCTGCTGGGGAGCACTCCATGGGTCTGACCCCTCTACACCCCGACTCAGCAACTGGTGCCTCCTGGGTCTGGGACTCACCTGGGGTCCCCCCACAACCTCCCCGTGCTCTGGTGGGATGCTCCATCTACCCCGCCATCGCAGTGTTCACGAGCCATGCCTGGTACCTTGAGGTATATAGAAAAAATATTTTAAGCTTTGCCTATGGCCGAATTGCTGATTCTATGAATCAGCATTGAATCTTAAAATTTGGATTTGGACAAATCAAATTGGGACAGTGATCCAAATTAACAAATTGAATCACTGTCCCCAATTCAGGCTGAACCCCCAGAGACAAGCTCTTATTCCCATGAACAAACTTCTATCATGTGACAAAGAGAAGAACTTGACTTGTTTTAATTTAACAAAGCGAAGCCTGGGAGGTGATTTATTTATAAATGTGTCAAAGGGACAAACACCAGGGGGAAGAGATCTTTAAGCTAAAACATAATGTCAGCAGAGGAACAAGGGGTTTTAAAGTGGCAAAAATATATTTAAGGTGAAAATGAAAACAAGATTCCTATCTATCACAGCAGTGAGGTGCTGGTATTGCCACCTAATAGGAGTAGCAAGGGAAAAAGCTCATCTACGTCTAACAAGGAATTTGAGAAGTTCATGAAAAGGATGATATGATAAGGTTGCCTCTGATAGCAAGCCCAAACACAATAAATAACCTATTGGGTCACTTCCTGACTTTTGTTCCCAGAAGTGTAATGAGCAGGGTTTATGCCCTGGGCAAACCTTGGCAGGGGGAAGGTGCTGTTGAGTGCGTGGGGGTGGAGTGTACAGGAGTCTTATCTATGCTGGGGAATCAAAAATAATTACTGGCAGCAGTGGCTGCTGCTATGTAGACACAGCATGATCCACCAAATCTGGCTGTTGCTTTTAAAGCAGCAGCATAGTATATGTTCACCAGGCTGCTGTTCTAAGAGCAATTCCATGGGGCTGCTTCTCCTGCCAGGGCACAGATTCCATAAAGGTGGGATGCAGTTCTGGCACCCTGGTCAAGTTGGAGATCTGGGCTAATGCCCTGCCTGCTGACCCTAAGTGATGTTGCTGTATGTTTCTATGAAACTAACTCCTTAGTGAGGTCCATAGATCAGAAGCAGAAGGTTCCTTTAACACAAGCTTGCTAACCAAATCAATTCCACAGCTATGGTGAGGTACCTGATACACCTTATCAGCATCGCTGAATGTTTTTGTTTGTTCTCTTAAGAACCAAACTTTTATTATCTTTTTAAACTCCACTCCAAACAAATGGAGCTTGGATGTACCTTTATAATAAAGAGAGGCTGCAGGCAGCTATTTGCAGCTCCCTGATTTGGGGCTAACTGCATGTGGCACAAATTAGGGCTCCAAATAAGCAACCCCAATCTCTGACATTTGTGGACTAGGCACAGTAGCTAGGTTTTCTCCTATACCCCTCCTGCCCAGTTCCTGACTCTGGAATGCTCCCAACATGCTTTCTCCTTCTCATTATGCCAAGCAGTTTGGGCAACTAATATAGGAGATGGTGAAGTCATTTTGGGTAGCTGTACATCAACTGGAAGTTTTCTTAAGAAGATAATTTTTCTATTTGCTACTTAAAAACGTTCAGCTATTGGTTAAGGCAAAGTGGCCTTAACCAACTGGAGATCTCTTGCTTCTTGCCCATATAGAATATATTATGGGTTTTTTAAATTTGTTTATGATAAATGCACTATGTATGGCAACAGATCATAGCCACAAAATAACTTTTTGCATTCTCTGTAGAATACTTCAAAGGTAGGCTGGAGTTTTGTTGTTGTTTGTGATTCAAGGATTGTTTTAATGGTTTGTCAATGGGGAGGTATCTAAATGGTTTGTCTGGAGGGGATGTCAAAAGTGAATTGAATTAAACAAGGAATGGGTGTTATGGTGAAAACATTATTATTGAACATTGTGTTTATTACACAAAAGCGGCTCAGTGAGTTCAACAAAGTTGTCCCTGAAAAATGTGTGTTTTCTTTAACACTGCTTCTTTATCTGTGGAGCACCCTCTTTAAACAAATTTGTAAGGCTGCCTCCAAATCCTGCATTCAGCAATTGTTGCTGTGGAGTAAGCAGATTGCTTTCTTGTGCAAGGAGAGCTGATTTTATTATTTAAGAGGTAACCTTTGCAAATGATTTATAAGCTTTAAGTTCTATCCCTAGCAAGTATTTATAACCATGTGATTTTTCCCCCCCCCCCTTTACTTCTGTTGCTTTTTGCATTCATTGTATCATGTTTCAGATCAGATTGTAAAGTCTTTGGTCTAGTATAAATGCATATTTTAAGCAAATAGTAACAATGTTTTAACTTGTTCTGTCTATAATAACACACTTTAAAATTTAGAGCATATTTTAACATGTTTTTTAAAGTGTACATTTTAAGTCCTATCTACAAGACAAGCTCTTTGAGTCAGTAACTCTGTTTCATCTACATTTGTATACAGTCTTCTATGGCTGCACTGTATACTGATGTGGGGGGGGAGAGCTTTGGCACTACTGTGCTATAAATAATACACTAGTAGGCACTACGCTTGGTAGCCAGTCTTAGCAAGTTTAGCCTCTAAGAATGTACAATGCTTGATTATTATATTACAAGCTAATAATGAACCAAAATATTAGATCCTCTAGAAAGAATCTGATCTGCTTATGCTTGGCAAATCACTCTCTGTCCAGAGGTAAACTTATTTTCTGAAATGAAGGTTGGTGCTATGAATTATTTGCCAGCAAGATCAAATTATGACATTATTTCATTTTCATACAGTTGCCCATGAAGATCCAACTAAACTTCTAGACATCAGCAATGAACTAAGCCTTTCTTAACCATTCCCTCCCCGCTTCTTGTTCTGTCCAACGGTGCCTCCAAAAAGGCTTTATTGTTCTTCTGAATAGGAAAATTGTTTCAATAATCTTTTCATTTGGTTTTGTGGTCTGCCCCCCCTCCCCACTCTGCATTTCTATAATTAAATACTTGGCAGGGTTGAATTTATTTAAGTTCCTTTCTGGGTTGGAAACTCTTTTTTGCCTTTGCTTTGGAATGTCCCAAACTGTATGATATATAAAAGTTCCCTCTGTCTGCTGTGGTTTCAAGTCCATTTGCAGAACTGAGGTTCTTAATAGTGGGGGTGGGGCAATAGGGGAATGAGGAATAGCAATCACTATACTTGGCAATTCTAGTACAGAAGTTAAATAACTGACTTTGGAATAATTAAAAAAAACCCAGCAAATGCCCTGTTCCAACTTGCCTCATTTGCTAAGGGACTGAATTAATTTGGCCAAATTATCTTCCCATTTTTGTACACTTAATTCTCATTGTAGTCTAAATGTTGAGAGGATGAATAGCAGGAACACAATGGTGTGTGTGTGTGTGTGTGACTAAGTACAGACATCTGGGGGCATTAGTGGGAGGTTAAATCTGATCAAAATGGCTGCCCAATATCAGGTAAGTCAGAATAGAGGGAGTAGTAGGAGGGTTGGTGATCCAGCAGCCTGTCAGGAATTGGCAGGAAGGGGGTCCACTGGTGGATGGGGGGCAGGTGTGACCCATGATGAGTGGGGTTAAGGCATGACCTAAATTGAAAAAGTTTGATACTACATAGATCCAGGTTTATCTTAAACTGTGTTCTGTGATTTTTAGACCAGTTTTGTGTGCATGGAGCTTCTGTACAGTTACAGGTTTAGACTGACTGCTTGTTACTGAGACCATATCTGTAAGTGTAAGGTCAGCAGTTGGGTGATCAATTTAAGTTTAAATCGGGTGGCCATTTTGAACCCAATTTAACCTCCCCAAATGTCTGTACTTAGCCCGTGTGACCTCTGGAAAGCCTGATTTCCAGGCATTCTAAGCTCAGGCACAAATTTTGACTGGAGATATACTTATTATCACAGTCAAAAATCCAGTCCTGTGTACACATTTTAAACATCTAGTCTACATTTAAACAATTTAGATTAGATGTACAGAAGCACTGTTCAAACCGCAAAGTTCATTGGGTTCAAACCTCAGGACAGCTTTCAGCAATATAAAGCATAAAAATGCCTTATAACAAAAATTTCCCATTGACAAGGAAAACCATAAGAGGTACTGAACTGGCATGGACAGCCCTACTTCACCAACCTCGACAGAAGGAGGGTACAGAGTTGAGCACATGACACTTCACCAGACCTCCATGCAGGCAACATAAGTAAGAGTAGCCTTAGGGAGCGATTAAAATTAAGGCAATTTAAATAATTGATCTAAATTATATAAATCACTCTTTTTAAAATACCATTGATTTAAATTTAGTTGAGATCTTTCAATTTAGTTAAAATGCAATCATACAAATTTAATATTTGTAATTGTTTACTGTACATTTTAATGTTATCGCTAAATGCTTCTGTTAGTAGAGCAACTTCTTTAATTTTAGAAACCTGTATCCTCAGAAGGCAAGCTAATGAAATTTAAAGTCCTGATTCTTCAGGTACTTAGGTAGATACGTAACTTTACACATATGAAGTGTCCCAATGACCTAATATGAATACTTATTTGCATGTGCATAATGTTTGCAAAATTAAAAACTAAAACTGTACTTTTTTAGTAAAAGTTTAACTTGGTATATTACCTTATAAACTGAAAATTGTCAGTGTTAATGATATTGACTTTCAACACTAACTGTTACTGTGAACACTTATGCACATGCACGTGCACATGCGACGCATCAACATTTTAAAAAATAGAAATCTAAAGTTAGGCTTCTAAGCCTATATTTAAGTGCCTAATTGTGGGGCTTTCAGAAGTTTTAAAGTGACATAGGAGACAGTCCAGTTTACTGTAAACAGAAATGGCAAAGGACAGGCTGGTGGAAGGCAGTCAGTTTATGAGCAGGGAATAGTTGGATGCAAATATGTAGCCCATACTACAGTAGTAAAGGTTATGACATTCTGGGCTTGATTTTTTTTCAGTGAAAATGAGGATTTTAAGCATATTTGCTCTTCTGCATTAAAGCTATGTATTCTATTGACAATTAGAAAACTGGATAAAAGGCCCATTTTGGAGATTTGAGGGGGTAGAGAGGCAAAGTAATGGTAGCAAGTTTATATTGTACTTGTCTACTGTAGACTGTGTTAGAGTACTGTCCTTTATTCTACTGGTAAGTGCAGCTACACTGCTTTAAAATTAAACCTGGCTCATTTGAAACATTATTTTACAATTTAAATACATCATTAAATAACAAAAGAGTGTGTGTTTTCCTTTTTTTTTTTTTAAATCCATCGTACTCTGGGGGACATATGAAGCTTTGGCCCCACATCAGGAAAACACAAAAGGAACTTTGGGGCTGGAACCCTTGAAGCATCAAGTCTTTCTATCAATATACAAACATATCAACTCACAAAAGTGAAACACTTTGCAACTTAGCTCTTCTTGTTGATAAACATTTTCAGCAATGAATTGGCAAGTCCCTCACTTATTTAAATGTTTCTATGCCCTCTTTCAGTCAGTGAGCTCAGTGTCTTGCAAATCTGAATTATTTATGCCCCTGCAACAGAAGGTATTGTTGTCATTTTACAGAAGAATGAACTAAGCCACAGGGAAGGTGAACATGTAGACAACTCAGTTACAGTGAATCAGTGGAAGAGTCTAGTTTCCTCTTCTAATCAATATCCCCCTTCAAAAGGTAAAGTTTTAATTTTTCTGCTGATGCTAATGCTGTATCTAGCCACCAGTCAAGTCCATGCCAATATAGAACTTGGAGTTGGAGGAACAGCTTTGACACAAATCGTAATACAGCAATGTTTTCTGTTTAATGTATTTATTAAACAAATATCATGATATTAACAGTTTTCACCTGTTCATGATGTTGCATCATGAGTGATCTGAAGCTTCCTGTCTTGCATAGGCTTTTCTTGTTATGGATATCTGTTGCTTTTAGTAGCCTGGTTTGGTTAAGAAAGAGTTACGCCAGAAGAAAAATGTATTACATCAATGTATCTTTTACGTAGTGTTCTTAAAGGGGTTGTAACCTTCAAAATGAGTCGATGTTGTAGTAACTTCTATTAATATTACTATAGTTAAGGGAACATCAACATTTCTATCACAAATGTAATTTTAAGGGTTTTATAACTAAGCAGTACCAAATTGCTAAATCTTTGTATTCAATATTTACGCATATTATATCTATGAGGGAAAAACATCAGGGAATCTGTATAGTCATAATCCTTATCATAAGAATCAAAATATATTCATGTAATTATATAATAATCTTTGAGATCAGGAAAAGGGATATTGAGTTCACAGTGTTAGTTAATATCAGAGGTAAGCAAATCTAGTACTGCTGGTATAGATGGTGAAGATGTTGTTTCTCCTTACTGTAGCGAGGTGCATAAAATAATTGTTGTGGTGTTCAATTATCCTCCTACTCTTTCTCCTTGGTTTTAAACACCTGTTCTCTCTTGTTTAGAATATAAATGCATTGGGGTAAGAACAGACTTGGTTTTGAACAATAGGACCTTGAGGTCTTTAGAAGCTATAGTAATGCAGATAAATAATTATAAAGATGATGATTAACAATAGGCAGCCTAAAAGTATTAAGATTGGTTGTATGTTATGTTGTAACAAGGCTCTATACAGACCTGTGTTAGATCTATGGAAGGGCAGGGTCTTTTGTGCAGAGTCTTGGTGTCCTTATGGAAACTCTGGCCATTAGCATCTTCCTCTCAGCTCCTCACACCTACTTTTAGACAAGCTACCTGGGCCCCCTTTTTGGGGGGTTGTCATCAGGTCTTCTGGAGATGGATACATCTAAGGAGAAGTTATGATAGATGTATATATATAATTTTGACTCCATTCTGCTCTATGGATGGAGACAGAAAATTCAAATAAGGAAATTTCCTTAGTGAATAAAGAAATTGTGTCAAAGCTAAATAATTTCTTAGCCTCACTCATCACCTCAGCTTTACTGATGAGGTAAGCACTGTCAGGAACAAAGAAGAAGGTGCTGCAAGGAAGAAAATGAAAAAGTGCAGACTGGAGGGTAGCTGCTCTTGTCTCTCAAAACCGTGTTAGATCTGCTCCTGAAAGTATGGATCACTGAGGGTTTGGACAGCTTTTTTGTTGTTGTTTTTTTTGTTTTCAGTATCAAGTTGAACAATATTTGAAAAATGTAAGGGAGAAGAAATTTTGTGTCAAGTCTCCTGGAATTCTTTTGAGCATACACTATTAGGAGAAATAAACAGGAAAAAGTAGTACATATTATTGACCTGGACTTCTAAAACGTTTTGACCTTTTGAGGTTATGAAGCAACCAAAATGTTCAAGATCTATCACAGAGCAGAAATGCTTTGAGAAAAAGGGTAGAACTAAAAGGTCAATTTTCAAAATGGCGAAAAGTTTTTAGTGGGATACCTGTTAGACGAGGGTTACTTAATGAACTCCTAACATCATGAGAGTAAGATAGCAACCTGAAATTAGTTACGTTAGTCAAAATTAAAGATGATTTATAATCATATAGGGAAGTCAGAGGGCTTCTGCAGGACTTGTTTAATAGGTCTCATTCCATCATGCTGTATAGCAAATTCTCTGTTTATAAATGCATATATAATTACATTTACAGATAACACTTGCTGCTTTTGCTGCTGAGAAAATGGAGTATTAAAATAGTAAGGGGCTAACAGATTCTTGTAATATGTCAGCATAGATGCAATGAGTAACTGTTTGACTCAAGATACAACGGCTGCAGGAAGAAAGTGCCTGCCAAATTAATTTAGTGTTAACTGAGAGTGACAACATGATGTGATCTGCAGATAGAGACAAAAAAGATGTTCTACTTACAAAGCAACCCATATGGTAGCTTATGTCTTAATATAGAACAGTTTTCAGAAATCATGACAAAACATTGATGAATGGGTACATGCATTATTATAGCAGTCAGTCAAAAGGTAATGAGACACATGAAGTTCTTAGTTTTATTGTAGTCCTATCAATCATGAGAATATTCTAAAAATAGAAGTAATGAGAACAAAAGAAAGAAAAGATGATAAAGTATCTGAGGAGCACATCATTGCATTGTTTTTAGTGAACCATGGAAAAGTATTTACTTTTTGGGGCCAAAATTAGAGGAGCACGTTTGCTTTTCAGCCAATCTCTTCATGCTTGCTTTCTCTCATTTTTTCTATTCTTTTCTTTTGGGGGCTTTCCTCAGCTTCTGATTTTTTTTCCCCTGTCAGTTATTGTATTTTACATTATATAGAAATATGGAGTATGCTGTGTGATCTAATATTAATATCTCACAGGAACCAAAATATTTGATAGATAAACATGTCATAGAAAAATGTACTTGTGGAACTCTTGTTACACTTGAATGAATTTATTGTCATGCTATTCATTACTTTGCTAGTTGTGCTGACCATTAGAATTCAGTGCCTGAGAGGTCTAACACATACATGTGCATAAATACACATCATTATAATGTAATTTATATTATAATCATGCCTGTGTTTCCAAATAGGATTGCAGACCCATTATGCATTAAGGCATAAGCAAAATAAAACAAAATAAAATCCCTGCCTTGAGAAGTTTATAATTTAAATAAATTGGCCAAGAATGAATACAAAGTTTGATCAAGAGCTGAATGATCAGAAACATAATGGTTGAAACTTTAGAGCAGGGGGAGGGGACAAACTTCTTAGAAGGCATGTGGCAAATAAGCCCTGTGTCCTCCCTGAGTGCTACTTGGATCCCTTCCCTAATCTGTTGTCCTGCTTTCTGCCTCCTGCACAACTGTCCTTTTACTGCCTGTCTTCTCTGATCTACTGCATGCCACATACAGAGTCTGCCTATGCTGCATGTGGCATGCATGCCGCAGGCTGGCCACCCCTGCTTTAGAGCAAAAATTTCCTCCCAACTCTATGCTGTGATACTCAGCATTTAAGTATTCTATTCTCTTTCCATTGTTACTGCATAGTTCACAGGAGAGAATGGTGCATCCTCTTTATAAAAGTCTTGAAATTAAAAGGGGAAGAAAATCCCACTTGTTTTAACACAAAATCGTGATTTTACAAGAAAGATTTTGTGTGTTAGCCTCTTTTGTGGTAGCTATCAGACTCTATTTAGAAAGGGCTGAGCACAGAAAGGATTTGTAATGGGATATTGACCTTTCACTTCTAGGTTGCTGGGTTGAATCCAGTTTGATACAGTAATGATCAAACATTGTTACAATCCAGTGGCTGTTTGGTAGTGTATGTGAAATGAATCTGGTTGTGTGTACTTCACTTTACAAATGATGGATGTTTTCTTTCTACTGAAAGTTTCCCTGCACTTGTCAAAATGAGTTGGGAGCCACTAGACTTATTACTTATCACATCTATACAGATACTAACAGTGTTGGGATGAAAAGAAATTTCTTAAGATTCCTAGGAAGCAGTGTCCTTGACCCTTGAAAAATCATCTTCTCTAATCATTATATTAACTAAAGTTATATTTTAAAAGTCAGGTTATGTCTGCATGCTGGAATTCGACAGTTCTGTTGTTTTGCTATTGTTCAGGCACTGACACATAGGTAATCATACTGCACTTTGCACTGGGTAATTCTGGAACCACAATATGACTCACTTAAGGAATGATAAAGCAAGCAATTAAGTTGCAATAAGTGCAGTAATGTCCCCAGTCAGAATCCTCTCATACCAGACAGTCAACAGTCAGACAGCTCCCAGTACTAAAACATTTCTGGCTAATGCAAGGTTGGAGTGATGTAGCCATGATGGTACAAGAAACAATGAAAAGCAAGGGTTTGGGGGTCATATATTTTGTAGGCCAACTAAGTAGCTGAAAGAGGTGTTAGACAAGATTTTTGGCATAAAGTGCACTTCACCAGGCTTGGGAAAGAAGCAGAGACAGCCTATCTCTCTTTGCTCCACAGTTTTACAGACCTCTCCCAAGTAAGTGACTATTCTCATTTACATAATGGAGTGAAACAAAAGTAATTGTTTTACAAGGTATTTATCTTAGGCTGTCTCTGCTTCTTTCCCAGACCTGAGGAAGGGCACTTTGCGCTGGAAAGCTTGTCCAACATCTATTCAGTTTTCTCCCACCTATTCAAATGGTCCACTAAAAGATACTTTTGCCACCACCCCTCATTTCTGAGACTAATGCAGAAAACTGCTTCACCTTGGGCAAAGAGCACTAGCCATTACTATGGCTGTACTACTATCCCTGTAGATTTCAATGACCAAGGCATCTTTTATACAGTATTACACATGCCAGCTATTTTGGGCAGACTTAGAGATTCACATCTTGTTACAGAACAATTACCCTAAAAATGCACAGGTAAAAAGCCTAACAGAGTCGATCAGTCAAGCGTTTATGGTGTCTTAAGGAACAGTTAGTTATTCTCTTTATCCTTGCTTAGTCTGGGAGCATTCTGCATATCAGGTTAACGTTTAAGGTGCGTGTGTGTGATGTGAATAGCAAAACCATGCAGTGTTAACTCAGTGTGCTCAGAAGAAGCGGTGGTGACTTTAGCAAGAAACAATCCAGTCCTCTCTCTTTTTCTGTGTTTGTGTGGTGAGGGCATTGATTAGCAAAGAACATTGTATCACTCATGTTTGTTTTCTGCCCCGTGTCTTCAGGGTCCTTTTGTAAATTCAAATGAAACAAAATGCAGCTATGTATACTGCCTGCCCCTTGTTTGAAATTGTGTTTATTTTGTATGATTTACTCACTAAGCTGTTTGGTTGTGGGAACATATCCTGTAAATATTATAGATCAAATTGCCAAACATTTAATCAGGCTAATAAGGAGTTACTTCTTTGCTCAACAATAGGGTACAATCTGGCTACACATGAGCAGAGCAATACAAAAGTGACCAAAGATTACTCTTGTGAGGAAGACCAGATCCTAGGTGTGTATAGATTGTGAACAGTTAACAGTGCTATATACATATATTGATATCAAGATGCAATGACTGTAGGTTGCCATTTTCTGGTGTGATGTCCTCATATATTGAAGTAATGTTATAATGGCATGAGACTGCAAATTGATCTAAGGCTCTTTTATTGTCCTACAGATGTACGAGGCAAGACCAGCATAATTAGTCCAGTCAGGGAAAAGTGGGGAAATCAAGCCCCTACTCTACATTAACAAATCTGCATGAGCTCTTTAATTGCGCTGACTTTTTTAAATCCCTCAACAGGCAACTTTCAAATTAAGTGTAAATGAGACTGTGCTCATAAGAGCAAATCACATCAGAATAAACACGAAGCATTGTTTGTGTTACAGTTATGGTCCCTGTGCATCATTTACAAACTAGCCCCAAGCAAAGCACTTAACTGTGGTGTATAGTCACAGCATCTCCCTGACAATTAATTTTGCCCCTCAGTCTTTCTATAGTCCTTATGTTTTGCTGCAAGAAATGTTCAACACCCTTTACTCCTGCTGTGGTCATTGACTGGCAGTGATCTATTTGCGAAGGAAAGGGATCCACATAAGATTTAAGTGGAAGACTGGGATAAATAGAAGTAAACTGATAAAGCAGAGGACAATACACACAAGAGGGACTTATTTGGGACAAGGAAGGAAATAATCCATTGCTTGGCTAGGACATGTCTTTCACATAGAGGGCCACACTTTTTAAAATTATGCACAACAGGCAAAGCCTCAAAGGCCCCTGCTATACATACACATATTATACAATTGACTGGTGAATTACAAGATAAATTTAGACATGCCACAAGTACACAGTCATCATGCAATTAACTGATTGATTGTGCAATAAATTGATACCAGCTGAAGGTGCAAAGTAATTATTATGCAATAAAAATAATGCTCTGGCTATAAAGAGACTGACCAGCTACAAAATTAGTGCTTGAAAATGTGTAACAGCTCTATAGTTGGTTTCTATCCAACTTTATTATGAACCTATGGCAGGGCCCAGGAAAAACCTTTCATGTCTATAATGCCTTATAGTTGGCATGCACTAATAAAGCATGGGGTACATGCAGGCTGTATGATTTACATGTGCAGTTGCCTCATTTGCACATACAAATATGGGGGTCACTGAGTGTTTTTTGATAGCACTCTGGAGTCTTCTCAAGGTTTTCTCCTGCTATCCTGGCTTGGGCTTTGAAAGATGTGTCACATATTATGTTTATTATGCAAGCCATAATCGTGCCATAAACGTAGACCCCGCCACACGCATCAAGTCATTATCATGCAGTTAACTGGTGAATCTTGCAAGAGATTTAGATGGGCCAGAGATGCAAAGTAATGACTGCAGGGTGAAAATGACTTCCCAGCTATAAGAAGAGCCAACTGGCTCAAGCTGGTTTTCATCCAGCCTTAGCTGGATCCCTCCAGGCCTAGCTGATGGTTTCAGATTAGTGGTTCTCAACCTTTTTTGTACCAGGATCCATTTGTAAACACTGATGGTGGGTTGTGACCCAGTGCCCCTCACTCCTGACGTACTGCCCCCCAGCCCTCAGTGTGTGGGACAGGGAATAGGGGGAGGTATGGGGCATGGGGGCCCCAAGCAGCCCCTTTGAGGCTGGAGCTCTGCCAGCCTCTGAGGGAAAAGCCACAGTTTCCCACATTTTTCTCATTTAAAGGAGAATCCATTTTTAAAGTTTGTTTGTGGCCTGCCTGTTCCTGTATTCTTGCAACCCACTTTTGGGTTGCGACCCACAGGTTGAGAAACGCTGCTCTAGGGCTTGCAAGAATGGGTTGCAAGAATATACCAGAGGGTCATGAACAAACTTTAAAAAAGGATTCTCCTTTAATGGAGAAAAACATAGGAAACCTTGGCTTTTCCCTTGCAGGCCTGCAGAGCTCCATGCACACCCTCCTGCCCCACACACTGGGGGAGGCTGTGAGGTGAGGGGCAGTGGGTTGGGAGTGAGGGGCACTAGGCAGGGCGTGAATGACACGTCCCCTCAGAGGCCGGGGGGGCAGCAAGTGGGGAGCTCCCACAGGCGGCCGCGGCAGTGGGTTGGGGTGGCAAGCGGTGACTGCCCACAGGCACCAGTACGCGTGCACCCGCTATGTGTCACCAATGGGCCCGGGACTGGCCACTGATGCTTACAAGGGGGTCCTGGGACAAAAAAAGGTTGAGGACCACTGCTCCCGGGGGCTACTTTCCCTCCAGCTTTACCATGAACCTGTGGCCGGGCCCAAGAAAAGCCTTGCGCGGGCACTAACAGCACCCGCAGGACATGCAAATCCGGGGCTCACTGGACCTTGGTGGGGGAGGTCGGTTTTCTCAAACCTTCCCCTTGCCTGCCCTCCCCCCGCGTGCCTTCCCCCCGCGCTCGGGGTTCGGGAGAGCGCACGCACGGTCCCTGGACAGAGCCACACCCGGGCGCCGGCCCCACGGCGGGAGCCGCTCCGGACACAAAGCCCGGCCGCGAGCCAGAGAAGTTGGGGCCGGCGGCGGCGGCCACGCCCCAGCTCCGCGCCCCTGCCCCGCGCCGGGCCGGGACACTCCCGGCTGATTGACAGCCCCGCGGTCACATGACGCCGCCCCGCCGCACTCCCGGCGCTGGCGCTGGCGCTGGAGACGCCAACAAAGTTGCGAGCGCCGCGGCGGCCGCACGTCTGTCTGCCCCGCGCCCGCTGCCTCGGCCGCCGCCGCCGCAGGTGAGCGCCCCGCGGGCCCCGAGGCGCAGCTGGGGTGTGGGGAGCCGAGCCGCGGGCGCCGGCCTCGCTCCCGGGGCACGGGGAGGGCGCGGGGCAAGCCCCAGGGGGCGGGGGAGCCGCGTGGCAGCGCCACGTTTCCTCCGGGCGGGACCGGCCCCCCCGCCCCTTCAGGGGGCCACTGCCACGCATCGCATGTGTGCATGTTGCACGCCTCACGTTTGTGTGTCACACGGGGGGGGGTGTGTGGGCATGCACACAGTTGTGTGTGCGTCTGTGCGCGATGCACATCTGTGACGTGCATGTTCCTGCATGTCTGTTACACGTGTCTGCAAACCCCTTGTGTGTGTGTTTGCACACTTCTGGTGTGCACGGAACAGGCACGTGTTAGCGTGTGTTTGGGTTTCCGTGAGTATTGGCACGTCTGTTACATGTCTGTTACATGTGTCTGTACACCCCTCATGCATGTCTACACTCTTGTGTGCATGGAATAAGCATGACACTAGACATGTGACATTGTGTTTGCACACCTGTTGCATGCATGGCTATTTCTGTGAGTATTGACATATCTGTGTTGCACATGTCTGTTACTTGTGTACACAAGTATGTACACAACGTGTGTGTGTCTGCATGCTTCTGTTGCACACAGAATAGGCACACCTGTTAGACACATCTGGACGCATTATGCACATCTGCATGTCTGTTATGTGTGCATCTGTGTGTTTATGTGGGTGTTGGCATGTCTCTGGGTCTGTTACACACGTGTCTGTTACATGCACGGCTGTGTGCGTTGTACACATGTATCTGCACCATGGGGCAGGGTGAGAAGGAGATCTGCTTCTTAAGAAAAGAAGCGCCTTAAAAGAGGTAATGGGGGCAGAGGAGGCCAGAGCCCCTGTGACTTTAGTGAGAAGGACCTGAGCCAAGTTCGGGAGTGGGCTGCGCTTCGAAGCAGTTGGCAAGATGTGTCTTGTGTAACTTGCACACGAATAAGGAAGTCGGCTCTGCCGCTCCTCGTTTGCCTGTGTTCAGTGGCTGAGGGCGGCTGTGACAGCAATCCTTGCTGCCAGCCTGCATGTCACTCTGCCCTGGGAAAAATGGATGGAAGAGATTTACAAATAGCTAAGATTAGACGGGGCATGTGCCTTTACCACACTGATATTCTAATTATGGTGGCTTATTTCTTGATCTTTTGTCCCAATGTCTGTCTCTGGTGGGAGCAATACATTTCAATACATTTTTACTTAGAGTAGCAGCATTTGGTCTAAAGTGTATGTATGAAGTACGCCTTGAATAAAGGATGTTTTACAGGGGCCTGGGTAAAGTTTGTCTGTTCTAGGTGTCATCTGTGGAATGGCTTATCTTTCTAATTATTCTTTTTCCTTTCATATTTTAGGTACTGATTCTGAACCAGTCCTGCATATGAGAACTGTTTTGGTAAAGGTTTAAATTGTACTAGAGAGGATTTTCAAGACTGCAAGGATGGCCAAGGTTTCAGATCAAGAGGAGGGTCCAGGTGGAGGACACAGTGAATTCAGTGATATCATAAAATCCAGATCTGGTAGGTTGCAGAAAATACTTGGTGTTGTTTCTCTCAGTACATCAGAGCATGCCTGATATATTCTAGCTGTTTTTTCCTCTTTATTTTTGTGTATGTTGGTGTCAGTACCCAGCACAGTCATTCTGACTCAGGCCTCTTGATGCAACTATAATAAAATTAATAAAAATAATAGTTTCATGTCTCCTACTTCATATAGTGCTTGTTAAGTCTATTTATTTAAGATCCACCCTTTGCATTATAATTACATCAGGTTTGGTAAATAACCATGTGCTTTAAAGTGCTCTTATGTAACCAAGGATTGGCTTGCCTCTTCTGTGTTTATTTTGAGTTTCTGAAAATGGCAACAGTGATTGAAGGTTTTTTATATACATTTTAATAGTACATTGTGCAGTAAGAGGAATTGATTTACTTCTGACATAAAACTGTTAGCTGACTTTGGCACCATAAGCATTTCCTGTACTAAAAGCATTTGTGTAAAAGCTGCAGTTCTTAAGTGCCTCTTTCAGAATTATTTTAAAGAAGTTTTTGTTGTACTAACTTTAAAAAAATATATATAATTATGCTCCTCCTATCCAAATGTGTCACAAAGTAATTAAGTTAACTTCACAACATGGTTTGAGGTAGGGGATTATTATTATTTCCATTTTATACATGGAGAAATTGAGAGACAAAGATGAAATGATTTGGGTAAGACCATGTAGGAAACTTCCTATATTGCCAGAGACTGAATGCACATCATGATCCAATAAAGTGCTTTAATCCCAAAAATATCTTTCCAAAATGAGGAAAAATTTTGTTGCAGATTCTACTATATTTTCTTTGGTATCTGCAATATAATAAAATGGAACTTTTCTGAATGTTTAACACACTAGTACAATACATGTGTTTGTAATTATGAAGACATTTGAAATGTCCTAGCATACATGTATTTCTGTCTTTTTAAAATGATATCATTTTATAGTTAAGTTTTAGACCAGATTTAAATAGGATACAAATTTAGGCCCTAACCCCAAGCCATTGATTTCATGGGGAATCTGTATTGATTTCATTGAGATTTAGAATAGTGTTTTGGTGATTACAGTTCAGGCTTAGAAATCCACCCCCATTTTTTTTTTCTTAATGTGAGTAAACTTTTTTTTTGTGAGTGGAATGCCTCCTCATTTGTAAAACAGTATATGCGGTTTTGTCTTAAATCCTGTAATATTTTTTCTGGATGAAATTTGCTACATTTGGAAATGTCTGATTTAGACAGGTTGAGTACTCTGAGTTGGTGGGCATCCTACTGGGAGTGCTCTTGTACGTGTGTATTCCCAGTACAGACTCTTACCAGGAAACTTCACTGTATTTGGAGAAATTTCTGATACAGGCATCCCGCATCTTATGCGGGGGTTACGTTCTAAAGGCAGCGTGTGAAGGTAAAAATCGCGTGTTGTGAAATTGCATATTACCATACCAGCGGTGACTGCCTCTGCCTCCAAAACCTCCTGCTGTCGCTGCAGAGCCATGAGGGTGGCAGCAGCAGTGCAGTGTGGGGTGGTGGTGGGGATGGCTGTGTGCTGCCCGACCACCACCACGCCCGGCAGCCGGCCACACAGCTCTGGGCATGGCTCCGTGGTGGCGGTGGGAGGTTTTGGAGGCAGAGGCAGTCACCGCTGGCAGCATGGTGGTGGCCGGGCCTCCAGGTAAGCGGCAGTGCCACATGCAGACTCAAGCCCTGCCCCCCTCCCCACCCGCGTATATGTGAATTTGTGCCAGTTAAATGCATGTAAGATATGGGGTGCCTGTGTCTAGAATGGTAGTTCTCATTGTTGTGTCTAAGATGTTCTCTTGCTCATGTGGCTCACTTTACTTTCTTCCTCCTTCATAAATTAATAGTAGAATATTTATTCTTAATAATTTTTGCATTAATATTAAGAATGACACAGTAAATTAAACATTGGTTTAATTGACGGGGCAGGGGTGTTTTAATTTGATTTTCCAGAAAGCCCTAAGGAGAGGGTTTGGATCTTGGAGATGCAACATGTGTCACTACATATCTTAAAGTTAATTTTTGCAGCTGAGCAGTGAATGAGACCCTGGGCACATCTGCCTGTGTGCTAGACGGTGTAGTTGTTACTGCGCAGTCATTTAGTACTTGCTCACCCCTGAACAGGAGCTGGATTTAAGCAAGTACTAAATGACTGTGAAGTAAGTTACTGTGCAGTCCCAGCACCACACAGGTTATTTCTGATGCCACTGCGCAGTAGCAACAAGCAACTGCTCAGTAGTGGTGTTGCAGTTTGTGCCCACTGAATCCACATCGCTGTAGAGGCATAGTGTCTTGTGTAGTCACACCCCCTGTAACTGAACCTGAGGGAGAGATTTTTTTAATGAAAAGACACAGTACATTAAAGTGCAGTTGACAGCAAATTAAAGGCTAGTTCTCAGGCCTAAAATATGTATTTTGATACCTCTCTTCTTATGTGTTGCCAGAGGTTGGGGGGAAAAATGTTCATTTTGGTGCTAATAAATGGAACTCTGAGTTGTTTCCAGTCAACTGGATATCTGCAGTCTAGGGTGCTCTTTTAAATGGGGATATAAATAATCTGAGTCTTGCAGATGTATCAACTAATCTACTTAAAATGAATCACATATTTCCAAACAGGCTATTTAATAAATATATTTTGCATTTTTTTTCAGAGGGCAAGGGACAGGGCTATTTGGAAACCAAAAATTTCCTATTTTCTCTAGATATGTGGTAGGAAAGGGGTGAGCTTTGTTTTGTTTTGCTTCAGTTTCTTTGTTTCTCTAAGGTCAATACAGGGATGTGAGACTCTAATGCTTATTCTAGGAGAGTCCGTAAATAGCATTTGTGACTTATATTACTAATGATGAAGGAAATAGCTGCTAGTCAGGACTTCACAGGCAACTTTAAATTGTAAGAATACTTATTTTTATACTGTTTCTTACTACTGTGGTGCAATTCTTAAATTTTTTTTATTAATAATAATTTTACAAGAAATAGGTCTTGAGTCCTCTCAGGGAAGGTAGTACATTCTGCCATTTATAAGGAGCATTTTCCTCTCCTTATGCTTTGTTCCAATTCTTTCTATATATTTTTCTTTCTGTTTTTTGAAAACAAACTCACCTAATATAATGTCAGGTATGATGACTTGATTGCTTTAATAAATTAAGGAGCTAGAAGCATCAGTAAAGGCTAGTGATTAAATTTAGTAATACTCTGACATCCCATTGAAAGCAAATTTCCAAAAGAGAGCAGCAGAAAAAACCCGGCAGAAAGTTTAAATACTCTACATGTAAGTGTATAATTTAGTCCTAAGAACACAATGAAATTGAATGCACAACCAGTTTTTGTAAAAGTTCCTGCTTTAATTATCTGACTCCTGGTAAGATTCAGGAGCAGATCATAAGAATGGATACAAAGTCATTAAAATGGCAATATATCTTTCCTAACGAAACTGTTTATTGAATATTTGTTTTGAACTAAAATGGTGTACTCAAACTTTAACAATTACCAGTCAAAGCTTATGGATCTCTTTAGGCTTTGTGGTTTTTCTCAGTATATATCTGACATGAGCTTTATGATTTTGACTTTTGGAGAAGAAATAAACTATGTTCAGTTTTTCTTAATAAACTCTTAGTTTATAAAACTAAGAGCAATATAAAGCTGCAGGATAGGGAAGAATGACAGTTCCATGGAAACGGCATAGCCAGTGTATTTGCCATGAAAATGCTAAATCTCTATAAAGAAGAAAAATGTAATCAACATTATTTTACTTGAACAAAGAAAAAAAATAAATAAAGCCCTGTTACTTTTTCCAGATGTAAACTGTTTTAACTTTGCAAGTAGAGGACTTACCAGGGAAGAGGTATTTTGCATGTCTGCCTTTTATTAAAACATTGTAATATAATTTTGCAGTTATCTTAAAGATACTTGGAAAAATGTTAATGTATGTAGAAATATTTTACTCAATTACCTAGGACTCCCATATACCACAAAATGTTGTACGCTTACTGTTTGTGTGGATGAGAAATCCCAACATCTAATTACCCCATACATAAATTGATCTAAATATGCTATTTGGGAGATTGTGATTTGTTAGAAAGTTGATATCGACCTGTGGTCTCTGTATGCCACACTTTTTGAGAGCTCTGTTTCGACTGATCAGTTAGAAACACATTTTTGTTCAATGGTCCTATTTGGAAAGTATGGTACTAAAGATGGAGGTTTTTAGAAGTATATGCTTGGTGGGTTATTTTTGTAGTATATTTGCTTAGGATATATTACCATTCAGTCTTGGAAGAGGCTTTACCTAGATGAGAACAATACGAGCACTTTCTTTGGTGATCATATTTACTCAAATCCAAGATGAAGGATTTTTCCCCATTAAATCTTTGGGGGTGGGGTGCAGTTGCAGGGAACCATGTTTCGGATTTGAGTACCATCTTAGGGCAAGCAGTTGCTTCAGCTTTTGTCTAGGTGCAATGCTGCTGTGATGGTCTTGCAATGGGCGAGAGCGCTGTGATGGGCTTGAGGCTGGAGCTGTGAGTGCTGCTGCTGTAAAGCTGGGGCCAGGATGGCTCAAGGTGGCTCATGCAGCAGCAGAGACCACCTGGGGTGAGAGCGTGGGAGAGACCTGCCATATGCAGTCCAGAGGGAGCATGGGGGAGACTGCACAGCTATGGGCAAGCTGCTTTGACTTTGGCCCCAGCCCAGGTGCTGACCTGGGGCCAAAGTCACTCACTGCTGCTGTCTGCCCCAGGCTGGAGCTGCTGCTTTGGGCTGGGGCCAGAGCTGCTGCGTAGGTTAAGTGGTAGGAGGTGAGGGCAAGTGGTGAGGGCCAGAAAGCTCAGGTCCCCCTGCTGCTGTTTTCCCTGCCAGAGTACCAGGGAGGATGAATTTAGGATGACCCTCCAATTAGTTTCTATATGTGGAAAGATATAAAAATTTATAATTTTTTATGTATAGGATCTAGTTTGGACTAGAGTAAATATGCTAATTAGTAGGTTAATTCTGGTGTGCATGATATAATATTAATATATAATATAATATTCTATGTATAGACTAGAATATGATTGTGACCAAAACTACATTGTGTAATGACTGTTTTCACCAAGGCAATTGCATAGGAGACCTGTCCAATATTTGGAGCAAAACTGTAGTTGACTTTTAGCCTTTCCTCTGGTGTATACATATCAACGACTGATGGTTTTCTTGGTTTGTTTTTGTGTCTTTTTACTTGCTAATTCATAGGTATCTTTGAACTGAATAACTCTTTTATATTGATGCAACATGATTAATCTAGGAATCCCACTTTCAAAGGTACCTGCTGACCTCCTTTTTAAAGGAACAGCAACATATGTACACCCCTTTTTAGGTGAAAAGTTTTTTTCTGCATTTAGCACCTTCCCCTTCCATAACTAAGCCTTACATATGTAACCTAGAAATTTTTATGAAAAGAAGAAACAAATTTTGGTCATATGGGTGATTTTTTTTCTTTTGAAACTGAAGCTTTCAAGGAATAGTGCAATGGGATGCTTACTTTATAGGCATAAAAACCATGTTGTCATCATTTGTGTTTGAAGAAAAGATGCATTTTTGCTGTGATTAATTATGAAAAATACTGAGGGGGAAAACATTTGCAATCTGTCATGATAGTTTTGAATGATAATGTATATAATTAAGCAGGAAGACATGACAGGCAAAATATTCTGGAAGATTACTGCATGCCTCAGGTGCATTTTAAGTTATAAAAGTTTCTGCCTAAATCGTTGGGAACAGGAGTTTCTGCCTAAGTGATTGGGAGCTTATTTCTCCTCATCTAGCATTCATTTTTTAATGAAATTAAATGTGGTTGGCAGCATCTGAAAGAACTGATCTAAGAAATTGTAAATTATTAATCTTTTGGTGAGGCTGGTTTTAGGAGCTGATGCCATTATGGGTTGTGGAATAGTTTGACTTCATGAGGATGGATAGTTATCAATGAGACTCTTCCTCTAAGGCAGAGGTGGGCAAAATGCGGCCTGCTGGGCCATTATACCCAGCCTGCGGGGCCCCTAAAAAAATTAGGAAAATAATATTAATCTGTCCTGGGCTGCCTGTCATGTGGACCTTGATGGCTTGCTGAAATCAGTAAGCAGCCCTCTGCCCAAAATAATTGCTTGCCCCTGCTCTAAGGGTTCTCCCTGCCTTGGGGCATGTAGGGAAGATGGTACTTTTTCTTTGAAAGGCCTAATGCATTACTCATCTAGAGCCACTTGTTGCTTCACTCATATAAAATGGCCATGAAGCAATTGGATTTGCCTGAAGCCAAAGTAGAGGGTGTGCCTGACAGGCATAACTGGTTTCAGGCCATCAGAATGCCTGAAGACTGCCTATGCAGAGGACATTCCCAAAGGGTGGAGGTGTGGCCAGGATTCTTGCCATGCCCCAGGTATCTCCAAGTGCTTGAAAGGGAGCCTGTAGTCTTCTTGGGTTGTATGGCTGTTGGTTCACATTTTTGGCTTTGTACTGGGTTCAGGTGGGACACTGAGGAATTTAATCAGCTATTTATGAATCCTACCCCCAACCCCACCTTCTTCTGCTGTCTTGGTTGGTGGGGGATGCATGCTGATCCATCTGTCCCATGGAGTATTCTGCCCTGGAACAGAAATCAAGGCTTCCTTGATGAAAGACTGTTCATTGGTTAGAATACCCCTCTGCTAGGAAATGGAAGAGCAAGACAGGAAGAGCACTGTTAGAACAAATATTTCATGCAACTCATGGAAGAGGTGATATCTTTTATTAGACCAAGTAGATTTTTGCCAAAAAAAATTCTTTAATTGCAAGCTTTCAGGCACAAATGCCCTTCTTCAAGCATAAGAGAAAAGACTGTAAAAGGTCTCTTGGGTAGAAATGAAAGTTCGGATTTTATGGGAGAGTTGAAGGTGTGAAATATGAACTTTCACTTCTGCCCAGGTAAACTTTTACAATATTTTATTCTATGCTTGAAGAAGGGTATTTGTTCCTGAAAGCTTGCAGTTAAAGATATATATTTTGTAAACATGTAATTGGTCTAATAAAAGACCTTTACCATGAGTTCCGATTTGCTTTTGCCACTAGAACAGTACAGCTATAACCTGGATACCCGTTTCATGGAAAGCATTTCTAAAATATTTAATACAAAAATCACTAGGGAGAATTACCTAAGAACTACAATTGGTGATGTAGGAACAGCAACCTATGGGGAAACCTTTTGAGCAGCTATTCACATGCACTGAAATGACAACTGAAAAACTTGTTCAACATGAAGAAGATTTGAACCTGTAGGTATTTTGGCCCTGATCCAATAACCATCTAAAGTAAATGAATCAACTCTCATTAATGTCGAATAGCATTTCAATCAGGCCCATTACCCTGGGGCCTCTGTCCCTTTGTAAAAACTTGAATTTGTAAGCAAAAAATATCTGGATAAATTAAAACACAGGTGTCACTCCCTTAGCCTCATGGGACTGTGAGGCTTCTTGTAAGCTAGATCTGAACCTGTGGTGGTGGGGTGAGTAGCAGTAGTGTTAACTGCTATAGGTTCCTAAATCCTGGGGACTAATGGAACTGTCACTTGCCCCCCACTGCCAAAACAGGTCCCTACTAGGGCTCTGTACCCCAGAATTTGGTAGTAATTTCTGCACTTGAATTCCTAGCCCCTCCAAAGAGCTTCACGGGTTGCATCTTTGACATCTCTGAATTTAAAGGAGCCTTGTTGGGTTGCATGTCTGAATTATGTGTGTAGTATTGTTGTGTAAAACTCTCAAGATAACTAGGACTCAAAATTTGGGCCATTGCTTTTATACATAGTGAGCTTTTTACTGTTTGTCAGCGTGATGAGTTTGCAAGGGAGAAGCTCATTAAAACTGCTCTTAAAAGGAATAGAAAAGCTCTACAGTATTGTATTGCATAAGAATTGATTTCCCCACCCCCAATTCAAAATGAGAAAGGGCCCTAGTTTTATCAGATACTGGAACTTTTAAAATTAGGCTGAATGACTAATGTTCCTTAAATGTTGCTGCCACAGCCCTTGCACCCTAAAGAATCTACAAGGTTGTTTCTTTCCTTTCAACACAATAAAGGATTGTCACACAAAGGAACTTTCACTGCCTCTTTCCTCATTTAAAGAAACTGTAGTTGCTTGGGTGTCTGTTATGTGAGTGGAGTCTATGACAGTGCTCTCAGCAATAATTTTCTCACTACTTGTCCTTACACAGCACACTGGACTGTTAGTGCCCTGTACTGTCAGGGGAATATATTACCGCTGTGTAGTATGTGGTTGTGGCTTGTGAAATAAGAATGAAAAGAAGTGGAAATGGCAATATATCTATATGTCTGTTTTTTTAAACCCGTAGAATTATGCAGTATAATCTCTGATAGCTGTCAGTATGCTAACATTTGACATTTTTATGTAGGAGTGTGGTGCTGGAAAAGATACTATTGTGTCATTGTATTGGAACTGTAGTCATTCAGCTAAAATGGATTGAAGGAAAATGTCTCTCTTCTCCAATTCTTACTCATATGTTGTTTCCCTTCCACAGGGTTGGAGTTCTTGTGCATCTTCAAATGAATTTCTCCCTTTTATACTCTAACTTTTACACCTCTCTGTGTGTGAATCTTCTTATCTAAGTTTTGTCTCATTTCCTAGAATCCTTTAGCTAGGCTTAAGTAAACACATACATTCTCATTTCTCATAGTGTATATATCTAGATAAAATATATAGTATGATGGAGAGATTGAAGGAATGTGAAAACCCATGTGTGCATAATGTGTCTGGACAGACCTCTGGCATTCTTTATCTAGCTTCTTCCCCCTTTCTAGCTGCTGGGGAAGATTTCAGCACTGTTCTCAAATTTGATGGTGGGGAGATTCTAATGTGGAAACATTTTAATGCTACTCTGTTCCCTCTTTCCCGATGTATAATGACACTCTTAAAGTTTATAGTACCGTAGTTATCTAAATTGATTGTGAGCATATCCTGTGTTGTCCCTGATATATTCAAATTTTTGTAAACCCCAAATAGACATACTTAAGTTAGTGTGCCTGATATAGTTAACTTCTGTGACATGGGAGGATTTGGGCAATGTTTTAATTAAACTATCCTCGCACATACTCATGCACCCTTTTAAAAAAAACAAACATTTGCCTGAAATTTGAGTGCACATGATATTTGAGAAATATGATAAGAGCAGTTTCTGCTGCTTGGAAAGGGACCAGAAAGTAAAATCTGCACTCCGTCCACAGGTCGTAGGGTGATGAGCAAGCTTGGCTCCCTAGCTGCTGCTACTTAGTTACTTACTAAAAGAAAAGATTTCAGCCCCCCTCCCCTTTTCATTCTGCCATGTGAGAAAGTTTGGTAATCTATTTGGATTTGGAGTATGGGAAAGAACGTGAAGAGCAGGGAATGGAGAATAGAACAAATTGACTATGGGCATCTTTCCTTCCTCAAGCTGACATAGATATTCTGCTGTGAAATATCTGTAGCTGTGTCAATTATGCATGTTCTGAATGCATTATTCTGTCTTCACTGTGATGGGCGTGCACCTCTTTTGATAGAAATTCAACACTTTTTAGAGGAGAGCAGCTGTTCCATCCTCCTTTCCCCTCCCCCAGTTGCATAACAAAATGCTCTTCATTCAGTGTTGGGGAAAAATTGCACTTAGTATAGATGGCACGATAATGAACAGTTTAAGGAACTGATAGTGATGTGTGTGTATTTGGGAAGAGGAACTGCATTATTTGACTTCTAGGTTTATGGAAGTGTAGCGCTTAATGCTCAAACCTTTTTGTCCTAAGTCTACTTTTCTATGGTCAGGGGTTGTTGACTGGGGGTATGTATGCCCCTACGGGTATTGGGTGGGTTCTAAGGCATATGTGTGGGTGGGTGGGGATAGAGCACAGCCACCCACCACCCTGTGCCTGTGCTTCCCAGGAGCAGAGCTGGGGCTGGGTGAGGGTGGTGGTACCCCTCTGCAGGCTCTGCTGCTGCTGCTCTGCAATGGGCCATGCTCCACAACTTCCCCCAACCCCTCCCACTCTGTGTCTTGCCACTGAAGGTACACTTACTAAAAAAAAGTCGAAAGTCCCTAACTTAGGGTGATTTAAATCATCTGCTTTTGTTGGGTAGGAAATACTACATGAGGTAGGGTCTGAATGCTGTCTTTTTTTTCTTTGGTGCCTAAAGTCAGGGCTACAGGCAGCTGCATCCATTCTCTTAGGATTCAGGGCTTGAAAACCTCCCTAGTGGGTAGGAACCCATATCTACTCTTTGAAAGAACTGAGCAAGGATCCCTGTCCTACTCTCAGAGTAATTTGCTATATATCCTGTGACATTTTAAAAATGTAAAATGCATAAGTAGCCCTAGGAGAAGGGGCTGGAACTCAGGATGCCCATATTTAAGAAAGGGAAGAAGGAAGATCCAGGGAACTACAGACCAGTCAGCCTCACCTCAGTTCCTGGAAAAATCATAGAGCAGATCCTCAAGAAATCTATTTCTAAGCACTTGGAGGAGAAAAAGGTGGTAAGTAACAGTCAGCATGGATTCACCAGGGGCAAGTCATGCCTGACCAACCTGATTGCCTTTTATGACAAGGTGACTAGTTCTGTGAATGCAGGGAGACTGGTGGATGCAATGTACCTTGATTTTAGCAAGGCTTTTGATATGGTCTCCTACAGCATTTTTGTAGGCAAGCTAAGGAAGTATGGATGGACTGTAAGGTGGATAACAAACTGGCTGGAGCATCAGGCTTAGCATCATTCCCCGCGTTGCGTTCGTCCTGAGATGCTCGGTGGTCCCCAAGACACCCCTCAAGAAGGCGGACACCGAGATCTGGCAGCTGCTCAAGAAGTGGCTGCACCTGCTGCTGCGGGCCAGCAACGAGGTCCTGCACATCCCCTACCGGCAAGGGGGTGCCAACGTGCCCCGCATGGGAGACCTCGGCGACATTGCCGTGGTCACCCATGCCTTCCGCCTCCTGACCTGCCCGGACGCGACGGTAAGCGCCATCGCCACCAGCGCCCTCGAGGAGACCATTTGCAAGCGGATCGGCAGGCAACCCACCGGACGTGACCTGGCCACCTTCCTCAGAGGCTCGCTGGAGGGCGAGTTCAGCTGAGACGGCGGGGACTTTGCCTCACTGTGGAGCCGAGCCCGCAACGCCACGCGCCGCCTCGGGAACCACATCGGCTGTGCCTGGACATCGGCCGAGGAGCGCCATGAGCTGGCCGTCTCCCTGCAGCCAGCCCCGCACGCCGACTTCATGACCATGACGCCCCGCACAAGGACCTTCTTGGAGTGGTTCCTGAAGGACGCTGTTCGCAACAAGTATGCCAGCGACCTGAGGGCCAAACCCGACCAGGGCAAGGTCTTCGATGTCACTTCCAAGTGGGACGCCAGCAACCACTTCGTGCAAAGCGGGAGCTTCATGCGCTTCACAGACAGGCGCTTCATCCACCACACCCGCCTCAACTGCCTGCCTCTCAATGGGGCCGTCCACTTTGGCCACCGCGACAAGAGGTGTTGGCGGTGCGGCTACGCGGCCGAGACTCCCCCATGTGCTCTGCAGCTGCAAGCCGCACGCCAGGGCCTGGCAGCTCTGCCACAATGCCGTCCAGGATCGGTTGGTGAGAGCCATCCTGGCCACAGCGGGGCAGGTCTCCGTCAACCACACCGTCCCAGGCTGCCAGAGCCAGATGCGCCCCGACATCGTGGTGACCGATGAGGCCAAGAAGATCATCATCGTGGACATCACCATCCCATTTGAGAACCGGCGCCAAGCCTTCACCGACGCCCGGGCTCGCAAGCGGGAGAAGTACGCTCCGCTGGCCGACACCCTGAGGAGCCGCGGGTACGACATGACGGTCAACGCGCTCATCGTGGGATTGCTCGGAGGCTGGGACCCCGGCAACGAGAGCGTCCTGCGCACCTGCCGCGTCTCCCACCGCTACGCCAAACTCATGCGCTGCCTGATGGCGTCCGACACCATCTGGTGGTCCCGCGACATCTATGTGGAGCATATCACGGGCCACCGCCAATACATGGACCCCAGCAGGAGAACAGCCGCCGGACTGGACCCGGAGGGGACCGCCTGAACCCACCCCCCCTGCACCAGATGGACCTTCGCTTCAAGAGGATTCATCAACCACGGACGACGACAATGACTCAAGAGGATTCATCAACCACGGACGACGACAATGACCCTACGCCACCCGAAGAGGACCCCTGCGATAGACTGCGTATAGACTGAGACTCTTTACCATTCGGACTACTTCTTTACCATCATGGACCATCACGGGTATGTGTGTTTCTATCCTCTTTCTCTCTGTGTCGCGAAACCCCCCCTCCTTTCCCCTCCCCACTCCCTTTACCCCTGGGTTTAGTTGGCTAACTTTGTATTTTATGTAACCTAGGTGCGTTCCCCACCTCACCCCCATCCTTTTCTTGTTAGTCCCTTCCCCGGGCACGCTCTGTATTTCCTTTATGGCTTTGTCATCTCTTCTGGGATTTTGAAAATCCTTAACATCCACTAATAAAAATTAATGGTTCAGTGTCTTGTTGGCAGTAGGTTTCAAATGGAGTGCCTCAGGGGTTGGTCCTGGGCATAGAAGGTGGAAGACTGGGACTAACAAGGCTTAACCCCATAAATGCGAGGCAGCAGTAGCAGCACAGAGGGTTGCAGAGCAGCCTGTCTGCTGGTTCTGGGTGGCTGCAGTGGGAGGGGCGCACACAAATGCAGGCACAGACATGCAGCCATAGCACCCTAGCAGTGTGTAGAGCACTGCTCACCCCAACAGATAAGTCTGTCATGGGGAAGGGGCATGGGGGCTGCCAGATCAAAGTGTCTGTGGAGAAGGAGGGAGTGGGGCAGAGGCAGGGACTGGGGTGAATGGGCCCCTGGGGCTGGGATGGGTTGTGGGACCGTTGGAGCCTGGGTAGGTTGTTCAGGGGTGTGGAGAGGTTCCCACCGCTGGACATACTCTGGCAGAGGCCCGGGGGCACGTGCCCCTGGATTTGTGTGCAGGGTGGAGGTGGGCTGCTGCTGCAGGCTGGGCTCTGTGCCCTGCTGCTGCTGATCTGGGAGCAGTGCAATGCCATGTCCCTGCCAGTCTGCACATGGCAGGCATATGGCATCACACTGCTGAGATTAGATGGTTTACTGCAGAGAAATGTGAGTTTGAGCCACTGTAGAATTCACTTCACAAAGAGCTGTAGTTAATTTCTTTTAGTTTGTAAAATCAAATGAGATTTTGCCTCATTTGGAGTGTGACAGAACTTAAGATTTGAATATGCCCTTAAAATATTTGGTTATGAATTGAGCAGGAAAGTGTTGTGGGGGATAACGTTCTAAAAATACTTAGTATGGCATTTTAATAACTGTAGAAGGAAAGCAAAAAGTATGCAGTACTTTCCTTTTGTATACAGTTAGGGACCTACTCAATTTCTCAATTTATGATTTAATGAGAATTGCTAAATCAGGCATTGTCTACAAAATTGGGCAATGTCTGTGAAATCTGGGGAAAAAAGTATTAAAAATAAAATGCTGGCTTCTCAGTGGGAGCCAGTAGTCCTCTTAGCTACTGCAGCCCAGCTGTGCAGCCCACTGAAGGGGGACGGAGTCTGCTAGTGTGAAGGGGAGCAGCCAAGATGGTAGCTGCCCCTGCTCCTTGTCACTAATTGGCTGAGAGGGCTGCCTGTTGAGTGGCTGTGTCCCTCTGCCAGTCAGCGGTGTTGGTAGGGGCCAGTGGGGCCCCTCAGCCAATCAGAGGCATGGAGGGGCTCTGCTGTGATAAGCCTGCAAAAATGGTCGCTGGCCTTGCGATATGCTCATGATGAAATTGGCTGTCTGCCTCCTCTAGTTGGGGTGGGTGTGTGTGTGTGTGTGTGTGTGTGTGTGTGTGTGTGTATACGGACACTTGAACAAACATTGGGAAAAGCGTTCATACTTTTTGGTTACATTATAATGTATTTAAATAAAATAGTTTGGTAAAAAAGAATAAGCAAATACCTGCAGATCCACACTTATTTATTTCACTTTTTGTAAAGTATCTTTGTTTTAATTTAAGGTTGAAAAACAACTAATGTAAATTGTTTTGAAACACAGCCCTACTCCATTTCTAGACTAGTATGCTACTCCTGTTCTCTCTCCTTGGAACTTCATGGGAATGAAATTACTTTATAGAGTTCGTCTCCTTGCTGGGGAAAGACTTTAAGAGGTGGGTCTTGTAGTTATATTCTGAAGATAGTTTGGCTTGGTTTGATTTCATCCTGTTTGGAAGGCATTACCTGTTTCTCCTGCTTCAGACACTTTGCCTCTGTGTTAAGGAATATTCATTTGGCACCTAGATGTGTGGTGTCCCTTGGGTAGATTGTCAGTTATTGATCTATGATCGCTTATGTATCCTGGTTTTAGACCATTGGAGTTGGGGGTAGAAGGAAGGAACAGGTTTTTTTAATTTAATCTGTTCATGAACAGTGAGTTTTATTAGAGGCTGGAGACTGCAAATGTGATGTGCGCCCTGTGACTTTTTTTGCTCAATAAATAAGCTACTGGGTGGCATATGAGTAACGTTCTGCATTCACAGTTTTCATTTAAAAAAAAAAAAAAATATCCAGGAATTTTCTCGGGTTTATCTTCGAAAAATAAAAATGGGAATGAAATCAGGATAAAAGGAAAAAAAGCAGTTTAGATTGTGGAAAAATTGGTGGTGAGAGCAGGAATATGGCTGAGACTAGGGAAGGGGTGGGAGAAGGGGCATGATGCAGCCCGTCGCCTTCCCCAAAGTGGGAGGGAGCTGTCGGTGAGTGTGTGTGTGTGGGGGGGTGCAACTTCTGCTGCTGTGTCCCCCAGGAGGGCTGCAGGCTGGGGGTCCTGTGCTAGGCTCTTCCTGGGGTGGGCACATGCTCCCAGATCAGCAGCAGAAAGCATACTTTATTCACCTTTCTTCCCTGGGTGTGTTTGTGCCCCTCCCCCCTGCTGCAACAGCCTATTGCTGGGCTGCCCTGGCATTTTGGGGGAAGAGGGGAGTGGCACATGGCCAGATGTAGAGGGGAGGGGGGGACCTGGCACCTCCTGCCCTGCCCAGAGCCGAAAGGTGGCTCTAGGCCCATGGGCCCATGAGGAGTGGTTGGGTGCATAGCCCACCACAGGGAGTGGGACCCCGCTCTCCTTCCAGGCTCCCCCAGTGGGGCTTGCGGCTCCTAGTGCCTGGGGCAGGGCTGAAATCAGAGCCACTGGGGTGCAGCTTGGACCTGCCTGCCCCGAGTGATTCCTGCGGCCTGTCCTGCCCCATCCAGGGTCAGAGCTGGGAGCCCCACTTTCTCAGGCAAAAGCTTCAGCCACCCTCACCCAGCCCCTGCATAGCCTCCACCACTCCCCCTCTTCCCCCCCTGCTCTGCATGCAGCCACTGCCACTGCCCACTCCACATCCAGCTGGAAAACTACACCTTGGGTAACTGGCACAGTGACACTTTTAACTTACCATTACCACCTGTTTTTCAGTTCAAATCTCTGTTAACCGGCATGAGTGGGGAATGAGCCATTTCCCACTAGTGCTGGTTAACAGAGATTTGAACGGAAAAACAGGTGTGAATCAGTACAAACTGAATGACTTAAAAAATCAGGGAATTTATCAGTGAAAATTGGTAAAAGCTGAGAATGCGGAATACTACTAACGAGTTCATCTTCAGCACAGGTTGGAAGAAATAGTGTAACCTGGAGGGAGGTTTAGGGCTAGAGTGTCATACTGCCTAAGTCTTTGTTGGAGAGGAGTGGACATAGATTCATAGATGTTAGGGTCAGAAGGGACCTCCGTAGATCATCGAGTCTGACCCCCTGCATAGGCAGGAAAGAGTGCTGGGTTTAGGTGGCCCCATCTAGATGCCTGTCTAACCTCCTCTTGAAGACCCCCAGGGTAGGGGAGAGCACCACCTCCCTTGGGAGCCCGTTCCAGACCTTGGCCTCTCTAACTGTGAAGAAGTTCTTC
>JAGPOW010003648.1:6990210-7021014 GCA_030014935.1 Caiman crocodilus
ACCCATGCTGGTTTCCCCTCAGCATAATTTTTCCTGCTGGGCTCTCGCAAATATGAGCCTTGATAATTTTTTCAAAGACTTTGCCAAGGATGGAGGTGAGACTGACTGGCCTATAGTTGCCTAGATCCTCTTTCCTCCCCTTCTTGAAAATGGGGACCACATTGGCCCTTTTCCAGTCCTCTGGGACCTGGCCTGTGTGCCATGAGTATTTAAATATTACCACCAGTGGCTATGCAATGACGCCAGCCATCGCCTTCAGTACCCTTGGATGGAGCTCATCCGGGCCTGCTGACTTAAACGCATCCAGTTCCTCCAAGTGCACCATATCAGGATCTATGCTTGGTAATCTGGCACCCTGCTGCTGCCTCTCTACAACCCCAGTGAGAGACTTGTCTTGCCCTTCGCTTAGGAACACTGAGGCAAAGAACTCATTGAGGAGTTCAGTCTTGTGCCCCCTGTCCATCACCAGTTGCTTCTGCCGATTTAGTAGAGGTCCTATTCCACCCTGGGCCTTCCTTTTACTCCCTATATAGCTAAAAAACAATTTTTAGTTATCCTTAACATGGGATGCCATCCTCAGCTCCATGGTAGCTTTGGCCTGTCTAACTGCCTCCCTACAAGCACGAGCATGTTCTTTAGGCTAATGAAAATAATAGATGTTCCATGCTGCTGCTGCTGCTGCTAACTCTAGATCCGGAAGTGGTGAGAGTGCAGTGTGATCCCAAGGCTGTGTATACTCTCTTCCTTCTGCTTAATTGTCAGATGCGTATGTCAAAGTTAGTATTTCACCAAGTGTTTCCTTCCTGTTGCCCTTTACTTTTTCTTTTTTAAATCAAATTTGAAGATTCTGCATATTTTTCTTAACATCAAGATTGTTCAGGCCAAAAAAAAAAAAGGCAGGGAGGAATCTAGGATAAGGTGCCAAATTTAAAAACATTTTATGGATCACATTGCTAAATATCAAGATTACAGATAATTTTATCAGAATTATAGCACTTCTGGGAATATAGAGCAAATATCTGAGAATAAAATAAAAATAGTTTTTTTTCAAAATGTTTTAGTAAAAAAATTTCAATTTTTATCCTAACTGTGGAACCACTGCTTCCATACTTGGGCAAATGGGGGGAGAGCGGGTAAGTGTGTATAGAGGTACTATTGATAATGCACTAGTGTGATTGGTTGCTTTTTTTTTCTTGGTTAATAAAAACACAAATACAAATATTCCGTTAACTTTCAGTATGAAAAAGAAGCTCCTCCCGCTCCTTACCTTCCTAATTGAAAACTCGTGGGCTGTCCAAAACTAGACGAAGTGTTAAAAGAAAGGAAATTGGAATCCCTCTTTGTTACAAATGAATTGCCAGGTTACCTTCAGTCCCTTTCTCCTTAGGCTCTCTACCTAATGTTCTCTGCTGCTGCTCTTTCCTTTCAGTGAAGGTCACTGAAAATATACTCTTCCAGCTGCCCAAATTTCTAAACTACTGCTGGAAATTTACTCATATAACAGTCTTTACTTGTCTATGTATGTGAACAATATGAATCCATTTAATGTTCATGCCTTTTGCATATCATTTTCTTTTCTACCCTTAGTGGTCCCAGTAATAGAATTTGGATTCTTCAAGATCTTGTTGGTCATAATCTCCATCCTTTCAAAAGCCCCAGTAAGAAATAAGATTATGGCTACCATGAACTACACACATCTCCCTTTGGAGAGCAATTATAAATGAACTAGAGGTCAAAAAAGTCTAAGTCGAAGCTGTGCAGAAATGTAATGGCCTATTGGATTACCAAGATTAAGGCACACCAGATTCTGGAGCCAGCAATCCCTAGTGGTACACCTAGCATCCTGTTGGGCCGCCTTTTTAATTTTGCAGCCCAAACATTGGGTTGAAGATTGGGTTGACTGTGGGTGGCTTTCAGCTTGAGCCTTCAGAGCCTTAGGCTGCTTCAGAGTTAAGTGAAATGCTTTTCTGCTCATTCAGAAGTTTAGTTCATTGTCTACCATTTTTACTTGTGATCTAGGCAGGAAAACTAAACTGTGTTCTCCTTCATAACTCGCTGTGTACATGATAGTGCTGCTTTCCACCACCAGAATGCTGGAGTGACTTCTCTGAATTTTTGTATCCTTTTGTCTCACCCGAAGAGGAAGAATTGAGGGTATGGAAATTTTTATAGTGGAGTATAACTTAGCTTCAGATTTTGTTTGCCTGTATCAGTAGTTCAGAAGCTTTTATTTTTAGTCATGAGCTATTGAAGAAAATGGTTTTGGACGTTAGGAAGCTTAATGTTAATGAATCCCATGTGAACTGTATTTTTTTTTTTTCTTACTTTTTTCTTCAGGCAAAAATTTCCATGATGGGTCATGAAGACTGTTTATTTTTCCAAATCTCTCTAAGCATAAATTTCTTGGTGGTTCTCTGATTTCTTAGAATTGTGGAAAAGTAGGGCTGGATGAGACCTCGCAAGAAAATGTAGTCCAGCCCCCCTGGTCAAGACAGGATCAACCCTGAATAAACCATCCCAGCCATGTATCTTATTTGCTCTTGAAAATTTCCAGGCATAGAGCTTTCACAGCTTCTCTAGATAGCTTGTTCCAATGCTTGATCACCCTCATAAATTGGTGAGGAAAGAGTTTTCTGTTAATATTTACTAATCTTAGCTTTTATTGGCTACAGAGTAAATCTTTAATCATTCACCTAGGGCAGTAATACTACATATGGTACTTCTAATTGCACCCTATGTGGATTTTCACTTAATATAAACAAAACATGAGGTCAAGATTAGACTTTTGATTTCTTGACTTAAAAAAAATCCAGCTTGCTGGAAGTAGAAGAAAGGGTTTTGCATAAACCATCTCTTAGTTTTTGAATAATTTAATGCCACAGTGGCATGCAACTAAACCCTGTAATGGGTCCATGCCAGTGGATTCCAGGATTGTAGAGAGAGAAATAAACATAGATATCCATATCAAAGGAGATTTAGTATTAACGGGGAGGAAGATCATTTGATCTGGCTCGTGCTTGGATCATCACCTACAAATTGTCTGCAGTTACAAATATGAACTGGTGCCTTGCTCTGAGCAAGGCAAGTTGTAGAAATGAGTAACACACTTGGCACCAGGTTGCAGTGGGAATCATTTTTGAAAAAAAAGACTTAGTTTTGTGGTCTAACTGATTTGGTTCATCAAATGAAATATAATACTGGTAGTAATATATACTGTGGGGTACATGTTTAAAAAAAAAAAAAAAAGAATGAGCCAGAATGAAGAAAACTTGGAAAAAAAGTGGTCTCTCTGTTAGTGGTATTTCCCTTCTTCTCCTGTTGCAGGCTGCTGCCCTCACTGCCAGGTTTGTGGACTGGGGTAGAGCTGGGGGATAATATTTAAAATATGTTTCAGCTCTAGTCACTATGTTGCAAAAACATGTGGTAAGAAGTTTGAGGAAGGGAGCAGAACAGCAGTGCTAATCTTGTGTGTGTGTGTGTGTGTGTGTGTGTGTGTGTGTGAGTGATGTTACAACAGGCTGATTTAAATTTGGTATTTGAACAAAACCTGCAAAAACAGCTTAAGAGTAACTGCAGTGAAATTTCACTTAGAATCCATAGAAAATTAGGGTTGGAACTACATCTTTCCAGACTTTGTCAAGCTGGGCCTTGGAAACCTCTAAGGATGGAGATTTTGCCACCTCTCTTGGTAGTCCATTTCAGTGCTTCATCACTCTCCTAGTGAGAGTTTTTCCTTTATATCCAGCCTAAACCTTCTTTGTTACAACTTGATACTTTGTTCTGTTATTCATCACTACCGAGAACAGTCTACCTCCCATCCTGTACATGATATGGTGTAAAGATAATATTGCCGTTTTAATTGTTTTTTTTTTTTTTTTTTTTTTTTTTTAGCTGCTTTTTTTATTCAGAGGTTGATTTAAAAGGTAGAATGGTGCATCCTGAGCTCAGCTGCCAGATTTCAGGTTGGAAAAACTCTCCAGAATGAGGATTCATTCCTTCTAAATTACTCGGAGGGGTACCCATCCAGCCTTTTCTTGAAAACTTTTGCCGAAGAAGGTTCAACAACTTCCCTATGCAGCTTGCTGCATTGTTATACTGTTCTTAAAGTTTGAAAAGATTATCCTGAGATGTTAAATTTAAATATGCCTTATTGTAGTTTAAACCCAGTGTCTGTTGCTATTCTCTCTATGGCAAGGCAAAACAGTTGTTAGCTTGTTGTCAACAACGGTTGTATTTTATGACAGTCTTTTCGATTTGAAAACTGTTGTTGTGTCCTCACTTAATCTCCTTTTATCCTAACTAAACACTCCTAGTTCCTTCAGCCTTCCCTGTACAGCTTAATTGAAGTTTTGAAAAGATCCAGAGGCAAGAAACATTTTCTCTGGATCTTTCTTTAAAACTGGATGCAGTCATCCTCCTGAGGCTAATCGGTACGGAGTTAAAATGGTACTGTGGCCTCACATGTCTTTCATACGGTGCTTCTGCTTTAATACAACCAAAATTGTATTTGCAACAGGCTACACCTGTCCCAAAATACTTCCCAGCAGTACGTCTGCCAAGCCACTTATTCCCTATTCTGTATTTGTACATTTTGGGTTTTTCTTCTTGCTAAGGGTACAGATGGACATAACATTTGAACCATTCCAGTAATGTCACTGTTGGAGAACTGGTTCACACTTGTCCCTGGACAGAAGTGTTGACATGTATGCTTCTAATGGTCCTAAATAGACTCTTTATCTTTTAGGGATGGCATTGCTTTCAAACTGCCACCTGGGGGTGGCAGAATAACCAGACCATCATGCCTTCCAGGTGTGAGAAGTTGCTCAGAGTTGGTTGAGGATTTCGTTAGAGGGAGAGGAAGCCCTGGTGTGGGTAAGGACATTGGACTGGAGTGGTTACCTGGTGCTGGTGGGCTGTATGGTCCCCTGCTCATGGTTCCTGGAGGGTTGACTGATTTAGGGCTCCCCAAGAAATCCTAAGTTTTCTCAACCCCTTCCCTGGAAAGCCACCTTGTTGATTACCTCCTTGCTATGGATTCTGGGTGATGTGGTCCTAGGCTCAGTTGGGATAGGGAAGAGGTTGCCAGGTGTTTCTTGCCTCTTGCTTCCGTGCTGCTATCACTGCTCTCCACCCAACTCACAGCCCAGGATTTCCCTACCTCGGTTTCTCTGTATGTTTGGCCTGCACAATCCAAGCATGTACTTGCTTGCACGCTACCAAACTCTATGTGATGGTATCTAGACAGGGGGAACAAGTATATGGGGGGGGCTTCTTCATTTTGGGGGCTGGTTGCTTTCAGAATTACCACAGGGTCTGTCTCGCACTACAGCTTTAAAAGAACTTTCCCTAGAAAGCTGCTCAAGTGCCTTGCATTGCCAGTGATTGCATAGAGATGCTCTTGCAGGGTGAAATCAGCACAGCAGGGCTCCCTGGAAGAGTGCAAGGGTCCCTAGCAAGGCAGTAAAACTGACACAGAGGCTTTCTGCTTCCCCACCCCTGAAGATGGGAGTCCCTGTAGGCAATAGATCTTTGGGCAGTAGAGTCCCAGTTTCATCCCAGAGCAGCCCCATTCCCCTGTATGGGTTTGGGGGCATGAGGAGCAGTCCAGCTTTGGGTGCCTGGAGGAATGACCATACAGAAGGCACAAAATGCCCTGTGTCCTCACATAACATTGCTCTGATTCAGGGAGGACTGGGCATGACTTTTTTTCTTTGTGCTTTTGAAACACTCCGGGAAGTTTAAACCAGTCTAAATTGGGATGTATTTTTGGACTCTTGGGGCACCTACATGAATGCTGGATGTCTGCTCCACTGTGTGCTAATTAGCATGCTCCAGCAGTCTCTGCATCGTGTATTCAGTGTCCCCATGCTTCAAAATGATGGGGCGGAGGGGAATGGGGAGGGCTGCTTTAACTAAATCTGGTCATATTCAGCATCCCGTGCTTCATTCATGTGATGCTGAGAGTTCTTTAATTTAGAGTGTGTGGGGGCCGAGTATAGCCGGTGGGGCTGTAGGTACTTCGACCGATGGAGTAGAATTAGGCACAGACACATACTGGTTGAATTGAAATAACTTTACTTACACTGCTGAAGTACATGGACTCACACTGTCGAGGTACACAGTGTAGGCACCTTCCATAAAAGTTGCAATCTGGGTAGAGCTCTAAACAACACCGATATTTCAAAGCATGCAGGGTACAGGGTATGTTGGGACAGTCGGCGACGGAGAGTCGTTGGTGAGTGATCAGGCCTCCAAGTTTGCTCTGAGATGCAACGCAGAACTCTCTTCTGAGATACATGCGGAGTTAGGCGGAAACTGCCCTAGCTTTTATACGGCTAGCGAGCCAATTGCTAGTTGCCAGGTAGGAATAATTTACAACAGGCCAATAGGTAGCATGCATTCAAACAATGCAGTTGCTAAGCTTGTCAGGGACTGTTCACTGCATCAAGGTTTTTTCACGCCGTACCGAGGGATTTGTTACACTGAGGAATCGTGTTGTGCCAAGAAATTCCACTGTGCTGAGGCACTTTTAATTACTGAGTACAGACAGAGTGGTCCTCAAAGCTGCTTTAAGTAAAGCACCCCTGCCTCCCTCCACTCTGGAGCACACATTGGAATTTAAAGTATATTTCGAACCTTCTAAGCATTATGCTTGTAGATACTTTGTGATGCACTGTGCACAGATCCTTCCCAGTGGTGCTTCTGCTAAGCTACATATTCCCTGTTCTGTATTTGTGCATTTTTTGCCTGCTGTGTAGTCTCTTTACATTTGTCTCTGCTGAATTTTATTTTGTTGTCCCTAGCCCAGGCCTCCGATTTATCAAGTGTTTAGACTGCAAATGCTTTGGTAGATAAGATTAAAATTCAAAGGGATCTTGATACATTGGAAGACTGTTGAATTTCATTTTGTTGTCCTTAGTCCAAAGACAAATGTTAAAGGCTACACAGGAGAGACAGGAGCCAAATGCACAAATACAGAGTGGAGGATAACTGGCTTGCTGGGAGCGCTGTTGAGAAGGATGTAAGGATTTTCTGACATGTTCAAGAGACTGTTCAGTGTTAAGTACTGCAAGAAATCAAGCTCCTACTTTGTGGATATTAGATGCTTTTGAAGATGATCAGTTTGTTATTTAAGAGAAATTAACATTTTTGTAAATGGGTAAAATCACATTAAAAACAAAAATTGGATTTGTTCTGGATAACAGTCAGTGAAATAATATTTTGATGCTTCTTGTCTTTTGACTTTACAGGTGAGAGAGGGAGGAAAAAATAATCCTCATCACTTAATTTCAAATATCTCTCTTTACTAGGTAAAGGGTCAACTTCTGGTAAACTGGTGGCTGAGAAGAAGATTTGTTGTGGCTAACTCCCTTTTTTCCCTCTCTTGCCTCCCCCCTAGCTTGCAGCTATTCTTATATTGTACCTGAGATTATTCTCCCGTGGTTCATATGATGCTACATGGTCTGTTTTCCTTCCACTTTAGGACCTGTGCAGGTTAACAAATAAGTAGTCTGATTACTGCAGTATATTCATATTTCCCAGTTCTGTGGTAGAATTCATTGTTGCTCTACAATGTAAATTGGGATGGAGGTGGTTATCTGATGAGTCATATAATACATGGGTTTATTAAAAGCATGAGAGATTTATTTGGCTTTTTTTAGCTCTGAAAAGTAAACTTTATTTTACATGACAATCCATAGTATTTCTGATAACAAGGAAGTATATGTGGGATCTGGTATTTACCCTCAGACTAAATTATAGCAGTGTACTATACCAGGATATCCAGCCTTCAATTGTCAGGAAACAAAGAAGGATAGCAGTGATTGTAGTTCCTCAGGAATGCAGGTTAGTGGAAACATGTTAAATCCATCCCTTGTTTGTCATCCCGTCTTGCAAAGTATTACATAGGATTCTGTTGCATAGAATAATATTCAACCAAGTTCCACATTTCTGCTCTTATCGTCAGAGAGTTTGTCTTCTGGCTAATTGAAGCTCTAGAATGGAGACTTTTGAATCACAACTATTCTCCTCCTTCACAATAGACTTCTGGGTATAGGAGACTGAGTTTGACCAACATCTGAACTCCCCCTATGGCAGTGTAGAGAAAGGTGATTCCACTTTGTGGAGGATTTTGATGTCTGGTTTTGTTTTGGTTTGTAGGGAAAGTAAGTATATTTAATTTCTTTTTGGAAGGGGATAAAACTGAATGTGGTGGAAGGTCTTGGGTTTCCTATTCCGGGAGGGTTGTTTTGGTGGGCTTCTTGTGGAGTTGGTCAGGTGATCTGGAAAGACACCTAGCAAGTCTCTAGCAGAAATCTTGGGAAGTTGTTTTCAAAACCCTGCCTGTCTTCTGTTGGGTCTTTGAATGGTCTTTACAAAATATTTGCATTTAGGCAAATTGACAAATTGCTGCTGAGGAAACAATTTGAAGGTTTTTTTTCTGACTAACTGTAATGTGGAAGGTAGTAAGTATCTGACACGTTGGCCTACCTTCTCTTGTATATACATGAGTACTGTTTATATTGTGTCTGCGTGTAACTTGTATTGGACAAAAAATTCTATTACACACAATTCTGTCCTTGAGGAAAGAATTGGAGATCAAACCAAAAAGATGACAGATGTTGGCTATGTTGCTTAATGCATGTCTGGAAGATGCTCAGATAATGTGCTATGCGCAGACTAAGAGCCTGTGTAGGTGTAATAGCTTTTTGTGAAGCTGGAGGTGAAGAGGGAGGAATCTAAGAAGGAAATTAAAACAATTCATACCTGCTATTATTTTACTGTATTATGAATAAAAATGTGTATTTTTTAACCATTGTCTCACTAAATTGACACACAGATTTTTTTTTCCTTCTGCCACTAAATACTTGTAACTTAGGCTATGTCTGTTTCTTTCCTAGACTAGAGAAAGGGAACGTTGTGCCCCAAAGCTTGTCTAATATTTTTCTTGACTACACAGCCAGGCAATAAAAGATGTTGCCAAAAAAACTGTTGCATCTTGTTGGTATTTTTTAAATGATTACAGAATTATGTTTACTTAATTCATTGGTGCAGATTCTGTACAAATCCTGGATATCCCAGAAAGAAGGGGAAATTGAATCCATCTCCCCCTCCCCCGCCCCCTTGGAAGTTTGAAGAGAGAAATTATTTTTCTTTCAACTCATCTTTGTTCCAATGTTTTATAATGTTTGTTGTTTAATATACTTCTGATGATAATCTGTCCTGTATTCTCACTTACAGTAAAATCTGTTTATACTATTCTGTCACTTTTAAAGGACATTAATTCGCACTTACTTTAAGACCCTTTTAAATTTGCCAGTATAATATTTTGAATGCGAATGAGAATTGAACCCTCACTGTTTAAAGTGAGTGTGTAAAATCTTGGCTACGTGATTTCAATAGCAATACACCCGCTTACTTCTCCAGAAACAAAATTTTGCTTTGCTAGAGTCTTGATTGGGTTATTGTTCTGATGTTATTTTATTTTTTTTAACAGGGAGTGTTCTGCATAAAGGCATATGTCTTGCCATTCTTTCTGATGTAGCATTGACTTTTTCCTTCTTGATCCTAGTTAGAATCTATGACTATTTTCACTGGCTTTTGGTCTGGGTCTATACATAAAAAAAAAAAAAAAAAATGTTTATTTTGTATCGCCTGGTTCCTTTATGGCTGGAGGCATACCAGACTTCAAACAATGGCTGCTGGATCCAGGTTACTTCAGGCTCTTTTTATTGCAGTAGTATCCCAAGTTTTGTGCAAGTTCAGTTAGGTTTCAACACTGGCGTGACTTTTAATATCCATGGATATCACATTTGAGAAATGGAATTTATGCTTTTATATACAGGATGGACATCTTCCAAAGAAGCTGTAAATTCTATTTTGCTGATCCAGATGATCCTTTCTTTTAATAACAGATATGCTTAAGTTGATGCAGAAAGTAAAACAAGTGGAAAAATTTGTAGTCTGCCAACTACAAATTTAGACTATTTTCGGTTAAATTCTCTCACTGTTAAAAGAGCAGCATTTAACTTTATACAACGTTACCGTTACTAGTAGCTTTTTGACATTGTGTGTGTGTGTGTTTGTGTGTGTGTGTGTGTGTGTGTGTGTGTGTGAGATGCCCCCCTCCCCCCACTTTGCAGGGGAGTCGGAAGGGTCATATCTTATATTCTCTAAATGTCAGCCTCCTCATTTTGCATATAATAAGCTGTTATTTGTCCAAATGTCAGTGTCACAGTTCCTTAACCTACCACTATACAACTGAAATACAAAAAAGCTTTAATAAAACAAAAAAGGCAGCTTTAATTATACTTTCATATGAAGAATGCCATGGTGGAACAAGGTGAATAATAGGTTTTTCTTTTTTTTTTTTTTTTTTTTTTTAACTAACTTAAAAGCAGATCCTATAATTACAATTTATTGTTTCCATAATAGCAACATAACTAGTTCAACTAGACATCTCAGCTTCCAGTAATTTTGAAGAGGTCTGTTTCAACATTTTTACTTGTAGTACAGATAACTAAGTGCAACTTGCATAACCACACATTTAATTGCTGTGCAAAAGAGAATACAGATGTAGCAAAGACTTTTATGAGTTCATAAAGTGGCATCCTTGCAAAAAATAATACATTTACTTACTGTACAATAAGGTGAATTTATGTTGAAAAAATGACTTTGGGCTAAGAATTTAATTGCTCTTTGCCTCAGTGTCCCCATTCCAATAAAAAGGAATAGTATTTAGCTGCCTCTTGAAGGTGTTCGGAGAATTTAATGCTTGAATTCTTCTGCCCTGTAAAATTGTAGTGATGCCATGGAACAGTTCCAAAACATAAATGCCAGCCAGCACCTAGATCTTTTTTTAGCTTAAAGCAGCTGTGTGCAGTGTTTAAGCAAGCAGCAGTAGAGGATGCAGATGGCCATTTTAGCCCTGCTTTACCAGCCTTGTAAAGGTTTGAGAGTGCATGCACTTTGGGACCATCTAGACTTCATTCTATACTGTTTGCCAGTATAGTGAAAACCAACTAAATTGTGTACAGCTTTTATAAAAATAACTAAATCCCTCCAGAGAATAGGGAGAATCCTTCCCTTGCCTTATTGCACTTACCTTTGTAGAAACTAATTCTATATTGAATTTGTTAGGCCAGCTTTCATTTTCAGCTAAGCAGTATGGCGGGCTGTAACAGCAATGAGAATTTTAGTTTGCTAGATAACCTGTGCTATTAAAAATGATATGAACTGGTGTATATTACTGATAATACTTTTGTGTAACTACAACTGATAGGAGAATGTTCCCAAATTCCCAACCTCCTGTCTCCTTCCCAGCCTACTCCCTTCTTATTGGATCCTTATGGCTGGAACACAAGTATGTTGAGCTGTAGTGAAACTGGGTAGTTTGATTCAAGAGAAATAGTGCCTACATCCATAGTAACTGAATGACTCCCATGTTTAGAATATATATGATGGTAAGGATGGTGGCAAGTCTTTCAGGAGATCACAACCTGTTTCATGCAAAATCAACATGTTTTCAGAAACATTAATGAAGAACACCTAGAAAGTACATAATAAAGATAATTCAGCAAATCGACAGCTTCAGTTCCTACCCATGAAATACAGTATGTTGCTCTTCTAAGGATTGTAGGGTTTGTCTGTGTCTGATGTGGAGTGATGGGTTTGTACCCTTCACTTCCCGGTAGTTGTTGCAGCTTGCTTCTTAAATTTCAATTGTAATGTTTTTGGAAAACACTTTTTCAATTTAAAACCTTAAATAATAGTTTTACAGGTATTGCAGCTTTGGTTTGGGTTTGGGCAGATCTCCATTGTGCAATACTCTGGGCTGGTTCATAGACTTGCTCTTTGAAAAGGATGGAGTTCTCTGAAGTGAAATGAGGAATTTTATTTTATTGAAGAGATTTGAAGATCACTCACTTTTTCTTTCCTTATCTTTTCAAGCTTTATTTTCAGAATGGCCTTGTTGCTCCATGGCAAACTGCCCAGACTGAAGGGAACCCATGTTAGGAATAGAAAAAATGTATTCACTTTTGAGGAAGAAAGTTTAAGAAATTTATAAGGAAGGTTAGAGATCACAAAAGTCGAGAACAGAGCTGCTACTTATAGTGAGTTGTTTTGTGTCGTTTGGCATACTGTTGGATACAGGTCTTCAGTAGCTTAATATCTACAAGATGTTCCCACTTAACATGCACCCCTGCTCACGTATGCCAGATCTGTGTCACACTTGACCCACTGCTTTACTTAGACTGGGTACAGGATGTATAGCAGGTAAAACATTGGAACAAAAATGGGTTGAATGAAATATCAGAAGGCACTCCTAACTTGCCTAGTGTAGGGCTAGGAGAAAGGTTATTCATGTAGATCTATTCAGATGGAAAACTAGGGCTAAATTTAACTGTCTGATGTTAGGTAATTTAAAATTCATGATATAAAGATCAGTCAGTATGCCCCTTGTTGATAGGTTTTTTTTCATTAACTCAACCTAGCTAAAATATAAAATGGTCTGTTAATTTTTTATTTCAAGTAATGACTTGGAGAAGATGGGAATACATTTAGAAACTTTTCTAGACTTACTATAGCTAAGGAAGCACAGTACAACTGAAAAGTATGCAAGTAGCAAGGACTTGTTTGGTGATGCCCTTTATTTGACAAACTGTACGCTTGGGATAATCTAGATAGATATTGCCCTCAAGAATTTGTGCTTCTTGCATATTTTCTGGATCATCATGGCTGCAATATCATTCTCATTCCCATGAAAAATACCGTATTTTCTCACTTAAAATGCATTCCCATCAAAAAAACCCTGATGTTAGAAATGATAGTGCATGTTATACTTGGCAACTATGGTAAGAATCATTTCTACTGGTTATGGGCAAAAGTGAAATAAAATCTGCACAGGACTCACAGGGAGAAAAATAATGAACAAGTTCTGCTCCCTAGCTGCTGGTACTCAGCTCCTTCCTACAAGAAAGGCCGTGAGGAAAAAACAAGGTGTGTATTGTGTCCCAGGGCATGCTGTAGTTGAGAAAATAGGGTATGTATGTATTTTCTGTCTGCTAAGCCTCAATTCTACAGCATATTGATTTATGAATTTAGTAAGTATTGGGTGAAGAAACTGGTATACAGAGTGGAAATGTGCGAGTAGTTCTGTGTTTGATCAGGTTACCAAATATATTTATTGTCGCATTGAGTCCTGAGAGATGTTGGGTTTTGTATTTAATTCATCCTTTGTAATAGCAGTGTTTGTAAGTTGCAAATGATTTTTGGTTTCCTCTCCATTTTCTAAAATACAGTCTTAAATGAATCTGAATTTGCTTTGGAAGCTTCTCATGCCTTTTGTAGTTGTCTCATCCTGCCCAAATATGGGCCTCCTTATGGTACTTCAGGTTATTTAAAAATATTTTATTGTTGTATTCACTATCTGCTCTTTTACTGTGTGTGCATGTGTGTGCTTAAGTTTCTTTTAGCCATTCTTATTTTGTCATGTCACTTTATTTTTTTTCTTTTTTTTCAAATTGTAGTTTATTGCTGCTGTTGCTGGGATGGGGATTATGTTGGTGTGGATTTCATGTCAAAGTTTCTCTAGTTCTGTGTCACAAATACTTTGGCTGAACGTGAAAGGTTTTTAAAGTTGACATTAGTGGTCCAAGAAATTCAGGTGTAGTCTTCCAATATGCTGTCTGACTATGGTTGCGCTCTCTCACACGTTGGTATGTATTTTTGAATGTAGAACATGATGGTATGTTTTCAGGCTACTAAAATGTTAATTGACCTATTGTTCTGTTTAACTTCATTTGAAGTCGGATAAACCTGGGCATGGAAAAGTGGTGTCGTCATTCTGGTGAATAAAGCAGGTCATACATTCTACTTGGATTTGAATCACTTAAGGTGTATTTATGCTGTGCCATTGTCTTTGGATCCTAAATTATTCTTTAGGAAAAAACCACGGAATGTTAGTAAAGGAGTTAAGCTACTCATAATTCAGTCATCTGACAAACAGCATAGGAGGAAGACCAAGAAAAACGGGAAAGACTAGCATTGATGTATATTTAAGGTTTAGAGAGACCTTAAAGTTTTTAAAGAGACCTTTTCCCCTCCCAACAGAAACAAAAAGTAAAACCAAACCAACTTAATTCTCTAGGCCTTCCTTTGCAAACATGCAAAACATTTTCAGGTTTCTTTTATACATCTACATCAGAAAGAGAAAAAACAGTTAAAAAAAGGTGCGTGCGTGCGTGGTGGGGGAGGCGGGGTACATGAATACATACCCACCCTTCATCACCCCCAACTATTTCTTTTTCTGTTTCTCCTGTAGGCTCCCTGTCAGAGACAAGAGGGGTAACTTTTTTCTTCTTTGGAATTTGCATTCAGATGCTGTGAATTAGTTGATCAGTTGAAGTCAAGAAGTACTTAGGGGGAGGAGAGAGCTGTGAATCTCAAACTGGTATCAGAAGTTTACTCTGAAAATGGCCTTCCCTAATAGTTGTTCAAGAGAATGGAGTACTACAAAATATTCTGGTTACACCTCTCTGCCTGTCTTTTCACTCTTTTCATGACTGAATGAGATGTGTTGAGATCTAACACCTCTTACTTTCTCTGTCTTTTCTTCCCTCCCCTTTCTCGGTGTTGGCTGCTTTGACTTAATAAAGCCCTGGAGCAACAAAACTGGTAATCTGTTGAAGCTGCTGATGAACATTAGAAAGATGTCACTGGAATCTTAAATCACTTACAACAGCTCTACCATTTCAAGTGATAGCATGGGCACCTTTTCCTCATTTATAACTAAACTGATGCAGTTAGACTTAATGGGTCAGTGATTTTGCCCCTCTTCTCCCCCGCTTTATAAATGACTTCGGCAAACTTTTAAATACCATCAGCTAATTTAAATTTTCAGTGATATATCTACAATGAAAAAGAATGTAGATTTAATTAATATTAAAGCTTTACTACAGTGGTACTCAGCTTTTTTAGACTTGAGAGAACCCTCAGAAAATGCTGGGTCTTAGCTTTCACTTTGTTTTTTTGACTGTGGAAAAATAATCGAGCAAATCTATTTTGCTTCAAAGGACTCAGACTGAAACAGGTCAGAATGGGTTTGACACTGTAGATTACTGTTTGAAGTCTCTGGGTGTCTTGTGAATTATGTATCTGTTTATACACCTAACAGTGCTAGTATTTGCAGTTCTCTTGATTGTGGCTTTTTATGGAAGTCTGTGTAGTAGCTTAGCTCCACACTAACTGGAAGTGGTAAGGAATATCAGAAAGAATGCTGGAGCAATGATGCAGCCTTGCATAACTCACCACTTGCATACTGTCATGGAGCAGGTATAGAATGGTGATTAATTTCAGTGAGTGAAAAGGTGATAAATTCCATACCTCAGAATGATGCTCAACAGCGTTTCTCGGTTGACGGAATGGAAGGATTTTATGAGGTCAAAGAAGACCATGTAGAGAGGTTTATGCTGTTCCTAGCATTTTTCCTGCAGCTGGCAAGCAGTGAAGATCATGTTGATTGTGCTTCTTGATGCCATGAACCCACACTGTGGTTCCAGGAGGAGCTCTTTGGCAAATGGAAGGAGACAATTCAGGAGGGTTCTTGCAGTGATCTTCCCTTTGGTGGACAGCAAGGTGATTCCTCTGTAATTTCCACAGTCAGACTCGTCTCCTTTCTTGAACATTGTCATGATCATGACAACCTTCAGGTCATCTAGGATTTTCTCATTGTTCCAGATCTTTAAGATAAAGTCATACAAGCTCCTCTTCCCCCCTGCTTGAAGATTTTGGCAGGGATTCCATCTGCTCCAGTTGTCTTGATCTTCATCTGATTAATGACTTTCCTTACCAAAGGTTGGAGGGATTCTGAGATCATCTTGCAGCACCCAGTCAGAGATGGAGTTGAAAACCCTCTCATCAACAACAGAGTCTTGATTGAGAAGGTCTTCAAAATGTTTCTTTCAGCCAACATTAATGGCTTCTTTCCTATTGAATCTCGGCCAACTTTGAGGCTAAACCAAGATGCACCCTGACCTCGGTCATTGAGTTCCAGTATGGTGACGATGCTGTAGTACGTGCTTACTCGAAAGCAAATCTTCAGGCAATTGTTGACATCTTTCCTGAGGCATACAGAAACATGGGACTGGCACTTAACATTCAGAATATTAAGTTCCTCCATCAACAAGCTGTTAATGAACAGTCTCCAGCTCTGATCATTCAGATTTACAGAGACTCAGCAGAACATTGAGTATTTCCCATATCTTGGAAGCCATTTCTTGCTGAAGGCTGACATCAAAGAAATCCAATGTCACCTCAGATGTGAAAAGTGCAACCTTCAGACGCCTGAGGAAATACATGTTTGAAGACTGCGACATCAGATCTGAAACCAAACTATGGTTTATCGAACAGTCGTGATCCCCACCTTATCATTTGGAGCCGAGACATGGGCAGCGTACAAGAGATACCTGAAGTCATTGGAGAAGTACCATCAATGCTATCTCCAGAACATCCTTTGAATCTAGTGGGAAGATGTATGCACCAATATTAGCATCCTCTTGCAAACAAAACCATGAGCATTGAGGTTATGATCATCTGGCATCAACGTCACTGGGCTGACCATGACATGTGGATGCCTGACTTCAGATTCTCAAAGCAAGCTGTATTCTGCCAGTTCTGTCAAGGTGTATGGTCAAGATGAGGGCAGAGAAAGTGCTTCAGGGACATCCTCGAGGTCAGCTTGGAAAAAAAAAAATGCAGCATCAACATCAACTCATGGGAGACTATTGTCCAGGACCTCCCCAAATGGAGGAAGAATCTGCTGCAAGGATCTCAGTATTTTGAAACCTCACAATGACACTAAGAGATGGAAAAGTGGGAGTGGCAGAAACACCATGTTGTGGACTGAAGGAAGAATCCAGAGCCACACTCAGCCTGTGTGGAAACACGTGCCTGAATTGCAGAACCTGTTGATCCCAGATTGGCCTCATCAGCTATCTTTGCATCCACAAATAAAGCAGTCATGATAACGACCACCCTCAACTGCAAGGGATTGCCTATGATGATAATACAGGAATCTGTATATTTAGCATCCAGAGGATGTGCCCTAGTATGCTCAGTGATTCTGATGATGGGCCAAATCCTATTTTACCACTTAGCCCACTTGGTTTAAGTATTATCCCAGTGGTGATGCATATGGGGGTACATGTGCACTCCCTGATAGGCCATGCTGCCTGCTTAGGCAATGGGCAGGGAGAGCAGGTGGGAGGACTGGTCAGGGAGTGCTGGATGTAGTGCTGGTCCTGGTCCATGAGTTTTGCTGTGGGGGGATCCCCCCAGTGAATCCTGTTCTATTGCCCATGCGATCCTATACTGTTCTGCTGGAATCTTTATAAAATGCTTAACGCAAAGTTGGGTCCTCTCCTGATCTGCTTTTTGTGACAATAGTGTTAAGACTCAGATAAAGATATGTTAGAAAATCAGATACTTTAAGAGAGATGGAGGGACTTGAGCAGGATGGAATAGATGCTGAATAGGTGGAAAAGATGTCTCCCAAGCTGGTAACTGACGAGCCAATAAATGCGTTTAAGACCTAGATTTCTTTCTTTGTGTTCTGTTTCCAAGTTTTGCATTTCCTGCTATGGGTTTGCTGGCTCTCTTTTGTGTATGTGGATGTTCGTTTGGTTGCCTTTTTTTAATATAGCCTGTCTACCTTTCCACTGCCTGTTTTTCCCCTGGCCCCCCCCCCCCCAGTTGCCTCCTTTGTTTCTCTGTTTGCGTAAAACTTGTGGTGGGCCTGCTAAAATGAGTGAGCAGGGAACGGGTACAATTTCATGTTGGAAAATTTTACTTTTGTGCTTCTTCACAGAAGGATCCCAACCCAGCTGGGCAGCCACAAATAATCCTGTGGAATGCTGAGGGGGTAGCTCCACTTGGCGGGGGCTCTTGAGCTTGACTTTTTGGAATTAATCAGTTTTACTTTCTGAGCATACTGAATGTGGCTTTCTTATTATTTCTGTCTGTACTTCAGTGTAAATCAGCTGTTTTATAGGCAAGGGAGTATTTGGTTTTGTGATTTATTTATTTATTTTTATTGTGTCTTGCATCTGTTGTTCATAAACCATAGTGTAGGGTTGGGCAAAACCTTGTTAGCAGAAATGTAAGATGTACGGTTGTCCTAGTGTACATATCTGTCTAGCTTTCCTCTCAGTGTTTGTATTAGACACCAGGGATGTACACACGTATACTGACTGGGTGGCTTGCTCCTGAAACGATACGTACTTCTTTCTCCCTCTATCAAACAAGAGGGAAGAGCAGAAAATTAGAGTGAACTAGGTAAGGGATGTTCAAATGCTGACCTGTGGGCCAGATCCAGCTTGCAGAACTGTGTTATCCAGCCTGCAGGCCTCCTCATGAGTCTGAAAATTTGGTAGCAGGGAGGTGGTGGCAGTGCTAGTGGCAGCTGGGGAGTGAGCGGCAAAAACTTGCAGAGCAGTGGGGAGCTGTGTGAAGCAGATTTGGCAGCATGGGGTCCAGATCCAGTCTGTCGACTGGCCCTACACTACCCATCCAGGCTATGGGGTTGAAAGGGTAAGGGTCACTGACCTAAGTAATTTCCCATGAGAACTTGTTTTCCTCTGGAAGTCTTAGATGTTAGAATGGCTATCACCAGACTAGAAGACCGTAACATGTAAAGAGGTATTTAAAATATGCATTAGTTACACATGTAACACCTTGGAATATGGATTGTGAAAGAATTATCCTGGTTCTTCTTTTAGGCTAACCATTATTTAACATTTCTGTGTAAGATGTGGTAGATGTACACTTTATTATACTAAGAACACTATATAGCATATGTAGTGTCTTTCATCTTATTCACGTACAGTTTACAAACACTAATTTTACTAATGTTTAACAGTGTTATGTTCCAGCAAGGGGAAATCCAGGAATGTCTCTGGGGTTTTACATTTGGAGTAGGAAGTGAGGAATGCCTGATGGAGCTAAAATTGCAGGAGGATTTTAAGTGGCAGAAAGACATTATGTGAGGTACAGGATACTACTTAGATGTTGAAGTGAATTAAGGGAACTGGGAGCTTTTTCCGTGTTCCTTTGTTTGTAGGTTTTAGTTGTAAAGCTTAATTATCCTGGACAAAGTGATCTTTTGCTTTCACAGAAACACAAATTTGTGAAACTTTGAAATCTTCCAGGATTCCTGTTTCATGTCTGTAAAAAGTGCAGATTGAAAGCCTTGGCTACCTGACATCTTTACACCTTCACTTCCAAACCTGATCTCATTTTAGGATTGCTGCTATACTACTCTAATAAACATTGCAGTCAAAGGAAATGATCTGAGTCTACCACTATTTGCTGCTGTTTCTCTCTCTTGCCCATAGGGATCCCACAGTGCTTCTGCAGCTGGTGTCCGAATGAAGGAAGAGCAGCAGTTAGTCCACAGTTCAGCCGTGGTGCAGTGGATGCTGCCTTTCTTTGTTTTCCAGAAAGCTCCGCATGTGTCATGGAGTACAAGCAGCCTTAGTAGCACACTCTTGTTGGATAACTTATGCATGGCTAACTACAGTGGATAAGGATTAACACTGTGTTAAATTATATATGTGATATATTACACCACTTGTGAAACTCTGGGATGGTGACAGCAACCAGATAGCTCTGCAATCTTGAAAATTTAATCTGAAATAAAGTAGCTGACCATTTTCACTTATTGTACTAAATGTTCCTTGTGAAACTTGTTTGATAATAATTGTCTTTTTAACATCTCAGGTTTGTCTAGCATTCCTCCTGTTCTGAGAGAGCACTTTTTGCATGGATTTTATATGACTAGCATGATATAAAAATAAGCTGAATTGAATTTGGAAACAGAACTTTGTGCTCAGGTTTGTGGCTTGTATGCTTCAAAACTGGACAGTATTCAGAAGTAGGATATGGAATGTGTGGCTTTGTTCACATTCTTTCTGCTAACGTAGTATCAAGTAGAAGAGAAAATTCAGAGTGGGTGTAAAAGTATGTGTGTGAACTCAGAAAAGAACATATGTATCTACCTATAAATATTCATCCTTGTACTTCCGAAGGAAAGCAGGCCTTTGCAGGAAATGTCCTAACATGTGGATCCACAGTGTTATTCCTCACCACCACTCCTGATCCATGACTTCTAATGAACTGTCCAACAGTGGTGCATGGTTTTGTGGGACTCCAGGGCCTTTGGTATTCTTGCCTTGCTATAGTTGGTGAGAGAGAGTGACAACTGGTTTGTTAAATGGTCATGATAGAAACTGAGCAGAACCAGTACTGTTGATCTCCCCCTGGGACATTGAATCCAGAGTTGGTAAGGCCGGTAATCTGGGTACCACTTTATAAGTGTGACAGGTGCTTTTTAAATATTTATCTGTAAAGTAATCTTTTGTGCAAAATCACAAAAGCCCTAGTGGACTCCAAGATGAACATGAGTCAGCAGTGTGACAAAGCCATCAGAAAAGCCAATGGCACTTTATCGTGCATCAGCAGATGCATGGCGAATAGATTCAAGGAGTTGATACTTCCCCTCTATCGGGTGCTGGTCAGACTGCAGTTGGAGTATTGCATGCAATTCAAGGTGCTGCACTTCAGGAGGGATGCGGATAACCTGGAGAGGGTCCAGAGAAGGGCCGCTTGTATGGTTAAGGGCTTGCAGACCAGGCCCTACGAGGAGAGACTAGAGAACCTGGACCTTTTCAGCCTCCGCAAGAGAGGTTTGAGAGGCAACCTTGTGGCTGCCTATAAGTTCATCATGGAGGCACAGAAGGGAATTGGTGAGGTTTTTATTCACCAAGGCGCCCCCAGGGGTTACAAGAAATAATGTCCACAAGCTAGCACAGAACAGATTTAGATTGGACATTAGGAAGAACTTCTTCATGGTTAGAGTGGCCAAAGTCTGGAACGGGCTCCCAAGGGAGGTGGTGTTCTCCCCTACCCTGGGGGTCTTCAAGAGGAGGTTAGATAAGCATCTAGCTGGGGTCATCTAGACCTGGCACTCTTTCCTGCCTATGCAGGGGGTCGGACTCAATGATCTATTGAGGTCCCTTCCGACCCTAACATCTGAGAATCTATAGGACAAACCAAGTCTTTGGCAAGTCATTTGCCTTCTCTTTTCTGCCTTGTGTCTCAATCCATTTCTGTTTTGTCTTTAAATTGCAAGAGCTTCACACCAGGGATTGTCTCTCACTCGAGTACCTGGCACAGTGGGGTCTTGATTTTAAAAAAAATGTTCTTTAGGTACTACTGTAATTCAAACAGTAAATAGTGGTTTTATTTATTTATTGTTAAAACAACAACAACTACTATATTTTGTGTGATGTGTTCGGGACAAAATTGCTGTGATAGTCCAAAGAACAAACAACAACATAAAAACCCCCCAAACCTTTCAGAGTCATGCTGTGGTTGTGGCATACTGAAAAAAGCAAAGCCATTCAGTGCAGTAAAATTTTATACTGCAACACTCATGCACTTCTCTTACAGTATGCTGTGTTTATAATAATGGAACTATATATTATATAAAAGTTATTTGAAAATATTAAAGATGAGAGGGAACAGTATAGGCAGGAATAAATGATTAGTCATAGAAAGTGCTGGTGTTATAATGGTATTTTGCTGACTAGGTGGTGTATAAAATATTCAGAATTAGGGGAAGTTGAAGACGTAGCAGAAAGTCCTGGTTAGGCATGCTTTTGTGCTACATAGTAAGTGAAGAATGGTGTAAGATCCCTTGACTTTTTCATTTTGGTTAGGAATGCTATTGCTGAGATTGGGTTTAAACTAGAAACTTCCGCCATTGTAGTACTGTTGCTTAGTGTAGTTTGTTAAAATATATGCTGGTGAAAACCTTACTACGGCTGCATACTGGTAGGAAGACATTTAGCTGTTTAAGACTAAAACTGAGTTTTTGCCTTTTTTCTGGTTGCTAAGCAGATGAATTTGCTTGGTTTTGAATATTGTGTTTGAATGTAGGCATTTGTAATAACTGGAGGATGATTAATATTTTTGGCATCTGTGTGATATTTAAAGGAATGTTGAAATATTTCCTTCTAAGCTAGGTATGATTTCTCACTTTGCTGTCAGACCCCTGTATTTTCACACGCTGTTTTGTTTTGTAATGTATTTGCATGTTAACTTATGGTGGGCATTAAGAAAACTTGATAAATGTGATGGTGTTAGTAGGAGTAATAGCTCAGTAGACAGTACTAAGACATTAGCTGGATTGTTGATGGCATGTCCTATTGTTCAGTATTATGGAAAATTTAAGGAGCCCCAAACTGTTGATGGCAAATGTAGCGTATGAAAACAAAGAATCAAATGAGTTTGACATCAACAACGGGGTGAAATGGGTGTGTCTTAGCTCCTGGGTATTTTAACATCTACTTTTCATTCCTGCATCTTCATGCATTCAAGGATGACAGTGATGGCATTTATGTTTGAATCAGACTGGATGGAGACTTGTTCAACTTTGCAAAGTTTAGAGCGAAAGCCAAGGTGAAACAACTGGTTCAAGAGATATGCTGTTTGCGGGGCACATGGCTTTGGTTGCCAACAAATCTTCCCTGCAAAATCTCTTCAGCAGAATTTCTAAATCATGCAAGAGCTTTTCTGTGTGCAAAAGTGATACAAAGTTATTCAAACTCAGTGTATAAAGCTGTGAGAAGTGCACAGAATCCCATCCGATCTGGAGAGAGCATCTTTCACAGGGTGCAACACAACATGAAGCAGCTTTGATCCTACAGATGGAAGCAAAGCAAGAGTGAAGAAAACAGCATGCTGTAAATTTGGATGCCAGCTCGGACAACATATGGGTCTGCGAAACTTGGAACAAGCTGTGATGTTCTTGAATTGGACTTGTCAGCCACAAACAGATTCATTAGGCATCTGACTAGACCTCTTACATGTACAGTACAGCATGATCCAGTGGATCGATGGTTGTCTGCTACAATAAGGACCTTTGGACTGATGGTTTTGTGTTTAAACTGTACTGTGTATTGCTGTACCTGTCACAGAAATCTATGTTTGAAACCATTTAAAATAGATTTGCTGGATAGTGAAATAAAAAAGTTTCAAATGTTTTTTAGGATACACAACATTTTTGCATCATAGTTGCTAGCCATTGCAACACCATGTTTATAGTTCAAATACTCTTGCAATTAAAGTCATGCTAAAGGCTTCAACCAGAGATTGCCTGCTTATGGCCCATAGGCTAGAGAGCCATTTGATCCAGGCGCCAGATGTTGGGCTTTAGTGACATTCGACAGAGGGGCTTTGATAGCAGTAGCTTACCACAGAGAGAAGTGCCAGTGTCCTAGTGCCTGCCTTCCTGGCTGCCTGCCTGCCTCTGACCTGACCTGGGTCACTGACCCACAGCTTAAAATGGTTGCCAACAGCTGACTTTTAAACTAGAGAATATAGAAATGTCTTCAAACTTGTGTATTATTGTTCACATAAGGTCATATTTGACCTATGTAGCCATACATGATGCCTTTTGTAAGCAAATGAAGTAACTCATTGTGATATTGCTTCACAAAAATCCATATATTTTGATGGCCTATAATTCTGCTAGATTAAAAGGGGGTTGCTTTTATGCATAAGTCAATGGAAACATTTAAAATGCTTTGCTAGGGATACTGTAGAAATGATATGCTGTTAAAAGCCCATTAACCAAATGGAGTGAGAGTCCTGAAATATCAGAAGGTAGATTACATTTCAGATTCTGAAATATTTTCACTTATGAGTAGAATCTTCAAATTTGTTGTTCTACATACTACTCTGTGTGTGTGTGTGTGTGTGTGTGTGTGTGTGTGTGTGTGTGTGTGTGTTTAAATATATATAAATATGTGTATATATTTAAATGCATTAAAGCCAGTCACAAAGTGAATGGATGAAATATTTGGCTTAAGCAGCTGCATTTCATATCCGATTTAAAAGGGCTTCAGTCCATCAGTGTTTTTGCAGAGCTTAATAGTTGATTTTGTTTAGCCCACCATAAGGATGTTATATGTGGGGTCTGATGCTGACTTAAGTGGGTCTTGCATTTCACCATCCAGTACAGGGCCATGAAGGGTTGGTTGCTGAGTCATGGCATGAGCCCCATGCTCAACCTCCCTGTCTGACTGCCTAGGCGAGTACTGGTTTTTGCTGCTGGCGGTGATGGTATAGGGTTAAAGCTGGGGGGTGGGGCAGCCCCTGGGAGGGAGGCAGCTCCTGTGCTAGTCTGCAGCACAAGAAAGGTTGGAATCCACTGCCATAGAAAATAGAAGATATACAGGCAGAGAAAGAGTACATACTTTGTGTGAAGGAAAAAAAAAGTGTTGCCTAGAGAAATATGAACATGTGGGCAGGTCTCAGGTCTTTAAACCACTCCCACCTTAGTATAGGTAAAGTGTGATCCTCCAATAGAGAAAACAGGAGCAGTAACAGGAGAGTTTTTAACACAACCATGCTAGCTTATTTAAAAATACCTTGTGTCACTACCATTACACATTAAATCTGTGCTTGAGGATTTATGTTGACCTATCACAGTCTGATATAAATGCTGTATAAGCTCGCAGAGAAAAAATGTTATGGGCTCCATTTTTCCAGGGTGTAGAAACATGACTATATACATATAGCTTATGATAATGTCCTTCAAAGGAAGACTCCAGGGTATTTTTATACTATGATGAAAGTGTTTAAACTTAGCTACTCTTGGCATGGTTCTAGCGTTTACTGCTTCTCTAATGAACTCGTTTTTCAAAAAAATTTTGTTTAACTACAAATAGCCTATATCAGAATATCTAACGTGTTTCTGGTGGCTTCATTATGATGACTTCGTAATAGGCGGTGGCATTTTTGAGAAATGCAGTCCTGACCAAGAAAGCTTTGGAAAGGACTCCTCTGCTCCCTAGCCTCTGTGTCTGAGTTCTTTTGTTTACCCTGTTTGACTTATGAATAGCTGATGACTTCTGAATCTCAGCAGGCACCTGCAGAAGCTGCCAATTATGACGGCTTTGTCACCGGGGGAGGGCACCAGCCCTGCCGACAGCATCAGTGTCGTCCGTTGGAGGGGGGGAAGGCACCAGCACCATTGGGGGGACACATATCCCCCCTGTGTGCCCCCTACCAGTTGCGTGTGATTTGACACGATACAATCATGTTTCCATACAAAGTCTACCGATTATCAGCTAATATGTTAATCCTTTGTAAAAAGAGAGCAGTGGGTTTGTTTGTTTTTTGAGAGGGGAGGGGAGCACTTGTTTTTAAAAAGATGTTCTTAAGTATGTTTCATGATGACTGTGGTCTCCCAGTAATATTTATAGATGTTGGGTTTAGGTCGGTAGGCAGTATCTTGCATGCTATTACTTCTGTCTTGAAGGTGTTCTTTTTCCCCATGTTTGCCTTCAGCCAAAGAGTACTATATCTTGCTATAATGGACCAGTGATTTTTCTTTTGACTTGGCATCATGGCAAGAGTTTAATTCTAATTCACAGTTACAGTTTCAGTTATAGTTGGGCTCAGTATTTAATAAGATGAAAATGACCTCTGTTAATATTTCTGACTACCATATTTACTCAAATACAAGACTGGACCCCCCCTTCCAATTGGCACAGAAGAAAAAGCCACATCTTACAATCGCATACAAGGAAATGTCCCTAAATACATTGTCTATTATTAAGCTGCAGCTAAAAGCAACATGTACTTAGCAATGGAAATCAGCTATCAAGTTTATTAAATGCAGTCTACACTGAGTGTGACTATAAAACGCATGGCCCATATTTGGAAAACATGCTGATGGGAACCTGCCACAAGGCTAGGTTAGTGTAGTCCATCTAAGTAAGATATGTGGTAGTGCCCATTAAGTGTACTCCACACTGTTGACCCTCTCAAGTCATGGTAAGACATAATAGGGTTACTATAAGTCTGAGGATTTTTCCCAGACATGTCCTCCTTTTTTGTCCCCTTGTCCTCCATCCGGGTGTTTTTTAAAAATGCTAGCAAATGTCTGAGTTGTTTTGCCTCTGCTTTTCCTTGCGTTTGGGGGCATAGGGAAAGCTGACTGGCTGTCAGGAGATCATGTGCTCTGCGTGTGGGCCCTGGCAGCTGCTGGCCGGTGTGTGTTCATGTGCATGAGCGAGCAAGCTGGTGGGCAGCACAGCTGGGAGGGAGCAGGGGGCTGTGGGTTGGGAGTGCGCGACACTGACAGGACTGGCAGGACAGGGGGCTGTGGGTCAGGAGTGCGGGGCACCAGCACAGCTTGGGGGCAGGGGCTGTTGGCCGGGAGTGTGGGGCACTAGCAGGGCTGCAGGGGCTAGGGAGCATATCACTACCTCCCCTCCTACCCCCCCAGTCATATCTTTTCTTCTCTCTTCCTCTCCCTTCCCACAGGTGTCCTCTTTTTTTGAAATTGGAAATATGGTAACCCATTCCATACCTTTTGAACTCCACTTCACACCCAAAGCTGAGCAGTGCCTGCCTTTCTCATTTCCAATTTTTCCTGTTTGTTCACCAGCCTTAAATGCTGGGCAGACATCACGACACAGGGACCCAAGCAATTCACCCAGCATCCCTCTGTTGTCCCCTCTCGCAGCCTGGTGCATATGGCTATTGTGGCCCCACCCTCCATGAGGTAAAGCCACACCAGTTTGCCCTGTACCTCATCTGCATACACATTTTTAGAGTATTTGAGGACTTGTGACAAGAACTCCCAGTTCTTGTCATGAATTGGGGGCTATTGGCGAATGGATTCTTTGTGGTGGGTTATGGAGTGTACACACATACTGAGCAGTGCTGAGCTGTGGGGTCACCGTGGCTCAAAGTGCTGTTAAGTTTTGTGGAGCCCAGTCCTGTGAGCCATGTGGTAAATCAAAAACATTTTGCTTTGGATTAATATCATTTGGGGTAAACACCAGACATCTGTGTCCATGAAGACAGTTTTCCTTAAGTGTTCCAGGGGATAACATTTTCTGGCGCGGTTTAGTACCTGCCAAGGTATTGGGGCTGAAAGCCCACTTTTTGGAAATGGGAGGATCCTAACTTGCTCCTGTAGCCATAGGGCTGAGGGAAGGTAAAACTTGGGGGCACTTGACCCCGGGCCTCCGGGCTTGGGCCTGCATTTAGGATGCCTGCCAAAAGACTTTGGAAATATCTGAAGCCCCTAGTGGGGGTGGAGGATGCTTGTTGGTTGTAGGGACATTTGTGGTTCTGAACTAACTGACAGATTTGGACTTGATTTGGCTTGGAACACAAAAAAATTATTTAAAGGTTTTTTTGTACTGCATATAAGTGGGTGCATCTACATGTGGTGACATGATACACTTTGGCACAGTTTGCACCGGAGAAAGCTGCTCCTGTGTACAGCTTTTCCATGTGTACCAAGGACTACAGCAATTTTTGCTGGGGTGGAGCAGCCCTGGGCTAGCTGCAGGCTTGTGTGTGGGGGAGGGTGGAGAGGAGTGAGGGAGGTAGGGGAAGGCCAGGATTTTAGCTCTGCACTCCAGGTCTCATTGCTGGGCAATGGAGGGGCTGGCTGGGGCATGAGTGACTGAAGAGTGAAACCATGTGACTAGGTGGCAGGCATGGGTCTGGCTCCCTGCCTGGCCTGACTGGATGGAATTTACTCCTGGGTCAGCTTTTTACATTTGCACTTTTAAGTGCAGTTACTCTTGCAACTGATACTATGTTATAGCGGCAAAAATTAGCTTGCTGCAGTCTTATAACATTGCACATGTACACTGTGATGCTTTAGCTGTACACCACAGCAAATTAGTCTGCTGTGCAGTTAAAGACGTGTAGATACACCCAGTTGGTGCCAAAGTGCTGCTCAAAAAGTGTGTTTATGGAGTACTTGTGCTAAAACTTGCAGCAGGTTCAAGAAAAAGGTAAGTTCATCAACTCTGAATGAACTAAGTGTATGGTTGCTATATGTAAGGACATAGAGGATTCACAAAACCAATAATATAAAACACAAGATATGTACGACTAAATATAGCAACTAGCAGTTGTATGTGTTCTCAGGTTATAACTTTAAGGGACTGTTTCCTGGGCTTTGGAGATACAGAATGGAGTCTTTTTGTTATTTTTGGAAATTATAAATATAGAAGAGTCGAGTAATTCATAAATAGAGATGAGTTCTCCTACAGTTGAAAAATAACCTGATTGCAAGTTCTGTGGGGGCTTTTTTAATGTACTTTTTCTCTCTAATTGCTGATGTTCATTAACTGAATATCTCTATCATTTCTGTGAGATTTTCTGTAACTATGTGGAAACTGTACTACTTGAAATACGTAAGGGGATAAGAAACAGCCTGTGAGTCATCCACCCCTGAGCCATATATAGCCAGAGCGCCAAAAAGTTTTGCTTGATTTTTATAGTGCCCTTGATACATGGTTTTTAGTATTTCTGGACTCTGCTATTAAGACAAGACATTCTGTTTAGTTAACCTGTGTGACAGTCTTGCTGTTCAAGGAGAGAGGGGAGAGATGGGGAGCTTCTACATGCTTTTTCCATTTCTCTAGATTGCTGTTTTCCTGGGAACAGAGAGAACTGCAGCAGATAGGACAGGACAGGACAGGAAATGGAGAGCAGAGCGGCAGATGCAGCAGACAGGGCAGGGAGGAGAGCAGAGCAGCAGAACTGGCAGAGAAGGGGCTGGGAATGGCTCTTTGGGAGGCGGCAGCGCCTACCTTGTGCTTTACCTGTTTTTAAGGGGGAAGGGGATGTGAAAAAGTATTATTCTGTGGTTTCTCGGTTCTCTTTATGGATATAATTCTCTTACAGCACTGTGATATAATCTTTGTAAAATATCTGATTTATTCTTCATTCATATTTTGGGTGAAGACAACAGCTAGCACAAGTACTTGTATATTTAACTACCAGGAATAGAAATCTAGCTAGCTGTGTAAATCCAAGCCAGGTCAAATTTTGCCATGTTATCCATTTCGTATGTCTGGTAGATTTTTTTTTTTTCTTACAAAACACCTTTTGTAGATGAGCCTATAAATGTCACATCATAAATGTACTGGATACAAAAAATCATGAACTCAATATAGACATTGGATTTATGACACGTAAAAACCTGCCTGATATCTGATTTACCAGGTATCTACCCGTCCTGACCTTTTACACTTTTCTTTCCCTCCTTTCTTCCCTTCCCCTCCATTTCTGCCCTTTGTCTTCCTAATTTCCAGCTATTTACTTTTTCAGGCAGCCTCTCTTTCTACCTTGGAAAACTACTACAGTAAAATCTCCCTTGCTTACCTTTGGCTTCCCCCCCTTCCTTTCTCTACTGTTTTGTTTTCTTAATTTCCACCTATTTATGTTCTCAGTGACATCCTATCACACTTTTAGCTTCTTGAATTCCTTGGATATCTGGGAACAGCAGAGACTCCCTATGCCTGAAGAAGGGTAATTGCACCAGAAAGCTTGCAAAAAATGTTTTTCCAACTACTCAGTTGGTCTAATAAATAAATAAAAGATATCACATCTACTCAAAGAACCTTGCCTGTGAGGGGGTTAAGGGATTTCAGTAGGCTTGACAAAGAGATACAAAAATAACCTATTTGACAAGTTTGTAGAGACAAGTTAGGAAAATAAAAATTAAGTTATGTTTGCCTTTCTAAGGGGTTGCTTTTCTAATAATTTCTAATGTATTCATGTGTATAGTCGGTGGGTATAATGGAATTAGGTCCCTTTCTCACTGTACCATCTTTAGCTATGAGAGTGTGACAGTTTACCCATTCTTTGAAAGTGATGTTGCTGCAAGTTTCACCCAGAAGTAGCTGTTGGAAAACTTGCCCCTTCTGATGATGTTGAGCTGTTAATTTCAAGAATCTGGGATTGATCTGTCTTCCCAACAGCAGCAAGATGCATGCTATTGAGGCTGCTCAGATCTTGAAAATCATAAACAACCCAGCAAGAACTGCTGTTCTGGAGATCAGTTTGAAACCCAACCCACCCTCTCCCTTGGAAAGTGACTTAGAGAGGAAAGAGGAAGTGACTTGTAGCTGCTCCTATGTTGTGGAATTCATGTCCTTGGCAGGCTGAGTGGCCAAGAGCAGGTGCAGGGCTTCAGTGGAAATACATTTCAACATCATCCCATCCCGGTGTGTAAGCATGCAAACATTAGAAAGTGGTAAGATAAAGCAGTTCAGCTGCACTCTTTTTTTTAATTTTTCTCTGTCTACCCCAACATTATCATTATTTTATAGTTTCTTTTTCTAGTGGTATTTCTTTTTTCTTTTTAAGTGCACTCTTTAACTTTCTTAATCTAGTTAAACGGATCTCTTAAACAAAGAGTCTAATCATCCAATTTGTCCAAGTTTTTTGTCTGGCTGTTTACAAAGTGTGTGCTCCTTTCCCTTCAGTAAGTATTTTCTCTCAAACCTCATGCTGTAGAAGCACCAGCAGCCAGCTGTCCACCCACAGTAATTGGCAAACTTCTGTTCCACTTGAAAGAAAACAAGCTCTGCCTCTGCCCACCGGGCTTGTTGAAAAGCACTCTCCCCAACTTTAGGTCCCATTTTTCAAATGGACTAAATGAACCTTAATGGAGTGGCAGACCTGGCCAAGAATGTGTCTGGTGCTGCCTCTCCATGAAAATATTGTGCAGACAAGTAAAACGTGTGTATCCTTCCCTTTTTGACTTTTGCAGTTACTTCAAAAATAATAACATGGCAAATTCTACGCTTGTACTTTTGGTGACTGTCGCACCTTGAGAGCCTTAATTTCCACAGACTCCTAGGGCGAGAACGAACGCTCTCTAACTAATTTCTTTTTCCCGCACTAGGCTTTGATTTC
>JAGPOW010003648.1:7028741-7040045 GCA_030014935.1 Caiman crocodilus
TGCCTGACTAATCTAGTCTCTTTCTATGACCAGGTTACAAAATGCCTGGATGCAGGAGTAGGGGTTGATGTCGTATACTTAGACTTCAGGAAGGCCTTCGATAGGATATCCCACCCCATACTGGTAAACAAGTTAAGAGGCTGCGACTTGGATGACTACGCAGTCCAGTGGGTGGCAAATTGGCTAGAGGGTCGCACCCAGAAAGTTGTAGTGGATAGGTCGGTATTGACCTGGAAGGGTGTGGGCAGTGGGGTCCCGCAGGGCTTGGTCCTAATGACCTGCTTGGTGGAACAGAAGCGGAAAGGGATCTTGGAGTGCTAGTGGACTCCAAGATGAACACGAGTCGGCAGTGTGACGAAGCCATCAGAAAAGCCAATGGCCCTTTATTATGCATCAGTAGATGCATGGCAAACAGATCCAAGGAGGTGATACTTCCCCTCTATCGGGTGCTGGTCAGACTGCATTTGGAATACTGCATGCAATTTTGGGTGCTGTACTTCAAGAGGGATGTGGATAACCTGGAGAGGGTCCAGAGAAGGGCCGCTTGTATGGGGAAGGGCTTGTAGACCAGGCCCTACAAGGAGAGACTAGAGAACCTGGACCTTTTCAGCCTCCGCAAGAGAGGTTTGAGAGGCAACCTTGTGGCTGCCTATAAGTTCATCACATGGGCACAGAAGGGAATTGGTGAAGTTTTATTCACCGAGGCGCACCCGGTGCTTAAAAGAAATAATGGCCATAAGCTAGCAGAGAGCAGTTTTAGACTAGACAGTAAGAAGAACTTCTTCACAGTTGGAGTGGCCAAGGTCTGGAATGGGCTCCCAAGGGAGGTGGTGCTCTCCTCTACCCTTGGGGTCCTCAAGAGGAGGTTGGATATGCATCTAGCTGGGGTCATCTAGACCCAGCACACTTTCCTGCCTATGCAGGGGGTCAGACTCGATGATCTGTTGAGGTCCCTTCCGACCCTAGCATCTATGAATAAAGAAATAAAACAGGTAGAGATATGCCACCATTCCTAAAATATACTTTAATGCCAATATTTGTGGTAAATTGGGTAGTATCCTTTCTACATGGACTTTTTCTTTTACCATTTTCTTCTCTAATAAACTCTCCTTTGATCTTTTTAATCCCAGTTACCTCAGTTACCTGATGTTACTTACCATTTACCATCAGAAATATACAAAATATAGTTTGAGGTCTTAAAGCACGAGTAACCATGACTTTCATAAGCATATTTCAGAATTAAATTGAAGCACTTCTAATCTGCCATTTCTGAGATTCAGCATGCTCTTCTGTTGACCATTTGAAGGGTGGGAGTGGAGTTGCATGTTTTCTGTGTGTATGCGCTAAATGTGATTTTTAACTTATCATTAATTTCAGGTATGTACAGTTGTTCCAAACCAGGGTCAGATAAGGGAGTGGACCAGGGTTAGGCTGATCTAAATGCCCAATCATTCAAGTACTCAGAGGTCTTAAATTGGGCAAAAAAGGCATGCCTGATTTTAAATGTTGTTCGCCTAAGTAGGTGTACAAGCTTAGATTGATATTGGGCTAACCTGATCTAGGAAACTTGATCTTGTGAACATCTGCATGTGTTTATGGTGCAGCCCGATGGCTGGGAAAGCCCCAGCCACTTTCCCCAGCCCCGGGCCATGCTAGTTCCCCTGCCCCACTAGCTGTCTATGCCTAGATTGGGTGCGGTGACCTTAAGATTGCTTGCAGTTGGAGTTGATACTCTGGCATTTGTCTTGGTGTGTTTACTTCATGATGATCTTATCTTTGTAGCTTACATGAAAATAAAAGTTGGGATTTTCATATCAGCGGTGGGGTTTCACCAGTGATCTGCTAAAATGAAAGGAAGATGTAGTGCTTCAATTCCTTGTACTTCTTTGAAATACCCAAACTAAAACATGTAACTAATACCTGCCTTCAGAACAGTTTATTATAGATAGCTTTTCATAGAAAAAAAATCAGAGAAGCAAAGTGCGTTATTAATGGTCATTGTTGTTTGTAGTTGACAGGAGTATGTATACAGCTTTTAAAGGACGTTGCTTGAAACTTCATCAGGCTATTTGTTTAGAACAGCAGAGGGCAATCGCCACAGGTTCTTTCCTACCTTCAGCCTGTAGAGTTTTTAACTTGCTATAGCTTTGACAACAGGAAGGGAAAGAATTAACTTTTTGTTAACACCCAGCAGTATATTGGTACCTTTATAAATAGGGACCTCCCTCTAATTATTTGAGTCCACATTGTTTGCATATATGCTTTAATACTGAAAAGTTTACTTGTTTCCTGAGTGGCTCACGCTGTTGCAGTTTGTCAAGCTCTCCTCTTAAAAAACCCCACAAATTCTCCCCTCCCACCCTCTCTTTCAAATCCCAGCATGCAGTTCTCATGAGTGTACTTGCAGGCACTTCCTTTCCATCCTCATTTTCCTGTTTTTAAACATAAAGCTTGAACATGAGCATCCAGACATGTAAAAAACTTCACTGGAAAAAGCATACGTTTTCTATGCTTGGGGATATTGACATCCAGGCTTGCTCTCTTCTACCAGGTGAGTAAGTATTTAAGACATAAGTGTATTTTCAAGACCAGAGGACAACAAAATGTAAATGAATTTTATTTCTGTCTACCTTTATCTGATGCGAGGTTTTTTTTTTTGTTTTTTTTATAGCATGGTTTAAGTTTTCTAAGTCTAATAGCAACATGTCATTGAAGACAGGCAGGAAACAGTCCAAGGAAAAGAAGGTTTACAATCTGCTGTTTGTGGCACAACTCCATTTTAAGTACTGTGTGAATTGTGGCTGGCTAACACTCTCAGATCCGTTCACCTTCAGCTGTTTTTTAACCTAAACACTTCTTCTCCGCATACATTTGGTGAAAGTTCTCCTATTCTTTCACTGGTTGGCTTCCTTTGAAACCATGTAAAAATTAAACATGAGAGGAGGCTGGATAGTTTTGCTAATGTTTCTTTTTAACAGAAAGGAAACTACATTATTTTCAGTTGATCATCTTGTTGTGACTGCACTTTTATAGTGTTCTGCTCATTGTGATTGCTGAGTATATTGAATTAACATACATCCTTAACTTCACCACCATTTACATTTCAGTAAAGATGAATGAAATCTGATGTAATGAAAAATAAAGTAGGTGGACTTTTGGTAGAGAAGAAACTGGGACCACTCTTTCTTTTTTTGTTGAGACTTTTTACAGATTGCTAGTTCCAGTGGTATGGGACCAAAGCCAAAAAAGTGTGACCAGCAGAGCAGTGTCAGTGTGAAGACATCCACATAGGTGAATCTCAGTGTTCTAGATGGCATTATGCCTCTGACAGGGCATGGTATTTCAGACCTTAAGGGCCTTATGCCAGTCAGCTTGGAGACTGATTATTTGATAATATAAAGTGACTCCATTGACTCCAAACTAGCTAAGCAACAGAGAATTTAGCCCATCTGTTTTATTTCATTTGAGTTTCGACCTGAATTTTGGATACTGGAACAAGAGAGGAATTTCAGATTTTAAATGAAGTGGTATAATATGATCTATTTACAGTCTCATAAATATGTACATAGATCTGGAGCAATGGAGCTGATCTGGTGTTTAACCAGAATAAATGAGATCTGCATCTAGCCCTTATTCTTTTAAGGGCCTAATTCAGCCTAAACTTCCATTTTAGCTGATGTAAATTTCTGGGCATGCTCATCGAATTTAGTTATAACTTTACAAGTGCTTTGAGATCCTTTTGAGGGGGCCATAAATTTCCACAGAATGTTAGCACTGTTAAGTTTACAAACATGATTCACAAAAACCCAGAGATTTCCTATATAAATCCATAGTTGTGGTCTTTCTGAGTTTTTTTTACAGAGGAAAAAAAGCTCTGTTTTTTTTCTGTAGTTAAAAATGAGTGAAAACTAGGAGTTGGCATTTTCTGAAGGGTGCCTCAAATATGTCCAGAGATGCCTCAGGTCTCAGAAGATTGGGTGAGAACCACTGCACTAGGGAGCTTTGTGTTCACCCTGGCTGAGACTCATTGCTCTAGTTATACATGGATGAATTTCTAAGTGTGCTCAATCCAAACTGTGAATAGGGATGGAGTACAAATGTAAACCCTCCTAGTTAAGTTGTTGCTAATTGCTTCTCTAAGTGCTAGATGTGTGTTAATATGCAGAATTTTGTGTTGGTTTAAAAGCTACTCGTAGAGAGAATTAGCTTTCTTCCCATAAGGTTAAAGTTCATTACTGCACTGTCAAATTCATTACTGCATTGTCCAAAATATCTGTAATGCTCATTTGGAGTGTGTGAAGGACATATACATTGCCTGGGAGCATCTACGCGTGCATTAATGCACCTTTTCCTAATATACATTAAATTTAGTGCCTCCAATAAGAGGTACTAAATAAATGCACATTTAGGTTACGCTAATGTGCAGTAGTGTAAGCACATGCTTTTTAGGTGATGCTTAATGTGCAGTAGCCTATTCCATTGCTTTTTAGCATATTAGCACTTTTTTATGCACCACTTTAATGCACAGTAGAATAGGCTGCTGCACGTTAAGGCACACAGACATGCCACAGATACTTTAAAATGACCCCAGGGAAAGGAATTAAAATTGATAGAGAAAGATTAGGATAGATTGGATTTGGGAATGGGGAAGGGGGAGGAAGAGAACACTGGAAACTAAATAGAAAAGCTAAATGCAAGTAGTTTCTCAAACTCCATTTTGTTCAGTTTTGAAGAGAACAAGCAAGCTGAAATATTGTAAGGATGAAAAAAAGAGAAGTCAATATGAGGGTAAAATACCCTTCTGAGTATAGGTGGAAAACAAAAGATGGGGAATAAAATACAGAAGGTGGGAGAGCATAGACGTAAAGTTTTAAACAAGCTTAAAAAGCATGTTGTATGCAGTATTTGGTTATGTGGTTTACTTGTGGCTAGCTGTTTCTAGAAAATGCACACATTTGTAAATGTTCTAGGCTTAGGCAGGGCAGAGGAGTGACTCAGTTCCTTTTTGGAAGCTGTAGTTAATCCTGAATTTCTTCTTAGAAGTCTAGTATTTGACAGATTTGAGTTAGGGACTCTCAAGAGCTAGCCAACGCCCTGTATACATACCTTGAATTAAACACAACTCCTGTCTCTCTCTCATCTCTCTCCTAACACCCAGAGCAAAATAATCTTGGTTAAGAAAAAATTAATTTTCTGAGTGCCTTGTACCTTTAAAATGCCCCTTACTTAACTGTCTGCAGTCTCTTAGCAGACCTTCTCTTTATGATTTAGCTATCTATTCTCTCCCCACTTGTTCTGAATTCAGTCTCGGCACATGTACAGGAACTGCGTAGTGCCTGCCTGTGTCCTAAGGTCTACTGTCCTTATGTCTTCATACTTGGTGAGCTCACTGCCTTCCAAAGGGGATGAAAATTCAGAACAGTTTTGTTTATGACCTTTTGAACAGTTATGGAATAACTGCTGTAACTGTTGCTTCTACTTATGGTTGACTGGACATGTGAGAGTTTATTACTATACTAGATTATAGTTTATCTGATTTAAGGGGATGTTGTTGTTGTTCTTGTTATAAAAGACTTATCCTCTTTAGAAACCTACTAACCTCTTAGCTTCAGTGATATGGTTTAAGCTGCATGTATAGCAGGCTGTTTGGACAATTTTCTGAGAACCAGTGTTGTTGTCGTCTATTAATCCTCAAGCCCAGCTCATCCACTGGGTGTTTTTGCAGCAATCCTCAAACTGACTAAGTTCATTTGGCTTCAAGGGTGCTGTTAAGGGCAAGGAGCTCTGAGTAAAAATGGGATGATCCTTAGTGAGAAGCCAGCAGTTGAGCAGAGGCTGAGTGCAGGCTCTGAACAATAACGGAGAGGTGGATAAGTTGAAAGCAGGCTGTTTCCCGTGGGAAATAGCAGGCATGTTTAAGCTGATTCAAGTGGGACTTTATTACTAAAAGTCAATGGGATTTGGCAAACTGCTGTTTGCACAATATAAGTGGATTCCTGTCTTTCCTGCAAGAGTCTTTTACAGTATCTCCTGGTAGTTTGGTTTAAAGGCAAGTTGTCGTGCTATGTAAAACCTTCTCCCTTTTCTTTTCTCTCTACATGTACAGTTAGAGAGAAACTTTTGGGTTATATTTGTCTGTTTCCTTTTTAGCATAGAATCATAGAGAATTAGGGTTGGCAGGATCCTCAGGAGGTCACGTAGTGCAACCCCCTGCTCAAAGCAGGACCAGTCCCAACTAGATTACCCCAGCCAAGGCTTTGTGTACCCGGGTCTTAAAAATCTCCAAGGATGGAGAGTCCACAACCTCTGTGTAACCTATTCCAATGCTTTACTACCCTCCTAGTGAGAAAATGTTTCCTAATATACAATGTAAACATTCCTTGTTGCAACTTGATACTCTTGCTCCTTGTTCTGTTGCATGTCATAGTGGAGAACAGTCTAGCTCCATCTTCTGTTGAACCTGCCTTCAGGTAGTTGAAGGCTGCTATTAAATCCCCTCGGTCTTTTTTCTTCTCTAGACTAAATGAGCACAGTTCCCTCAGACTCTCTTCACAGGTCATGTGTCCTGGTCTCCTTACCGTTTTTGTGGCCCTTTCCTGGATTCTCTCCAAATTGTCCACATCCTTTCTGTAGTGGGGGACCCAAAACTGAACACAGTATTTCAGATGTGGCCCCACCAGTGTTAAATAGAGAGAAATAATCACTTCCCTTGGCCTGCTGGCAACAATCCTACCAGTGCAGCCCAGTATGCCATTAGCCTTCTCGGCAACAAGGGCACACTGCTGGCTCATATTTAGTTTGTTCTCTGTTGTAACACCCAAGTCCTTTTCTGCAGAGCTCCTGCCCAGCTAGTTACACTCTTGGCTGCTCAGGCAAGTGCAGAAATTATTCCCTCTCTCCCTCTCAAGTCTAGTTTATTGATTATACTCTCAGATGTTAATTGATCTTGTAACACTGGGAGAGACAAAAACTAAGCAAGCACACCTCCTTGAGTGAGTTGCATCTTGCAGTGCTTTTTTGCAGTGTCCTCTTTGGCTGCATCTTTGTAGTAAACCTGTCATCTCTGGCAGCAGTATCATCTAGACCATGCTAATCTATACGGGTTGTTGCTTATTCCAGAAGTAGTATAATTATGTCTGTGTGAACAGGTGAGCAAACAAGTTAGCTATTGGGTTGGCCTGTCACTGTCATTGCAATACATGCCCCAAACACTAGTGGAGATAGCATTAGTGCTGTTAGATTAGGAGGTAGCTCCTCTGAAACAGTGCAGGGGATAGTAAGTATACTCTACAGACATGTATTTTTTTTCTGTAAAGTCTTTGAGAGAAATTGTAGTGCAGTTAGATGTGGGACTCAATTTAATCTCATTTGAGATTCTACATATTTTACCCATTGATACAATTTTGCTATTTCCTGTATGGATGGTTTAATCTTGGCTTAAGTTTGTTCTGTAGAGAAACTTTAGGACATTAAGTAGGAGGAGAGGGAGACTCTTGCCCTTCTCCATCTGTTCAAAGAGTTGTCTCGAGTTTAGTGCTCTTCCATGTTGCTGAAAGTCCTTTCGTAAGTATTTGACTTGATTATTTCAGTAATTTTTCCTTTATCTCTGCCTCTTATTTACTCCCAGAAGTCCTTTGGCATCTGACAAGATTCAGCCAACAAACTGCATATCTGCTTAAGAAAGGAGAGGGAGTGCTTATTGGGAGACATTATATTTCTGCTTTATTTTTATAAAAGACTGCATCTTGTAACAAGGTCTCATTAGCATAATAACATTCAGCTTGAATTTTTTTTCCTTCCCCTCCATGTGAAAATCCACCTTGTTTAGATGCATGTCAGCCTATTGCTTTAGATCTATAGGGTTCTTTTTATGATTACTATTTAAAACATGATAATGTCCTTTCAAGATTATGTATCTAGCATCCTTGTATGCTTGTATCTCTTTTTTTTCTTGTTTAATTTTAATCACATCACTTCTGATAATTTCAGGAGTACTGTCTGTAAGAAGAAAGTAAAATTTCAGGCGGAGAGGTATATTTTTCCTTCCGAAGTGCAGTGGGATATTTGAACTGTTTGAAGCCTGACATTTATCATTAGCAAAAATAATATTTTCTATATTGTTTATGCTACTGTAAGAAACTAGGAACCTGTTAATCAGTTTGCCTAATGCAGTTATCCTGAAGGACCAATTTCAAATGCATTCTTTCTCAAACAACTGTACTTCCTGAAAACCTTTTTGAAAATTACAGTTATTTTCCTTTGGCAACAACTCTGCTGATTAACCTTTTATCTTGAAGTATGTTATTATCTTGATATTGAAGTGATTAGTTAAATATGTGTTGTGCATAGTTTCATATCATATACCTGCCCCTGAGACCTTCTGTCAGTGATTGCAGCGTTAAAAGAAATTTTCCTGTTTTTATAACATTTTCTCTGTTTTTGCTGGATGACATGCAAGAGGGGAAGTAATAATAGTAGAAGATGTTCATAGTGACTATAATATGTGAAGTTCTATCAAGTGCATAAGTAAGAAAACAAAAATATTTTTCTTTAATTTTCTTTAACTAATTTTTATAGTTGTGTGACGTGTCCACACTGATGCACACAGGCACTTTGCAGTGCCTCATAGGCTTTTAAGGCACTGCAGAATGTGCCACGTGCATACGATTTGGTTCTTTGCATTGCATATTTGCAGCGCAGAGTCAAATACTGGGAAATCCCAGTATAAAAAAAGAAGTAAAAAGAATGCCAAAAATAAGTGGCGCAGCACACATGACCGCAGCATGCGCCACCTGAAACCAGAGCCTGGCCAACCAGAGTCACACTTCAGCTGCCAGCCAGGCTTCATGCAGCCAAATCAATGCTGCTGGAGTTTTGGGAGGCCTCCAGGGTGCTAGGTAAGGCTGCTGGGGCCAGCCCAGGTGCTGACCTCAGCCTCCCCTATCGTACGCGGGACAATTTGCCCTGTGCCAGAGCACACATGCAGAGACATTCACGGGGACAACTAGCAATGGCACATATATGTGCCACCACTAGTTGTCACTGGGGAAATGCACATGCCCACTCGTCTGTACACACCCATGAAAGCTAAAAAATAAAGTTTTGGAAAAAATGCACCTTTTAAAGCATCCTCTGCCCCTTTACGTTGTGTCTAATGGAGCTGGGCCTCCTGCATTTTCAGAAGCTGGATAAAAATGCATTCTCCGTAACTCTGAATTTGATGGTGAGTCATTTTTCTTGTTTTCCTTAAATGCTCTAGCTGTAGCTATAGGGGATGCCATATGCTTCCTGCTCTAGTCCCTAATGAGTACAAGAATTGGATGGGATGTCTATGTGACCTAGCCTGTGTATTTGTGTGGTAGCTGGGGAGAGTGTACTGAAGTGTTTTCTAAGCAAGTGAGTTTGAAAGCAAGCTGAGCTAGTTCCCTAGATGATGCTTCCAGTGGATTAAAAATGGAATGGTCTTAGAAAGTGTAATTGTCTTATAGAGAAAGGAAATATGTCAAGGTTTGTCACTTAAGATGCTTTGAAGCTTAATTAATTGTTATATATACATCCTAAAGAGCACTGGAGGAAAGGATTAAAAGTCTTTATTTTAAAATTACTAAAGTTAGCATCTGGTAGATTAGTTGGTTTGTTGTCAGTGGGCCTTCAAGTATGGAATTTCTTGCAAAATGTATTAATGATTTTTGTGGGGAATGTAAATGATATTAAAATTGTGTTGAAAAATATATAATTTTAACTTTGACTTTTTGCAAAAGATTATCCAATTGATAAACTCCTTTTAAAAGAATTGTTGAAATTTAAATTTAGTAGTGGGGAAAAGTATCCGAGTAAAGTAACTCTCTTATGAAACCAAAAGGAATAGTGTGTGGGTATAGGGGCTCCTGTACTGCAAAAGGGTGAGGTGGACAGATATGTTTCTCAAATTAATTTTTAACAAAAAGGGTTAGTGTTGCCCTGTTTCTGCAACTGTTAAAGTTGGCATTTCTCTCTGTGTTTGTTAGGCTCAGGCTTGTCCCTGCCTGCTTCTGCCTTACCCCCACTTCCCAGCCTCCCTGCAAGAGATCAGTATGCTATTTCAAAAACTTATTTCTTACAGCACTTAGTTTTTGAAATGACGTGCTGCTCAGTTTACAGGTTATGGAAGGGTTCAGAGAGTCAAATGAGAGGTGCTGAGAGTCTGAAAAGGTTGCGAACCACTGGTATGTAAACTGGGAAAAAAAGGTCTTGGAGAAGGCTTCCTTTTGGATTTATAATAGGTGTTAAACTTGCATTTTGAATAGCCATGGGTGATGAAAGGCTGGGGATGGTTAAACTGTTAACTAGTCCTAAGCAAACCTCAATCACTTTATGTATCACTTCAGGTAAAACTATTATAGCACTGTAGAAATTTTGAAATGATGGCACTGGAGTTGACAGTGAAAGCTGAGCTTCTGAGTTGGGAAGGCATTTCTATTAAGATTGCTAAGAATTTACTTCCTTACTTATTTTGTCACACTTCACTTACTCCAATGAGTGAGTGATGATTTAGACTGGATTGTCTTACAAGGTACAAGAGCTCAGAGGATGTATGGTCAGTGGCATTTGGAAGATTCTCTAGCAAAACTCTGGAAGACTAGAGTTAGTGTTCATGATACGTCTGAGTCTAATGTAAAATGCAAAAAACCCAAAATCTGGTTTCTAAAATAAACCCACAGATCCCCTAAACTCCCAGACTTTCAGGCTTTCTTCATACATCTCTGTGGCAGGGCACTTGATGTGCCTGCCACTTTAAGGCCCTGGAGCTGGGAGCCTCCAGGTGCCTGATGAGGGCAGCCATTTTGGGCCTGTATCAACACAGGCAGTTTGGCTGCTGGAGGCCAGGCAGCAACATCGCCTGGCCTGAGAGCTGCTAGCAGAACACTGGAGGTAAGGGGGAGCTGTAAGGGGTTGGAAGGAGGCTCCTGGTCCTGGGCATGACCTGAAACTGCACCCTGCCGGGAGTGGGTGGCCTGGTGGGGCTCTCAGTGGCACAGGAGCCCACAGGAAATGCCAGGCCAGTTACCACCCCGGTGGAAGGCGGGTCAGGGCGCCTTAACCCCTTGCCCCCACCGCCAGGTGGGTAACCCCGTGTGTTTGGAGGGCCCAGGAGGGGGACCTAGAGATTGTGTGAGGGGCTAGAGACCTGCCTGACCATGGGAGTACCCTCGACTGGCCCAGGCTGGGGCCAGGACCCAGGAAGGGGTCAAAAGGGCCAGAGGGCCCACCATGAGGGATGCCCAGAGCTGGAGGCCTGGGGTCCCGACTGGCCTGGAGGTGGGC
>JAGPOW010003648.1:7040145-7072846 GCA_030014935.1 Caiman crocodilus
CTGGAGGCCTGGGGTCCCGACTGGCCTGGAGGTGGGCCAGGGCAAGTTGCCACAGGTCTAGGAGGGACCACACCTGAGAGGGGAAGATGGCTTTCGGGGAGGCAAGGTAGCCTGGATGATGGCAGAGAGGCCACCCGATGGTGGGGACTATGGAGGGGTCCCGTGGGGATGATTTTAAGGCCCAGAGAGGGGTCCAGCGACTAGTGTAAGATCTAGATGCCATCTGCGAAGCTTGGGCTGCGGTATGGGGTGGAAGGAGCCGCAGATATTGCCCCCTGGCATTGGGGCACAAATGGGTAGCCTCCCGCTTATGGAACATCAATTAGGAACCAATTAAGATCAAGTCATGGCGGGCGAGAATAGGTGGGCGGTTGGCCCAAGGACAGGTGGGCGGGCCATGGAGAGTGGCCCCGAGGAGGCCCTCTGTCACAATCTCAAAAAAGAAATAATAAAAAAGGCATGTATACAAATAGGAATCTTCTTTCACTCACCTATAATTTAACGGTTACAATACAGGGGGTTTTTTTCTTTTTCTTTTTTTTGGTTGTAGGACTGAAGTGAGCCGTAATTGAGATATAAAGAACATGGACACTTTGACCTGGAAGATATACATATACAGTGGTACCTCGGTACTCGTTGTTAATTGGTTCCGGGAGGCGCAACGAGTACCAAAAACGATGAGTACCAAACAAACCCTTTGTTTCCGCTGGAAAGGGTAGTGAGTCACAAGGCAAGCGACACCGACAGGTTCTTGCTTGCACGTTGAGTACCAAGCAAATGACGAGTACCAGGACAAAATCTTCCTGTCATAATGCGTCAAGTACGAAATTCGACGAGTTTCAAGGCAGTCGAGTACCGAGGTACCACTGTATTTAATACATAAAAGTACTTGGTCACATCAGAACACTAAAGTGAGCTGACAAAGAGGTATACTTTGTTTAGTTTATTCTGTCATAAAAATAGTCTGGGAATCCAAAGAAGGTATTTTTCAAATTCCTTGTATAGCATGTTTTGAAATATTCTAAAATAAACAGCAGAGAAAATACATGCCAATTTGGATCCTTTATTTTCTTAAAATCTATTTTGTTCCTGAAATGCATGAAAGTTATTTTTAATTATTATGTTAATTTGTTTGAGGCAACCAACAAAAAAGCCTGGATTGATTTTTAAGTTTTGCCATGCTACTATGTATGCAGTCAACCAACTGAAAAGGCACAAGCTATCTAACAAACTTCAGTCTCAGAAATTGCCAGACACAATTAATGACCTTTGTTTTAAAAAGAACCTAAACTGAGTAGAGCCAAAACCACTGTGGACAAAACCCATCGTTGTATGTTAACTGCATGTGGTGCCAGGACCCTGGGTGACGGTAAGAGCAGCCCAATCCTGCCCAAAGGCGCATGCCCCCAGGCCGGGCCAGACCTGCACCATGTGGCACAAGTGGGTTTCAGGTGCCAGGGCAATGTCACAGAGTGGCTGCTGCTGCAGGGAGGGCTGTGCACCATGTAGTGGGGGCAGGCAGGGAACCCACTCCCCCCTCCGAACAGTCCCTCCCACCCACAAATGCCCACACAGTACACCCACAACCCCTTTCCCCCACATTTCCCCCCCAAATCTCACACCCTGTGCGCCCAACCAGCCCAAAGGAATGGTACATGACCTGCTGGCAGGAGCCATGGCTGCAGGGACAACAGCCACACTGCAGCCCTGCCCCATGCCCACACCAGTGCTGGGACATGTGGTCCTAGTTTGGTTGGGGCTCCTGGTCCCAGGAAACACTTGGAGCGGGGTGTGGTAAGCTGGGGAGAGGGGTGGAAGTGTCAGCAGGGGTGTGTGGATATCTGGGAGAGAGATGGGGGTCAGTCAGGGGTGGGGAAGCACCCTGGGTAGGAGAGGCTGCTAGAGCTAGGCTTAGAGTTCCCCTGCCCCCTAGAGCAGTCTGTACAGGGAGAGACCAGTGTGGAAGGGAAGGGGCTTACCTAGCCCAGTCCCTGAGCCTCAGTTGAGGGCTTCTCAAGAACAGCATGGAGATCACTGGGCACAGGGAGCAGAACAGCAAGGGCTGGCACTGCTCAGAGCCATGAAGCAGCAGGTGGAACAGTTGCAGCTGGACTCATGTCCTGGTGCTGGGACGGAGCTGGTGCCCAGAGGAAGCTAGTGGGGCAGGCAAGGGCTATGGGTCAGGAGTAAGGGGCACTGACAGGGCTGTGAGTTGGGAGTAAGGGGCAAGGGCAGGAGCAGGGGCAGGACACTGATATATCAGTGGTGTTCAGCACCCCACATCCTGATGAGTGAAGGGGACAGGGGCAGCTCTGATTTTTATATGATAAACCCCAAAGCAAATGCCAAAGTGTATAGATATTTAGGATTAGTTTATTATGATAATAGAAGTACTGGCAGCGTGGGTGACTGATGCCTCTGGAGTCTGGGGGGGCACCAGACCACCGATGGGGTGGGAGTCCCCAGTGGCTGATCGCTGACTGGGGTGGGGAGGGGTCCCTGAGTGGCCAATTGCTGACCGGGAGCAGAGGGTCCTCCAGTGGCCAGCGGCAAAACCCTAAGTGCACTTCTGCCAGCCCTTCCTGTTCCACGCATGGCTGGCACTTTCAGGAGGTGCACAGACAATCTCCAGGGGGTGTGTGTACCTGTGTGCACCCCCTATGCTTTGCCAATGACTGGCAGACTTTCAAATTTGCTTTACAATTGTAAATATATCATAAAACACTGCTGAAATTGAACTGATCTCTCTCTCTCATATAATTGTGGCATTTCATTTTAATCACAGAAGAGCATGGATTTTGAGTATTTTAATAAGAGAATTTGGGTTTTTTTATTATCATGGTTTGGAATTTTTCAATAGGGAACACCAATATCTCTGCTGGTGAGACCCAGGTAGAGGAGCCTGCCCAGGCCCAGCGCCAGCACCAGGGACCCAGTTGGAGGGTAGATGAGGTGGCTGACCTGGCCATTTGGGGTCAGGAGGGACATGCTTTGACAGTTCAAAGCAGGCAACCACATCTAACATATCTTTCATGCGATAGCCGCCCAGATATCAGGATGGGTGCACCAGAAGACATGACAGCAGTTATGCATGAAGGCCAGCTGTGCAGACACGGCCTAATGGCAGCTGGCCCAGAGGTGCAGAAGGCTCTGCTACAGTGCCTATACCACAGCCCAGGTGGCCATGCGGTCCCCATCCAGGTCTGGCAGGCATGCAGCAGCCCCAACTGCCAGACTGCTGCAATGGGTAGAGAGTGCAGGGACCACTCTAGGCTAGGGCTCCCTCAGAAGTCCAGCTGCTAAAATCGGCTATTGTCCCCAGATACCAACTGGCTGGCCTCAAGTGCCTGAGGGCAAGTAGCCCCGAGCTGCTCACCAGGGCAGGTTTTTATATTGCTGGGGCCAGCATAGGTGCTGGCCCCAGCCTGTAGCTCTCCCTGGCTGAAGGTCCGTGTGTTCCAGACTGGAGAGAGAGGTGTTCCAGAGTCTGGAAAACAGGGACCCAAGTAGGTTTTGTAGGCGTTGCATGGGTTCTTTAGCAAATTACAATTTTTCATGTACATTTTTCGTTGCGTTTGTGCTGGTAAAAAGGGGGAGAAGTTGAGGAGAAAGGTGAAAGGAGTAGGTAACAGGTATGGAGCTACTGTAGTTTCATGGTTTCAAAATCACCTTAAAATGAAAATTAGATCCTTGAATGAACTGTACTACTGATAGCTAAGTGGGAGTTTGTACATTGGTCCTTGATCAAGCATGAATTCCAGATGACTAGTTTAATCTTTGCATAGCTAGTTCAGTTACTGTGGAAAGTAGTCTAGGAGATGCTATATTATTTTGATTTAAATCTATCTTTTCCTTCCTCCAAAAATCCTATAAAAAACATGATTGATTAATGTAGGGTTGACCTGTAATTGGGTTTTTTACAGTCTTGACTTTTGCACTTGCAGTATTTTAGTGTATGCCATAAAAATACCAAGTCAGAAATTCTTTTGGTGCAGTTTTAATTTTAGTGTTTTTAGTCTGTTTAATTTTGGGGACCTTTCCTGGGTTATTGAGTTCTCCTGTTTGATTTTATAAGGGCAGCAGCAGTTCAAGGTCTTTATTTGTAGTAATTAGCTTACATTCAATGAAAAAGCAGTTTTTCCTAAAATTGGACCTGACTTGTGTGGTTGACTTGAATGTTGGCTTGATTTATCACTGGATCAGTGGAGTAAAAATGTATGGAATTTTGTGATTCTTCTGTGTAATGTAACTAGAACTCTGCTTACAGCTCTTGCATAACTGCACATACAGAATTCTCCATTAACCACTTTTTCATGCAATGCTTAGTTAACTTGTGGAATTCATTGCTACAGGAGGTGACAGAAGAGATGGCATAGCTAGGTACAAAAAGGAACTGGATGAAATTGTAGGTGACAGACCAGTTAATGGCTGTTGAACCAAAGGCCAGAGGAAACACCTCCAACCATCTCTAAACCAATAAATGGTGGATGCCAGTGAGGGGATAGATGATTTCAGAGATACCCAGTTCTGTGTTATCCATGTATAACATCTGCTCCCAACACGGTTGGAGACCTGGATGCTGGGCTACATGGATCATTGGTCTGACCCACTATGTGATCTCTTATGTTTCAAAGGGGGTGGTATTTGAATCTGAACATTGAAAGTCTTAATCTTTTTCTGGGAATCGCTTTGAAAAAAATTGTAATGGGCTTCATTTTGAAAGCGGTAATATCTGCCCCTGGAGTCAAGTGGGAATTAAGCTCATGGAGTTGGCATTAACACTTTACAGGGATTAGCCCTGTGAATGCTGAGGAAGCCCTCACATTTTGAGGTTTTTATCAAGTTTTTTTTTCTTTTTTTGTTACTGATATGGAGAGAGAACTGAATCTGGAGATAAAATGGTAATGTCTAGGTGGAGTTCATGTGAGTATTTATTGTGGCTGACAAAGATTAGCCAGTGGGCAAACATAGATCTTTCCTGAAAGATCAGTCTCCTGCTACCAACTGGATGCAAGCATTTAGAAACATATCTTGTGTTGAACACTGGAGTGCTGTACTTAATACCCATGTTCATTTATCTGATATAGAAGCAACCCCTGTTGCATTTATAGGCAGTCTAGAAAGAGTAAAATGCATACAGAGGCAGGCAAGGTTCTTTGGGTAAATCTGATCTCTTTTATAAAACCAACTCAAATGGAAAAATTCTACTTAGCAAGCTTTCAGGCACAAACACTGTTCATCAGTCTGCAGGCGCTCTCTCAGCCTGACAAAGGGTGTTTGTGCCTGAAAGCTTGCTAAGAAGAATTTTTCCAACTGTTTGAGTTAATCTAATAAAAGATATCAGATTTGCCTAAAGAACCTTGCTACCTATGTCCTTAGGCCAACACGGTTACAACCTTCACCCCGATAAGATGCATACATGCCTTTTCACATACCATATTGAGCCACTGCCTTGATTTTGGTGCATACAAGTTTATCATATTGAAATACTGGAAGGAAATAATCTTTCCAGGGAATTGTCTGAAAATAATGTAAAGAACCAGTGTGAATCATTTTGGAAGGAGTACTTAAGTATCTGGACTTAATTAAGCATGAAATTCTAGGTGGAAGTCTTGAGGTTTTGGGGTTGATGCTTACCAGGTGCATTAACACAGTTATTGAATCAGAACAGCTTTCAGCTGTGCACTTGATGAAAGCTGTGGGGACTGCCTGGCAGGAGGACAGTTGCCTGCCTCTTGTAGGCTAACACTATGTAGAATTGCCAAGTTTCGTGCAATCCATGTGTGACATTTTTATGCAGTTTTTTTTATGCAGTTTACATTTCACAACCCCTCTGTCACGCATTAGTAGGTTGTTGGGCCTGAGTGTAGGAGAGGGAGGAAGACAAAGTTTGGCAGCTGTGAGTGCCTTTAGGTAATGTGTAGAGGCTTTTGCGTAGTGATGGGGGAGCTTGAGTAGCTGGATTTATTATGGGGATATCTTGGTATGACGGTTAGGGATGGCAGAGTAAAGTTGGGTTTAGGATGTCCAGAAAAGAGGAAAGTTATATATCCTTCAGTTCCAAAAGACTTGTAGAGGTTTCCACAAAAGGTAGCTGGGGAAAAGTTTGGGGTAGTCAGGTTTGTGTTGGCATTTGGGGAACATTGGGGCAGCAGAATGAATGAGGGGGATTGGAGCTAGGACATGACTGTAGGAGGCATCTGGGTGTTTGCTAAGGGGAGAGATTCATCTCACTTTCAGTCATTGTCTCTTCCATTACTTCTGTTTTGCTGCTGTTTCCTCTCGAGTGGACAAACGTTACCTCTGCTCAGCAGGTAGAGCACGGTCTTGTGGTCCCATGATAACTTGGACTATTGAACCAGCATGTGAACTTTTGGGCTGCAGTAATGCATGTGCAAATGGACCTGTAGATGTGGAGAGGCCATATGAGCTGCAAGTTGCTTGGCATCCCTGACTTGTTTGTTTTGAGAACATACTCTCAACTTCTGATGTCACTGACAAGCCAAGATAGACTTTCTTACAATTCTCAGTGGTGACCAGTGAACTCAGACCTCCCCCCGATGACTGCAGTGGGTGCAGTGTTAGGTCCATGCTTAAGTGCCTTTAACAGTTCTATCCTGAATATTTCTTTGTGCCTTTTGTTATCTATCTTTTTATTTTTTGTTAATACCAAATCCTACGACAGATCTCACCAAAACTAATGTGCAGGCATTCTGGTAATTATTGGAGTAGATCAATAGTAGGGTGAATGTTTAAAGGTTCACTGAGGAGGTCAGTCAAGTTGCATGAAGTATTTGAAGGGTCTTGAAAACATTTACTATCCAACTATTTTCTATGATAAATATGTTAAACATGTCATCATAGTATTTCCTTTTGTGATTTACACCTTTTTTATTTGTGTGTTTTAATGCCTTGTGCAAAGTTAATGTATTGAAAAAATAATGTTGATAAAAAAATGTTGATTTAATTGTGTGATAGTTACGCTTGCCTTGTGTATCTTTTATTGGATCAGCTGTATAATTGGGAGACAACTTTAGACAAGCTTTAGTCTCAAGGTACCTTTTCTCAGGCTTGGGAAGCAATCAGCTTGCGTTAAGTGGCAGATAGAACAGTGGCTACAGTAAAACTCCAGGTGTAAATAAAAACAGTCCCCTTAAAGGAATGGAGGAGGACTGCAAGTAAGAGCAAATGATCAGAAATAGCTAAAAGCCAAGAAATGTACAGTAGAATGGATAATTTTGATTAGTGAAAGAGCAAGATGATTCAAGGAGGAGGATTGTTATTACATCTGGAATGCAGAGACTGTTAATGGGAGTATAGGTTGTAGCTGTGTTGGTCTATGGGACCAACACAGTTACAACCAGATTCTTTGGGTAAATCTGATATCTTTTATTAGACCAACCCAGATAGTTGGAAAAATTCTTCTTTGCAATCTTTTGGGTATACATACCATTCACCAGGCTAAGGGAGCATCTGCAGTTGGTGTGTGCTCTTCCTAGATGAAATGAATAGTAAAGAAGCCAGAGGCTGGTATGCAGGCAAGAAAGCCAGGTAATGTTGGTGTTCAGTCCCAAGTATTTAAAGTCCAGTAAGGTTATGGATTTTTATTCCCAGGCCAGTCTTCTGAAGATGTTTGTAAAATTATCTTGGAGCACAAGGATTGTGAGATCAGAAAGTGAATGACTGTTCTGTGAAAACTGTTTGCTTACCTGTGTTTGTATATCTGTCCTTTTATCTTTTTCTCATGATTGATCATTTTGGAATGTAGTTTTTGTCTAGTTTTACTCACGTTGAGGGTATTGGGTGTACTGGATGGGATTTAACTTGTTCTGGGGTGGACATTAAGAAGATGTATAAGATGCCAGCCTCTTTCTAAATCACCTGAAAGAGAAGAACTGTCTGCAAAATTACATGAAACATTTGGGAAGCAGTGGGTTTTTCCAGTGAATTTATTTTGCAGCCTTTGACTCCTCCTGAAATAGCATTTCTGACTTTTTGGGCTAGCTGAAGCACTAGGTTGAGATTTGAAGCACTAGGTTGAGATTTGAATTATAATGATCAGAAGAATTGGTAGTCCTGCAAGTTTGTCTTCTGGTTTTCACAGCAGTATTTAGGGAATCATAGTTTCAAGTGTTTGCCATCTTTCTTTGTATTTTTGTTTAAGACTTCACCTTACAGACAGAACTCCTTTTATGGACCCGCACTCCTATATGGAGCCCAAACTAAACAAACAAATAGCATGGGAAAATTCAGGACATACCATTCAGTGATTTGCACCCCCCTGCACTTCCAGTGAATTTGGAAAAAAACAGGAGTGGTTAGGCTGAGTGACTGTTCCTAACCACTATTAAGTACCCCATTGTGTATATCTCCGTTGCTGTCAGTCTTTTAAAAGTATCCCTGCAGACTTGCAAAAAAAAAGTTGCAAAAATTACAAACCATTCAGTATGCAAGTATGAAGGGAGAGAAGTTAGCCTTTTAGTAAGGTTAGTGTTTCATCAGCCTGACTGAATTTGTTTTTAGCATCTAATTTTAGATTAACAATACAATTGTGTGCATGTGAATGTAATACACATACTGTTTTTAAACGAAATATAGAGTAGGGCTCAGATTCTTGATCTCACTGAGATTCTTTTGCATTGCCAGGGTACTACAGAACTGTCTTTTTAAATGACACTGTTCATAGGTGGTTGAGGAGTTCTCTGACTTGCAAAAACTACCTTCAGCAGGAAAACTTTTTAGTCCATTATTGCTGCCATGCAGTGATCTCTTTTTTTTTTTTTCTCCTTCCCAATCAGTTGATTGCCTGATTGTCAAGTGTGTGTTACCTTTTTTGTTATGAGTGCTTTTGGTGATCTATCTATCTATCTATCTCTCTGCCTCTCTCCTTCCTCTCTCCTTTCTCTCCTGTCTTGTCTATCTGTCTATCTATTGAGAGAGCATTATATTTATTTTTTTAATTAGCTGAGGATTTCTCTGACTTGCGAATATAACCATACCTTCAGCTGACAAACTATAGATATAAAGTTAGCTTTCTCTAGTAGAGTAACAGCCAATAAATGAGCAGCACTGAACAACTGAAAACTATTTGTTCTCTAGAAACAAGAAAATGTGGGGAGAGGAGGAGCCTAAGTACATGATAAAGGAATTTTGTTTCCCAGAGAGATCAAGAATGCTTGCACGTCTACACATGTGGATTAGCCGCATGCCATTTAATACAGCTCAAAGACAAAATTTATTGTATAGGGGAACTTTTATGAACCAGGGTTGGTTAAGTAGTGTTCGGAGAAAGAGGCAGAGTCTACAAATATTTTTTTTTCCAGAAGTTAATTTGAACATAATTAAAAAATTAGTAAATTAGTGCATCCCCAAAAATAAAAATCCCACCACAGAAAATCAGATGGGAGGAAAACACTCTATTGCCTCTTAGCTTTGTTATATGCTTCCCCCTAAGTACTTCATGATTTACTGTAGGTGAATGGTAGTCATAGAATCACAGAAGTAGGGTCGGAAGGGACCTTGTAGATCTTGAAGTCCGACCCCCTGCCTGGGCAGAAGGGAAACTGGGCTCAAGTGACCCCAGCCAAGCGGGCCTCAATCCGTTTCTTAAAGACCCCCAGGGTAGGAGCCAGTATCACTTCCCTTGGAAGTTGGTTCCAGATCCTAGCTGCCTTAACTGTGAAGTAGTTCCTATGGATGTCTAAACTAAACCTGCCCTCCCGCAACTTGTGGCCTTTATTCCTTGTTATCCTGGGGAGCGCTACAGGAAACAAGGTCTCCCCCAAACTCTTCTAGTCCCTCCTGGTGAGTTTATAGATGGTCACGAGGAACCTCCTCAGCCTTCTCTTGTGAAAGCTGAACAGGTTCAGGTCCTGTAGCCTCTCCTTGTAGGGTCTGCCCTGCTGTCCCTGGATCTTGTGGGTGGCCCTCCTCTGGACTCTCTCAACATTGTCCACATCCCTCTTGAAGTGCGGTGCCCAGAACTGGACACAGTACTCCAGCTGTGGCCTGACCAGTGTTGCGTAGAGGGGGAGGATCACCTCCTTGACCCTACTTGAGATGCAGCTGTGGATGCATAATAAGGTCCAGTTAGCCCTGCTGACTGTGACCTCACATTGTTGGCCCATGTTCATCTTGGAGTCATTGATGACTCCAAGATCCCTTTCTGCCTCCGTGCTTTCAAGAAGGGAGTCTCCCATCTTATAAGGGGCAGTAGTAACCAGCAGCACAAAGTGCAGCACCCTGCACTTGTCCGTATTGAAGTGCATCCTGTTTTTGTTAGCCCACCCCTGCAATCTATCCAGGTCTTTCTGCAGTCTTTCCCTCCCTACTAGCGTGCCTGCTGATGATACCAAAATTTGGGGTGAGGTAATGTTGTGACAAGGCAAAATGTTAGAAGCTTGTGTAACATCCCTCCCAACCATGTACTTGGTCCAAAAGAAGGCATTACTGGAGAAACTTGCTTCAGGGCAGAATGATGTTCTTCTGGGTGCCAAAAAGTGCAGCATACAGGAAACTGTATATATTGACCATGTCAATGAAATGTGATCTTTTTTTTTTTTTTTTAAACTCTCAGATAACCTTTCAGTTGTTCCAGATGTAATTGGGTCTTTAGTTGTACCACTTTACTCTGACACTATTTTAGATAAGAGAGTAAAACAGATAGAAACGCAAGCCTATTAGGCAAATGCCATTATTTATCTATCTTTGGCTCCACTTATTGCCAGGAGATCTAGGTACTTCACCTTGACAGCTGGAGCTGTGTGTCATCTTCTAATGCTTAATGAACCCAAATTACTTACCACATTTTAAAAGGAAAAAAGGTTAAGTAGTCATCCTTTGTTCTTTGTTTTATTCCACAGAAAGGTTTGCAGAATAATAATGGACCAGACATTAACTGAAAGAGCAGAGCAACATGACTCTGATTATAGATGTGGCTAAGGCTTTGGAGCTTTTATTTATTTAGTCTTTTGGCAAGTTGTTATTTTTTTTTTTTATTGTATGCTCTCCCTGTAGAATTGAAAACATACCTCTTATGCAAAAGGTTGTAATTAAGTACAGAAAAATTTGAACTAATATAACAGCCTGCTAAAATTGATGCTTAGTCACACTAATGCTTTCTAGAGGAAAAGGCTTTGAGTGTCCTCCTCCTCCTCCTCCTCTAAGCTTCCAGAGTTGTCTTTTTTCTTGGCACATACTCCTTTCCATTTTCCCCCGCCCTCTGTAGTGTGCTATCATAAAGATCCAAGGTTCCTGCACTACAACAGAGGACTTCAAGAGTCTCCTTGTGAATCCAGTTAGTTCCTCTATGCAGTTGGATTGATTGAATGCTGTGGGATAAAGCCAGGAAAGCACACTCCAGTCCACGTTCTGTACTGAACTGCTTTTGTAATGCTCCCAAAATGCTGGTGGCTGAAGCAATGAAATTCTGTCAGGGAACCGAAAGCAGTATCTACTATGTATGAGTTTGGAAAATCAAGATTTGCCTTTGGCTACCGGCCACTTCTCAAATCAGAGTCCTACCTTTTGATTTTCAGAATTTATTGAACCTTAAACAATAATTGCAGGTCACTTCTGGTTTTAATATGAACTAATAAAAACAGCATGTGCGTGAGTGATTCTTAAAGTATCTCGTGAGTCTGGCCAGCTCATAAAGAGTAAAAGTGCAGTTGCAGCAATTTCTTCTGTAGTGTCCCCATTGTGGTTAAATTGCTACAAATTCTGCTTGCTTGTATCATGAGTTTCTCACCCAAAAGGCAGTAAAAGGCAGCATTGGAAAATTTTTGTAAATGGTGAACATTGAGTGTCACAACTTCCAATAATGGTATTTCAAACAGACATAATAGTTCAGCATGCTTTTTTAGACATCAATTATTTATCACACTTGCTTCTACCCTTACAACCAATTAAGTGTTCTTCTGCTCTTTGTTAAGAGTACTTTACTTGTACATTATGTTATACCAGTGGGGGCCAAGCATTTTTGGTAGGTAAGCCACAGATCAGCCCTACATCCTCCTGGAGTGCCACTCCAGTTTGCTTTCTGCTGTCTGATCATTTCTCTGTACTCCTTGACTGATCTGCTGCTCTGCTTTTTTGCTTTTTGCTCCCTGTCTTATCTACTGCTCTGCTTTCTGTTCCCTGCCGCTGTCCTCCCCACAATCTGTTGCATGCCATGCGCAGAGGCTGCCTGTGGTTGTTGCCTTGTGTCACTTTTGCCACAGGCTAGCCAGTTCTCTGTTATGCAGTACTTACTATAGTAAAAGAACAGGCTTGGAACACAGGAATAACATGGAAAAATAAGGGAATGGTAAATGACAGAAGATTAGACATGGCAGCATTAAGTAATTAGTTAAAGTAATTGTATTATAACTAGGCAGTCTTTATACATAATATTAATACCATATTATAATGATTATAACATGCATAATTATCTCACATATATGTAACTAATAATAATGATATATAATTATTATAGCCATTTATCATTATAAATGGTTATGGATAATTATTTAATAATCAGTTAATCTGGAAGCATTGTGTTGCAGACCAGAGAGGAAAGAGTTCCTTTCTGAATGGCGTTGTCATTGCTTTTGAGCAACTTGGTACTAGAACATTGATGAAAACTGAAGAGAAAGCTGGGAAGAACTACTAACACTGTGGAGGGACTTAAGAGATTGATTGAGGTTTTTTGCTTTTTTTGTGGGTTTTTTTTTTGTTTTTTGGGGGTTTTATTAAGAGAAAATATTAGAACTGCATATAGAAACAAGTCTGACTGTATTATTGCTGAAGAGCATTTTGCCAGCCAGGAGGTGGCTGAAGATTTTTTTTTTTTTTTTCACCACAACCAGGTTTGTCAGAGTTTTAGAAGCAGCATCCATCCCTTACTCAGCTGGTAAACCTGATAATACCCACAAATGGAGGTCTGTGTTATGATTTCAAGCCACATGCATCATGCTGAGAACTTATGGACCTAGTTAAAAATGTTTAATTCTAAATTATAAGTCAGGTTCAAAGGATATCAGATCACTTGTGCTGCACTGCAGGTTTAGGAGAAGGGAACTTGATGAGAGCAGAGTTGCAACAGCCCTTTGCATTGTTTTGGCCTAATGTACGATACAGGAAATGGAGCCTTGACTAAAGTTTAATACCACAATACCATGAGGAACATAAATGGTGTCACATAGTAACACTTTTTAAATCTAGATAACATAGTGAATCATTAACCTTGGCAGTGAGCAGCCAACAACTCAGTGTGCTGCTACAAAAAGTTATTTATATGGCAAAGATTAACAGATGATTGAAATGCTTTCAATTATACCTTGTGTGCTACTAAGACAACTGATAATAAGAGAGGAGTAGTGACAATAGCTAAGCTTGCACAGTGTTTTATTTTAAACGGTTTCCTCCCCTACGCCCCATCTCAGTTTGTATATATGGAGCAATGAAAACAGGTTTAAAGTACTCTTTAATTCTGGGTCAGATTTTCTGTAGTATGTTTCTTTCTAATAAGCTACCCATGAGACTAAGCAGAGTACTTCAGGTAAAGTCTGTGCTGGTCAGCTGGTATTGTTTCAGCAGACTATCATATGGTTTTTTTATTGTATAGTGGTATTTCAGCAGATTGCTAGCACAGGGATAGGTTTGTCTAACAATGGAAGTCTTCTTTAGTGCACTAGAAAAAGTAATATTCTTCCTTTTAGGTTTTTTCCATTCATTTGATGCTTCTATTAGTGTACTTCAGAGGGGGTTGAAGTACTGTATCTTTTCACAATTAAACTTCATAATTTGTCAAGATGTGCATAAAGCACTTTGTATTTATTTCTCCCAGCTTCTGGCGATTTGCTTGTAGTGAGTGCAACTGATACATGGCAGGTTTCTCTATCTTGGTGACTTGTAAAGTTAGTGCAAGGGAGAAGGTCAGTCTTCTGTGAACCCTGGGGGAACCTCACTTATTGGTACTTCTCTTAGATGTACTGCCAGTCTTTCTGTATGCTTTATAAGAATTTAGGACTTGAAGAGACCTGCTACTGCTGACAAATACATCTTTGTTGTTTGGGCAAGCACACTTTGTTACATGCAATGTGTAGGGCTTACTGTTTACTGCAGAGCAAATTATCAAAAACAAACTGTAGCAGTATGTGCTGAATGGTTCCGGAGTTCAAGTGGACTACTGGGAACATTTACCCGAGTAAGAGGAAACAAGTTTTTTCAGTCGCATAATGTTCCAGTGAGCAACAAATGTGATCCAACTTAGAAATACCTACCCAAGGAACAGAAGTTTGATAACAGGTTATGTTCTATTCTAGCAGCCAATGATGAAATCCAGTGGCTAGAAATTCACATTAAACAAATACAAACTAGAACTAATGCACAGATTTTTTTTAACAATGAAGTTCTTGGAACTGGAATAAATTCTGTCTGGTTATAAATGTGATTATTATTTTTTTTAATAACCTCAGTTAATTTGTCAGTATGTGATTGCTGCAGAAACAAACTGAAATGGTGACTACATGGTTTATATTGCATGATATGTAGTTAACTTTTTAGTAGGCATGTCTAAACAGCACTTGTTAAATAAAATGCTTTTTAGTATTTTGCTAAATTTTATGCAAACTTCCCCCCCACACCTTTTTTTATATATTGAGATCTAATTTTGTATATATAGGAAAGGTTATTCATAGACATTACATTTGCAATTCCATTAGTCACATGTGATAAGGGAGAAATGGGACAACAGTTCCCTGGTGTGTAGTTACAGGTGGCATAGGAAACTGAAACTAGAATCTAATACGTGGCATTTTCTGAGAGTTCTCTGTCACCACTGAAATTTGGGTTAAGTAAGTACTATGAAAGATTGGGCCTTAATGTAGGGTTTAGCAAAGAGATACAAGCAGTTTCATAGTCTTTACTGTTACACTGGAAGAGTGTTTGGGTTTTTTTTTCTTCCTCTACCATTATGCGTAGTATGGAACATATTAATCTGCAGTGGAGCTAGTCTTGCTTTCCAGGATGATTTTTTTAATATTGAATTTTTGAATGTTTTGAATTATCCATAATACTTATGGGATTTTCCTCTTTGTGCTTGTTTTACTCAGCCTAATATCAGGAACTTGTTTGGAAATAAACAGAGTAATTGTCTTTGTTTAAAAAGCATAACGTCTCTAGTATTTATTGTGTAACGTTATCTTGAGAAGCTCTTCTCTCTAAACATGAGAAACAGTTCTAGTTTTGCATTCTAGATAGGTCTTGTGGGTTATCAGTTATCCTCTTCTGTCTCAATTTGTGGCTAAATGAAACCATGTTTTTAGGATTGTGTTTCTCCCTGGATATTTAACCAAAATGACTGCATGCTGACAAATGTGGAAGAACGACAAAAAAACAAATTTGTCTGATCAGAAGAAGCCACGTGTTAGTTCGACCCAGCTCCACAGTGCCTTTATAGATCAGGTGCTTTGGTGGGGCTTTTTGGCGCTTTTCCCTAAAGATGATTCAACCAGCTATTAAGTAAAAGCACCAAAAAAGCTCCACTAAAGCACCCAATGTATACCGGGACTGAATACTTTTAACGCAATGCCTTTTCTGGGCTTAGCACGGGGGCACACGGAGTTCAAAATAAAGTGCTGGTTTCTTTTTTCTTTTTCTTATTTTTTCTTGTCTTTTTTCTTGTCTTGTCTCTTCTTTTTATGTCTGTAAACAGCCACTGTGCAGTAAAACTCCTTCTCTTTTTTTCCTTCTTTCCATGCACACTCCTCCTATCTTTCACATCTGTGCACTCTCATGAACTCTCAGCAAACTTTGCAACAAAATAAAAAATCTGTTTATATGGTTCAGAGATGAAATGCAAAGAACAAAACTGACTTGGAAATTGACTACTTGTGGTGTCTTGTTTGGATATGTCACATGAACTAAACGTGCCTGTTTTTATGAAGTGTGATAATTGTTCAGGGAATATACAGTATTCTATCATGCTTCCCATCTCCAAATGGATAGGTAGATCTGATTCCCTAATAAATTTTTTCTTTTAATCCAAGTTTTTAATTTGTCAGGTCTGTTTTATTATTCTAATCGCAGTATTGTGAATGAAAATATGGTAGTCACTTCTTCCTACTCTGAATCTTCTCTCGTTGTAAGATCCTAAAATGGATTAATGCATATTTACCAGGTAGTAAGCTATAAAGAAACAAATATGCTACATGTAAACATTTCTAAAATGTTGTTCTCCCCTGTTTATTGGTTCTGTTTTTCAAGTCAGCATTTACTTAAATGTAGCAAAGCTGTTGGGTACTGAATACATTGAGCCTTTCAATTTAATTTGTGACACAGCATCATTTGTCCTCTTGACATAGTGAAAAATCTGATATTCATGTTGTCTGGATTTGTAACGTTTTCCTGTAACTTGACAGAGAGAGATCTGCATATATACATTTTGGGATCTTTTTTTGGTGAACTTGGCTTCTCAACATATGAATTGCCTTTGAATGCAAGTGAGCCAAATAATAGTCCTAGACTGGAGAGAGGGGGGAAAAAAAGGGAAAATGGGAGCGACTAGCTCACCTGAAACATGTGGAAAGTATTTTGCCACCATTGCAACTGTGCTCTGAAATAGAGACTGAGTTTCTGCCTGTTACATAAGAGACTGCTTTTATAGTTAGCTTTTCTTCTCTATGGATTTTTCTCTAAGAGTCTTTATTTTCAGATTCCAATTTGTTGCTTACATGCTTAGAGTTATCACATTTGGGGACAGGTCAGGTTGGTAGAAATCTTTCTGTGGCTTTTTACTTTTCTGTTTAGCATGGGGCTATGATTTTGCTTACTGCAGGGCTTGGTAAGTTGTTTTTGCAGCAGTGGGCCAAAATAATGTAGCTTGGGCCAAAGGTGGGCTGCTGTTTGCAACCTGGCTGTCATGGCTGCCACCTTTCCTAGCCACCAAAATGCTTGCGACATACCTGCTACTGAATGTCTGTGATCTTGCTCATTGCTGAGGGCCTTATGAAACGGCTTGCGGGTTGGTTTCAGCCTGTAAGTTGTGGGTTTCTGACTCTTGGCTTACTGCCACCATCTGGGTCTCTCTTATTTGATCAGTTCCTGTCATTGCAGACACCTGGGGACTTGTTGGTGCCTTGTTTTCTTTTTCTCTGTTTTCACCCAGAGTTTACTTTCTTGAGGACTGAAATTTTTTCACCTAACTGGAGACTTGTTATTTGCTATAGGTTACTTGAGTGAAACAAATAGGCTGTGACATACAAAATGTCTCATCAAATGATCTAGTGGTCTTTCTTGGCCTTAAGCTCTGAAACGTTCAACTTTATTGAATATACTTATGCCACCCATTACTGTAATATCCATGTACAATTTTCATCTTCTCAATACTCCAGTGAGGTAGGAAGGTCTGTTAAATAAGATAGCCTCTGTGCCTCAGTCCCCATCTGATCAGCTGTATTTACATGGGGCAGAGCAGGGATTCAAACCCAGGTGTCCTGGTCCTAGGCAAATTCCCTGAACTCTTGCGTATCCTTGCCTCAACTTTCATTTACATTTTGCTTCCCATTATTTTTCTAGATTTTGATGGATTTTAGTGCTTGGCATTAGGCAACTCAGTGGAACAACCCTGCATTTCTAACCATTGAATTGCCACCCAGTTGCAGTAGGTATTTCGTAGGTGTTATGACATTGCCTGAAAATTTTTAGTTGTGTACTGCCATTATGTAAAAACAGTACAGTAATTGACTGATAAGTGTAGGTGTTTGAAAAGCATTTATTGTCTGGTGTTGCAGTATTATTTATGTACATCTGAGGGCCTTACATTCTCTTGGTTTTTTTTCTATTTTAAATATCATTCTGATATGCTGAGATGAACAACGTGGCAAGTCAGAGTAATTTTTTTCTGAGAGGTTGGGAAATGGCTGTGTTTAATATCACTCCCATCCCTCTAATGTTAGTCCCTTGCTTGGGTGCTTTGTATTTCCCTACTGGCTTTGTCATCTTTTTGGATTCACAATCCTAAACATCTACTAATAAAAGTCAGTCTATTCAGCTGTGGGTCCAAGAACACCCAAATGCTACAAACCTGAGTGACAAGGGGGGACTGAACCAGAAGGGTGTCCCAGTCCCCTACAAGTGAAGTGGACTGCCTATCCCAGCACAACTATCTAGTCTGGATTCAGTTGGTTTGTCCCCCAGACTCTATGGACAGCCAAGCACTAAGAAAGGACTGAGACTGCAGGGTCAAGGTCAGACGAGAAGGTGAGGTAGAGCTGGGTGTCTTTAGCATACTGATAGTACCTTACTCCAAAGCTCCACATGGTCTTGTACATGGGAAACGTCTGGAGGGATGGCCAGCACTCGCCCATCATCACCCTCTGGGACTCCCTGCTAGGAAAGTGCAGAACCAATGAATACTCCTCAGGTCATATAAACATTTTATTAGTTCCTCTTGGTTAATTATATCAAAGGCTGCTGAAATGTCTAGTAAGATCAGCAAGGCATGATTTCTTGTAATTGTCAGGTGAAGATCATTGATCCAAGGTTATGGGTGCAGATTCTATGCTGTACCCAGGATGAAAACCGTACTCGTCTTTATCCAGGAAATCTATGGCATCCAGATAAGCCTGGAGCTATTAAGTGACTACCCACTTACTGACTTTCCTCTAAAAGGGAAGGTTGGAGACACAGTGATAACTGGCTTAGGAATTGGCATTATTTGATGGTTTCTTGAGCATGGTTGAGACAACTGCAAACCTAAGAATGTGACACCTTCCTCTTCTGAGGGGAGGTGTTGACAGCCTCAGTCAGCAGTGGCCCCAGTCTCCCCTGGTTGGCTTTTATAAAACCAGGGTTGACATGGGGCCAGTTCATAGCTACTCATTCTCATTTTCCTCAAGCGCCTCCTCTGTATCAATGGGTGACAGCAGTTTGAAATGATTCATGTAAATGGGATAGGACCAAGCTTTCTTATCCTCCAAATCTGATATATTTTTTTTTTTTTTTTTAAGCCATGTTGAGCAGGGGTGACTTTTTTTTGTCTGCAAAGTAGGCAGCAAACTCATCACAGCAGATTGAGGGGAAAGAGACAAGTTGGGTTAATCATGCCATTTGCCTCTTGGAACTCATCACCTTGCTGTCTCTTGTGAACTTTTCTGTAGTTTCCCCACTGACTCTGCCAGGAAAGATGTTCATTTTGGAATGTAAATACTGGGATCCTAACAACTGAACGAGAACCATGTCTCATTGCACTGTGATACCCAAAGAGTTGAAAGGTAGAAATGCTTGTGGACATTGATCTGAGCAAGCTTGTCTTGCACTGTAATCCAGCAATACTATTTCCTGTCTGTCTGTTGTGCCATTTGTTCCTCCTGCATTGTGGCTGATATCTGCCTTCATAGTGCAGGATAATGGAGGCTCAGTAATTTGCTTAAAGATTCTCTTTGAGAGATGATTATTAGAATGATTATTTTATATTAATTATACTTAAGTGTAATTCATATAAATAGTGCCCAGAAGACTGGAATAAACCTCAGGTTTCCTTAAAATAGCTACAATGAGAAGTTAGGAGGCCCTGTGTGTGAGTTATTTTTTAAATTGTATTACTCTATTAACTGGTGTTTAGTTCTGGAGGCTTTTTCTTCAAGATGCCCAGAATAACTATGCCTTTGTGGTGAGTTAATCTCATATTTTAAGTATTTTAATAGAGAAGCAAGTAGTTCTTTTTTTTTTTTTTCTCTCCTAGAAAGTAGAGTACATTTATTTCTTTCCCCCTTACTGTTGTCATTCTCAAACTCATGCTAGTGTTGGGTAAGGAAATATTTATGATGAATACAGTGTTTCTCACCCCAAGGCTATACAAATAGGCATTTCTAATTTTGTTACATTCCTAGCCCCTTAATTGAAAACCCACAGGCGAATTCCTTCTTTTACCTCTACATTTCTTTGCAGTAGAAAATGGTAATTTAGACTAAGCAGGGAAGGTAAATTTAAGGATGACTTAAATGAATGTTGACCTATGTTTTCTTTGGCTGGAAAGGTTGATAGTCAGCAGTGGGCTTGTCTAATCCAGCCTATAAAATCTCCTCAGTGGGGGAAAGGACTTCCTGACAAAATGTTGCTGTGCCAACTATTCCTTGCCAGATAACTTTCATCTTTCAAGAACTAAGTAACAAAACTCTGTTGTCAGTGAAATGCATGTTGCTAAAACGAAGAATCTGTCTTTAGACTCAACATACTAGAAGTAGGGGGTTAAGCAAAGGGCAAGCCACAATCCAGTGAGGCTTTTGTTTATTGTTTTTCCTCTTCTATATTCATATCAGTTTAATATAGTGTTCATGAACAAAAAGGAGGCATAAAGCTGCAAGCTGAAATAGAACTGGAATGTCAGTTTGAAAAGGGCCCTGATAATTAAGGGATCGTGTTTGTGGGGGAGGAGTATGCAAGGCTATAAATGACTTCTGAGAGTGATTTAAATGCCACTCTGAAGCTCAGACATTTGATCGTGAACCATTTGTTACGAATATTTGTCAGTGACATGAACATGTTCCTGTTATACAACATGGCACAAACAACCCTCCAAAGGGAAAAAAAGGCCTTCGCTCTCCTTTTTGTTGTCATTTTGAGAATTCAAAGGCATTTTTCTTAGTTGTTAACGTTATTAGTGACCTGAAGAAGAATAGAAGCATGGCCAAGTCTATACCAACCACAAAGATACAACCCACAAAAATCCTTGCATCTTGTGTATTCCCTTAACCTTAGCAGCTACAACATCACTCTGATATTACTGTGTTGTTATTTTTGATGATCGAGCCGTGTTCCTACTATTCAAAGGAAGAATCATGAAATTATTGAGGTTAGGACTAAGAAAGTAACTGTTGGAAGAAGTGATTTGTATAGTAATGAGGACATTGCAAGTCAGATTCTGCTTTGTTCCTCCTCTGCAGTCTTTCTAACTTTGGGGCTGCAGAGGTGTAGCTGGGAGCAGATTTTAACTGATAATATTTGATGACTTAAAAATATCAGTGAATTTGATTCTTGCTAGGTTATTTGCTGACATTCTCAACTTCTCATTCATGATGAGGTTACTGTGCACTGCCTTGTGCTTTGCTGATTGGTAAGGTTATTTGGGTCCAATATAGCCAGTTTGTCACCCGAGTCATAATGTCATTCTACAGTTGATACCTTTATAGATGCAAAAACATCTACATGAAACGTAATTTGGCATAGTGCATGTCATAGCCGTTAATAGGGCATCAGCCTTTCAGTTAAGTACTTCTCTGTCCAGGGATTTGTAACAGAAAGACTGGCACAATCTTAACTCTAAGGACCAGTTATTAAAACTCCAATTTAAGAGGCTTAAAAATCTAATGTGAAAGTTTAATCTAACTGAGAAAGTAATATCTACAGGATCTGCTGGCAAGCAGAGTACTCTGAAAAAAGCTTACAGCAGTGCTTCCCAACCTCTTCCTTGACATGACTCCATTTCCTCAGCATAACCCCTCACTCTCAGCCTGCAGCCCCCATCACCTCGGGTGCCTCCCCAAGCCCTGCCATCAGTGGCCCCCATCTACCAGGGCTATGGGACTAGGATCAGGGCCCGCTGCCCCCTGCCTCTCCCACCAGCGCCCAATCCCTGGCTGCCACTTACAAGAGGTGATGGCTGCTGTGATTGGAGCAGAGTGCAGAGCCTGGCTGCCTGCTTTCCCCTCCTGCCATGGGCAGCATGGCCAGAGTGGAGTCTGTGGGGGTAAAGGGGAAGGATGTGGGCTCAGGGCTCCCTACTCTGCTGCCTTCCCCCTGGGGCCTCCACAGCCCAGCAGGTGTGACCTGGTGTGGGTGGGCAGGGAGGCCCAGTTATGCTGCTGGGAGCCCCATGTCGTCTGTGCCATCATTGTGAGACACTCCCTTTCTGCCTGGTGGTGGCGGCATGGACTTGTGCCCCCTGCTGCTGTAAGGTGGGCAGGGGGCACTTCAGTATGGCAGTGCGGCTTGCGTAGGGCTCCCAGCAGTGACACTGAGCTGTCCCACTCCTCCCTGCTGGTGGAGGCCACGGTGGGTGGGTGGGGAGGGCAGCAGGGCAAGGAGCCCCAATCCTGCAGTGGGCAGCCTGCATCCACATCTGCCCCCACCCCATGCACAAATCTGGGGGCATGCACTGTGTGTAACCCCATTTCTTATCATTGTGTCCCAGATAATTTCTTATCATTGGGAACCTCTGCCTTAGAGGAAGTGTGATTTTTTTCTTTCTTTGAACTGTAAGAAAGCTTGATACTGTGATAGGGCCACTTAAGTTTCCTGTTGGTTAAATACAAGTTTGATAGAAGAATATGCATTTGGGCACTTTTGTCAGGAGCTGGAAAAAAGTGGGTTTCCCATTTTAACATGCAGTGAAATTCAGTACCTAGTTTTGATAGTTAAAGACCTTGCTGTCTTTATCCTGGTGGTGACTCTAGTATTAATGTCTGTGCCAGTCATACTCAGAGCTAGAAATGGCTGTCAAACCAAAGATCTGCTTTTAGCAGAAAATGCTTTCAGAGACGGTATACTGTGTTCTTGCAACTCAGATGTATGTGTGTTAGTTATTCAGCTGTGTGTGCGTGTCCCTTTTGACCTGGAGTGCATTTGCCACAATTTAGAGGTGCATATGTTATGACTCTTGTGTAAACCTGGGCCTAGGACTTTAGTCCTTGAGTGTGAAAAGTGTTTGAAGAAAAAAAAGGTGGCCAGAGGAGCAAAGCTTTCTTGAGGAAGTGCTGATTTGTAAACTTGGCAAGCATGTCGTAGTAGGGTGTTTTAAGGCGGTCTCTTATAGCTATGTTGCATATTGGCTTAAACTTCTGTTCCACCCAGGAGAGTACACAAATGCTATCAGACTCTCCCTATACCTGAAGAAGGGTGATTGTGCTCAAAAGATTGTAAAGAACAATTTTCCCAAATATTTAATTGGTTTAACAAGATACCACATTTGCCCAAAGAACCTTGTCTGTCTATAGGGTGTTGGGATTTGAGCAAGGACTTCCTTAATCATCTAGTCTTAAGCTGATGTGGATGTGGGAGGGGGATGCAAAAGAAGGGGTGTTGTTCACTGAGGGTGGAGTTGCGTTAACGTTTTGTTGGTGCAGAGATCTCAATTGCCGAGAGTCCAGTTTCATTTGCTTCTTATTTGTTGTTATCTATTTACATGGTTAATGAGATTTTTCTTTTGGCAACAGTATTGGTGACTTATTATCTTTATATTAAACCATATACCCGTGAATAGGTTTGAATTACTGTTGCTGGTTCCTACACAGACTTAGCCTTAGTTTGCTGTTTTAGTCCTGGTACATGCGTCTTGTAGAAGTCTTTATAGGAAGATGTGGTTTTACAAAACGGTACTTAATATATCAGTCATCCTCTCATCTCCTTTATTTAATGCTTTATTAACCACCAGTAATAGAAGTGTTCATCTTTGATCTCTGGGCAACTGTTTTTTAAAGCTTTGCATCCACATTAGTTACAAAAATATGTTTGGTGCCTACATCCATCAAGTCATGATTAGTTTTGGCCTCAGAAAAGTTATTGTCTCTGCTAATAAATAACCCCTCCTGGCCAGTATCTGGCTGCTTCAGTAAAAACAGAAGAGCCTTTTGGTATGTTTGGTATGTTAATAATTCTGAGACCTGACAAATTGCTAGGGACAAGAACCTTCACAAAAAATGCCTGGCTGGATGTTACTTCCTGTTTTTAATGTTAGCAGAGCTCCATTTCAGGTACTGTCATTTTTATTTAGCCGTATATTAAGCAAGAAGTGGATAGAGTAGACCTTAGTCCTTAATGTGAGGGTGTTGGCCATTAAAACCAACTCATGGGATCTCCACTATCAAGAATATTGTATGGGGGTGTGCAACTATTATACAATGCACAGGATTGGAACCAAGGGCATATCGGTCCCCTACATACACACACATGCACTCACTCATTCGAACCTAAATAGTAGCTGCTGTAGTGATTTGAGAGAGCACTGGTGTTGGTTTATCTACCTACCTGAGGCACTGTGGGTCTGCTGTCAATGGTCAGTTGAAGCTTCTCTGAGGCAATATCTTTCCAAAGGGGGTTGCTGGCTTGTCCTTCGGTTGGTAGGTTCTGGTGCTGGTCGAAGAAAGAGGATGTTGCTAAGGGTCATGCTTTAATGCCTTTCTCTGGCCAACTACTGTGATCTCCAAACATCATCTTGGCTACCCAATCCAGAGGTTGCTGTCCCACATGGGTCTTGAGTAGTGCATGACGGCTGTCTGTCACAGTTACTGGGGGTTCCACCCAGTGGTGCAGTTTTGGGAGTCCACCCTTGACTTGATTGACTCAATGGCTGTGCCATTGCAGGTTCCAGGAATGGTCAGTGGGGTTGTTGTTCAGTTCAGGGAATCAGATCTTTGGCTTGATTAGCTTAAAATGGCTTGTAGAATAGAGTTTTGTGATGGTAAGTTCCTCTGGCTAGGCTATTGTCAATTAACAGCTAGAGGCTCTTGCTTTGCATTCCCTGCTTGTCATTCCATTACCAACTGACTCATACATACTTGCATTCACTCAGGGGACCTCCAGGTACATTGTAAAGGTGATACAATTCAATGAATTTTTACAACTACAGTTTCAATATTACAAGGCTTAGCTAACTTAAAGTATAAAATAAAATGCGAGACACAGGATGTCATGGCAAAAGTGTAGAGGGAATACATGAACAATAGAACACAGAAATGCATAATGAAATGGAATACAGAAATGAACACTATATGAATATAGTCTAAAATATAATCTAAAAGGGAATAATAATATTTTATCTTATAAAATACCTATCAAAGACCTATTATAATAATATTAAAGACTTATTTTATAACGTTTATTAAAAGATAGTCTCATTGCTTTGCTTTATGATAGAGCTGAGAAGAGGTGGGGGAAAGGAGGAGGGAAGAAAGAAAGGAAAAAGGGTGCACTGGAGGTGAGTGCCCATGAGGGAGGGAATTTCCTGAAGAGGGGCTTCCTGACGAGAGAGGGGGAAGGGGGGTGGTCTTTGCTAAGGAAGTTCTTTGGGATGCCTCTGCAGTAACTCATAAAGACTATTTCTAGGTCTTGCTTATAGAAATCTCTCTTAAAGTAGTCTCCTCTGCTTTTAAGGTCTGCAACATTTTCAACAACCCCTTTGTGAAGAGCTGTATCCAAGGCATCTAGCAAAGCAAGAATCAATGTGGTCGTATCTCTACCTTATTTTGCTGTTAAGAGAAGTCAATTTGGTGTTACTAATATGGGTCTACACTCAGATTGCTTTAGGTTAATAGAAATCTGAATATTATAGATATTTTCACTACTTCCTCTGTGATGTTCCTCAAAGCAGGAAGATTTATTGGATTATTTACATAAAAAGTTTCATTAATAAAGGAACCACACAAGCAGCCAAGGAGGTACTAGTGGTAACCCATTCGTGAGGAAGGAAATGCTCACACTCTTTCTTGCTTTTTTTTGACTAAGCAGAATGTACTGGTTAGTGGATTACAAGTGCATTATATTTTCTTGAAATTCGCTGAGTGAGGCTGTTTGTAGTGTGGAGAAATTGGACTCTGTATTACCATTTTAGAGTTATAATGTTGCATTAAGTGCATTAAGTTTTACAGAAATATGAAATGGCCTGAAACTTTCTCTGCAATGCAGGGATTTTGCTGGATGAAATCTGTATTGAATGTCACTTGCAAACGCACTGGAACTGAGATAATGATTTTAAACAACACAGTTTGACTCATTTTCTTTCTCTTCCTTGTCTTTTCTTCCCAGATGAACACAATGATGTACAGAAAAAAACTTTTACAAAATGGATTAATGCTCGCTTCTTAAAGGTAACGATTTTCTAAAAGTTGCATGAGGCTCTAAATCGACCCTAGTTTAAGGTATAAAGTTTTGCTTCAGAGATGTAATGTTTACTAGATGTATTTCACTTTAAAATATTCTGAGAGTAGCTATAGTAAAATACAGCAGTGTATGATGTCAGAAGTATATGTCTTACCTCACTTAATCTCCCCCACTCTATTCCTGCAAAAGAAAGATGTTGTTCTTAATTTTAGAATTTGCAACCAAAGATTCTGTTCAATGGTGTTACGAATTTGCAGCTGTCCTTATAGTAGTTGCTGTTTTAGTTCATAGCAGGGGTGTCAGATGTATGGGCCCTGGGCTGAATCCAGCTCATGGAGCCATTTCACACAGCCCATGATGTTGCCAGAGGGGATTTGGGGGTGGGGGAAATAGAGGTGCTGCTAAATTCCCAGCTATTGAGCCCCAGTGGACACATGAAGACTGTCCATGCTGTTGCACACCCTGCTTGCAAGCCTGGATCTAGTCTAGGAGACTCCTTGCAAGTCTGGTTGTGGCACATAAGGAGCACCACAGTTTAGATTCATCCCAGAGGCATAAATGAATTTGAATTACACTGCTGAGTTGGCTATAGTCATCTAGAATACTCACTGAGCCTCCACTCGTAAACCACCAGGTGCTGCCACTTTCTGAGTCTTTGCAAAATGATGCATAGCTGTTTACTCATTCTTGCTTTTGTACCCTTGCTTTCAAATGTTGGCTTTTCTGGTCTAGTCCCCTTCTCTGAGACTTAAGACCAATTCAGAATATTACTTTATATTTTGAGATGGGAAAGAAAATTGTAGCATCCCAGAGGAGAAAAGGCAGTTATTTAAAATCTGATTTTATGCTACTCTGTTGATTATAGAGGATGGAAGCTTGCCCACAAATGCTGTAATCATGGGATAATCTCTTAGTTAAGTCAGCATGAAAAGAAGAACCCTGTTTGTTTGGCATCAGGTGAATTCATATCTTTCTTAGCCAGAAAGACTATTGAAAATAGGATAATTGATATAGGTGCTTCATTTAAGGGTAAAGTTTTTGTATGTGAAGTCCTATACTTTGCAATGAGCACACAGGCAGAAATTTAAACAAACCAACCAACAAACCAATCTATGATAGTGCTGTGGTAAAGGATAATCATATCAGGATTTTGAGTTGCTTGAGGTTTCTGTTGGTGTATGGAATGAAGACATTTTGCCTTCCTTCTCTCTGCTTTAGCATCATATGACCTCAAATAGTGCCTAGTCCAAACCCCTATAGAAGTGCCAAATTTTAATATGCTATACCGATATCAGGATTCACTGGTCCTACCATCTTAAGTAACAGTGCATTGCTTAAATGCAAAGTTTGCATTATTTATTCATTCTGGTCTAGGTTCATTTTGGTTAAAACCTGAGTTTCTTACCTTTAAGCAACAGTGGCCTTTGTCAATGGATTTATTTAGGGGAGAAGTATATGGAGAACTCATGCTATATGTGGGTTCTCATGGCCGGTGAGCCTAGGAAAAGGAGAGGAGAGAGACCTTTTTTTGAACAGTTGAGGCATACCCGCTTGGGTATTGATTTTAGCGGGGCGGGGATCTAGTGGGGAGTGCCTGGTTCATCCGGAATTTAAAAGCAACTGCTTGGCAGTGGCAGTAACCTGTCTATTTGGGCAGTAGTTAGAGTCACTTGACGTTGGAATGAGCATCTGCCTATGTGCTCATTGCAAAGTATAGGACTTCACATGCAAGCAATTTTCCCTGATATGAAGCACCTATACTAATTATCTTAGTTTGTAATCTACCTGATTCCTTCTAAATTTTTCAGTCCATGGATGTTAATTAGGGCCATGTGAAATGGCACCTTTCCATTTTGCCTTGAGTTTCGAGGTTTAGACAGAACAGCATTTTGTATCAAATTTTATTTTGATTTGAAACAGCTGTTCCATTTTGTTTTGTTGAACTAGTGAGGCTGTTTCCACTCTGTTTCCCTAGATCGGGCCGGGGCTAGGGAGTCAGCCCAGCTGGGCTGACTTTACATCCCCGGTACTAGATCGGGCTGCGGCCGGGCTGACTTCCCATTCTCAGTGCTATGTTCGAAATGTCTTGACTAGCCTCATTTTGTTTCAAGGCTGTTTCAAAGCCCTTTGTTTTGCTGTGATTTTGCTGTTTTGACCTTGAAATGAGTTGAAACAGTACCTAAACAAAACGGCAGATGAAATTTTGCACAACCTTAGTTTTTAATGACCCTCCCATCCCCCCAGTCTTTTAAAAATGATTTTAATGTTCCACTAATTAAGCTATTCCTTATTCTGCTGTTTGCTAGCTGGTAATGTAGGACATGTCCACATGTACATTCTTTCACTTCAGTTAATACATTTTAAATCTGGTAGCTCCGTTGCAAGACACTAAGAAAGTGCACATTAGTCTGTCTTAATACACATTAACTGAAGAGTGTGTGGTGCCTATACACAAGTGCCAAGGCTGTTATGTTGTGCTGGAATTCCAACACGTTGGAGCAGACTCGATTTAATCGAGTGTGCTGGAATGTGGCAGTTGCCACACTCCAGCAACCTCCTGTGTTGCGTGTATCAGCATCTGCACTTTAAAAATGGCAGCATGGGTTCTTGAACTAAAGCTCATCAAACAAGTGCCCCTGCTGCCAATTTTAAGCACAGGAGTGCTGATTCAGCAGATACTGTGGAACTTTCATTATAGAGAAACTCTCAGAGCCACTCTAATTAAAGCACCAACACCTGCTTCTACTTCCTGAGCTCATGTAAAAGTGTCCATGGTTTTTAAGTGATGCTTAATGCACATTAGCCTATTTTAGGATGCATTAACTAAATAGCACTTTTTAAAATGATGCTTTAATATGCGTTAAAATAGGTGAATATGCATTGATGCACATGTGTAGATGTGCGCATCGCTCCTATTTAATAGCCCTGCAGATTGTTTTTAACTCTAAGTTAAAACATTAACTTGGGTGTACAAATAACTTTCAGTGAAGCATTGGAGGCACTGCTAAGATGTTTAAGAAGGTTTGATTTTGTTTTATGAATCTGAAAGAGATGTATTTTAAATTCTAATGACTATACACCTAAAGAAACACCATATTTTGAATATTTTGCTTAGTTTGTTGCATTTTTAATACTTAATGTGTGACATAGCCAATTAATGCACATTCCAATAAAGCTATATTTGTTTTTGTTTCAATCTTAAACTGACTAATATAATACAGTATAACTTCTTAAATCCGGCTTTCAAAATTCCAGAATTCTCAAAAATCTGGCACTTTAAAAAAAAATACAGTATATTACATTATTGCAATAAAAAATAGCTTCCCAATAATCCAGAAATTTCTCCAGAAGTCTGGTGCTTCTCTCACTGCCATTGTTTTTATTCATCAGCCTACAGCTATTGTTTCGAACAGTACTCAGTCAAGTATGTAGTGTAATAGCAAATTAAATCGTCTTAAGGCTATTCGCTTTCCTTATGTTTGAAAATTCTGGATTTTTTAAATTTCTGGCAGGTGCTAGGTCCCAAGGATGCTGGAATTATGAGGTTATACTGTACAGCCCTAGATCCCTAAAATATTAGTAAAGCTTCTAGTTTCTTTTCACCTAGAATGTGCATCGTATTATATGTGATGATGCAGCACACCAACTGCACCTCCCTTTTGAAAATCCTAGATCCTTCCATAGGTCTTGGTGTAAAATTAATAAAAATGATGATTTAAATTAAAAATAAAAGAAAAATCTTTTTGCCTTTAATTACACTGCACAGAATTTTAGGCAACATTTTCTCTCGTTATATCAGGGATTGCTGCTCAAAGTGTACATACAAAATATATACACACGTAATAATGTGGAAATGCCATTTTTGGGCCATACTTAATCTATGGAATTCCTATTGCAGGAGGTAGTCTAACACTATGGTTGGACTTGGGAACAGCTGGATAACTATGATCCATTAATAACCCAAGAGAATATTCAAGGTTGTCTTTGCTTAGAAGATTTACATTAAGAAGCATAAACTGATCATCATTAGGTGTTTGTTTATTTTTACCCCTCTTCTCAATCGTTCAATATGTCTGTTTTGGAGAGGCAGGTCCCTAGGCTAATATATTCAGCTATCATGTTGCTGAGCATGATGAAATGTTTAAATCAAAACATAATGTTAGCTTGGGTTCCTATAATTTCAAAGCTTAAGGAATGAAACAAAACATTTTATTATTGAAAGCAATCTTATTAAAATATTGTACCCATAGAATCATTTTGACTGATTAAAATTCAATGCCTATAAATCCTAGTTGATTTAATTGGTAGATGTCTGATGGTTAAGAAATACATAAGTGAGAGAAGTTGAATGACTTTATTGGGCTTATCCCAGGAAATGTAGATTGATAATAAAGCTGAATAATTGTCTGAAAGTTATGAAGTGAAGTCTCTACAACATTTTAATTGCACTTGAGCATTAATTGTACTGTTATTGTCTTTTATTTGAACGCATATATATGAAAATAATTAGTTGATACTATACATGTGTAGACTGATTTGAATGTACAGAGGACTTGAGGATTCCCCTATGGCTCAGTGGTAGAATCCTTGTGTATCATACAGAAGATCGAGTCCCAGCCATTTATATAAGTACAGGCATGGAGGCATGAAACATCTGGACTCAGTCTGGTCTTTGGATTCTGTCTCAGTGGCCTAAAGGGAGGATGGAAGGTCTGGGCAGCTTCCACTTCTCTGAAAATTCCTACTCAAGCATATGCATCAAAAGTCTGGGTGGCTCTCATGCATACGCCATGATCCAGGAGGACTGACAGTTGCCATAGAGGAATTAAAAATATATATAGTTGTTTCATAGACTCCGTTGCATAATGCACTTTGTAACGTGCTTGAACTTTTATTAAACCATGTCCAATTGGTTTAATTAAAGATTTGGTATAGTATAAAACAGTTTCATTTCTTTGTCTGATCAGTCAAGCTAAAAATTGCATTGGCAGTTTAATTACATTGCCCTTACATGTAATTAAAAAAAATAGAAAGCAAAGCAACTTTAAAACAGTTTGTGGTGAAGAAGTCAGTGAACTTATTCCACTGGCCTCAGACCTTATTGCAAGTTGTAGAAAGCTCAGTTTTGGTGAAGCTGGGAGTATTCTACAACTTCAAAGCTTGTGAAGTTCCTATTGTTGGAATGCAGAAGACGATCCAGCCAACTTAAAAAAAATAATTCCTGTGCCTTTAAAATTGTACTCTTTGGAGCATTATAAGGAATGGGTAGGGAAAGAATCCATTTCATCATACTTTAAACAATATAAAGACTGAACTATTTAAAATGATTCTAACTGATAACAGCAAGTTGTCATCCTTTTTGTGGAGCAGCACTAGAAAGAAATGAAAGAGATTTTTCAAGTAGGTTTCACAGATATGGTGGAATGGTGAGACTTGAGTATTTTATGTTCTCCTCTAGACTCTAGAAAGGTGGAATTGTGTTCACACCCCTCTTTCTTATCCCTGCCAATATGTCCTCGTCCACCCAGTTTCAACTTCTGTTCCTCATCTCAGTCTCAGTTTATTTGCACAGAAAGTCATAGGCATTACCACTTAGGAGTCCTAGTTTCCTCAACTTCTTCCAGTCCTTATCTTCCTTCAGGTTTCATTCACTTCCCTTCCAATTTTAATTGTTTGCTCTTCCTATCAGAAGAGATCTGCAGGCCCCATAACCTTGCTGAAACTGCCAAAATTATTGTGGGACCATGGCAAGAGAGATACATCTGTGTAATTATCTGGTATGCTCTTGTCTTCAATGTCACCTGATCCAGAGGATTCCCAAGGCTATAGACATTTCAGAAGGAATTGCCTGTGTCTGAGTAAGGAAAATTATGGAATGATCAATGTGTTAATCATGCAAAAATAGAGATCAGAAAGATTGATCAAGTCATTTTATGTGAGGAAACATCATCAGACATATATTCAGTAGTGTTCTTTTTGCTTCTGTTTTTCAGTAGCTTAAGTAAAGAAGCTTCTATCTCACCTTCATTCCTCTTTTATTGAAACATTTCATAACATAATTGTTCCCATAATTGCAGCAGGAAAAAATTCAATTCTCAAAATTCAGTCTAAATTTTATTCCACTTAAACTGAAGGATGTAACCTAGCTTTGCAACATTGCAAGAGTATTAGCAAAACATTTATTTGGATTGAACAGAGACAGTACTTAGCTGCATTAATCCATGTCTTTGACAATATTCAGTTTCAGTAATTGGGTCTTCCTTTAAGATAGGGGTGTCCAATCTTTTTGAATGTGGGACCGGATCATGAAGTTTTTATCACCCAGTGGGCTGGCAGGAGCGGGCACTCGCGTGGCCTGTCCAGTCCGACCACGGCCTGGGGGCGCACGGGTCAAGGGGTGCTGCCTTACCCTGCCATGTCCTCCCTGCCACTTGGGCAGTCTTGAGGGTGCTCCCACACCTGCGCACCTGGGCTCAGCAGCCAGGGGGACATGCAAGGACCCTACAGGGGGGTGCAGGATGTTCAAGGACATTTTTTTCAACCATATATATCTTTATTGCACATTACCTCATCTTTACAAAGATTCCTGAGCAGTATCTATTGAACATATATTACAGGTGTCATGTTAGGCATCATGAACTCTTAGAAAAAGCAATGCGAGGACATACGGGTGCCTTGTTGTCTCTGCCCCATGTACAGCCCTACAAACAGTTTTCTGGTCACAAGGCTGACTAGTTTAGCCTACCCCTGTGCTGGGCTGGAACAGTCCCCTGAAGTCCAATTCTTGCCAGAATATTTTCTCTCCTCTTTCTTTCATGTTTCCTTCTTTAGCTCTATAGAAGTG
>JAGPOW010003648.1:7079685-7120181 GCA_030014935.1 Caiman crocodilus
GGAAATGAGATTGGTCAAGCAAGACCTACCCGCAACAAACCCATGCTGGCTATCCCTTAAGATGTTGGCATCGGCCAGTCCATTAAGGATGGCCTCTTTAATAAACTTTTCTAAGGTCTTCCCCGGGATAGAAGTCAGGCTGATGGGCCTATAGTTAGCCAGATCCACTTTCCTCCCTTTCTTGAAGATAGGCACCACATTGGCCTTCTTCCAATCTTCGAGCACTACACTAGAGCGCCAAGAGTTTTCAAAGATCTGTGCTAGAAGCTGGGTTGTGATGCTCACCAGCTCCTTGAGTACCCTGGGGTGAAGATTGTCAGGGCCAGCTGACTTGAAGGTATCCAGCTTCTCAAGATGTTCCTTCACAAAGTCAGCATTAATTGAGGGCAGGGATCACCCTCATCCAGACTTCCCTGTCCCATAGCAGGCATGGGTGTCCCATGGGACTGATGAAAGACTGACGCAAAGTCAGTCAGTTAATAGGTTGGGTTTTTCCTGGGCATCAGTTGTCAGTTGCCCCATCTGGTTCAGCAGGGGTCCAGTGTTGCCCCTGCTTTTCCTCCGGCTCCCCACATATCTGAAAAAGGATTTTTTTGTCTTCAAAACTCAAGTGAAAACCAAGAGTTGCTGTTTGCCAAGGGGTGTCTCAACTCTAACAAGGTTGAAAACCGCTGAACTAGAGAGCCCAGGTGGAGCAGCTCCAGAAGCAGCCAAGCCAGGGGCCTTTTGCCAAAACCTCCCACAGTTCCTGATTTTAAGCTTTCTTCTGCCCCACACCTTTTTGACTGTTTGCTCTAGCTTTTGTCTGCAACCCTAATCACTTCCATTTACACTTGTCCCCTTTACATTCTTCTCTCCGTTTCTAGTTTACTGATTCCATTCTTCCTAGTCCCACTTAGTAAACCAACTCTTTCCCCCCTCAAAAATATTAGGCAGCAGCATGATGTTTGCTATGATCATATTAGTTTACTCTATTTTATACCCTTCTCCCACCCTGAGGCTAAGTACAGACAGTCAAAAAGCCTGAGGCTGAATCAATTCAATCTTTGCAGGTTAGTTAAAGCGGTGTAGATTGAACCAATATGCAATATGATTCCAGAAATGCAGCCACATCCCTGCAGCGGCCCAGGCCAGAAGCAGAGGGCACTAAAGCACACCTCCCTGCTGGGCTGGGGCACACAGCTTGGGCCATGGCTAACTTACCCACCATAGATGTCTAGTAGAGAGTGCACGGGAGTGCACGTGTGGTTCTACACCCCCCTCAAATGACCAACGCTGAAGCAGTTGGTAGGACTGGTGTCTCCTCTGTCAGGGCCGCTGCCATCAGTGGCTTTTATAGGTGTCCTCCACCAGATTCAGTTTGCATCATTCACTCATGCTGTCTACCCTGCAGGGGGTGGGGTTGTGTGGGAGGTGCAAAACATTGTGGGATGCTAGGGGACTGTGAGTTAACTTGAATCTGGGGGCATCTTGGACAAAAATTCAATAAAACCTATTTAATTTAAATCAGTTAAGTCTGATACTGCATCCATCCAGGTTTATCTCGCTGGTTTCAGCCATTTTGAAAGAGGTTTATGTGCACTGACTGGACTTCTGTTGTGTTACAGATTTGAATTGGTTTCTGATCACTTTTATACCGGTTTATATGTAGTTTCTGACCTTAAGTCTTAGAGTGCAGAGGCTCCCCACCTACTTTGAATGAATTCCTATATCTCAGTAAAAGCAGCTTCCAACATGAATATAATAATGTCTTAAAAACATTTCAACAAAAACATTGTGAGCATAAGTCATTTTCCCTCTTCCCACTGCTTCTTGGCTGAAGCCTCATGCTGCTAAAATGCTTCCAAATCCCCTCAGCTCCATGGGCCAGATGAAATGGTTCCATGGACCAGATCTGATTCATGGGCCATAAGTTGCCAACTCCTGCTCTAATGCATTATCATAAAAGACATTTTTCTCTAGCTCCCTTCCTCCAAGCATCCAAAGTGCTTAATAAAATTTATAAAATAATACATTGAATCAATGTATATATGGCTATGCATTTTAAAAAGAATGGAAAAATCAGACCCAATGCATATGGGTAGGTATCCAACCATACGTATGGAAACTTTTTTTATATTTTATGAGTGGAATTTAACATACCCCAGCATAGTACATAGGTTTTTCTGGATGTTAATCTACAAAATGCAGAGTTTTTAATATTGCTTTGTCTCTATATGCTTTGAGGATAATGAATGCTATAACAAACCAAAATGAGTGGCAAAAATAATTTAATGCTCTTTTGATGGCTGTTTAAATTGGCAGAAAGACATGCTGCTGGGATGCCAGTGAAATGTAAAACATTCACTTGGGGAAAAGCGGATCAGTGGTACAGTATGTGGCACACTGCTTGAGGAGAGAAGATTTTGTGACTTGTCTGACCAAGCAGCAGAGCCTGGGAAATCATTTAGTCTATTTTTTGTGTATTTAAAATAAGAAATAAAGCACTCAAGGGGAGAAGATAACATGGTGTTTCAAAATCGGTGCAGTATACCAGAATAAAGATTTTTCTGTTCTCTCCAATGAATCAAAATCCCACAGAAGGAACAAAACAGATGCTCTTAGCATATTTCTTGTTAAAATCAGCACGTTTTAGATTTGTGTATGTTTTTTTTATATGCATTTGGAAAACAATAATAAAAGGAGGTATCTAAGGACATGCGTGCACAATTCAAGTGTGCTGTTGTGGATACAACATACATATTTACTTCTGTCACAACCCTGAATTTAAGACACCCTCCCAATAATTAGGTTTTATACATGGAAAACATATAACTTTGTAATACTTTTGCACGTATAGAATCTTTTAATTGGAGGCTTGTCTTTAATTCATCCCCCCTTGGCTACAGGGGGGCAGGCAGTGAGGGAAATAGGTGGTATGGGGAGGTCAAGTAGCTTGCTCCCTGCTTGTGCCAGACTCCTGACATCTGCCTTCCCTTGCCCGCAGCCTCGGTCCTCCTATTCCCCCTTTTCCTCTGCTTCCCTTGTTCTCCATCCCTCCCAGCCTCTACTTACTCCTACCCTCAGCCTCTGTTTCCCCTGTCCTTCTTCCTCCTTTCCCTCTGTTCCCTCTCCCCTGTTTCCCCCCTGCTTTTACCCTTTCTCTGTGGTGTCATGCTCCATTCTAGCCTGGGGCATTGAGCACAGCCCCAGCCTCCATAGCAGTCCAGGTTGTGCACTGCTGCTAGGGTCAGGTTGGAATCAGGCTCAGTGTTCCAGGCTGCATCATGGAGCAAAGATAAGTGGGGATGGGGCAGACAGGGAGGTGGAGGCTGCATGAGGTATGGAAATGGGGTGGGGGGAGAAAAGCTGCAGAGGAAATGGCAGGGTGCAGAGGATAGGGACAGACAGACAGCAACTGTGGCTGTGGCCCTGATCCAGAATGAGGACTGGAGCCTGAGCCATAGCAGCTGTCTGCCCCTCCCCCCTCCCCCCACTTCTCTTGCACTCAATTCTAAGATGAGTCTTTTCTCCCACATGTTAAAGGGGAGGGAATCTTCATCTTAGAATCCAGTAAGAACAGGATTCATACGGTCTCTAAGAAACATGGCTGGTTAAAGGGAACTTTTATCAGTGGCATTGTAAGTCTGATGCAGGCCCTTGAGATAAGAAAAATCCATGGACTTTGAGGATAGGTGTTATCCTGGAAATTTTTCTTCTCCGTGACCACATATGTGGCATGATTTGGTACTGCCCTATTGCACAAGGTATAGGCATTGGAATTGACATGAGGAATTTCCTTTCGGAATGAAGATTTGGGTCATCTTATGTCAAGTCAGTCAATTCTTCATATTTAGCTCTGTTGGAATCGGTAGCAGTGCCTCCTTATGCCCTCCCAAACACATCTTAAACTCTATCACCCATTGCAAGAGCCAGCCTAAATGCAATTGATTTGTAAGCTTGCAGCCATGATGATGCCTCAGCTGCCTTGCATAGTATGAGCTTTATCAAGTGCTCTTTTTCCTCCCTTCCTTCCATTCTAGTCTTGATTAAATTGTAAATCAAAAGCAGAACATGTATAACTACAGAAAGCCATGTACAAATACTGTGACTATCTTGTGCTTTCATTGTGCGTAAAGGATATTATTAAATGCATAAATACAGATATTTAATATCCTTACTAATAAATTCTGGTATGTGGCTATAATTGCACAGTTATTCTTTTAGAATTTGTCTGTTGATCACTTTATCCCTTCCATCCTTTAGTTACGAGTTTTGGTGTGAGCCCAATATATATATATCTATATAGATATATATATATATATATTGTGGAAATAATGGTATGGTGACTCATATCAGAAAAGCCACCACATACTAGTTTAATGTTAGAAGCTGTGGATAGTGGTTACATTTTTTTGTATAATTACTGACCTGTTTCAGTTTTATGAGCATCTTTATAAGTTTTATTTCAAATGTTCTGTGCTGTACTCGGATATGTAGGGATAAATGAGATAAGATTGTGTGGTTCAGCAGCCAAAACTGCTTCATTTTTTATTCTGTATTAACTTACTTAATAGTGTATCAGACACTTCCAACAGTGGTTTATTTAGCTGATGTTTTAAAGTTTCCAAACAAAATGTAGCCTGGAAGTTTCCAAACAAAATGTAGCAATGGATCGCATGGGAATAAGTCCATTATGCGGTTGTGATAATGTTGCAAAATATTTAAGTCCAGGTTTTATATAGTGTCAGAACTTGGGGAAATTGTTGTCTCTTTGTATTAAAAATGTGCAGGAGGAAAAGGGCCAAGGTGGTAAGGTCCTGATCCTGGAAATACTATACTTACTTGAATACAAGATGAGGATCCCCCCCCCCTTCCCTCCTCCCCCATCATCTTGGATTAAAATGTTTTTCCTCTTACATTCCTCATACAAGGAAACTTTATTAAATACATTGTCTATCATTAAACCACTGCCAAAAGCAGCATGTGCTTAGGAATAGAAACCAACTATGAAGATGATTAAATGCAGCCAACACTGAGCATGACTGTAAAATACGTGGCCAATATTGGTTTCCATGAGTATGTTTCCCCTTGCGTGTGTGTATGTGTCCGTTTTAAAAAATACAAACAGAAAAAACAGGCAGTAGCTCCCTCAGGAGGGAGTGAACACTATAGGCTGGCAGGTGAGGGGGCATTGTGAGTGTGAGTTCCCTCCATGGGGAACTGACACTGGGACTGGAGGTACTGCAATACCAGGCTGGCACTGGGAAGGCCAGAACTAGCCCTGGTATCCTTCCCTTGGTGTCAAATTGCTATACCCACATCCCACTACATAGTCTACAAGAGAAGTAAGAGTGTTTTGAGCTATTATGCAATCACCTCTAGATACATTATTGCAAAAGCACATAAATCAGGTAAAATTTTTTGTTAAATAAAATTAAAATAAATCACAGTAGATATTAATTTTTTTGGTATACAAGTTGAGTTTTACCCGTTTTCAAGATGCTTCCCCCTCCCCCCAGAATACTTCAAGGGCAAGGGGAGGGACTTTCTGTGCAAAAATCAGGGGTTGGGGTGGGACTTCTGGTCCCAAGATGATGACCAGGGGGTGGGGGCACCTGTCAAAGGGCAGGACTACACTTGACAGCTCACCAAAACTTGTTAAGTGACCCTCCAGCCAAAATAATTGCCAACCCCTGCTTTAAACTAATGTGCATAGTTTGTATTATATCTAGGTAGGTACAAATTCCCTCTTGAAGGTGTGTTTATGGAGTACCTGTGCTAAAACTTGCAGTGTCAAAAAAATAAAGGTAAAATGCATCAATTCTGGGTAAACAAAATCTGTGGGTATGGTACTTGACAGGACATGTTGTAGGGGTGGCTGTGATGCCCCCTAACAGCCGCCTTAATCCTTTCTGGCTCCCGCTCCAGAGCCTCAGGATCTCATCCTGCTTTCATGACTGCCATGCCTTGATGTTAAAGATAAAAGGGGAAGCTGGTGAGCTCTGGGTGCTCCTTCTCTATGGTCAGTTCATCACTTGGGCTCAACTTGGTGAATCCATTTTGGGTCCAAACTCTCACCACCCATAGTCACTTGGCCTTGGGGCTCTGACCCTACCAGCCTAATAGTCTCAAGGGCTAAATCTGTGACCTCCATGCTCCCCAACAGCCATGCCCATGCTTCATGGATGTTATTCTGATAATGTTCTGGAGTTTCTTGTAGGGGCCTCTGCCTTTTTAGCCCATTGTATCTCTGGCTGCCATCCTCTATCCACTTGTTCTGGCCTGGCTTTCTCAGCTCTCTCTATATCTCAGTCTCTGGGTCCCTGGCCTCTGTCTCAAGTTTTGTTCCAGTCCTTGGTGTCCCTGACCCAGGCAAGGCTGCTCATTGTCTGACCCAGCCCCTGACACTGCTGTTCCTGGCAAGGTTGGTCACACTTTGCCAGCTACTGGCCCCTTTAACTGTGCTCAGCCCCCCTCTCCCCCGAGTCCCTGACTCTGCAGAGCTGCTTTCCCTAGCCTGTAATGGTTTGGGCTTCAGTGCCACACATCACTGGGTTCTAGATGCTGGAAGGGCGCTATATTTGGTACCCTAATGGCACTTGTGTGGTCTCCTACCCATCCCCTTTAGCTGCACCTGGTCCTTTGGTCTCATGCTTAAATTTCAGCAGATACAAGCGACTACTTCGCATCCAAAAACCTACCCAGCTCAGGGTCACTGTCTCACTAGATTTATAAGCCCCAATTGGCTCCTTTCCTGTAGCTCTTTGTAATAGCACAGGTGCCTGCCAGTCTGTCTGCTCCAGGCTTCTCCTGCAGAAGTACTTTTCCCTGCAGCATTCAGGGCTAGATAGATCTTCTGCTCTCAGGCATTGTTCTTATGTGCCCCCAAAGCTCCACCCCTTCCTGCCAGGTGGCCCATGTAGGAGTTTCTGCTTTGGCTTGATGGTCATCTTGCTCTCCTTTGCTGCAGCTTAGCCAAGCTGCTTGCTGCCTTTACCTCTGCCCTGTTTGGGGGCTGCTCCTTGGCTGCTTATTACAATGCAACCAGCTTTCCACAGCAAACTTTGCCAGCTACACTTTTACTTTAAAATAACTGGCTCCTCTGGTTCCTTGGTACCATATGCAGATTACTACAGGTATGTGTATTTCTAGGTCAGTGTTTTCAAATTTGCTTCTAAGTTCCATATGCTAAGGGAGAGCAGGGTCTGATAGTAAGGAGAGGTGGGAGAAGGGGATGCAGGACTATGAAGTTTGCAGAGGTTGGTGGGGCAGAGGGCAAGGGAGCTACCTGACCCCTCAGATTTATTTTCCATGCTGTAATAGTAGAAGAGGGACAAATTCAAGACAGACCTCTAATAATTAGATTCTATACCTGGAAAATTACAATCAATTTATAAATTTTCCACATATAAGATGACCCCCCAGTATTTAGATTTTATAGTCAAGTAAGTACAGTAGTTGGTGTAACTGTGCATGATGGAACTTACCAAGTTCTTTCTGAAAAATGGTGGTATCCAGCTATGGGGAGAGACCAGTAAATTCAGAAATGGAATCTTTTGGAAAATATCTTTCTTAAACTAGGAATCAAAACTTGTGACAGAGGGTGATATCTTTTATGAGACCAACTAGATATTTGCAAACCAAATTATCTGCATGCTTTTGGGTACAGGCACCCTTCTTCAGGCATAGGAGAGTGCAAAGATTGTAAAAATTCTCATAGGTAAAATTGAAAATGCTCGGCAAGCAGGCAGCTCATGAATTAATGAAGCTAATGCAGCAATTGAGCTCTTGTCTGTCTTTCTGTCTCTCACTCTTTCTCTCTCTTTCCCTCAAACTGCCTTCGATCTCTTTTTCACATTTGGAACCATGGGAAATGAGACTAAAAAGAAGTTTGGAAAAGAGTTAATATTACTATGGAATGGCCTAATTCCAGGCCTGTACATTCATTTAATTGGAAATGGGTATTAGGAGCCTGTAGTTGAGTTTGAGCTCTTCTGCTAGTTTGACTCTGTTTTTTTTTCCCCCCCATGTAAATGCATATATGCCTGGAGGAGATAAGGGATGATTCCAAAATATTAACTGAAAAGTTAATCTCTGTGTACTCTGATTAACTCATTTTGATAGTAGGTTTCAGCTGCTTACTGAGGGCTTGACTCAAAGCCCATTGAAACCACTGGAAAAACTCCTGTTAAGTTTAGTAGGTTTTAGAAGAGCTTCTGAATGAAAAAGTAACACTTTGGTCCAAGAATTGGATGAAGACTTCCTGTTTTCCCTTCTCCCTTTACATGTGTAAGGCCTGGATTCTGGCTTAGTTGTAGTGAGAATAGAACATTTCTTTAGAAGGAAGTCCTCCAAAATATCACGTTTAATTTGATTTCCAAAGTGTTGAAGTACCAGCATGGAAATAAGTAGGAGAACCAGCAAGCTCAGTGCCTTAAAAAACAGTGAGAAGATGATAAAGTGCAGGGGAAAGAAATGCTTCATTTGTAGAAGCTAGCTCCTTCTCAGAATTGCAGAATTCTTTTTTTTTCCCTTTGTAATAAACACTGTGAATTTTAAGCAACATGAAAAATGCTTCTTTCATTTTGAAAGGAGTGTCTGCTGTTGAAGTAACTTCCCATTTTCTTTCCACATTATGTTTTTCTGTAGAGCGGGAAGCCTCCAATTAAGGATATGTTCACAGATCTCAAGGATGGAAGGAGACTCCTGGATCTCTTGGAAGGGCTCATGGGAAATCCATTGGTAAGAAAGTATTTATTATATTACAGAACGGAAGGATAGGTGTAGACATTTGTTTGCTGCTTGTGATTTTTTTTTTTTTTTAATTTTGATTTGTCTGCTTACTACTGAAAGTGCATATTCTAATATAGTGGTGGGGGGGAGGGGGCAACTTTTTTGGCAGATATGCCACAAATCAGCCTTGTACTCTCCCCAAGTTCCACTTTGGTCCCCTTCCCCTGCTCAATCTGCTGTTTTTACTGGTTTGTGCCCTGTGCTTCCTGCTCCATTTGCTGTCTGCTTCCTGCCCTCTCTCTCACTGTGCCCTCTCTCTCACTGTGCCCTCTCCCTGGTCTCCTGCATATTGCAAACACAGGCTGCCAGTTTGGACATAGTGCTCCTAATTAACATGTGCTCTGTAGGCCTATTGAAATCCTCAAGAGTTGTACTTTGAGATGAAATTCAGAATCAGGCCCAAATTAGTGGTGCATTTTCTGCAGTTGTGAAGACCTCTGTCCAGCCAAGCACATGAGCGTGAATTGGTTTGTTTGTTTGTTTGTTTGCAAACTGTAAACAAAGCATATACTTAAATACTTTGTTATAACGGGCTAGATTATCTAGACCGTTTTTCAAGTACAGTCTAGATTTAAATTTAAAATTAATGCTATCTCAGATACTCTGCAAGAGAAGTGAGGAAACTGGCACTACTGCTCAGGATGAGGTACTTAACTTCAATTCACAGTAAAAATCCTATACTCATTTATAATGTTTTATACTTGGGTATTAAGCCTATTTAAAAAAATCATATCCTACTAACTGCCCCATTTCTAAATACAAATATCTTATTTTAAATATTTGTTGTTCAACCTGGAGCTAATTAAATGTCCGCTGAAGTTAATGGGAGAAAGAAGGGAAAGAGAAAGGTTGCTTTTTCTTCAGTGCTCAAGGCCCTAGTCATCTTAGTGCTAAAAAAATATGTTCCCTCTTGTTCCCTTCCGGGAGGCAAAAAACCCCACTAGCACATTGTCAAAATCTACAAGTTTTCCCTGGGACCTCCCACAGTGAAATAGGCTAGACTCAGACTTTTTGAACTCGAGGCACCCCACATTAGACTCAAGACACCCCTTCATAACTTTTTTGAATAGGATGGCACCCAATTAAAAAAACAGTGTATATATTACAGTACTTACCTCCTTGCAAGGCCAGGCAGTTGAGGTAGGAGATTGTCCTAGCAGGGACAAGGCAAGCCTGAGCCTGTGCTTATCTGCTTACATTATCTGCTTACCTCCTTACACCTTGCTTATCTCTTTATACCTCATGTGTTCCTTGGCATCCTGGTTGAGAATCATTGAGATTACTGATACAGAATTTCACAGCACACTAAAAATACGAGTTCTGGGTTTGTATAGGAAAACACTGAAACATGTTCTGAATTCGAGACTTGATTTGACATACTGTATTCTTTGCATTTTATGTATCGACTGCTGCTTATTTTCTAAGTTATTTAGTAAAAATTCCAGCAGGCTCTGTGGTTGATGTTTGCCTTATCTTGGTTTCTCTTTAAAAAGTCCTGAGAGAAAATGAAAACAAATTTCCTACTGTTTGTTTTACTGCTTATTTTGTTTTGAACTATCAAGTATTTTGACATGAACTTTTTATTTTTAGCCCAAAGAACGTGGTTCCACCAGAGTACATGCCCTAAATAATGTCAACAGGGTATTGCAAGTTTTACATCAAAACAATGTAAGTTTATAATTCATAATATCTTTTTGCCCTGTTTCATTTACTTATTTGTAAAATAGGTTCCGATTGCAGAGAATAAAGCTTTTGTAGCAGAACAAATAACAGCATTGTCAGGAATTGAAATTAAGAGCAGTGTATATGGCCAGTGTTTTCATTTTCACTTATCTGTTTTGTGAAATAATCCAATGCAAATATAGTATTACAAAAAATAAATGGTTTGGGGTGATAGTTATGTGGTTAGAAATTAACTATGGTTATCTTTTTCTTGCTGCTGTCCAAATTATGCTTTGTATGTTCACTAGTCAATTGATTATTTACAAGCCAGTCACTCCTGCTTCTAATCTATTTATGATATCAAAGCGTTATTATTTACTTTGTTCTAGTCTCTTAGATGGTCCCACCATTATGGTATCGGAGTGCTACTTTATTAGCCTTTGGCTTCCTCAGAAATCTCTCTAATGCTGTGTATAAACGTTCAGTTCTAATGGAGGAAAATTTCCACTGCTAGAAATGTTTCTGACCATCTGCAATACTTTCTCTCCCTTGCTCCTTGTGCTTTGCACGGGCTGCTTTAGTTCTTTTTCCAGGGAGACAGGAGCAGCAGGGCAAAGCTCCCTGCCTGCTTCTTGCACTGGGGACTTGGCTCTGTAGTACCTGGGAGCCAAGTGGACTGAGCCTTGCATCAAAGCTCCCACCGGCTCCCTACTCCTTGGACTCCAGTGTTAGGAGCAGGCTGGGGCTTTGCCCTGCTGCTGATGCAGGGAGAAGCTCTCTGAGCTTAGTTCCCTACCAGCTAATCCTCCCCTCCTGTTTATCATTTCTACCCCAGCATTGGTCAGCTGAGTTGCAGGGGTGACGATTTAAAAGCCAGCACAGATCCAGGCTTGGGGAAACTCCCCAGCCTATTTCTTTCCCAGCCTGCTTCCAATTGCTATCCATGCAGTTGAGTGCTGGGAGTGCCGGGGGTAGGTATGGGGAGCACTGGGACCTGCCCCTGCCCACCTGTGACGCTAGGAATTCTGGCATGAGAAGCAGGCAGGAAGCAGCTGGTGTCTGCTGCTTTCAATCCCTGTTGGGCCTTGGTCTGTGTCCCTTGTGCCTTTCCTAGAGTGGTGACCTTGGTCTTGAGAAGGCATGGGAGACTTCCCTTGCCCCCCCACAGTTTCATTGCTTCTGATCCCTAAGAGAAGTTAACCTGTGGGAAAGTTCCCAGGCCTCTCCTGGGAGAAACTCTCCTGGGAGTGATTTAACTGTAGCTGTTCTAGGGCTATTTTTCTTCTCGAGTGACCATTGCTCCAGGAGAAAAAGCTTCAGTGTCGCCACACTTGTGATTTCTGTCTTCTGTCGGGAGAATGGAGATTGATACCATCTGGCCTTGAACTCCATAAATATGTAGCCTCAGTGGTACATGGCTGGTACCCTCTCATCAATTGAAGGGATGTTAGCGGGAATGAGTGAGCTTTGGGAGCTTGACTGCCTAGCTTAGGTCAGCTCACCTCCCTCCCCTATGGAGCAGAGCAGAGATGATGGACACCCAGATTTAGAGATTTAATTTACAGTGCAGTGTCAATTAATCTTATCGAACATGTACATACATCTAGGAACTATTTACAGATGTACATCTGCGGAGACAGTGAACCTTATTAAAATATATACACTGGCAATAACAACTGGATATGGCCAGTGAAGGCTCCTATCACCATAGGCCTTGACCATGTCAGTGGTCTCCTGTTTAGTGTACAGCCCCTACCCTCAGCAGGCCCTCCAAGCAGCAGGTAAGGGAACAAGCAACAGCAAAACACAGATAAACAATATGTTAGCAGGTGTAACCCGGCAGGGATAAAATAATAGTCTGAGCATACATGAATGAAATTACCTCAATAAAATTCAACACACAAAGATAGCAAACACATGAAAATAAAATACTGAATAAGGGGTGCTCTAGCAGACCTTTAAACAATTGATCCACTAGCAGGCAAAACAAGGCTGTTCATAGGCATTTCATAGCAGCATATTAAAATCACAAGTTTACAACAAAAGGCACAATTTACAGCCCACTCCACAATATAAGGAATGGGGACAATCTTAAAAAGTTACTTAATGAAACAGACAGTGGTACAGCAGTTGTGCCAAAAGGGAAAGAATAATATAAGGTGGATGTGCCTTTGAGACATACTCCTGAAGTGTTTTTATACCTTTAGGGTTGCCCTTTTGCCTTGAACCTCTCCCTGCTGTCTGTCTCTGACCATTGAGAGCCAGCTGAGATACACAAGGTATCAGTTCCTTGGCCCATGGCACCTTGGCCTTGCCAGTTATTAGCAGAGGGAATTTTCCCAACTAGAAGAATTATTGTATGCTTGTCCATTCATACACTCAGAAAAGATGGATCTTTCCATTGTTAGAAGAGGCTTACCAATATTGTCAAATGCTCTGCAATTGTGGTTCTCACTGATAATTAAGTGGATTAAAAAGATAACAAACAGATTTATTAAAAAAAAACCCCAAACAGCCAAGAACAAAGATAAGAAATCAGTAACTGTATGCTGAGATACAGAGATATAAGGATAAACAAAAGGAAATATCAGAACAATAGCCTGTTCTTACCCTGTACCTTAAATCTAAGGATGCAGTTCCTAGTCAGTTCACCAAGTTGGAAAGCAGCTCCTGCATTTCCCATCAGCTTGCTTTACTCAGTCCCTGGCTGAGGGCCAGCAGCCTTCCCAGGAAGGCTAGTACAAGGTGTAATAGTTTTTTATCTGGCCACTTACATATTCTTGGGGTTTTGGGGAGTCCACATGCTACATGTATCTTCTTGGAAACCCCTGTCCCTCAGAGTCATGTTTACCAGACTAAAAGTTTTCTTGATTTAATTAAGATGAAGAGAGTATGTGCTTCTTTTCAGAAATGGAGAATAGTAATTCAGAATCCCTAAGATGTTGTTTTTTGCTTAATTTCCTCCATAGTTAGAAATGTTCTTCTTGTTCATAGATGTTGCACATGTTAGGGTTTCTCCTTATAAAATCAAAATGACTCATTGTCTGGAAGGGCCTCTTTCTGATGCTTCTATCAGATGTTAACTCTAAGAATTACTTCAGCCATTTAGGATCTCAGCTTCTTGTAGGTGCCAAAGAAACTCAGCTTATTACTTAAAAGTCATCATCAAATAGTGCAATTCTGGCCTTATTATAGCATAGAAGAAATATGTGCTAAATCAAATGCCACAATGCATATAACATAAGGATGATAAGGCTAAATCCAGCTTGACATTACGTGCATGTGGAGACTACACATGCTGTATCAATCAGGCAAACTCAAGAAACCATACAAGGTACATGACAGGTTGGATACAGGATTTAGGGTGGGTATAGATACAATTTCTGTTTTGTGGTCTTTGGATCCTTCTTCCATTCATGTTTACAATATAATTATTTCATTAGAATACTCTTGGTCAGTGGTACCAGTCTTTTGCAAGTGGTGGGCTGGGTGGTTTTGGGAGCACATCAGAAGCAGGAGGGGCTTTCCTTGTGCCAGGGCCAGGCATGTGGGAGCTGTACCCATGCTGCCACCCTTCTCCTAGCCCTCTGCTCTCGGCTGCAGCATGGACATGCCTGGAAGTTGCAGAGCCTCAGCATAGCTTCCAAGTGGCTGGAAGCTGCACCTGTCATAACTGGGGAGGGGAGCGACAGCAGACTAGACATGGCTCCTCATGGACTAGAAGCTTTAGCCTGTGCTGCAGTGAGGGAGTGGAAGGGCTGGGGGAAGTGTCAGTGGTGCGGACACAGCTCCCACATGAGTGGCCCTGGTACAGATGCAGGCAAAGTCCCCTGCTGCTGTGTCATGCTGCCAAAACCACCTGGTTCTCATTGGACCTGAGCTGAGAGGGCAGGGAGAAGCACCAGTGGTCCAGGCACAGCTGGAAGTTGCCTGACACTGGCACAAAGCCCTCCAGCTCCATGGGCCAGATCCAGTGAATATGGGAAATATTTCAGTCCATATGCTTTGCCTTCTGTACCTCAAATCAACCCTTTCTGATTTCTTGTTAAGCCATCAATAAATATAGATAATGATTGATTAACTTACAATGCCTAAGCAGATTTTTCTTTTAATTGTGCTTTTTGATCTGTGGTGATTTGCTCTCTTCCTTGGTTTATTTGATTTCCTTAGAAAAACAGTGGTTCGTCTGATCTAGGTGTGATGCGACTCCAAAGCCCAGTTTATGGGTATCAGTGTATTTGTTATTTTTGATTAGTTTTGTACTAAAAGGGGCACAGAAGTGCAGTTGTTTTTGGAAACTTTTGTTTCATAGTGCATAGCAGAAATGACAAAATATTTCCTCCCCTCTCTAAAGCTTCCGTAAATAATGAGGCAGCAGAAGAAGCAAAAAGCAAAGAAATCCTTAAATGAATGAGGACATTAAAATGAACACATAAACAAAATCTACCAGTAACTGTCATCTTCTTCCCCTTCCTCCACTAAGATAATAATATGTCTGTACGCATATTTTGCTGTTTTGAGCACTTAATTTAACTTCTTCATTAGTGAAAATGGTACCCATACTAAATCCCATTTTCTATTGGATGCACAGCTACCACATACAGAAAAGTGTCCTATGAAGATGCTTGGGTCCATATGAAAGAGACAGAGTTGTTTTGTTTTGTCTTGTCTTGTCTTGTTTTGTTTTGTTTTTTTGCGGGGAGGTAAGAGGGTTATGTTACTGATGTGACCTGATGAAGAACAGTTTGCATTTGGAAGCTTGTCCAACTGTATTCCAACCATGCAGTTAGTTCAATAAAAGATAAATCCTTGCCACTTCCAGAGCTTTTTAATTACTTATTTATAATGGTTATGCCATTTTTATGCTTTTGTATTTCCTGGTAGTATTTAGGAACTAGTCTATTTCTTCTTATCTTGTAAAACATCAGTTTTGCTTAACATGCCCACCAGTTGTGTGTTTCATGTTCAGTGTGTAACCTGTGTATCATCATGACTTTGCAATTTACTTGCCAATGGATCTCTTTATGCTGGAGGGCAGGATTGAATCTTTGCTATACAGCATATCCTGTTTTCAGTTACCTTCAGAACAAATTTGCCTGGGCTTTTCTCTGCAGAAACCTCTGATTGTTTATTTTTACTAAAGGAGTAAGAGTTAGACCACTTGTTAGGGACTAGTTGGTTAGCTATAAAAATGGGAGGAAGCCTGAATCGTTGATAAATGGAGTTTAACATAACATGATTTAACATCTCCAGGTGGAGTTGGTGAATATAGGAGGAACTGACATTGTGGATGGAAATCACAAACTGACACTTGGATTACTCTGGAGCATTATCTTGCACTGGCAGGTGAGGCAGTGGGGTTTTTTTTTTTTTTTTGCAGTAAGTTCTTTCCAGAAACTGTGTATGATCTCTTGAGATTCTTGCAAGCCTTTCTTTGTTCTCTAGCATGAAAAACATGGCTTTTATTTTTGGTTTATAAATAAAAGTAATTCAAAGTTTAATTTCTATCCCCTTTTTTTGGCTGAATCGCACAGTATATTTTGTTGCAGTTACGATCAGTCAGTCAGATCAGCATGTAGTGCTTATATTGCATAGAAACATTTCAAATCAAGACCAATCCGTTTTACTTTTGTTTATTTCCCAGATTTCTAATTTGCAGGTGTTTTAATGGACTTGAGTCTCAGGCTGTACCTGGGCCTTGAATTCTAGTCTTCCACCAAGGTACCTTCACTGACTTCAGTGGAGTTATCTCCTTCTTTACACTACCATGAGAAAAGGAGAATTGGAGGCTTTGACTGTGGCTTGGGCTTGATACAGAACTCAAGAAAATTATCTTAGCATGTCTCTAGTGGGTTGTGAAATAGAGAAAATCCCACACAACTTACTGATTCATTTGATGCACTGGCTGGGGAAATTTTTAGTTACCTGCACGATTTCACAGTGATTACACACTTAATTCATACAACACAATTTTATTTTAAAATTCTTTGCTACACATATAACACTGCTTAGCTTTAAGAAATACTGCAAACATTAAGAACACAATAACTACAAATATCAGAAACAATGCTCCAAATGTACTTCTTTAAAACAATTACAACTAAAAGTTAAATTTGAATCAATACTATTATTTTTCATAATATACTTACAATTCTAGAATTCTGAGAAGCCAAACATCTAGATATGCTTTCATTCCTCAGTAGTACAATTTAATGGGTTGGCCTCAGTAGTACGGTTCCATGGGCTCGCCTCAGCAATACAATTCAATGGGCTGGGCTCAATACTGATAGAACTAAGTCCCCTTCCTTCATTCCCTTTTGGGTACTCTGTGGCTTCAGTGTGAACTAAGAGATTCATGTTCACGGAGAGGGTGGTTCAGGTGATCAGTCTGATCTGGCCTTACGATCATACACTTACAATTCTTCCTTGTTCTGCAAGTGAGGTTACCTCCAAATTGGGACAGTAGGTTACAGTTTTTATTGAGTGAGTTGCTGTCTTAGGCCCCTCCTATCCAAACCTGTCCTCCCAAATTTGGGCTTGGATCTTACTCAACAGATTCTTTTGCTTGGTAATCAGTTTCTTTTGTTGACCATTTTAATTACTTTGAAGAATTTCCATACCACTGTAAGTGACCTTTTCTTTTCAATTTTTTTAAAAGGCTCCTAGGGTTTGATTTCTTGGAATGTGGGATATTTGCTTAAGGGCCATTTTTAGGTTAACTTTGTTAAAGGCCTCTAAAGATAAAATTCAAGAGTTAAGACTTTTAGCAAAGCTAGGGCCTTCCACACGTAGATCAAAACAATGGCCTAGATAAGAAGATGAACGTTGTCTTCTTCCTAAACTGGCTAATGGACAACTATTACAAACATTTAAACTATTTCATTCAATATAACATAGCACAATCTTGATTGGCTTTCCTGTAAGCATAAGCTTGTGTCAGGAAAAATGTTTGATGCTGGAGCTAAAGGGGAGAAGGGGGCAGAGCCCTGTGCATGCCATGCTAGCTGACAACTCTAGGCATCACTGAGGAGGCTCTTCTATCTTAGATGAGATGCACACCATTTCATTTTTACTCAGGTTCATTTCTGCTGTCTCAATAGCTCATAATCAGGATGAAGCAAAGAGGGCTTGAACATCTCAACATTCTGAAGTTCACCTTCAGAAGGTATAGGCCATAACTTGACCAGTTTTATTGTCCAGAACAGTATTTTGGACTCTATTACTAATTTCTGCAATTACTTGCTGCCTAAGTGGGAACACAATCAAGCAGTTGATATTTCTTTAAATGACAACAGCTACTTACTTTCTTTTTGCAGGTGAAGGATGTCATGAAGGACATCATGTCAGACTTGCAGCAGACAAACAGTGAGAAAATCCTGTTGAGCTGGGTTCGACAGTCCACAAGGCCTTACAGTCAGGTCAATGTTCTCAACTTTACTACGAGCTGGACAGATGGACTTGCCTTTAATGCTGTGATCCACAGACACAAGTAAGTGAAAGTTGTTAGGACATCATTTGAGCTATACAAACAAGCAGCTTTCGGCCTTTTCATCCTGGAGCATTCAACAGCTTCTAATCTGTATAAATGATTCATTGTTTTTCTCGTGGTAACAATAACAATGGAGGGAAATTTGCCAGTGCAGATCTTACTTTTGGGGGTCTAAGCCAAGTTTATAGCATAACTTCTGCCCCCACCAAAAAACCAAAAAAATAATCTTGAAATGGTTTTAAATCCCACTTGACAATCGTTAGATAGAACATAAGCTGGAATGGGCCTCAACAAAGTTTTGTTGGCTGTATGGCCACCTTATTCATGTCCTCCAAAATGAAAACACTTGGAAGAAAGTTTGTGATACTGCTCATTATTTGCAGCATTTTTTCAGTGTGCAGAAAAAGAATAGCATTGAAACAATGAAACACTTTCAGTTTTGAATGCTTGTCATTTAAAAGAAAATGTTTTATTCTCACAATAGCACTCTTATTAATGAACAGGAGAGCAAAGGATAAAATAATACTTTGTATGTCATAGTGAGCTGATAGTTTATTTCCTTGTCTCGTTCTATAAAGAGCTCTTGAAACTTCTCAGGGCAGTGAGCACCCACTCTTTGTGTTTTTGGAGGCATTTTTGATGGAGTTATTCATACTTGCCTGTTTGAAGGAATATATTTATTCATAGGTGATTTCAGGTTTGGTCAGTCCAGGATAATTTTCTGTCAAGTGATTTTTTTTTTGCTAAGTGCTTTCCAGACATATAGCACTGTCAGGGAGCTTAACATGTAACCTGCTCTATACCACAAAGGCATAAAATGCACCTTACACCAGCAAAGGAGTTTCTTTTGTTTTTTAACTTGGTATAGTTAAACTACCTTCCTGAATGATTTAAGATGTATTGAAATACATTGTGTCTACACTTGTATAACTATGTTGATTATAAGTATGTAGTATGTTGTAATGTATACCTGGCTTAAAAGACAAATGATGAATATAAAGATTGTGAAAGGATGCTGAGGAGATGAAGCTAACAAATTTGTGTGCAATTTATAGTTGATCAGGAGCAGTAATCGCAGCTTCTCAGATTCCTAATGGGTGCTATTGATTTTTCTAATATATCATTTCAATATTTTTCATCACTTACTCTCATTTTACTTAACAGAACCATTTTAAAGTAATTTCTAATACTTTCGTTTAAATTCTTTAAATATTTTGGGCCATTATCAAAATGTTGATACTTTCATTCAATGAGTTAGATGTTAGAACATTAAACCTTTCCCCATTTTTTAGCTTCTTTATAATTTTGTTCCTCACCTCTGATTCCATTCCATTTAGTACAATTAAAACAATATTTCTTGATTTCCTTTTAGTCTTTACAACTCAACCAATGAAACACTGTTCAAATCTTAGAACATAAAATTTGGGTGTGGTATATTGACTAGAAACAGAAATAAAACTGACTTGTTATTTTGTTACCCAAAATACATATTAAGCAGTAATGCTAAAAAAATATACCTTTGAGTAATACGAATTCTTAAAAAAATAAAAAAAATAAAAGCTTTTTAAGCTAATGATTGTTACAATGAATGCAGTTGAATTCTATTGTACTTGTACACTTCATTATGTAGCAGTGGATGGGGCAACTGTGTCATTTGTAAAGAAAGCGGTTTGAATCTGTTAAGAATTTTCTTTGTATTAACTTGCATATATATTGCTAATCTTACAATTCTGGGTTTTATCTGTAATTAGTAAAAACATTGTAGCATTCACTGATACATGTGGAATTTATCTTTTCCCCTCATTTGATTTTCTTTTATTTAAAAAAAAAAAAAAATTCTTTATTTCCTCACTTTCAGACCTGAACTCTTCAGTTGGGATAGAGTTACCAAGATGTCTCCAGTTGAACGACTGGAACATGCATTCAGCATAGCCAAAAAACACCTGGGAATTGAAAAACTGTTAGATCCTGAAGGTACTGCATGCTTGTTTGCACTTAGTTTAAAATTTAACTTTTGAGCTAAGTGTTTAGAAACAGATAACATTTAATAGTTAGCCTGTCCCTTTCACTTATTATTGTATATATCAGTACTTTAAAGGCTCCCATGCTACAGCAGTTGACAGCCTTTTGCCAGGAAATGTGCCAGAGCATGCAGCCCGGCTGTAGTTCTGGGCTAGAAGTCTCAGCTCCCCCCCAGTTGCAGGCACTCACCCTTGTTGCAGATTCCTGAGTGTGAGGAACTCACACAGACTCAGCGGAGCAGCAGGCTTTACAGCAAAGTGGGACACTGAAGGGAATGGATGATACAGCGCAGCTTTGTGCCATTGATTCTTCCCCCCTCTGCTCTTCTGCCCCTGGTTGGGACATCTTTGGATCTGGCCCTTGGGATGTAGATTGCTGACCCCTGCTCTATTATATGTCTAGCCACTAAGTTTCCATGATTCCTTTTAAAATCTTCTGTTGGAACTTCAGTCCCCCACAGGCACATTTAATATAGTGCTTCCCAAACTTAACTGGTGTTTATACTACCTTCTTGAAAAGGGGTTTTGAAGTATGAACTGGAATTTTCATCCACTCAATTGTACTGATCAGCATATCACAACAGAAACCTTTTCTTATGTGATCTGCAAATATCCTGTGCTATAACACAGCTACAGGGATGGAGTTTATTTTAAATGCTTGGACATACAAGAATATAAATTGTGGGGACCAAGAAACGCTGGCGGAATGGGGCCACAGATGGAGTGGAATTGAGGCGCTAGACATGCAGGTTGTTGGAAGCAAAAAAAACTTTACTTACAGTCCTTAGGCTGTAGGCACGTTCCTTGAAGTTACAAAACTCAAACAGGAACTCAGGCACGCAGAAGCTCATACTCACGCAAGGTATGAGGCGTTGGATGAATCCAGCAGGGAGTCATTGTCGGTTGATCAGGCCTCCTTTGTGGCTTGGAAATGCACGCGGGATCTCTCCTCATGCGTGTCCCAGCTCTCCTCCAGCTTGGGTGGGCATCGCCCAAGCCTCTTATTCAGTCAGTGGGCCAATTGCCGACTGACACGTATGCATAAATTAACGCGAGCCAATCGCAAGCATTCACTCACTGGTGCAAAGTTTTGGCGGGCTCTGACTGTGCACTGAAACTTTTTCTGCGCTACAGGGGAAAATCCCTGTATCCGTGCTTGCAATGTACTCAACACAGCTGTGCCGAGGCATCTTTTAACTATTTTGCACAGACATAACTCAGGATAGTGTTCCACTTTTCCCTTTGAGCTCCTTAAGGGATTGTCCATATAGGGATAAGGAATTGATCCTGAATAGCTATGCCTGATTAACAACCATGCTCTTGTTCTCACTTATGATTACTTAGAATAAGTATGCACATACAAAATAGACTTCATATTCTACCTTAATACAAATTGTTTATATTAAAAGAGACACTGATTGTCAATGAAGAGAATTAACAGAAGCTTTTTAGGAAATAGTCTAGAAATGGAGTCTTGTTTGATTATTTTTTCTCCCTTCTCCCAATTTAAAATTTTCTGTCTTAGACATTGCTGTACAGCTTCCTGATAAAAAATCTATCATCATGTATTTGACCTCTTTGTTTGAGGTCCTTCCTAAACAAGTCACTATGGAAGATATTCGAGAGGTAGAGACTCTTCCAAGGAGATACAAACAGGAATGTGAAGGAGAATTTAATATACAGCAGGTATGTTTATATCCATACAAGTGTGGAAGGCTGTTGGCTGTAATTTTAAATCAGACTTCAAGTTCCTGAGTTCTTTCTGCAATGTACAGATAACCCTTCTACCCTGGGCAAAATATCTGTGGGCAATTACTAAAATCACATCTTTATAGCCCTCTTTCTGGTTCTGTCTTCCGTTTTCACTCTAGCATTAACTTCCCTACAGGAAGTGGGAAGGGAAAAATAATTATGCAAATTGGAAAGCTAGGTGTTTTGTGTCCTGCTCCTGTCCCTCTTTCTCATACATTGATGGGTTGGAAAAAGTAAACTAAGAGCATATATAGAATTCCATATTTAGGCTGTCTTCTTTCTTTGGTCCTCCCCTTTTCAAGTGGCTATACCACTAGGCTGTCAGACATCAGACCAGAAAGAGATACAAACACCGTTTCTGGTGATATAACTTCTGTAGATGGAGTCAATTTTCTAAATTGTTACTGCTCAATGACAAGACATTGCTGTTTCCTTTCTTTCAAATGTTTAGATGGTTTCTTTTTTGATAAGTCAGTGAGTTTTGTTTAATGAAGACTGAAGGGAAGCCCTCCATCCCCAAATTGGGGAAGTTTTCTTTGTTGTTCTGGATAAAGAGAGAGAGCACATCTGTCTCTTAAGAGAATCACGTTATTGGAAAGCTAAACATAAGTTTAACTAGAATTCAGACTGGGCAATGGAAATGCAGAAACATATTAATGACTGGGAGGATGCATGTAGGCTGGATCCCAGGAACTCTGAGCTCTTCTTCAATTGTTCCAACAGCTCAGGTCCATGATTACCAACTTTCCCCAACTTTACAATCATATATATGCGGTTATTAATGACATACATCCAGCTACAACCTGATTGGGTATATGTTAATGAAAGAGGTTGGTTATGAAGATCCTCTCCTAAGCTAAGTGTAGAATTTATGATAAATACTTAACAACTGTTTAATTAGGATGGCCCCTGATGCTGCCAATTTGGTTTGGACTCAACAATGAGTGCTATTCCTTATGGTAATAGGTTTCGCTTTGTTTGCATGTCTATAGTCAAACCCTTAAGTTGGTACTTTCTTGTTTACGTCAGCAAAAAACATGGAATCTGGCTTTGCAGACTGCTCTGTCTACAAGGGTTACCCAAAGTTTGTTTCAACTTTTATATAATGGAGGTTTTATACAAGATAGAGGCACTTATGCCAGTGCCTCTACGTGTTCCTTATAAAGGCAACTAAGGAAGCTTTTCTTACTCAGGATGTCTTCTAGACCCTGTTTTCTGTTATTACTTTTCCCCTTGAAACAGTTGAATATGACAATTGATTCTTCTAGTTCAGGGATGCTCAACCTCTGGCTTGTGGGACAGATCTAGCTGATGGTTTTCATGTCAGCTGGCCAGTGGGGCTCCCCATGGGTCTAAAAATTTGTTGGCAGGGGAGCGGTTGCACTGCTCCCCTGTTGCCAAATCTCTGGGTCTTGTGCACCTGATGGCACCTGATCCTAGTGCTTAAAACTGGGCAGGGCCCAATCCTGGTGTGGGGGCCTGGGCAGGGGTGATGCTGCCCCCTACCCTGGGGCCCAATCCTGGAGTGCAGGGGGCAGGCAGGGGTACTGATGTCCCCCCTGGACACAGTTCCAACACAGTGGGAGTGAAATTGGGTGGTATCAAACCCCTGGGACCGAATCACAAGGTGAGAGAGCTGGGCAGGGGTGGTACCAGCCCCCTTGGACTCGATACCTGTGTGTGGGGAGTGATGCCAGGCCCCCAGAATCCAGTCCCAGCATGCGGGTCAGGAAGGGGCTAGTACCAGGCCCCTGGGCCGATCTGGCCTGTAGTCAGGCCCCATGTCACTCTCTTCTGGCTTGCATGGGCAAAAGGTTGAACACAAGCTTGGTGCAGGGAGCTGGACCCAATGAACTTCCAAGGTCCCTAATGGCCTTACAGTCTATAGAAGTGTGTTAGTCCAGTGGGCTGGATTAGTTCAGTGTGCTCAACTGTACAATCTACAGTGTGTGTTAGTCCAGTGTGCTCAACCTTTTTATCTGGTGGGTTGGATAGGCAGTGCCGGGTCCCTCTGCAGGCTGCATCTGACTGGTGGACCCAATCTGGTGCCCATCTTGCTGTGCAGAGAGGACCGGGGGATAGCCCATCCATGACCCAGCTGTAAGAGGGAAAGGGGCTTGGCCTGTCCCCAGCCAGGCCCTGCAAGGAGGAGAGGGAGACTGACCCAGCCCCAGTCCAGTCCCAGGGGTGGAGGTGTGTGGCTTAGCCCTCAGGGAAGAAGAGGGTGTAGTCCAGCCCTGAACCAGCCACATAGGGGAAAGGGACATGGCATAGTCTTTTGGGAAGAAAAGGGCATGGCTTGGCCCCAACCTTGCCAGTCAGGAGGTGCAGTTCAACCCTTGGGGGGGAGGGGAGGGGAGGGTGGTCTGACCCTACATGGGAAAAGGGGAATGGCCCAGCCCCCCTGGCTAGGTGGAAGGAAGGGGGCATGGTCCAAACCCGTGGGAGTTAAGGAGGAGAAAGGGTATGGGTTGGTTCCAAACCAGCTGTGCAGGGGTAGGGGGTATAGCTTGGCCACAATGTGGCTAGGTAGGGGGGAAGATCATGGCCTAGCTCCAACCTACCGTGTGGATCTTGGGAATTTTGGCAGTCGAGAGGGGTGGTAGTATATTAATTGCCACTGCTCCCCTGCCACCAAATTTCCTGACCCGTGGGGAGTCCCGCAGGCTGTATTTCACCTGCAGGTCAGAGGTTGAGCACCCCTGGTCTATGCTACAAAATAACCAGTTATCAGTTTGTAATACTTTAGAATTTGGCATATTGAACATTTGTCACATCATTTAAATAGAGCCAGGGATCTCTGACAATACTTGTTGCCAATTTTAAAACCAGAGAACTCTTCTTGGTATTTCTGAGATGTCACTTTCTTTTTTTTCCTGTGTAGAATGTAATGCCAGAGGATGAGCATGGCGATTCTAGAGCGGAAACTCCTAGTACTGTGACCGAGGTAGATATGGACTTGGATAGCTACCAGATAGCTCTGGAAGAGGTTCTTACATGGTTGCTTTCAGCTGAAGACACATTTCATGAGCAGGAGGACATAACTGATGATGTTGAGGAGGTCAAGGAACAGTTTGGTACTCATGAAGTAAGTTTCTTTGCTGGCAGTTCTTCTGTTTGATTTGTCGTTCTTGCTAAAAATATGTACTGCTTGTCACGGCCCTGGCATTAGGGCAGAGTAGCTTTGGGACCAGGAACCTTGGAAAGTCGAAATCCTTGCTTAGTTTGTGGAGCCTAGGGAGGCAGTTGGTTTGGGAATCTGGCCATTTTGGGTTGTCTTATTCTAGGCTCGGGGCTCTCCACAGGGATCATTTAAGTCTTGACTTTGGAGGCCCTCAGGGCTTCCAGATGTCTTCTGTGGAGCCAGGAACCTAGAAATCTCGGGAGTGCACTCCCAGGCTCATGAGCCTGGGGCAGCACCTGTATTTGTAAACTTATGAGGAAAACATGTTTTGAATCCGAACAAAATCCTATTGCAAAGTGTCCATATTTCCTGCCATTCTGAAAGTCCAAACTGTGACCAAGACTACCACTGATAACGGTTGTATTGCATTATTAAGACTTATGACCTTGGGTTGTGCATGGTTCTATACTAAATTGTACCCTTTATTCTTTTTTTAAACAATGGAGTAACTGATTGTTAAAATATTCTCTTTAGCATGCAGCATATGCTCATTCTTTATCAGGGTGCGTGATGAGGATTTTATAGACTTTGCAATGGGTTATGGGGTAGATCCAGTGAACAATGGTGATTTTATATTGATTGGAGAGTAGGCCCTATTTAGACTTTCTACTTTTTTATTAACTAAAATAAAAATTATATTTTCAGTGTTAAAATATATATTTACTTCTGTGGAGTGGACTTTGGATTTTGTTTAAATGTCTTTTTTCCTACTGATCTATTTCTAGTAAAAGTTCTCAGTGTGTATATTTAAAGGTTGCTTTCTGAACAGCAGCCATTTTTCTGAGGCCAGGTCTGTTTTAATTCCTCAATTATCTCCTTGTTTTACTGAAACATTCTTTTAGTTCTTGGGAAGTTTTTTTATATAGAAAGAAATGCATCTGCTGGTGTTTGTGCATCTGATGATGGCAGCTTATTTTGCACTGTAGTGGTTTAAACATTATCAGTTTATTAAGACTTAGAAAGTCATAAATTCTGGATGATAGCTCATCAGTCATGATGATGAGGCTGGTTGTACCTTTTCCAGGCTTTTATGATGGAGCTGACTGCACACCAGAGCAGTGTGGGTAGTGTTCTGCAGGCTGGGAACCAATTAATAGCTCAGGGCAATCTATCTGAAGAAGAGGAGAATGAAATCCAGGAACAGATGGCTCTGCTTAACTCTCGATGGGAGTCTCTCAGAGTGGAGAGCATGGACAGGCAGTCCCGGTGAGCCATACCCTTTAAATACTACTTGAAAAATAGTTCATGGGACTACTTAGGGTATTTATACATGTGCTCCAGGGAAAGTGGGGGAGGGAGGCGCTTTAATTAGAGTGGCTCTGAGAGCTGCTCTAATTTTAAGTGCCCAGATCATCACATGTATCAGTGTCCCCACAGTGAAAAATGGCAGTGGGGGTACTCTAACTAAAGCTCATTGAATGAGCTCATTGAATGAGTTAAAGCACCCTCATCACCACCATGGGGACTTTGATACATGTGACACTGGAAGCTGCTGGAGCATAGTAATTACCATGCTCCAGGAGACTCAATTAATCATGTCTGCTTCAACATGCTGTAATAACAGTGCATTGTAACAGTCGATGCATGTATGTAGGTGCCCATAGTTATCAGATGGGCAGTTGTTTTGTATCTTGCTTTATTTTCTGAATAATTTTATTTGTAATATTAAATCTGCCCAGTCTGTGCCATCTAGAAAATACCTATTTTCATAAAATTTCTTGGTAAGATTAAAAAAGAAATCTCTATTTTATCAAATTGTAATATGTTATTCACTGCTGGTATATAGTACTTGCACAAATCTTTAGTTTTTAAATCAATTTAAGTTTTAAATGTTAAATCTTTAATCTATGTGATGAGAAATGTGCTTGGCTTTATCTTGATGACTGTTTATAGGATATTTTTCTTTGTGCTTTATTATAATTTGAACTGCATGGTAAGGGAGAAATAGGATTTCATAGCAGCTCTTGGTAATATCTTTCTCAGGAGGGAATTAGTAATGCAAAAAACAAACTTTAATAAACGGCTAGAGGAATTTGTATTTGCAGTAGAAGAATCAACAAAGACACTTATGTATATATTTTAGTTTAGAATTAAATGCTGCAGTGTTTATCTAGAAATACTTAAGGGGCTTATGGCTAGGCATATTCCTTCTTTATTCATAACTAGATCTTTTATTCTTTCCTTGGCAAAGCCCTTTGGGAATCAGTCTGCTTTTGTTTTCTTTCCGCCCATGAGCAGCCTGCACGATGTATTGATGGAACTGCAGAAGAAGCAATTGCAGCAGTTGGCTGACTGGTTGACTGTCACAGAAGAACGCATTCAAAAGATGGAGTCTGAGCCCTCCGCTGAAGTTTTAGAGTTGCTTCAAAAGCAGATGGAAGAACATAAAGTAAAGCCTTTCTGTATTGTACATCATGAGGGGGAAAACATAAGGTCTAATAACAAATACTCAGCTGCGGCAGCAACTTCAGGATCTTCTTTTTTGAGGCAGGGTTTAGACCTCAGTCCACTGAAGATGTATTTTGTGATGGCTTTGATGTGAAAGTGGATAGTGACAAGGAGAAGGGAAATCAAATGCATTAGAAAGCACTTTGTTAGTTGAGTCATAGCACCTTTACTGATAGTGGCTTTGGCAGTAGCTGTGAAGTCTGCATATGCACAGCAGCTTCTCTGTGGTGGTGGCTGTGCGCCAGTAGCAGTTCTCTTGGTAGAAGGCTTGCAAGGTAGAGACGGGCCTGAAACCTGCTTTCTGGAGCTGAGCCTGACCTGCTGACCTGTAGGTGCTTATGGTGGCAAGAAGGCTTTTAGATACTCATTGCTCTTCCACCTTTGATCACTTTGATCAGTATTGAGAAGTGGTGGTGGCACAGCTTGTGAACTTCTTTGCCGTTATGGGTGTATCTTAAAGGTCATGAAGGTTAAAAAGGTACTAAAAGGGTAGGTTTTGTCCTGGATAATTGATCAGACTTTCCACGTCCTGCTCTTGCCTTACAGTGGCTTCTTCCCTTCCTTTTCCCAAGTGCCAGCATTTCATTTGACCTTCGTGCGTATGGCTATTGAAAATGATTTAGGATTCTGTGGGATTAAAGGTGCCATTGAAAATGTAAAACAACAGGTGTTTATGTTGCGGAGGTACTTGAAGTGTTGTTTTGTAACCATTTATCTTATTCAGGGGTTGTCTGAATATTCCCCACTGCTTATGAAAGCAACTTGGTTTTACATTTTATGATTTAGAGATTTATTTATAGAATTTTGGAGATCGAAAGGGATCTCAGATCATTGAGTCTGACCCCTTGCCTTGAGCAGGAAAGAGCGCTTTCCAGAGGTGTTTGTCCAGTCTTGTGTTAAAGATCCTTAAGGTAGGGGAGAGCACCATGATGATCTGACATGGACAACAGTACAATGACAGATAATATCAGCACTGAAACTAACAGTGTAGCTGGTATTAGCAGTAAAACTGAGAAGAAGAATTTGAGTCTGCCCAAGCTGGGTAGTGTGCAGTGCCTTTCTGACTGAATATCTACGGGGATTTCAGAAAGCTAGCTCTGTTTGAACAGCCACCCACATTAATCATGTAAATTTTAAGTGGTGGGGATTATAGTTGCATTTACAATCTTAGAATTTGTAGTTACAATAACTATAAGCTACTGCTAGCTAACAGGGCTCTCTGTTTTTTGTAATTGCTATGTAGCTTCTTGGGAATGATCTCTGCACATAATATACCATGTCATTTAATGCATACGGTTAGTTGTCATTATTGTTCCCTCATAACCTATTAAAAGGCAAGAGTGTTTGCTAATTTAGTTTTCTGTTGGCCTCCAAAATTGGATACTTTATCTATAGTAGAATATTTTTATAGAAGCTCTAAGCATATATAAAAAATTATAAGTTCAGAAAGATGGGTTAATGGATTAAATATGTGACTTTTCAAGCATCATTTTTTATACTTTGGTATGCCAATGGGATTTTTTTAATGAAGGCTAACAAAACAACAATTATTGCAGATTTTGATGAGCTATAAAATGCCTGCTCATATTTTTAAATATTTGAACATAGACTGTAGGTCCATTGAACTCTCCAGCATCATATAGTTCTATTTGTTTAAATTTTGAAGTGACTTTTGTTGGTAAATTATTGTTTAATGTTGAATCTTAAGCACATTGCCACACAATTGTTTTATATTACTATGGTTAGAAAGGCTGATTTCCCCAACTGTTTAATATCTGTAACCATTGATTTTGTTTCTAGGAGCTGCAGAATGACCTTGAGGCAGAACAAGTTAAAGTAAACTCACTAACCCACATGGTGGTGATCGTTGATGAAAACAGTGGTGAGAGTACCACAGCTGTCCTGGAGGAACAATTGCAGGTAAATGTATTGTATGTTTTCTGGTATATGCAGTGGTAGGTTGTTTGCTATCTCAGTACAATAGTTACAATAATTTAATGTTGAAGCTGTTCTAAATAAATATCACCTAATTGTTAATCAACCTAAATCATATTCTTTCTCCTCTTGTAATTTGTCTGTGTATTTTGACACCTGTGGTTTGATAGCATTTTTCATGTATTTAATGTAAAATATTAAATCCAAGTACAGAAAGATATTTTTTCTGAAGTACTTGGCTGGCAAACCTAGGGACACAGAATGAATTTATCATCTGCTGAGTACAGACATGACACCCATCAGTTTAAAAAATAGGCCCATTTGTATTTTGTAAACTAATTTTTAAATCTGTTATTTATGAAAGATTGCACATCAACATAACACTAACAATATCAACATAAAGAATTTATTAAAATTATCAAGAGTAAAATGTATAAATGTATATAAAGCAGTTAGGAGCCCAAGCCTTTTTACAGATGATAATTAGTAACTATCAATGCAAATCAAGTGACATGCACCTTTTGAAAAATGTATACAGTTGGCAGTTTCATTTATGGAACTATTCAAACATAGTAGACTTACGTAGTGGGCTTTTATTAAGCCTTTTGTATAAATAGTTTTAATTGATATGTTAAATGTGATGAAAAAGTATTTTAAAGTAGTTACTGTGGTATACATTTCCAAAATGATTACTGCGGTATTTTTCAAATGACCTAAAATAAGTAGATTCTACCTTGGCATAAAATGGGAGATATTTAAGGGTGCGAATTAAGCAATGACTCAGTGATGTATGTAAGTTTGCTCTTGTTGAAGAGAAATTTGTTTTACTTACTCCTGGAGGAAAAGGGGCCAAAACTGAGTCCCATCCTTATGCTTTATGTAAAGCAAGAGCGGCAATTTTAGGTTTGGATAATAATATTTTAGAAAGTGGCATTATAATTTAGAGAAAGTAATTTATGATTTGAATATCTTGTTTTTTGTAAGGTTCCTAGTGGGCTTTTAATTGTTTATAAATGTCTTGCTGTTCTAGAGACTTGGTGAGCGCTGGACAGCAGTTTGCCGTTGGACTGAAGAACGTTGGAACAAGCTGCGAGAGATTAAACTACTGTGGCAGGAACTCTTGGAAGAGCAGGTTAGTAACTGTGCAAAACTTAGAATCACATGCATAATTGTAACTACTCATTTATTCATAACAAATAATTTGACAAATAAACTGAATTAAATCACTTTTGTCTGGGACTTTCATATATCTACATAGAAATAATACGAGTTGTGTGAGGACCAGAAGATCTAAATTCAGTCCAGTAAAAAAGGATTCTGAGATTTTATATCTGGTACCTAAGGACTATTAAGCAACTAAAGAACTGAGCAAAAAGCTATGCTCTCTGACAGAGAAACCTGAAGAACCACTGATTTTCATCAAGCCTTGATAGGTCGGGGTTCCTTTGGGAGAAAAGTAGAATTTCTTCTCAAGTGGAGAGGGTTAGACTGGACTGGAGCCCAGTGAAACAGTGCAGGGCTGGCTCCATTATTCTCCCTGCAACAAAGGAGAACTTGGGCTATGTGGCAACCTTACCAAGAGGTGAATCTCTTTGATCTGTTTTGTTTTTGCTTTTTCTAATGGCAGATAATTTGTAGTGACTAACTACTTTCAAGAAGTAAGTCCTGAAGCACTGGATTGTAATGGATTTTAATTGATGCTAATTAGGCAGAAGGCTGCCCATTCTTGCCCCAATGCCAGGGGGCGCTATCTGCAGCTCTGTTCCTCCCCCACACCATAGCCCAAGTCTTGCAGATGGCATTCAGGTGACACAATACTCCTGGACTATGGCAGGACCAAGTTTAGCCCTCATTGTCAGGCCTTGGATGCACATTCATTCATACTGCCCTGCTCTCACTAGGGCCTCTCACGCTCCATTCCCTCTCACAGGGTCTCTTTCACACATCGACAAATTATACTGACTTGCTCCGTCTCAGAGTGGGCCCCTTCAGGTATAGGCTTTATCTAGGGAACACCTTGGCTGGCAGACATACCATCTTTTGGGCCCTTCCCATGACACACCAGGGTAGTGGCCAGTTAGTTTCCCATCTGGGGCCAAACTTGCCCTGGTCCCCGCCCAGGGCAACTCTGTACAGACTCACACACACACCAGGCTCCTAGTTATCTGGTTCCCCCCTCGCTGGGGCTCCACCTCTGCCCCATCACTGGGGCTATAGGGCTTCCCTCCCTGGTGGCGGCCCAGGTGGCCGTAGCTGTGCCTGGCCCCATCTGCTAGCCACAGTCATATGGGGGCTAGGGGTTATTGAGGCGCACCAAACCACCTTCCATTGGGGTGGTAACTGATCTGGTATTTTCCTGGAGGCTCCTGTGCCACTGGGAGCCCCACCAGGCTACCCGCTCCTGGCAGGGTGCAGTTTTAGATCATGCCCAGGACCAAGAGCCTTTTGCTCGTACCTGCAGATGTTCTCATACAGCAGCTCATCCAGGCAATGTTTCCTGCATGGTTACCAGCAGCAAACTGCTCTGTTTATATAGGCAGCCATGGTTCTGAAATGGCCATGCAATCAAGCACCTGCTGGCTGCTTGACTCGGCCCTTAAAGTGGCAGGCGCCAACAGTGCCCTGCCACAGTTAGTAATATTTTGTGCTGTGTTTTTTACCAGTTGTATTTTTAAAACAAAATCCTTTATTTGGTTTCAAATTTTGACAGTCTATTTCATTGTTTTTATATTGTTAAATTGTATAATCCTTACTCCTTTGTTGATAATAAAACTCCTGTGCATTCCTTGAATATAATATAGAAGTAGGGATATCAAAATACAATAACAAGCATCTCATCTTTTATGATCAATATTTGAGCTATATAATCTGTGTAAGATTTTACTGTCATTAGGCTGTCATTAACTAACAATGTACATTTATATTATATTGAGGCAGTTCAAGAATTTGCAATAGATTTATTTTGAATCTGTCCATCTCTAAAATAGCAAAACATTTTTAATTTTTTTAAGGCCAGTGAAGAAGGGAGTAAAGTCGAAGTTGTTGCTTATTGACCATGACAATAAAGCAAGTGAATTCCTAAGTAATTGGTGGCCTGGTAGTTCTAGAAGTTTTCCCAAGTGTGCTGTAAATGCTGCCAACATTGACAAGTGTGCTTGTCACCCAGGCAGCGTCCACACAAAGTGGATGTTTGGTTTCCCAGCGACAAGTAGTGGTGATGCAGTTTGCGCTGCCACTACTTGTCCCTGGGGAATGCCCATGCCATGCATGCTTTGGTGTACAGCAAGTTACCCTGGGTGGAGTAGGGGAGGCTGTGGCCAGTAGGCTTATCTGGGGTCCTTGGGGCCTCCTGGGGCTGTAGCAGCAGCAGTTCTGCTGTGCAGAGCTTGGCCAGCAGCTGCAACATGGCTCTGGGCAGCCCGGCTGTGTTTTTGAGTGGTGTGCGCTGCCATGTGTGTGCTGCTCTGCTTTTTTTTTTCCTGTAGGTTTTTTTTTTTTGTTGGTTTTACCTCTGGATGTCCCAAAAAAGCCAATGGTGGGGTGAGAGCAAGCAGTGCACGCACAAGCAGAGCTCTCTTGCGGCACAGAGAACATCTGACTGTGCGTATGTGGCACTGCAGACGTGTTTGTGTGGCCACATACCACACAGCTGGATGTGGCTCCAGAAGTTAGCATGACTCTACCCTGAGTTGTAACACATTTTAGAGAGCAGTCTATCAAATGCCGCTTATTTGTAAATACATATTTTCATGCAAACGCATTTTCATGTAAAATTATATATCCCATAATTTTATGGTGGTTTATACATTTAGTTAAGACCCATCTTTAATCAGGAAATGAGGACAGATTATCTAGCTAATAAAGATAGGTGTCTGGCTCATAATAAATAAGTACATAATGTGTGTGTGATTGAAAGACGAAAGATTTTTTGTGGGGTCTTTTCCTATGTAAAAAGAAGATAGTGATGGAAATGTTAGCTTTTTACTTGTCATTTTATTGTAGGAACTAAGTAGCTCAAAGTATTGTTTGTGTTTTGATGATCTGAGTAAACACACTCACTTGCTCACTCACTCAGATTTGAATCAGACATTTGCTATTGCCAAGCTCACATAAGCAACCCTGGTCAGCTAGGAACTCCAAGATAGCTGGATATACTGTGTTGACACCCAATTTAAAATTCTCTCAGAATATTTGCATAACAAAAGAAATATTTTAAAGCATTCAGTTGCTGTCATTTTCCTATTTCACCAATGAAATGGAAGGATGAGTACAGAGATTCATTAGCCTTTTGTGGCTGCCTAAAGCATCTTTGGAAGTCAGACTACCAAGTCGTCATCATTCTTACCACTCAGGAAACAAATTCCTCATTCAGTGCCAGATATTTCTTAGCACTATAATAATTATGTTTTGGTTTCAGAAAGAGTGTTATCTCTGATGGCCAAGTTAGCAGAGATTAATTGAAGGGCTTTTTAACTTATCTATTCAGTACAAAATGTTCTGGTTGGAACATTAGCTTGATTTTTCTAATGCATATGTGATGGTATAACTTTAAGTCAGGCCTGGAATTTCCATCACTTACATTTTGCTGTCTATACATTTATGTATCCAGTTTATACTGGAAGTGAAAAGTACTAGTGTTGTGCAAACCTTTGGTTGCTGATTCGATTTGGAGGAGATTCAGCCCGATTTTGGCAGCCAAATCTCCGATTCCAAATTAATTAGGAGATCCATTAATCTCTCTGATTCAATTTGGAGATATTCGACGATTCGGCCATAGATACAGCTTTGTATATTTTTTCTACATACCTCAAGGTACCAGATGGCTTGTGAACACTGAGATGCTGGGGCGGATGGAGCATTCCATGGGAGTGTGTGGGGGGTCCACTGCCAAACACCCAGGGTGTCCCCCCGCGCTCCTGTGGGATACTCCATCTACCCTACCATCCAAGCATTCATGAGCCGTGCCTGGTACCTCGAGGTATGTAGAAAAAACATTTAAACCTGTGTCTATGGCCGAATAACTGATTCTCCAAATCAGAATGGAATCTTCAGATTCTGATTTGGCTGAATAGAATTGGGACAGTGATCCGAATCAGCAGATCAAATCGCTGTCCCTCAAATTGTGCTGAATCCAAATCGAATACAGCACGCTTTGCACACCCCTAAAAAGTATGTTACTGTTTGATTTAAGTGTTGCCATAGTCAGTCCTGAGCCAGTGGCAGGACTGAATCCGTCCGGTGGTCATTTTAAAATGTAGTATCTGTGAACTGCAAGTTTTGTCTGCAAAAGCAGATATATCCCAGTGGTTACCCTGGGGTCCCTGAAGTGTTAATTGACTACTGGGGTCTGGAGAATTAGGGCCTTGGTAATTTGCTTTTGTTTTCTTTTTTGGTTTTTTTTTGGCTTTTTGTTTTTTTTTGGTTCCTGCTGTTAAGGTTCATTGAAAGAAGATTGTAATATTTTATACACTTCATAATATCACTTTTTCTTTCAAGTCCACTGCTGTAGTTGCCACAGGGATAGTATGTGGTCCTTAAGAGGAAAGGCAGTGGTCTGGACAATTTCGATAAAGGGAGACACATGACAGTTTCACTGTAAACACATGGTCCATAATATGAAAAATGTTAAGGAAATTCCTGATTTGTACTACTCAAAAGCAGGATTTTTCAGCTTTTTTTAAACAGTATGGGTTTCTGTCTTCACTGGTGTGTGAAGTGTTGCCTGCTAAAATTGTCATAGTTGACTTAGGAATAGACAAACTGGTAATGGTAATGATTTAATGACATTTTCGATAAATGTGAGCTGCAAGTTTGACCTACTAGCTGCCAAGGCTAGAAGAGATGCACACCATTACCTGCATGTATTCTGAAAGCACACTGTTTGGAAACTGTAGTCCTGAATCGGTGATGAGAAGTGGGGGGGGAAAAAGGCTAGGAGTGAAACTAAAAGTTTTATTTTTCCAGTTATAAAAATTCTCATTAAAATAAAGTCATGTTGTAAAGCAAAAATTGAAATACTTCATTTTGAAAATGCTGAAACCAAACTGTCAGACTTCTAGAGAAATTTTAGGCTCTTTTTTCAACTGAAACATTGGGCCAAACTTGGCATGAGTTCCTGAAGCATTGAAGCTGACCTGAATATATTTTTCAGGGGGGAAAAAAATGACTGGAAATTATTTCACAGGGTTCTAATCCCGTCCAGTATTATCCCAATATACATAGTAAGTATTCCTATTAATGTCAACTGAAATTTGGTACATATAAGGGTTGCGGTGCCATTTTGAGCTAACGTCTGAAAGAATGAATTTGCCCTCAGTTGTGGTGATTTATTATGCTGAAGTTCTTTGAAGCTAGTCCCATGTTGTTTCCTTTCTTCCCTTTAGTGCCTGTTGAAAGTTTGGCTAACTGAAAAAGAAGCAGCTTTAAGTAAAGTCCAAACAAGCAATTTTAGAGATCAAACAGAGCTGAGCGCAAATGTTCGGAAACTGGCAGTGAGTATTGCTCACCCCGGTCTCTTTGTCATTTTTTAAAACTTGATTTGTTAAATAATAGAACCTTATTTAAGATGCATCCAGTCCTCTAGCATGTATATAGAGACAAATATCTATCTTCCATCAACAGTGCTCCTTTAACGCAGGTCAATATCCACAGAGGAGTCTTGTGTCCTTTTCTTCTGTTCTATCTGCCAGCAGCTCTATATATTACATAGTCTGTCAGGCATCTGTATTTCTTCCTCTGTATGCAACTTGCTTAATGTTGGACACCTCTCTTTTTCCTCAGAACTCTGTATGTTATAAAACTTACTATCTTTCATCCATCTCTGCTTTTAGACTTCAAATTCCTTCTAAATTTTTTTTTTCAACTGTTAGCTGATAGAAGTTGCACTCTCTTTCAATATTCAGAAAAGTTTCCCAGACTTTCTGGCTTGGAGTTAAGAAAGTATTCTTTTTTTGCAACTCTAGGAACTTCCATTGAATTTCTAAACAAGCATCTTTTTCCATCTCCTCTGTAGAACATTGTTTGATAAAAGATCTTTTTATTTCCAAAACTTCCCAAACATTGAAAATCAGTCAGTAATTTTAGCTTTTTGTCTGTTTAAAAAAAAAAAAAAAGTAAAGAACGCAGTTCGTCTGATTTCACCTGTGATTGCTTAGCATCTGTAAAAATTAGGCCATGTATTCTTTGCTCGGTGTTTGTCTAAAAGTTTCACTGAGGTTTGTTTTTCTATTTTTTCCTTGAAAAATGACATCTCTTTTGATCATTTGAAGTATTTTGGGAAACTCTTATTCTATGGGCTGCTTTTTTAAGCTGGAGTGAAAGGGGTGAGAATTTAGGTGGCCTTTGCCCTCTTAAACTCTCCTAGCATAGCATCATTTAAAGGGGATTTTCTGGGATTTGTGGCTTTACTTCCTTCTCTTTCTGTTCCAAAAACCCCCACTATAAAAGTCAAACTCCATTCTTGCATTACAGGATGGGTGCCTTGTATGATTAACAAAGATTTTGTTTTTTTGAAGATTTTCAGCATATTTAGCACTTAACTATAAGCTAGCATTTTAGTAGTACTGGTAAAATAGCATTACTGATTATCCAGTATAATACTTAGTTTTGTGGGCTTATTCTCATGCATTTTTATGTCTCTTGTAACATGATAAAAAATGGTGCTTTAAAACTTGTAGCATCCATAGATCATGTGATAAATTTGCCCATGGATTTTGAAAACAAAACAGCAAATTAGCATGTGATCTGAAAATTCATATGGCTAATTAACTGTTTTTTCAATGTCAGATTTTGAAGGAGGATATGGGAATGAAGCGTCAAGTGCTAGACCAGTTGAGTGAGATTGGTCAAGATGTGGCACAGCTCCTTGGGAACGAAAGGGCTTCAAATAAAATTGACTGTGATCTGGAGGAACTAACTCAGAGGTGGGACAGCTTAGTTCAGAAGCTTGAGGACTTCTCTAACCAGGTACTCAAACCATAACACATTGTCTTTCAGTTTTTCAGATGTGTGTCCTTATATGCACAAAATCCTGGGGAATGTTTACTAGCAGCTTAGGGAAGAAGGGTTCGGGTGCTTAGACTCCTGGCCAGTTTTGTTCCTGGTATATACTCTGAGGATTTCCTTGGTTTTCAGACTGCCAAGTAGTTAACTCCACAGACACTGCTCTTTTGTTTTTACTTAGAGTAAAAAACATGGGCAGGCTGTATTGATATCTTCGCTTTTACTGGTGGGCAAAATGCTTTGCTAGAAGTTGCATACTGTGTTTTTGTTTATGCGACTTTTTAAACACTGTAAGACTTCTGAAACTGGCTCATGTGGTTCCTTTACAAGCCAGAGTTAATGTCTAGTCATACCAAAGTTTTTAGCTTTGCCCATTTTGATTTTTTTTTCTCTGTGTAAAACAGATTTACCCTGCTGGATTGAGCATCAACTTTTATTTTGACACACAAGAATGATAGCAAGGGTGAAACGTTTAGTATGTCTCTTACTGTTTTGGGTTCTAGTTGGCATTTCTTACTTGGGTGATCTCTTACTGACCTTGGTGAGAATTTTGTTTCACTAAGGAGCTCTGAGTAGGCTAACTCTTAGGACTTCATTTTCCCCAAAGACTGCTTAACTTTTACCTGCACTCCCAGGTGACTTGGTTTAAACCCCATTTGAGTCTGTAGAGGGAATCCCGGTGGCTTTAGTGGCATTTGGATCAGGTTCCTTTTGTGTCAGACTTTGCATAATTGAAGCTTCACTTATGGAAAAAAATGTTCTGGAACACTAATACATTTTTAATTATACTTAAACCTTAAAGAATCTTGTTTGTAACTATTGAATAAAAATCTATCATGAGTGTTGTTGAATAAGTTTATTCTTTGCTGAGTGTTCTGTAGAAATAATAGTATTTGACAACTTTTGATGAAAACACTGTACGAAAGCTGGTTATGATGATTGCTAGTATTGACTGGATTTATTACCATGGCATTATTTATTGCCATATCAAGGCAATGGATTAATTTAAATTTAACATGGCATTTATGTTATAAAACAGTAACATTTTTTACTCATCATTTTGTGTAGATGACTCAGGCTGTTGAAACTGTAGGGTTCTCCCAAGTTTCACACAAGACTGTTATGGAAATGGTATCTGTAAAGGAGCAGGTGACAGTAAAAAGGTCCAAACAAGAATTGCCACCACCTCCTCCACCAAAGAAAAGACAAATCCCTCTGGACATTGAAACAAAGAAAAAGTAAGAATATGTTGTTGGCGTTTTTACTCACTGTGTAACTTTTTCATTTTCATTTCAGAATAAAAAACTTAGGAAAAAGTCCTGATAAAAAAGAGGCATTTGTTATTTGTATTGCAGTTATACAGGCCCTGATATAGCTGAAATTTTTTGTTGTTTTGTGTGGATCCCCTTGTGATAGTAGGGTGCATTTTTGCACTGAATCCCTGCTTAAGCACAACCTGCAACTTTGCCAAGGTTTAAGTGGTGACTAAATCTTTTGGAAGTAATAAATAACTATTAATCCTTTCCCTAGTCAAAAATCAGATGATCTGTCCTTTCTCACAAATGTGTGGGGTTTTTTTTTGGGGTTTTTTTTTTTGTAGACCTGACGTCTCGTTTAAGTTGTGAGGCTGATCAACTGTGTGGTGTGTGGATGTTGTGTGTGTGGTGGGTGACACTCTGTTCTCTGTGCCTAAATGAGTGGCTGAAAATGTCATTTATTGTACATGTTTTCCTTGGTAAAAGCATTTTAGGTCTATCAAAGAAAGCCACAATGCAACTATTGCAAAGTACTTTATTGATTTAGTTATTTCTTTCTAATTTTATTAAAAAGGTATAGTAGCACAGAAAAAAGCAGACACTGAAAAATGAAGATGCAAAATTTTTAGTGAGATCTCATTCTGGAGATCCCTCTTCCTACTCCCACCTCTACCCCTACTCCCATCTAAATCTAAGGCGGTGTCCTTTATAAAATACCATACTTAAAATGAGATGCTTTTTTTAAGATAAATGAACAAGGAAATGCTGTCCCTGTATTTATCTTAGGCCTGTTGCTTTTCATTCCTTTTATACTTCCAAAAAAATCAGCAGTTTGAATTCTCTGTATACCTAAGTATTGGGCCTGAATCAGGAACAGAGTTTCACTGTCCTAGGTGTATTTCTCATTTTACAGATGGAGAATGGAGACATTAGAGAGATTAAAAGGGTTGCTTAGTCACACAAGCAGTCTTTAGGAGGCCAAGAAACTGAACCTAGATCTTGGAAATCCTAGCGTAGTATTTTAACCATAATACCATCCTTCCGCTTAGTAGTTCCTGCTGTACAAACTGTTTTTGCTTTATCATCTACCTTCCTTGTATTAAAGTTGTATCAGCAAGTATACTTGGGGGGGGGGGGGAAACTGGTTAAAGTTTCAGTTGCTGTTTTCTTGCTATACCTCCCTGTAGCTTGTTTTTGAGCCAGTAAATGAACAATGACAGGAAATCTGCAGATTCTCCCATGAACAGTTCCTTAGTGACTAACATTAACTTGCCAGAATTTTTCTCACTGGAATTATTTACAGGCTTTTGTTTTGCAGGGGGTTTGTCTTTATGGGTGAGAGAGAGAAGTATAAGCAGAGGTTTGACTTTAAGCCAGTACAGTTCTGCCTTGTGAGTGGACATTCCCATTTTGTGTAAGAATGGTGTCTTTGTGTTTTAATTAGGCAGTGTGGAAGGTATTTAAGCCAGTGGTGCTCAGCCTTCTTAGAGCTGAGGCATCTCTAGTTAGATTTGAGGAACTCCTCAAAGTGCTGGCTCTTAAGTTTACACTCATGTTTTAACTATGGAAAAATAATAGAACTTTTTTATTGCAAATAATTTAGAAAGATTAAAAAAGTTGAACTGTTTTTAACACTATGAATGAAATCTCTGATATCGTTAATCTAATTTTGTGAATCAGGTTTCCACACCTGATTCCAGAAAACCTGTGAAAGGATCTCAAGACACCCCTGGGTGCTGTAACATCTGGGTTGGGACTCTGATTTAAGCACAAGAAGATTATGTTGGCATGGAATGACTCACAGCCTGTATTGTAAGCCAGTTGTCAGCAGTTCATTCAGAAAGGTTTTCCATAGTTTCATAGTACCATAGTATCTAGGGTCAGAAGGGGCCTAGAGCAGGCCATCTAGTCTGACCCCCCGCCAATGGCAGGAACGAGTGCTGGGGTCACAGGATCCCAGCCAAGTACCTATC
>JAGPOW010003648.1:7120281-7138543 GCA_030014935.1 Caiman crocodilus
GAACCGAGGTGAGACTGACAGGTCTGTAGTTCTCCGGGTCCTCCTTCCTCCCCTTCTTAAAGATGGGAACCACATTGGCCACCTTCCAGTCCTCCGGCAACTGTCCAGAGCTCCAAGAGCGCTTATAAAAATGAGCCAAGGGCTCAACAATCACCCCCGCCAGCTCCCTCAACACCCTTGGGTGATTAAAAAAAAAAACCCATTGAGGAGGTTAGTGCCAGACTAGGGACTTGAACCCACATCTTTCCCTAGACCGCTCTTGAGGTATTGCCTTTGCAATGCCTAGCTCTAAGCATGTGAGCCATCTTGTGGCCTAAAGAGGTGGGCGTGGCAGTGCCCATGCGCTGTGGGGCGTGGCGTGGCGGGGCGGGGCTGGGTGGCAGACCAGCTCTGCCTGGCCCGCCCCTGCCAGGCTTCAGGGCTGAGAGGCGGTGGGTTCTTGCACTGCCCCCTACCCAGGACAGCAAACACCTGCTGCCTCAGCTGCCAGGGTAAGTGCCTGGCTGCATCCCTTGCTGCAGTCCAGGGTCTCAATAAAGAAAGTCTCTCCTAAAGCTGGGCAAGTTTTTATATATACACACATCAATTTATACATGGGTGACTGGTGCTTCCCAGGTCTGGGGGGACACCCACAGGTGGCGGTGGTGGGGGTGGAGCCTGGCAAGCTCCCATTGTTTTCCATTTCCTATCATTATTGTTACAGAAGACTAGAGCCAAATCATTCATAGTTCACTTCCATTGAGTCATTTCAATGCTTCAAAGTTTGGCACCTCTAGGACAGCAGCCTAAAAAGAGAGAATTAGGAGCTTAGGATCCGTTTACAGGCATTGAGGGTATTTTGCCATTTCCAAAGGACAAACTCTTGTTAGATTTGGGACTGGAAGGAGAACGAGCAAGAGAGCCTGAAACAGTAGCCCAGTGACCCTGGTGCTGTGGTTCCTTTATTTATTTTTTTGACATGACTGTCTAAAATAAAATGCACAGACAGCCCAGCTATCCGATTCTCATTGTCCTTGCCCCTCCCCCATGGGCATATGTCATTACTCGGTCTACAGAATCAGGCTCCCTTTTTCTTATTTTCCTTCTGGCTCCATAAATCTTGAATTAATTTACTTCTTGTTATCCCAGATCTAGTAGAAAGGATAGAAGGTACCAACACCCACCCTCTTCTATTAGGGCACTCTTCTGGGATGTGGGAGATGTTTGTTTGAACCCTGCCTAGGCTGAAGAAAGCCAAAAACCCAGGTGTTCCACTTTTTGGGCAAGTGCTGTAATGACTAATGTATTATGCAGGAGGTGGGCATCTCTGGAGATTCTTTGTTTTGTATTGAACTCCTTACTGTCTGTGTCAGGTACGCATCAGAGGCAGAATTTTGTTTCACGTAGTGCAGGGACGGGCATTTATTTTGGGCAGAGGACTGCTTACTGAGTTTTGGCAAGCCATTGAGGACTGCATGATAGGCAGCCAGGGAGAGGAAAATTAATATTTATTAAATTTTTTTAGGGCCCCCACGGGCCGGATAGAATAGCCTGGTGGGCCACATCTGGCCCCCGGGCCGCATTTTGCCCACCCTGACCTAGTGGGTGACCAAAGGGCAGCTTAAGGCCTATTCTGAATTTCCCCTGCTAAAGTATCTGAACAATTCTGTTACCTCCTCTGGCTGCCTAAGTACTCCCAGTATAGGAATAGGGAGATGTCTGTGTGTCTTTGGAGGGTGATCTTATTCCTATAATTGAGGTGCTTACATGCCCAGGGAATAATTAGAATTGCTCCTACAGTTTTGCCAGGTGACTTCCAAGTGGCACGTGGTCATCTACAAGGTGAAATCAAATTCTGCCCTGAGTGTAGCCTGTAGGTGCTGCCAGAGTGAGGATTTAAGTAGGTTGTAAGTACCTTCTAGCTCCTGTCTAGATTGAATGGAGTTTTGGTAGGAGTTAACTACTCTGGTGCTCGATCTGGATTGCTTCTGAGCATGTCAATAAGCATTAGGAGACAGGGAACTTTTCAGGCCAGAAATAGATGTTTATAATGATTCGAGGTGCCTAAGTGGTTTTGGAGTAGCTGGAAAGTGGGGGGGGAAAAAGGGATTCAATTTGGATCAATATTTGTGATTTTAAAATAGGTAAATCCTATTTAGCTACCTACAAGAGTGAGTTTGGATCTGTTCCACAGTTCTTCAGCTACTGCTTCCATTTAAATGAATGGAAACCCTGGAAAACTCTCTGGTTCTTTTTTCTTATTCATGTTCTATAGCTTGCTTTTATTTTTATTATATTAGAAAATTTAGGATGAGGATATGGGTTTGGAAGATGTGCCCAAGGGGACACTGCTAACAGAAATAGTAGCCATTTGCATTAAGGTGAATATCAATACAAAAATATGAATAATATCATGTTCATCAGAGTTTATGCAAAGAGTTGATGATATTGCAATAGTTTATTGAAGTGCCTGTAAAGAGAGAGCTTTGTCACTGTTCATTTGTGGTAGGATAGTAATGTGGGAATAAATGAATGTATGTGCACAGCTCTGCTTTCTCGGGATTAATGAAGGAATGTGCTGAATTTAATAAAGGACACAATGACTGAACAGAGAAAAAAATGACTAAAAATTTTATCATCTGACCTTTTAAACCAGGTTTGATGCTGAAAATGCTGAGCTGTTGAACTGGATTTCAAAATCAAAAGCTACCATTCAGGCCACAAACATCAAAGAATACAGGAAGATGAGAGAGACTTCAAACATGAAAGAAAAGTTGAAGGTAAAATGAGAAGATTGAAGGATGTTCCAGTGAATAGTTTATTTTGTCAGTTTAAGCTTGCGATCAGCTGGAAGTACAGGCTGGTCTGGGAGCTTCCTGTGGATTAGGTCTTGCTTTTATTAAAATGGTTCAGATTGATGGACAGACATGAGACTCTGACCATTCAAAATATTATCACTGAATTTATTAGAATCCTCATCAATTTACTAGAAGGATTTTTTATTTTGGTTTTACTAATTTCTTTTTGGTGTACTGATGTGTGAATTTCTTGAGGATTATTAGGTTTTCCTAAATATCCAGAAAGGTTGGAGTTAAAAAAAAAAAAAAAAATGCATTAAGATGTGGAAGGATAGGCTGTCATCTCAAGTATTATTATTATTAATGAAGTCATTGTTAATAGAACTGCTCAAATGTGTACATCCTTTTCCAGAACAGACCCCTGACCAGAAGAGTTTACAAGCTGTGATTCCATCTCCTATGTAGAGACCCATTTGAGTCAGTAAGACAGCTTCATTGGGTTTCTTGAATGAATTACAGGTCTGCATGAAGACTAGAGCAGAGGAGGTAACAGAGTAAAAAGGTGGAGGAGAAAAGTATGAAGTCTTGAGGTTATTTGACAGATGATCATACATCATAGGAAGGCGTGTGCTTTAAAAAAATGTAGTGTTAGACTACAGGTTGCAGGCTGTATCTGGTTTGCAAAAGCATTTTCTTCAGCTTGCCAAGGTTCAGTCTGGCCTGTGGTAGCACAGGTAATTGGCAGCCTACAGCTCAGCTCAGCACATCCCCTGTCTCCAATCTTTGTCATGCCCTAAACCGTGCCCTTCAGCCGCTGCAGCAGTTCCCTCAGAGGTCCTTCCTACTGCTCTGCACCCTTAGGGCAGATACTGTTTCCCCTTCCTGCCAAATTTACCTCTTCCCCACTGAGACTAGGGACAGGAATTGGGAACAGCAGGTGGTTTGGTTACTGTAAAAAAAAAAAAAAAAAAAAAAGCAGTGGCCCATGGTGGTAGTGGGGTTGCAAGTGCTGGCCTGCTGCTCAGAGAAGGTTGTTGGGCCTTATTAGAGACAGAAGCTCATAAACTGTTTTTGAAAGGGCAGAATAATTTGGAAGAGGTTGATATATGGCACAAAAGGGATTAGGAGGGACCTTCTTGGAGGGGAGTCCCTGTGGGGAAAATTAAAAAGAGGGAAATGTGAAGGAATATTTTAGAACGTTCAGCTAAGTCGCTGGGATTGAGAAGAATTGTCTAACTGAGAATGGAAAGGAGGAAGGAGCTAAGAAGAAAGGGAGCTACCACATGAACTGGCCCCATCTCAGCTTTAAAGTCCTAGACTAATTTTTTACTAGCAAGTTAAAGAAACGTGTAAGAAGCACTCAAGGTTCCTTGGGTGAATCTGATATCTTTTATTAGACCAACCCAAATAGTTGGAAAATAATTATCATTAATAATTATTAATAATATAAAACCATTATAATATATATGCTCAATATTATTATTAATAATTAATAAGATAATGTAATAACATAATAATATGCATGTTCTTAATAATTATTTTCCAACTATTTGAGTTGGTCTAATAAAAGATATCAGATTCACCCAAGGAACCTTGTCTGCCTATTCTTTAGACCAACATGGCTACGACCTGTAAGAAGCAGTTATTTTACTTTAAAAGAAGTCTTTGTTTCCTTGCCACTTCTGATTATTGTGTTTCCTTCATTTGAATTCAACAGGAATGTTTTCTCTGAATGTGAAGTAAGAGAACTTGATAATACCATGGAGCTTTGTTTCTATTTTTACTGTAATCTGTTGTTGTTTAGCCCATATTTAAATTTATTCAAAGTCAAGCTGAGTCTGTGGGTGGACTTCCTTGGCCTTCAATTTTTGAGGACCTGACTCATATACTTTTACAGCTAATTGTACATTCCAAATGAGCAGTAAGAGGACAGTGTATTTGGCTGCAAAAAAACCCCAAACTGTGTAGTAGTTACATTCTGAGAGTCGACTTTTGGCTCTGCAGATATTTGTGTTTCCATTAATGAATTCACAGGAACCTGGGAAACCTGAAGTTTCTAATTTAACCATAAAGAAGATGCACAGTTGCAGGCTTCCCTGCATTGCTTTGTCTAAGTGATTTAGTTGGAGCTGTCTAAGTTCTTGCAAGTTCAGGATTTCATTATACCATACCCATACCATGAAACTTGAAAACTTAAAAGGTTTAATTATTTTTAAATAATTTAAGTTTCTTTGGATCCATACCTTTTTCCATATAAGAGTGTTTTTATGATTAGCATATTTATTTTTAAAAATTAAGTTGAATACATGAGATTTCAAATCATTTTCATGGTCATTCCTATATACTGTGGGAGTGGATTTTTTTACTTGTCACCCAGTGGTCAAGAAATCTGCCTTCATGCTGACTGGTAGATTATATAAGGGTGATTGTGTAGAGGGAGGTGGTTCCTTAGATACCTTGGACAGTCCCATGGAATTTGAATATCCTCCCCAAACTCTGGAATTTAATTATGTTCTGTGCTCCCATAGAGTATAATTACTACAGCTTTTGTCACGGGGTAACTTACACTGGAGTAGAGTGACTTATGTGAGGAACCAAAGCAGAAAGTAGAAGATGGGTGTGAGGGTGGTACTTTCTCCTAGGCATCTTCATCCAAAACTTCTGGCAAAGGTGGCCATATTAATTTTGCATTCCTTTTATATAAATGCGTATATAGAAAAGTGTGTTTTACTTAACAGCCAACAAATGGTAACACTTTTCAGTTACAAGCAACATTTCTGAGATCTGAATGGATTTTGAGACACATGGAAGAATTCTACCTCATTTTTATCAGCCAACTAGACCTTTCTAATTAGCATTTTACTTGTGATAGTCTCCCAGGATTAATTTTTTTTGCTTGTTTTGGTACCTGTAAGAAATAATCCGAAGCATGGTTTTGGGTTATTTTCTGAAGCAAACATGACTAAGTAGACTTTCCATTGTGTATTGCTGCTTGCAGTTTGGGTCTTCTGCAAGAATCTTGGACTCTATACCAAGTAGTAGCAAAGCTATGTGTTGTGCTTTGTTGAAGAAGTTTTGCTATCAATAGAAACACACATTTTTGATTTTCTGTTTTTGGGGGGGAATCAATTTGCAGGCCATAGAAAAAGAGAGGACTGAGAAAAGCCAAAAGTTAGATGAACTGAAACAAAGTGGACAGAATCTTTTGGATCAAATGGGAAAGGGTAAGAGATCTTCAAAACTCTTTCATTTGTTTTGATGGAGGCCACAGATTATAAACATGTGGGTGAGTAAAGGGAGAGGTATTGAATGAAGTTGCTTTCTACAGTTAAGAATTTTGCAATCTAACATACGTTCTTCTCTTGAAATGGTCACGATTGGTGCACAAAATGCATCTAGATGAACACAAAAGCTTGTAAGCACTAAATATTTTTCCAGCCCTGTGTTCCTAAGACATTGTAAATAGGCATTGTATTGTATTTCCATTGAACTGATGATGATGAAAAAGGCAGTATTATAAATTGCATAATTATGTGGCCTGCATCCTTTCCCCTGAATCCCACAAAAAATTGCTTTTATTCCTGACTTTAAAGACATTTCAGTTTTAAGGTAAAATATGAATCCAAAAAATATCAGTGCACCTTTCAGTATTTGACTGTTGTACCCATGGTCATCATTATTTGTTCAGCGTGTTTTTGATATGGTCCTTTTTATGGTACAAAGGGAAAAAACTATTGTATTTTCAGGTATGTTTCAGTTGTTAGTTAAATCCCTATTGCTAGTTAATTGATAGTTAAAATCCGCTTCTGGAATCTTTTTATAATTGACATGAATAAAAAATGAATTTTGAAGTCCTGCCAAGATCTTGCTAGACAACAAGGTACCTTCTACACGTGCTGGCAAAACCATGATTGGACCTAATGCATGATCCGCACAATTGTACCTCCTGCCATGCCACAGGCATGGCAGGAAATGTGATTGTGGGATTGTACATTAGATCCAATTACACCTTATTGCCAGGGGGAACCTGATCCTGGCTTCTTCCTGCATTGGCAAGAAGCAGGTTGCCATGCTGGGAGCCCCCTTTAAAGGGGAACTTCCAGCTGCAGGGGCCATGTGCAGCTGAGACTGAGAGTCCTGTGCCTGACAGTGCTCTTGGTACCAGCTGTCCCACATTTGTAGCCAGGACTGAGAGCTGCGTCAGGTGTGGGACTCTGTCCTGGCTGCATGTGTGGGCCCAGAGCTGAGTCTTGGGGATTGTGGCTGCTGTGAGCCCCTGGGCTTGGGAGTTTCATGCTGGGCATGGTGCACCCCTGTTTCTGGGAGCCCCGTCACATGCTACAGATGCAAATTTGCGACACATGCAAATTACAGATAGCTTGCAACTAGTTATAAAGTTAGTACACATTTTTGAGGTCTAACTTTTTAGCTGGATGGAACTTTTTATCGTGTGTTAAGTACTGGTCTTAAGGTAATTGAGGAGTTAACCAGTTAATTGCACGATACCCCTGTAACATGTAGAGGGGACCTTAGTCAAATAAATATGATAAACATCTGAAAGTAGAACATGTCACATATTCCTGTAAAGCAACTATTCAAATACTTGAGCTACAAGCTAATTGCTTCAACTGTAGATCGGCTGTCTTTTGCCATATATATGATTGGCAGTGTTTTCAGCCAATCAGAGGTGTGATTCTTACAGGTTAACAGTCTATCTTTTGTACTTCGTCAGGCTTCTGCCAGGTTTCTGGACAGCCAATTTTTTCTCGCCACCAGCTCTTTGCTTAGAAAAATCTGGTTTGCTGAATGTCTCTAGCGGGTGATTTTTTTTCCCTGGTAGAAGTGAAACTTCTAACATAAAGGTGTCAAACTCATCCTACCTCCTCGAATGGGTCTGGATGGTGTGGCTCTTTGCTTGCTGAATTTATATGTAGAGGCAGGGCAGACAGCAGTAAGGCAAATGGCAGGGGTTAATTCAGCTGACATGCATGCCTAACTATGCTTCATACCTTGGATTCCATGTCAGTCCCATGGGCCACATGACATGGCTCAGTGACCCTGGGTTTTTGTTTACAACAGTAAGACTCTCCGTACTTACTGATTCAGCCCTTTTGACCTGAGGGTTAGATAGTAGAAACTTGTGATACTCTGTACTTGCTCCTATGTTTCCAGCCTCTCTGAACTATGAGGCTTTCATAAAACACTACATATTGAGCATAGTGAAACAGAGTCTGTTTCAAAAATTAGATTTGTTCCAGTAGGATATTATAAAAAATCTTGTCTTATGTTTGATGTCTAGGGAGAAAAGTATATAATATAAAACAATCCAAAAATTGAAACCCCTTTTAAATCTTCTGATTATTTTTTTTCACTTAGAGATTTTGCCTCATGAGTCCTTTTCTAAATCCATCTCATATAAAGAAATAGCAACTTGAAGGAGAATTGACATAAGAAAGTTAAGATTTCTAGAAAGTAAGATTTTTAGAAATACACTGTATTTCTAAAGGCCTGAATTGCTTATTGCTGTTGGCCTCAACTTTGGAGCATCTCAGTGATGATGATACAAATGTACTGGATATCACAAACCTGATAATTAAAGTAAAAGGTTCCTCATAGACTTGGATATTCAGTATAAAGGGATAATGGTTACATTGAGAGTATCTGAAAGATCACTTTGTTCTGCTGTGTTGTCAGAAGCCACAGTTCCCATTGCAAATTATTATGTCCATTAGCATTGGAGATGACTAATTGCTAGCACGGTTATTTCTAGTAAGATCATGGCTGTATATGGGACGCATTATATTTATTTTTTTTAGTGTAGGCAAAATCAGCACTTACCCATTATTTATTTTAGCAATGGATAAGAAAAGTGTGCAGCTGTTAATGTTATGTTGCTGCATCTTCAAGTGGTGTATTGAACTGGTTATTCAGACTTACTTAATCTTTAAGATACCAATTCTGGCATGGAAAGAAAAATGATTTATGCAGTTTTTTGTGGCTGACAGTAACCTTGTGTTCATCAGGTTACTTTTGCAGCTATTCATATTACCTTCCGGTTGTTGATCACATTTTTCTATGATGTAACATAGTTCAGCATTGTTCCCCATTTTTCTAGCCAGACATTACAAAACTCCCATCTACCCTTTCAAGGAATTTAGTGGCCTTGGGATGCAGTTAGGGACTGATGCTTTTCAATTTGCTGCTCGTCTTTTTCAACAATAACTCTAGAGCAATACAGGTAACGGAATAAATAAAAATTCCTTGTGCTAGCTTTATTTAATGTTTTAATATGTTTAAGTGTTGAATTGCAAATGTACTATTTGTTATTTAAAATTAAATCAGGTGGCAGCTTATCATTGTTGGTCATGAGGAAGTGAGTGAAAGGAGAATGTTTCACTGAATCATGCTTTATAATATTAATTTGGAAATCAAAATGCTTGTCACAGTTGTTAGAGACAGGGAGAGCTTTAGGGATGGCTGTGTTGAAATTAAATTGTGATCTTGATGCAGATGTACATTTGTATATCTTAAGAGTGGAATGGTTAGATTTTTGTAAATTAAGATGCATTTCAGTTAATGTCATAGTAGTTTGTTTCCTTAATCTACTTAGAGGGACTTTCTGCTGAAGATGTGAAAAATTCACTGGAGAAAATATTGGCAGAATGGAAGGAAGTGTTTGGACACTTGGAGGAATTAGCAAGCAAGATTAAATACCAAGAAGATATAAACACTTATTTTAAGGAAATGGGTGAACTTGAGAAGAGTCTAAATGAAAAGGAGGTGTGGCTAAAAGATATCACTTCTTCAGCATCCCAACAACAACCTTTAGCAGCTCTAAAGAAGTCATTCCAGGTAAGCATGGCAAACTTGTTTATATTGATATTAGACTTATGGAAGGGCAGAATAGCAGAGTACCATTGCCTATGTCAACAGTTTAAGCTCCTCCATGACTTAGATACCTAATTTTCACTAAAAACCAATGTTCTTAGTGATCCAAGGGCATTTCAGTACCATCTCTGCACTGTGCTTGGCAATGGTGTGGTGAACTACAACATGTACACTTTGGGCTTTCTCTAAGCCCCAGAATGAATACTCTGCAGCTTCCTGAGAGGCCTCTGATCATATGTGAATAAGCTGTCTGTCTCAGGTATGTTATTGATGTGCACCTGGTGCATTACTGAATTACATTGGCTTACTTTTTAGTGTATATGGAGCACACATACTGTACTTCATTGTGAGCATTCAGGATGTGATCCAGAAGAAATAAATGAAGAGCTACAAGGACTGTGTACATATATCAACATAATCTGGGAGAAGTCTCCCAGTTTTGTTCTTCTGATAGAGAAATTTACCCAGAGCCTCATGTATGAACAACTCAAATGCTGAGGCCCTGAAGAGTGGAGATCCTGCAGTGCTAATACTATACAGCTGGGAGTGGGCAGGGTGGGGAGTGCTGGCAGTGATGCTGTGTCCGCATCTTAGTGTGCTCTGCAGGTTTCCTTAGTCTGCCTGGCATCCGTGAATACGGTAGTCCTGACTGGCTGATCTAGGCTGCCCACAGTCAGTCTGTTTCCCTTCAGTGCAAGGTGGGGACTGTGAAGGGGGCATGTTCTACTTCCTGCTTGAGCAGCAGATCAGGCAAGTGACTCCTGTCTCCTTGAGGGGCAAGAGGGAGATGCTGAAGGACTGTTTTCTCTTTTGAAAATAGCTGTGGCATGTACGGACATAAATTGTCTCAGGACAAACTCTCCTGAGAGTGATTTAATCCTGGTTGTTCCCTAAGTCACTTAACACATCCTCAGTAGAAAGTTCCTTCCTTAACACTTTTGACCCTAAATCCTTTTGAATACTTATAGATCAAGATATTTATGACAGGGTTAAATAATACTCTTGTTTGATTTTTTTTTTTTTTTTTTTTTTCCCTCCCCCATCCCCTCCTCCCCCACAGCAAGAGCTCACTCATCTGTTAAGTCTTAGTCCTCAAACTGAACACATGAGGGCTACCTGCAAGGTGCTTACATCACACTCTGCTGCACCAAATTTCATTCAGGATGGCTTGAATGATATTACTGATCACTTCAAATCTGTCCAACAGAAATTAGAGGATCACCTCCAACAGCTGAAAAGAGGTAAACCGGTGTTATTCAACCTATGTGAATGTCTCTGGTTTTTTCCTTTCAGAAAAAAACCCAGATTTTTGCAATATCTGAATGAGGAGTCTGACCTTCTTAAAATCTCTGAGCTAGTCATGCTCCATATAGCCACTGTTTTCTCTCCTCAGTAATAAAACTATGTAAATCATATCATCACTCTGAAAATACCATACAGAATTCATAGCTTCTTATATAACTATAATATAGCTTTCTCATTTTTTTCTGTTTAGTCACAGTATATGACACCCTGTATTGGAAAGGATATCCAAATACTTGGTTTATTCATATTGGATGCACTGTAATGCTAGTGACTTCCAAAGAGCTTTTTCTAAAAATGAGTGCTGAGACTGCTACAAGGAAATGTAAATAGAGACTATTTTTTTTTAATATAATTGTATCATTTATAATGTGGCATGTAATAATGAAACATTTTATTGCTGTTCTTGCCAAGGAACATTTATCTCTCAGGAAGTAGTCTCCTACTCTACATAAACAGAATAGACAACAATACAACTTAAGATATTTGAGGTCCTTTTCTCTGGGACCATCCTGTTGAGAAGAATCAGGTCTATTATCAACCATGTTAGCACAAGAAAGGAGAAATAAATTCCTTTTATGATTTTTATTATGCTTTTATTTTGAACAGAAAATGAAGGAGTAAAAGAACACTATGAAATTGATAAGTGCATGAAAAATGTATTTTTTTATTTTTACAGCTTTATTGTTATTCGTACATAATTCCATTTTGAAATTCTGCTCTAAAAACAAATTCTTTTGCTGGAGTTGTTTGGAATTTGCCTTGCTTTTCATGTACATGCTGCTTAGTTCTCTGTGGCACTAAAACTTCCATTATGAGGCTCCAAACCAGGCATGCTGGCTTCTGAGGGATTTTTAATGTAGTATACACATAAGATGCTCTGTTAATATTTTTTAGCTAAATATCAGTTGCACAGACCTATAAGTAGATCTTTCTCCCTTGTTATACTTTTTTTGTTTTATGCATCCAAGAGGCTTGCTGAAGTGTTTTGTGCTGGTTCCAGATGGTGGAGTACAAATATTTGCTTTTTCTGGGTGCAGTAAAAATAGGTTCAAATATAGTACTATTAGGGCAGCTATTTAACTATATCATGTAAGGACTGAATCCTTTGAAGGTACGCTGGTTCAGGAAAGATTAATATCCAGTGCACCATGCTATAATTATAGGGTATATTTTTATGCTTTTTTTATGAAGAATTATTTTGTGACCTGTTTTTGATTTGGTTCACATACATGTGATCAAATTTAGTATTGCTTATTGCCATAGATTTTACAAGATGTGATTAGAATGTTTGAAAGCAGGTTATTTTTATACTTGACAAAGACCTAAAGCAAACTTGTTTCCTATCAGTGCCAATAGATTTTAATTAATTTTTATCTGGTTGAGTAAATGCATCTTAATTCAAATAATCATATAATATGTTCAATTTGGATTAAATATCATTTTTAAAACTGTAGTTTCTTTACAAATTAAAGCGTTTGCCATTGTGCAAACAGTGCTGTACTTCTAGTTCTCCAAAGAAGAACTTAGTAGTATCAAAGCATAAAAATTCTGCCATAGTGAAAATGTCTGATTAATTTAGACAGAATTGTCATAAATAAAACCTTCAGGATTCTATACAGGGAAAACTGCCAGGGCTGAGAATCTATAGAGTTTATGAACTGAAGGTTTCCAGCTTCTGCTCATAGTAGTTTTTTTTCAGCATTTGATAGTCCCTTGTACCTAGAGTTGTGCTTACTGTGAGCATAGTTCCATACAGATGTTTTGATAAGAACCACAACTTGAAGTTTCTTTCAAAATTCTTCAAAATCTATTTATCTAAATTCACTATAAGCAATCTCCTTACTGTCAGGTGTTATTGTACTCTAAAATTTTAAACATAGCTTGTTTATTTCCCTTGCCATGAAACATTTTCCCTTAAAGCTGATACTGCTTTCTTTATAAGAAAAAGTGCTATATGGGCTTGGTTTGCCTTCAGTGGTGTTGACTCATTCTGCAGGTATAAATGGTATGATAGTTTTGACAGTCCACTGCTGAAAAAGAGTCTAGTGAGTCACTGCAGGGCTCAGCTGAGTTTTCAGTTGCTGTGCTAAAGAAACTGCTTATATACCTAAGGCCAAGGAGTTAGATAAGATATATTTTGATAAGATTTTAATAGCCAGACTCTTTTTCATTGCTGATTTTGAAATTGAAATGTTTCTTGTCAGTTTTAGAAATGTACAGACTAATTACCAAATTCTTTGCGAGATCCCAAAGAAGGCAAAGGCAGGAAACTTAAAAACAAATAAAGATATGCAGCAAAGGTCCTGAAGTGGGTAGTATGACCCAATTTCCTTGCTTCAGTCCCATTTTAAACATCTGTCCAGGCATTTTGTCAGTTTGGTCAAATGAAGGGTTTTGTTCTATTTTCAATGGTATGCCTGGGACTTGTGTTTAAAACAGGATTGTTCTGGTGAAAATGGAACTGAATCATATCCAGGCCACCCTAACCCCTCATTCTCTAACATGCTCAGCTGAGACCCATGCTCAGATACAGTGGAGCATGCCAGACAATGAGGTGTTTTGTTTTGAAACTAGGGAAGTATGGTCACTCTTCAAGTGCGTTAAAAGGTACTTCTTCAGAGACATGAATTGGAGCCTTGTTCAGACTTGTGCTGAAGGTGGTCCCTAGTTCTTAGCTGGTACCTGCTTATTCTTACTGAGAGTCAAAAGTAGCTGGATGTGAGTTTAAAGACATCAGTCCCTTGTGTGCTGTTGGCTATAGAGCTTTGCATGTCTTAGCCTTGTTAGTAAGATAAGTTACATAGGTTGCCTAGAACCTGTGAAAATGTTTTTGAAACGGGAAGGAGGCTTCTTAAGTCATGTTAGGAATGTTATTTCTTGTATTTTTATAGATTTTACTGTGTTATACAGATGAAACATGAACCAGAAAGGGGGCCAACTTCTCCACTCTGGTTATTTGCAGTATAAGGAATAAGCAGTAATTTTTGTGTGGTTAGTTTGTATTTGTTTTTCATAGACATCCCAGAAAAATTACCATGACCCCAAACATTTCCATGAAAATGTACCTGCTTGCAAGCTTTAGCAAGATCCATTGCAAGTTTAGCTGCTTGCAAGCTTTATATTTTGTGGAAATGTGTCTCAAACAGATTTAAATATAGCCAAATATCTTTGATGTACATTTATTCCTTTTATGAATAAAAGTATTCTTTGTTCATTTACATATATAGCACTTTTTAAAACAATAATGGTTTTACCAAAAACAGAGCTAGAAAGACAGCCTAGCCAGGAGTATTTGGATGCATTGAAGAGATTGAAGGATGTGTTGAATGAATCTGAATATAAAACACAGTCCATCATGAACTCAATGAATGACCCTAATAAAGTGGAAAGAGCCTTACAACAGACAAAGGTAAGTTTATCTTAGTTTCCTAAGCTATCAACTTGGCCTCTTGTGTAATTTACTAACCCCAGGGTTGATATTTTTCTTATGACGCCACATTTTCTCACATTAGCTGTTTCTGACTGGTTTTGAAAATGTAGCATGAAGAAACAAGAATCTTAATTTCAGTAAGTATCTGAGGAGCAGCAGCTAGGGAGCCAAGCCTGCTGCCAGATTCACATGTTGGTGTGGCCTGCAGACTGATTTAGTGTGCTGGGCCATTGCATCCTGGATCCATGGCCGTATGCTGGGTCCAGCCCAGTGCAGCGCATGTGGGCCTGCAGCTAGGCTCAGTCCTGTACTTGGGGCCATGTCATTTGGCTGGGGAGAGTTCCCCCTGAGTCCAGAAATTTGGCAGAACAGTGACAGCATTAATAGCAATGGCTCTTGGAGTCTCAGGAATTAAGGCTGCTATCACTTCCCAGCTGCAACTTTTCCAGATTCATGGGGATCCATTTTCCTTCCATATTATACACACCCTAATTTTTATCAGTTAGTTTTGGGGAACAAGGTTTAGGTTATATACTACAAAAAAAAGTACCCTCAGGTTTTTTAGCCAAGTTGCCTGAGAAATGGAAGTACATGGAGGTTTGGTATACCCTAGCCAAATTAAGTCTGTCTTACACCATTTCCTGGATAAATTAACTTTTTTATGAATTGAGGTGTGTAAGACTTCAACTTTTTAAATCAGAAACTGGTATAATGTATCTGTGTGTGTATTAATAGGGCCTCCTGGGTAGCTTTGCAGAGGCACACAGTACTATGTTCATATATCACAGGGAAAACTTCCTTACAAATTCTGTAATCTGGGAGGAGTAAAATCTTGCTTACAATTTCATGCTTCTAGGGTAGGCAGAAATCTTTGGATGAAAGTTGCAATATAAACGTCAGTTGACACATCAACACCGAACAATGTTTCCAAAAGGTTTTGTGTGCGTGTGTGTGTGCATTCTTCTAAAATTACCTTTAATTTATTCCCCATCCCATTTTGAAAATAGCTTTAGTACAGTAACATTTTCCTCTTTCTCTGTGCTATAGTTCAGGAGTGTTTGGAAGGAAGCTGGTGAAACTCTTGAAGATGATCACTTTTTAAAATACATCCATACATACACTTTTGGTTGAGAGATTTAGTTAGGATAGTTGATGTTCCAGTAATTGAGGATGTAACTACTTAGCTTGTGGAGCCAGCAAACTACAAAAGAGCTGGAATTCTGCAGCTTGCTGTTTTGATATACCTGCTATGGTGCTTAAAATTGGCAGAAACTTTGGCTCAAAAACTTGCAGCACACAAAGTGTGACTACACATTCATTAATGCACCATAGTTACTCTGCATTAAGTTTAGTACTTGTATAATCAAGTACTAAGTCAATGTGCGGTGACTGGTGCTACTGCACATTAGCGCCAGTGCACACCTTTTTAGTGATGCTACTGTGCAGTAGCTTAATAGTACTGCACAGTAGCATATTAGCACTGTTTTTGATGTGATATGCTACTGAGCATTTAGCATCTTGTGTAGATGCACCCAGGGTGTTGGAAACTGTAAGTGTGCTGACTTTCTAGTCTTTAGAGAGGTAGTTAGCTGTGTTTAATCAGAAGTCAGGGTAGATATATACCTTTATAGACTAACCAAATAAGAGCACAAGCTCTTATATATAGAGCACAAGCTTTCATAAACCTGAGTTCACTTAATTGGATGCTATGGAAAGCACCCATGCTATTAAACGTACAGAAAGCAGTAGTATAAAAGAAGAAGAGAGAAATTAGAATACAAAAGACAAGAGAGGGAGATGGAGAGGGGCAGTGAAAAAAAAGCAAAGCAGCAGTAAACCAATGAGAACAAAGGGGGTCACAAATGCTAATCCAGGTAATGAGATTAGAATTCATAGTCTCTGTTTAAGACATACTTAATGCAGTCCAGTCTGGATGATTTCTTGTTCTACAGTTTGCTGTTCAAACTGGTTTTTAATTTTTTTTGCCTGAGAACAGCAATCTTGAATTCAGTGAACCTGAGGTCATTAGGCATCTGTCTGATCCTTCTTTTATTGCAAAAGTCTTCTCTACTTTGAGACTAATTTACCAGAAGGGACATACCAAGCAAGTGAAAATGAATACTGTGAAAGCTATAGTAGAGGGCAAAATCGATTTAAAGATGGCAAGATGAGTGAGAAAACTCAAGTGACCTATGTTGCTCTCAGTCTTGCAAAGAGCTGTAAGTGCCTGTGGCCTGAATCCCAAGTTTTACATAAAATGGTGGCAATATTAGTCCTTATTTTGGATTACTTTTAAAGGCTAGGGGCTTTATTTATTTATTTATTTTTGCAATTAATATTTGAAAATGGGGCATTCCAGTGACCAGCCAGCTTTTTATAATTTTACAGCTGCCCAGTGCTTTTTATTTTAATGTTGTAATCTTACATTGCACCGTAGTAGAGTAGCATTTAGAGTCAAGGTAATCTATGCTTTCATTATGCTTAGTTGCTGTTACATATTTTCGTTTAGGTGTGGTACTTGCAGAAGAGGGAAATAAAGGAAGAGTATCGGAGCCAATTTACGGGGGCATAAAAATAGCAGCCGCCCCTGTTGTTGGCCCTGTTGTTTCCCGTTTTTTGGCATTGCTCTGTGTGCCTCTGCTGTCTAGCTGTGCCTCTGGGTTCCGGGAGTAGCATAGTTGTAGTGTCACACAGATCAGTTTGGGCTTTACCTACCCAAGCAGGTTTTACAGATTTTGCTGACCTTTGTGCTGCTGCAGCTAGATTTCTATTGCTACTGAAACTAGCTAGTTTATAGCTAGTTTTAGGGGTCTGCCCTATGCTGCAGTCACAGCAGTGCCTGCAGTATGGGCATATTTTAGCTCTGTATTGTCAACAGTATGCCATATGTAATATTTGCGTTTCTGTACATACGTGCATACTTTCTGCACACATTACTGCCCATATGCATCTTTTTGTATTACTTTCTCTGCAGGCTCTTTGTGAAAAAGTAGAAAGCCAGAAGCCCTCAGTGGATTACCTGATGGCTGAAACAAAAGCTTTGGAGAAACAAGCTTCTTCTGATGTAGCAAAGATCTACAAGCAAGAATTGAGTCATATACAGAGCCAGTGGGACAAGTTAAAGGTCAAGGTTTCCCAAGATGTTCATATACTGGAGGAAATCTTATCCAAACTAAGGCTATTTGAGGTAAAAACAAATATTCAGGTTTATCCTTTTTTTCCCTCTATTATAAGTCTGTTCTCTTGTCCATTTGCATGCAGGAATCCAAGTGAAGTAAATAAATCAAATGTTAAGTAAGACTCTTATCCAAGGACAACATGAAACGCTGTCATAGAGAATACTGAACTATAGCATAATTTTGGGCTAGGGATGCCTAAATTTAAAATATCTGATTTCCTTTTCATCATTGGATAGAATTGATTTTCACTTAAAAATAATATTCCTCCTTTTTATTATATATTTTTTTTAAATTAATTGTTGTGAGCTGTTCTTAATGTATGGATACTCTGTAAAAAAAACAAAACAAAACAAAAAACCCCCCAAGAAACAACAACCAAAAAACAAACAAGCCCCAAACTAACCAACAAACAAAACACCCCCCTTCAAAACGCAACATAAAAAAATTAATTTTTCACTTCTGTAAAAACATGAAACTGTTGCAGATTTAATCTCCGGAGCCAAAAAAACAAGAAAAGAAAAAAGAGGCTAGAGCCACATAGCAAGACAGGTGGAGTACAGCAGTCTCACCTGTCGCACCTCCGGAGCCTTAATTCCGACAGGCCCCTAGGGCGAGAACGAACGGACTCTAACTAATTTCTTTTTCCCTCACTAGGCTTTGATTTCCCTTTTATTGGCTGCTAG
>JAGPOW010003648.1:7138643-7153671 GCA_030014935.1 Caiman crocodilus
TGGCCTCAGGCGTTACTACAAGGGGTTTGATTTCACTACGAGGGTTTGGCCTCTTAGGTGGTGTCATGAGTCACCGCCTACAATGCAATCTGCACATCACCTACTGTCTGAGTGGGAGCTCAGCACCCTGCATTCAGGGAGCTCTTAGCAGAGCTTTACCATTCACCGAAGCCTGCTCTAGACATGTTCAGACACTCAGCTGTCCCCCAGCTCTTAACAGCTACTTGCATCTGTTAGGTACATGGTGGAGAGGTAGTGCAGCAGGATGGTGCCGTGGGAGAGGGAGGGGTGGAAGGAGGTCCTTGCTAGGATAGGGGGAGTGGGGTTGGCTGTGGGGTGGGTCTGAGGAGTGACCAGGATAGTGTGAGGTGTAATTGGTGGTGTCAATGTGTGGGATGAGCAGAGGACCCCTGTAGTGGGGGAAGCAGTGTAAAACTACTGCTGCAGTTGTACAAGGATGCCAACCCGAGCATTTTTCTTAAATTACTATAGATATGTCAATAAAAATGTTTCTTTGTCAGAAAAAAATATGCAGCTTGTCAGTGGGGGGAAAAAACATTCTTGGGTTGGCAATCCTGTTTGAAAGGTAGAATTAGAAATGGTTAAACTAGAACTGGTGGTTCTTTGCCAAATACATCCTTGAGAACTCAGGGCTGTGATGGGCTTAAGTGCTCTTGTCTGCCTGTGATAACCCTGCAGTGTTAGAGCATTCAGTATCTCAGATAGTGTGCTCAGCACCTTGCAAGGACAATCCCTGCACTCTGATTTTAAAAAATCACAATCCCGTTTCTGCTTCTGCGTCAGGCATAATAGAGCATTAGTACAGAGCTTTCAAAAGGAAGGGAAAATGAGAATGTTATAGTAAATAAATATTCAGGCATGGAGCTTATGTTCTAAAAATTGGATTTTCAAATGTCAGAAGAAGTGGATGTAAAGAGTAATTAGAACCTGGACTATACAGCCTGATTTTTTTTTTTTTAATTGCCAACTCGATCGCCACAAACATTCTTAAGAGGTAGGATAAGAAATGACATGATTTTAGGATGGGAAGGATTGTTGAAACTAATTGGTGCCAAACAGATTCCTTGTACAGAGTAGAATCCAATTCCTGAGTCCTGTTCCTGTTGTCTGCCTACTATTTAATGTTGTCCCACAAAAAAGTGAAAAATCATTGTATCGCAACTTAGAAAATACATCCTGTAGTAAAATTATTGAATGTACATGAGATACTGATACTTTTTTATAGTTATGTACTAATGTGTATATAACAATTAGGATAGCATAAAACCTAATATGGCTGTAAGTGTGAAGATGTTACTGTGTGAAGGGTTGATAATATTACAGTGCTTACTCAGACACTTTGAATATATTCTGGGTTTGTATTTCCTTTCCCTTTTTTTATTCTTATTGAGGTACTTTTCAGCCATCCCTTAATTTAGCAGAAATTGTGACTTCAGATTCTGAATACAAAGGGTTATACAACCTGAAATTACTGACAGAAAATATTAAACTCCCAATCTGAACTGCTGCATGAATCATATTTTCACTTCTTAAAATTGGTGCTTTATTTGGAATATTTAGCTAATAGATTATGGAGAGAAAGAAAGCTGCTAATTTGTCCCATCTTTTGAACAAAAATTGAATCTGGTTTTATATGCATTAAACATTTCAAGAGCGTCAATGCTTAATTCATATAGGTCACACACAGTCTAATTTTTTAGTGAACATTATCTTTTTAAATCTTGAGGGTCATTAGAGTCAGGTTGTTTTTTAGGGTTTTTTTTTTTTTTTTAAGGCTGTGAACCCACACTGAAACAACCTGGGGGAGATCTCCTGTGTTTGTTTTCCTTGGAAGAAAAACTCACCCAGAGATGCTTGAGCAGTCATTTGAATGCTGAGCCTGTGAAGAGCAGAGAGCTTGTAGTGCTGCTACTGCATATCCAGGGGGCTCTGGTGCACACGTCTCAGCATGTTCTGCAAGCTCCCTCAGTCTGCCTGGAGGTAGAATGGCAGCAATGCGCAGAGTGGGCAGGAGAACATTGCTGGGATGTGGGAGAACTGTTGTGATATCTTGCAGAAGACAGTGTGTAAAGATACTCTTGTGGGAATGATTTAACCCTCGTTATTCTCAGGTTATTTTTCTACTGGAGTGGCCGTTTTTACTCTGGGAGAAACATCCTGAACATCTGTATGCTTGTGGTCTCTTCCAGGAGAAACTGAATGTCAGTACATGGACACAGCCTGAAGTGCTTTTTTTTTTTTTTAAATTTAAACTTAGTCTTCTGTTTTCCGCTGTTTTTAGAGAGGAAAACTGTACACTTTTATTTTGGAGATCAGGAGAACTTAAAAACAAGTTTTGATGCAGGCAGGAATTGTAGGGACTACTTAAATACAAATACTATGGTATCTCTTAATAGAGTAGCTGAATAGTGTAAGCCTAGCTTTCAGGATTTACTTAAATCAAAGTTGGACAGGCTGATTATTGTTGGAAAATGAAAAAAAAATGCTTGAGGCTTATTAGTACAAGCTTGGGAAACCGGACCTGTGGTAAAAATTTTTAGCTTCACTTGACCGAAGGCACATAGGTCACACCCACATATTAACACAGGTATTTGCCCAGGGGAAAGTTTAAGAAATGCTTACTCCTGCATTTGATACATTAGTCATTAATCATTTGTTCCAGACTTTGGACTCCCTTCCAGTTTACTGTTGAATCATTCTCTACGCAAGTTTTCTGTACATTGGGGAAAAATTAGTAGTATTACGACAGTCATGGGTATGTGGTCCTGATAAACTTGTAAACAGAAAAACCACAAGGCAGCCTGAGGTTAAGAGGAAGGTGGAAGTACTTTTGCACTAGTGTATGTTTATGTCCTTCTAGGATCTTTTATCTTTTCTCAGTTCCCTGTCCATTTTGAAGTTCAACTTATTACCCCCTCTAATTTCTTTTAATCACACTGTCTTTATTGGTAATTGTCATCCATTCAATTCAGCACTTAACTAAAGATGTGTGGATAGTTCCCATATTCACCCAATTAAATACCGCTTAACCTGTACAGGATTGAGTCCTGTAAATGGAAATCCTGATTTTATACTTATGTGAGGGCAAGACAGTAAGATACTGGTGCATACTTTCTGTGTGGCAGATTAAGTATTTTGGTTAGATTTACTTCAGTGAAATGATGCAACTACCAGCTTTTTCTGATCTGCACAGTTTTGCTCGGTATTGGTATTCTGATCTCTGTGTGCACATTTGTCATGTGTTGATGCCAAGGCCACAGACATCCCATTCATGTCACTAGGATTTCTGAAGACCTAGGGAGAGCAGAGTACAAAGAATGAAATTTTGTTGATAGTGAGGAGCTAAATATTTGCATGTCATCTTAATAAAGGGAAAAAGTTAAAGGAAACTGCAAGAAAAGACGGTATTGAAGTACAGCCAGTCCTTGAACTTACGACCCAATTGGTTCTTGAAAACTGTCTTAAGTTGAAACATAATTTGGAACCAATTTTCCCATAGGAAACAATGTCATAAATGGGGGATTAGTTTCTGAACCAAGGCCCAATACCCTATTTTCACCAAAAACCCCCCAGAATTTTATACTCCTTTATAGATGAGTAATATAGCTACATTAATGTCTTTATATTGTAAATAGCAATCATACTGATTTGGAAGGACTTCTTTGAGGAGACTTTCCTGGACTCTTTGAAGGGCTCTTGGCTGGAGTCTTCTCAGGAGTCTTGGCTGCAGGTTTTTCTGGGATCTTGTCTGCTTTGTTAAAAACTGTCCAAGGAAACTTGATGGTCTCTTTTTCTTGTCAGTTTCTCTGTAACAGCTGTACAGGTTGGATGTGCCCCTATTCACTGATGCACTGCGTTCAGTGTTGGTGTCATGTTCCTCAAACAGGGACACGGTAATTTCCAAATGTTGAGATGTCTCAGCCAACACTTTTGTTGTCAAGACTTTAAGGAGGATTCTCTTCAATAGTGGGTGCATTTTCTTCTTCCACTTTTTGATGTTCATCATAAAGACTCCTAGCCTTTTCCTGAATGATGCCTAAACTCACAGGAGCAGAGTTTATCTTGATCCTCCAGCCAAATGATTAACAGCCCACAGCCCCCGGAGCTAAGCCACTGCTTGTCTGGCTGCTCCCCTGCTGCTCCCCCTGTGGGGAGGCCAGTGGTGCTGGTCTGCACTCCGGGTGGGGGCGGCTATGGGTGGCCACAGAAGAAGCTGTGGCTTGTCCAGCTGCTCCCCCTGTGATGAGGTGGACAGTGCCAGATTATGCTCTGGTGGTGCCTGGGAGTGGAGGCGATGCGTGGCTGCAGGAAAATTCACAGCTTGTGAAACTGCTCCCCCCTGTGGCAAGGTGAAAGGATCTGGGAGCTGGGGCTCTGCCCTGCCGCTGCTTGTCCAATCAGGGAACAGGTGCATGGGATGTGGGTATGGTAGCACTGGGAGTGAGGGCTCTGCCGTGCTGCCGCTTGTCCAGCCAGGACAGGGGGTCATGGGATGGAGGCACTGCGTTGCCTTGGACAAGGGACATGCAGCAGTTGAGCTGCTTCAGCCTCCCTATGCCTCCCAGATGAGCCATTGTTTTTCTCTGCCCCAGTAAGCGGTGGCATGGCATGGCAGGGGCATGTGCCCTGGATCTCCTTGGGGTGGCCTGGGCCAGGGCTGCTCTAGGCAGGCAGCGGGGGCTATGGGGAATTTTAGGGTAGCTGCAGCCTCTGCTCTGCTGCCTGCCCTGTGCAGATTCAGGGGAACATGCCCTCGCCATGTCCTGCAGCTGCCACTGCTCAGCGGGGCAAAACCGCAGCTCGTCTGGGAGGCTTGGGGAGGCTGGAGGAGCTCCGCCACTGTGCATCACTTGTCCGAGGCAGTGCAGTGCCTCTGCCCCATGCCCCACGCACCCTAGCTGGACCAAGCGACAGCAGGACAGAGCCCTTGTTCCCAGGGTCTTCTGCCCAGAGCAAGCGGTGCCTGCATCATGTGCCCTCCTGCCCTGGCTGGGCAAGTGGTGGCAGAGCAGAGTCCCTGCTCCCAGTGTCTTCCACCTGGCATGCAGCCCTGGCCCTAGCTGCCCCACGCAGATCTGGAGCACCCCCTGTGCCCTCCCGGACCTGTGGCATGCAGTGGCGGGGCTGCCCCACCCCCTCCCTGTGCTCCCTAGCCCTGCTCCCAGCCTCAGCTGCAATCCCTCCCTTGCTGTGGGGGCATTTGATTTGCTTCCCTATGCCTATTCCTACCCCCTTCCCCCACCACAACAGACTTACTAGCTGGACACAACTGTGTCCAGCATCGTAAAGGTGAAACCTTCATCAGAACGTCAAAACAGGGTGTCAGCTTACAAATGTTGTAAGTGCCGTTCGGCGTAACTCAAAATGTCGTTAGTCGAGGACTGTCTGTATTCTGAAATGTGTATTTCATGGGTCTTAAAAGTTGGATGTTTCTTGATGTTTGGCAATATGTTCATTAGTATTTGCATCATGAATAGTGATGCTAGTTCAGGCACTGCTGTTCTTTAAGTTAGACTCGAACTTAGAATGTCTCTGAATGTTACCACCAGAGCTGGAAAATGAAAAGTGTAGGGTAATGAAAACTGAGATAAAACCTTTTGATTGGACTGGTGAGATCTAGATCTAGCTTGAACTGCAGGAAGTGTTGTGATCTGGAAACTAGCTATCTTTGTGCACGTGTTCTGCACTACATTTGTGATACCCAGGCTTCCTCGTTTTCTGTGACAAGAAAATTGCAAATTCTCTGATTAAAGCCCCCCAAATCTGTTTTTTCCTGTTTTAAAATGAAACACCTGTATATATGTGTGTGTGTGTGTGTGTGTGTATCTCTATATACATACACACACACATACCCCTATTATAAAAAAAAATAGGTATCAGCTGAACACAATGTTTTCTTGATATCTTTACAATTTTTAAGGAATTTGGAACCTTACCAGTGCCTCAATCACTATAATAAAATAAATTTTAAATATCTATATATTTTGGTATTTTATTTTGGGGTTTTTTATTTTGGAAGATCAGAGCTCCCACTTCCCCCTTACCTCACCAGGATGTGGGTCCTGCTGGAGCTGTTTCCTCCCCACTCCCTCCTACTGCTTTGTGGTGCTGAGCAACCCTGATATGCTGGTGCCCTGCCCATACCATTGCCCTTCATTCCTTACCTGCAGCGCCCTCCCTCCTGCCCCAACAACCCTGCTGGTGCCCCTCACTCCCCAACTGCATCCCTCTGCCCCCTACAGCTCTGTTGGAAGGGGCCCCTAGCTTCTGGCACTGTGGGGTCAGGGACCTGGTTCCACAGCCTCCTGCACCCTGCAGTAGTACCTGAGCCCTAGCCCTAGCTGCCACATGTGGGAGGTGATGGCTGCTGCGGTGTAGTGGAATGGAGAGTCTGGCTCCTCCTCCCCCACAGGTGGCATGGCAGGAGTGGAGCCCTTTGGAGAGGGCAGGGGGGTGGATGTGGGCTACCTGCTGTGGGCTCGGGGCTCCCTGCCATGCTGCTCTTCCCACAGGCCGTCTGAAGCCCAGCAGGTGGGATCTGGTGCAGAAGGGCAGAGCAGGGCTGGTTGGGGAAACTCAGTTCCACCACTATGAATCCGGCATCATGATGGGAAGACTTTCCCCTGCCCACCCAGTAGCAGTGAGGGGCACAGCTCCACCTTGTCACCTCCACTGCTGCTGGGTGGGCAGGGTGCATCTCGCCATTAACATGTGTGGCTCCTAGTGGCGGCACTGAGCTTCCTTGCCCTGCTCTGCCCTGCTGTGCCAGGTCTCGCCTGCTGGGTGGTGGGGAGCCCAAGTCTGCAGCAGGCAGCCCACACCTGCAGCACTGTCCCTGCCCTGTGCACAAATCTGGGGGGCATGTACTCCGCATGTCCTCCCCAGGAATGTGTGCAGTAGCAGGGACCCAGCCCCCTCTTCCACCTCCTAGATGAGCTCCCCACGGCCCCATCCTGCCCAGGTCCTGTGACCATGCATTCTGGCCCTGGGTCACAAGCCCCATGCACCACCCAGGCTGAGCAGCAGCCCCAGCCCTGCCCAACTCCCTCCTTCCCTCACTACAGGGGCCTCAATCCCACCCCTGAACCAGCTAGGGAGCTGCTCTCTTGGCTGCCTGGTGGCCATGTGCATGTTTACCTGTGCAGATGTACAATGCACCCACTGCTTGATCACCCTCCTCCCACTCCCTCTAACCCCTTTCAGGCTGGAACTTTATCAGCCTGCAAGGGGAAATTCACCGTTTCCAGCATTTTTCTCCTTTTAAAGGAGGAAATCCAGGGTTTGTTTTTTTTTTTTTTCCCCTTAAAATGAGAAAATTTGGGTTTTACCATGTTTTTCTGTGGTGAATGGAAAACCTTGATTCCCAGTGATAGCAGTGGCCACTGCTGGGGACAGGAGACCAGACCTGAATGGACCGCTTGTTTGATAGCATGTTGTAAAACAGAAACTTGGTAGAGCAGTGAGTAGATGGAAGTGGGCTCTCAACTGAATATGTGACCTCTTATAGGAAGTTAGTTTGCATTTGCATTATGTGTTTTTTAGTTTTCAGTATTTCTATTTTCTGTTAGCATTTTTTGAAATTTAAGTATCGCAACAGTAGTGCATGTCATCTGTACATCTTAAGAGGGGAGTTAAGTGCCATCATCCTTACTTCATATGTGAGGAAATAGAGGATCACAGTGAAATGACTCATTTACTTGCACATATTAGGTCAATGCAGTGACAGAGCTGCATGTAGAAATCCTGATTCTCCATCCCTTGTATTACCCCTGTGGCTGTCTTGCAAGGAACTCCAAAATTTCCCCTTAGTTATGGGAAGTGAATTCTGTTGCTATCAGCATGACATGGGCCGGATTGACTTCTTTACATTTTACTTTAGAAAACAGGAAGAGGAGAGAGAGTCATTTAACTTACTGTAATGGTGGTGTTTTTTTTTTTGTTTTGTTTTTTGTTTTTTACAAACTTAATAGAAACTATTAGGGAAAATATTTTTAAGCAGATATCTCCACTTTATTAAAAAGATTGTCAGACTCGCAGATTTTCTACATGGACAGCTATAGTAGGGGCCTTCTGTGTAGAAAGCTGTATTTGCCTCCACATTAAGAAGGATACAAGGACTACTTATTCCTGGCAGATCATTTCAGCTTCCCAAATTCTCTGGCCTCTCATGTCTCAGAGTTCCAAGGTTGATTGACCAGAAGAGTGGATAGGTATTTGTCTACGATAATACCAGAATAGCACAAACTGCAATTTGTGCAGTTAGATTTAGATGATCCTTGAGGTCCCTTCTATTTTTATGGTTTTTATGTCAGGGTTAGGAATGTGGCATGATCTTACTCAGTGTTTCCACAACATTGTATGATGGACTTTTGCTCTCATGAGCCACAGGGTGAAAAAAAATAGGTTGGAGTTAGTTCTCTAAAGTTTGTTTTGCAGATGTTTTTCTAGATTGTCATCTCTGCCATATGGTCTTATTTGCTTACTAAACTCTAGCCTTCCATTTGATTTATTCATCTGCACAGATAGACTTGTTGTTATTGGTGTTGATGATAATGTTCAGAATGTTTAATCTTTGTTTCCAGGTGGGATGAAATGGGGCAACTCATCTAATATTAACCTTATCCCCAATTTAGGGGTTAATTTTCAACAAAATCTGGTTGAAAATCAATTTGGATGCCTGAGTAGTACGCTTCATTTCTCTCCCTTTCCCCAGCTACTCCCCAGTCCTCATTGGACAATGTCCGAACTTTAACTTTATTCACCTTTTGTAGATTTAAGTATTGGTTCAGGAAGCCTAAGTATGTGAGTAGCCCATTGAATTAATTTTGGCTGTTTATGTGCTTAACATTAGGCATGTGCTTAAGGATCTTGCTGGGTCTTAATGAATACATTGTACTGTGGTTTAATTTTTGGAGTCTCCTTTAGAAATTGATTGCACAAAGCAGTCTAATCATCTGCAGAAAGTTCCAAAAGCTGGAGGAGGAACACAAATATGACAAGAATTTTATCCATAAATCATTTTCCTACTAGGTTTTGGATAAAAATAAACACTACAGTGGGCTTCCATTGTAGATTTTTTTTAAAGGCCATTGATAATATTTAGCTCCTTAAAACATTATCATTACAACTTTTCCACTAAAGTAAGGAATATATTTTTTCCACTGTAACATTCAGTTTAGAATATGCACTTGCACTTCATATATTGCAGGTCTGTGCTAGGATGGTTGTGTCAGCATAATGTGAAACTGGTTCACAGCAAATTTAAAGCTCAAAAAACCCCCTGTGTTCTTTAAAGCATTACCAAATCCATGGCTTCCTTTCTCACAAATATAGTTAAGAATGAGGGGAAGAAGCATTAAAAAAAAATCTGCAAATGATGATAACATCTGCAATTACATGAGACAGGGTAGAACCATTTTTATTAGAAAGGAAACAGAACTTCACTCTACAGGCTATAACCCAGCTGCTTACAGGGCCAGTTTCCCTTAGGTGGGGCTTAAAACTCTAACTATTGAGGAGCACATAAGAGTGACATTTTGTTTTCAACCAAGGGTGATCTAGGCCCATGTACAGCCTTGGCTGACTTGTTGGGTTGCTGATATTGCCTTGGCAGACTGTTCCTAGCACCATTTCCCTTATGATCAAGTTATACCATAACTGTATATGCCAGGGGTGCTCAGCCTCTGGCGGGTGGGCTAAATGAAGCTTGCAGGGCCTTGGAATCTGGCCTGTGGGGCTCCCCATGGGTCAAGAAATTGGGCAGTGGGGAGCAATGGCCATTAATATAGCCACCCTTCCTCCTGCTAAATTTCTAGACCCCAAGCCCCCTGTACCCAGTCAGAGCCAGGCTGCACTCCTTCCCCCTCTGTGTTTGTGTGTTGGGGATGCGGCTTGGCTGGGGATGTGGTGCGGGAATGCCTTTACCCCCTGGGGCGGGGTGAAGCCCACTTTCCTGTCTGTGGGCCCAGGGTGGGTCTGCCTGCCCTCCTGCCTGCCTCTGCATGGTTGGATGGGGCTGTGGATCAGAACTGCTGGTGGATCTGGCCTGTGGTCAGACTGGGCACTTCCCATCCAGCCCACCAGCGCCGCTCGTACATGATATGGAGCCTTTGAAATATCTGACACTATACATTGTCAGAGACAGATTGTTGGATTTGGTATCTACCAATAGAGGCACAATACTTGTGCCTCTCTCTAGCCAGACTTCTCAGTGGAAGGGGTTGGCAGGAACTCCTTCAGGCTTCTTACCTCGGCTTCTCTCCTGATCCTATTGCATGTATGTAAAGGCCAGAAACAGTGTGGCCCATATTCACCTATTCTGTGACTTGCATATGAAACTGTACAATAGCTTTTTCTTTGCATTCATATCAATTTAGATGGGAAAAATTACCTCTCAGACAGAACAGGAATTGAGGCTGCCTAGTAGTTTTCTAAATTTTCTGTCTTCATTACCATTTGCTGCTGAAATGCTATAGTTAGAGGTTGTTCATCACAGTGTTGTATCAACCGTTCATTACTGTGTTCAATTTAGGCTGATTCAAAAATCATGCAGAAATGGATGGATAGTGTGAAAGACCTTCTAATGAAAGAACAGGCCGTTCAAGGAGATTCTGAAGGGCTTCAAAGACAGCTTGACCAATGCACAGTGAGTTCTGCTGATCTCTGTAATAAATAGTGTTGTTTTCTAACCTTTGTTATTTTGCTTCTGTTACTAAGCATAGCAAATGATGCCTTGAGTCAATTTGCAAGAGAATTCTCTCCATCATTTTATCCCAGTCATATTTTTTTGCTAGCTCCTCAGTTGACTTGCCCATAATATTTTGTGCTTATTATGCTGTTTTCAAGTCTCTAAGCATGCTTACCAATATCCAGGGAATTTAGCTTTGCATGTCCACTATAAGACTGGTATTTTCCCTGTTTTACAGTTGAGAGAATTGAAGCACAGAGAAACAAAGTGACTTTCCTTAGTTAACCCAGAAATCCTGTGAAAATTCAGGGTTAGAATTCGGATGTTTCTCTTGTCCAGCTCTGCCATAACCACAAAATATTTTTTCTCACAACCATTGGCCTATAGTAATACCCTGCAAAAGCTGAAATGCTATAGTTAGAGGCTGTTGATCACAGTGTTATATCAACCCTTCATTACTGTATTCGATTTAGTTCAATCTTATGTGAACAAATGAATAAATAGCACCTGAAATTTTATCCGTTTCTTGGATGGGTTTCCCTTATTCATGGATGTTTTGAAATTTCTGAAATGGAACATTTAGCATACATGGCATCTTCTTCAAACTCATAGAGTACTAAGGGGATAATGTAATATCTATATAATGTTCTACAGAGTAAAAGTACAACTACTGTATACTCCCATTTTTTAAAAATGTGTTGTTAATGTGTATATTTTCTGCTGTGTGTTCAGCTGCTTGTTAATGAAATGGAAAAGACTGAGCTCTCTTTGAAAGACATGAAAGAAGTAGAGTCTATTTTAAGAAATCAGCCTATTCCAGGAGTTCATACTTGGGCAAAATCTATGTTGTTGGACTGCCAGACACAATGGGACAAACTGAGCAAACAGGTCAGTTAATGGTACTATTGTTACTTATTTGTTATCTAATAATGCTTCATTGTATTCTCTTATGTGTAGGCCTTAGTAGGATGGCTGAGTAATACCCTACCTTCTGCCTGAGTAATGAATGTCAGAATAGGAGTGTCAGGCATTTAGATGACATCCTGTTATTAAAATGTCTTTAAAAAGTTGCAAAGGTTGTGGCTGAAAGTACTGCCCCCTCTTTGCAAAAATGATTGTTCAACTAACCAGCACTTCACTTCAGCACTGTACCTTTTGAAGTGAGTGCCTTTCTGATTTTTAGATATTTATAATTTCAAAGCTACTGATACGAAGACAAATCAAAAGACACAATGTATAAACAAGTAAGCTTTTTTTCATTTTTTGAAGAATGAAAGTGACTTTTATGTTGTGATGCACGTTTATGATTCTTTAACAGAGGGCTGTCCAACTTGTGATGTGTGAGCTGCCTGTGGCCCACAAGGGGTTAAATTACGACCTATGGGCTTCTGGATGGGCAGCATTTCTCCCACTTTTCTACCTGCTGCTTTTCCTTCAGCTTGAGCTTTTTGCCTCCATTCCTGGGGATTGAATGGTGTTGTGTAGTCCACAGGACCTAGGGAGCCTGGGATTCAGTGTGGTGCAGTGTTTGGCCCCGCGCTGCTCAGCAGTTGGATATTCCCATTTTATTGCAACAACCTGCAATGCTCACGCTCTCCATTGTCAGCAGTCTGACCACCTGCTTCTACTGACTTCTGCTTGGAGTTGTGCTTCAGAGATGTAAGGGAGAGTGCGGCCCTGTATTTACGTTTCAAAAAGTGATCAGTTGTGAGCATTTTTAACTGGAGTATTAAAAGCTGTGTAAAATCAGAAATACTATGTCTAATGTTGCGTTAAAAAATAAAAGTATAAGGCAGAGAGAGAAAGCTATGGCTCCTGACCTGTATGTGGATCCCTTGCAGTTTCAGTATGACTCCAGGAAAAAAGAAAAGTACCTTATAATTAAATAAAAATCGTTTTATTTCTCTCTTTTGTTTTCTGTTTTTCAATCTTTTTCTACTTTTTTTATTCTTTACTTTTTGCTTATTATTGAGTCCAAGTAGTAATTTTAATGACCTGTTATTATTTAAGCCAGGGCACTGTGTGCAGGCCGGTCTATAGGACACGTTCATCTCAAGTTTTGTGTTCTGCAACTCTTGACCATGGCAGGGTTTTTTATTTATTGCTAGAAGGGTTAGAAAATTTGGTGATCCTGGGCCAAGTGATCCAGATAGTAGATTTATATTTCAAGGTAGTACTTTCTTCAAATTGTTTCTATCATTTTTTCTCTCTGTACAGTTTGAATCTGTGTTAGGAAGTGTCATTGTAGGTATGCTCATTAGTTAGAAGGGAAGCTGGTTTGAGTTTTATGGGACCCACATCTAAATTTTTACATTTAAAAAGGGGAAAAGTAGTCATATTTTGTATTATAACATCCTCCTAGTAGGGCTAAAATCTGGCTAATAGGGTAACAACTGCATTTTATTCTTAATTGCTGAAATAGACAATAAAGTTTTTGTTTTCTAAACTATCAGTTATTTACTACATTTGTATTTTAGATGTTTCACTTTCAAATACTCCAGACATTTGAATGTATCCCTTCTACCAATAATTTTACTGTGCTTTGCTATATTTAGGAGATATATTTACATTTGTTCTTTTTATTTAATTGTTTGTAATTAAACATTAATTTGACCTACCAAGTCAGTCTGCCCGAGGGCTTATATTTTCTCTTTTTCTTAGTAAGCAGCTCTGCATCTCTGCTTATGCTGTTCTTGGGGTCTAGTTGCTCCATGGGCTGGATTTGGCCCACAGGCCAGATGTTGCCAGTTTCTGCTCTAACTCTAACAGAAAATCCAAAAGCTATGTCATGCAAAGGGACTCTTGTGCTTTAGGGTGTTGTTACCAGCTAGAAAGCACTTAGGATTTGCTGTTCCATATCTAGTGCTATCTCTTGGGAAACGCAACCAGGCCTGCTGAAAATAATTCAAATTATTTAATCATAGGAAAGTAGAATTGGAAGGGACCTCGCAATGTCATCTAGTTTAGGCCTCTGCTCAAGGCAGGTTCATCCCCGACTAAACCATCCCAGACAAGTTTGTCTCATCTTCTTTTGAAAATTTCCAAGCATGGAGAATCCACAGCTTCTCCAAGTAGCCTGTTCCAATGCCTGACCACTCTCATTGTCAAAAAGTTCCTCCTAATTTCCAGCCTACATTTCCCTTGCTGCAGCTTGAGCCATTGCTCCTTGCCTGTGCTTTGTAGTGACAGAGAAAAGCCTGTTCTCCATTTTCCTATGATTACCCTTTACATATTTGAAGACTGATATCAAATGTATGAATGTAAAAGAATAGCTTATCTTTGATTAAAAAATAGGAGTAAAAATGCTTTGGCTTTACAAGCATTTTACTATTAACACTTGTGAATGTTTTACTATTAACACTTCTCAATGTGAAATGCTTTTCAAATGATATAGGCAACTTTAGATAACAAAACAACTCTTTTTTTGGTATTTCTAGATTGTTAGTCAGAAAAATAAGTTGTCTGAAAGTCAGGAAAAAGCTGTAAACCTGAAGAAAGACTTGGCAGAGATGCAGGAGTGGATGACACAGGCTGAAGAGGAGTACTTGGAGAGAGATTTTGAGTACAAGTCCCCAGAAGAGCTAGAGAATGCCGTTGAGGAAATGAAGGTCAGACACAGTGAATACCTTTAAAGATCTGTTTGCAAAGGAACAAATGCTTTTGGTTTGGAGGGGAGCTGATCTTAGTTTTTATATAACAGTTATTTGTACATAAAGGATCTCTGCTTATGACAATATTTATACTGTCCTTCAGCTACACTTTGTGAATGTTTAATTTTTTTTGAAGAACTAACTAATTAAATAGACCTTTTTGCTAGACAAAGAATACTTGTGGTTCTGCAATGGAAGGCATCCCATCCTGACTGGCAAAACAGGATGGTGTCCATGAGTCATTAGTTGATGCATGGGAAAAGGGAAAAAGTAATGTGTAAAGAGTAAATAAAATGAACATTTGGTGCAGAAGTAGAACATTACTCAAGGGAAATTATGATCGGCTAGTGATTACTGAAACCTATCTATTTGCATAGATTCATTTTATCTTAGTCCTAGTTAGCATAAATATGGTATCCTCATTTAGAAAAATGAGGGTTCAGTTGGATTCATATTCTGAAACTAAGAAAACTTGTGAAAAAATTGTGCCCCCGATCTAGTCCTGTTCTTGCTTTCCAAGCCACTAGTCCCACTGGTCATTTAAAATAGTAGGCCAATTAAATCATCCTCTTGTTATGCTCCAGCCCAAGTCTGAATTCGTTGCCTGGTATGCGTGAGCCAATATACGAATACCAGTTGGAAGTTTGAAAGAAAAAAAAGCTTTTATTGC
>JAGPOW010003648.1:7162367-7193623 GCA_030014935.1 Caiman crocodilus
TGGGGTGAGAGACCGTGTCAAATGCCTTCCTGAAGTCCAAAAAGACTACGTCGACAGGGACGCCCGCATCCATGGATTTGGTCACCTGGTCATAGAAGGTGACCAGGTTGGTCTGACAGGACCTGCCCTTAACAATAAGCATGTTACTCGATACATTATGAAGTTTTTTGGATTATGGCTTCTCTCACATAATATTAGAGTGTATAGTGCAGCATACAATCAGTGCATGAGTGCTTGGGGCAAGAGCCCTTTTTTTCATGAATCTTCATTCAGTGCACCTTCTACATCTCTGCCTCTCTTGCATTTCCCAGTGGCTCTTTAGATCCAATTTAGGTTCTGATAGAGCTAAATTGTCAGTGAAAATTTGGATCCCCAGTCTGTGCTTAAACTGCAACTTAAGTGGAAGAGTTTTGAGCGCTCCTTATTTTGGGCCCTTGCAGCACGGTTTCTAGTAAACCAGGCTAAGGTTTTATGTATCAGTCCTCTAACTACATGTCTTAGTATCTGAATCCAAGTCATTCCCATGTCATCATATGTTGGTTAAAACAGGAGCAAGATCCTACCAGTCTGTCCTGAGATTTTCTTTGCTTATCTTCTGTGTTAATTCCTATGTAATGCATATTTTAACTCTGAGAACTGGTTAGAGGGATTCTTCCAGTCAACTCATTTCACCAGTTGTTCCAATCTGCCCAAAGGCATGTCATGACAGATACTCTGGCTTCATTTTAAGTGTCTTCCAGATAATTTCATACTCTTTTCTGGGATCTTTGGGGATAAAGAATTCCTTAACTCTGATGAATGTCAGGATTTTCATTTTTCATTAATTTATTCAAAGACATTTAGGAGGCTGTGCTTAACTAGATTCTTAGCTTTCACATCCACCTGCTAATATGAAAATACCATTTGAGCTGAAGATTCTTTGCTTGGTTTTGTTGTGTATTTTCAATGACTAAACCTTGATTAAACCTATGAATATGTCCGTATATAAAATAAATGTGGTGATTTGATAGAATACGTACAAAAACATACATTTTTGACATCAGTTGAGATGCTTACGAATATAAGTGAGTGCAGAATTTGGTCCAATGTTCATACCTAAGCATATGGAAAAATCAGACACAATCTTTTAAACCTGTAATTAGAAAAATATTTAGAGATTGCAGTTATGAGATTAAAGCATTGGTTTTATGAAATGTTTTCAATCTATGGAAGATGTGGGCAATCAGATACTGATCAAGTTGCCATTAACATTTCTTTGAGCAGAGGGCGAAAGAGGATGTGTTGCAGAAAGAAGTGAGGGTGAAGATTTTGAAAGATAATATCAAGATGTTAGCTGCTAAAGTGCCATCTGGTGGTCAGGACCTGACATCTGAACTTAATGTTGTGTTAGAGAACTACCAGCTGCTGTGTAATAGGATCCGAGGGAAATGTCACACTTTAGAGGTATGATTCATAACTTTCAGCTCACTAAAACCCAGTCACAAGAAGAAAACAGATGCACTTAAAATGTGAGATTATATTATTAAATCCTAATATTTTTGGCATGAATGAATTTTATACCAGTTACATTCTATAGTGCCTTTCCTCCTATGGGTAAACTCCTATGACTCAAAAGGAGTCCTCTAATTTTGCATTATCCTCTGTGTTCACTTGTATTTCAATAGACATTTTGAAATGTAGTGTTTTCCCACAGCTTTAACAGTCTCTCCATTGCTTCCAAAGTGGCAAAAAACTCTCTGAACAACATATCGCTTATACTGTTCAATGTTAATTCCAATAATTAAAATGCGGCAATCTTAGATTTGTGTAAAATGGCATTAAATATGTTTGTTTCCCAAAGGACAGGTGAGAAGTGTGCCACGAGAACTTATAGGTGTGTAATAATTCTGCAGGCAGATTCCTGGTGTGCAGGTATTTTGCATTACAAAACTGTTTTTGATTTGGTTCAGGACTCAGTTAAAAACAAGTGGTTTTTAAGCAACCTTTGAACCTGCTGTAATGTAGTTGTATCTTTTGTTGTGTTAATTTATGTCTTGTACTAGTGTTTCACTGTAGTGTCTTGAATGAATCTTCTCCCAGTTGAACAGAATCTGTAATGTAAGTTGCTGACTAGGCTAATTTAGTGTTTCTTTTTACTTATAGGAAGTGTGGTCTTGTTGGATTGAGCTGCTTCAGTATCTGTACCTAGAAACAGCCTGGCTAAACACACTGGAAGAAAGAGTGCAAAGTACAGAAAACCTGCCTGACAAATTTAATGCTGTCAGTGAAGCCCTTGAGGTATTATGGTCATGCTGTTGAATTGGTGACATTTCTGATAGTTTTATAAAGAAGTTTGTAATATGTTTTAGTTGAAGACAAACATGCCCCCCTGCACACATGCACACACATACACACATGCATCCAGTGCCTACACTGGCCAGTCCAGGAACCACGCTGCATGTGGTGCCCACCCTGGGATGGCTAGAGGAAGCACCCTGTACAGCACACTCCCTGAGTGGGTGCTGAGGGTGCCAAACCTGGCTTGGGTATGGAAGGGGTTGGGTTTCCAAACCTGGCTCCATATGGATGGCCCCAGGCTCTGCAAAGGGGACCTGGCTGACACATGTTGTGTGTGGAGCGTGAGTCGACTCAAGACCTAGGGCTAGCACTGGGGGCTGGATGATGGGACTCCATGGGCTAAATTTTTAACACCCCTGATATAGAGTAACAAGGCATAGGAAACAAGTGTTATGAGACAGTTGTTGAAAATAGCAGCTGTTATGTTTTAAGTCTGCAATCACCATGGTGGCAGTACCTAGTTCGTTATCTTGGAGAATTGTAGGACAAGTGGTGTCTGAAAGGTGTGCTGTATTCATGTATTTTGCCTGCTGTAAATTTTCTCTGTTAACTAGTCCCTGGAATCTGTCCTGCGGCATCCAGCTGATAATCGAACCCAGATTCGTGAACTGGGTCAGACATTAATTGATGGAGGGATTCTTGATGACATCATCAGTGAAAAAGTAGAGGCCTTCAGTGCCCGCTATGAAGAATTAAGTCACTTGGTAAGAATTCCAAATCAAGGTGGGGAGAGAGTGTTTTAACTTTCAGCTTAGTATACTCCTAAAGAATTTGAACAAAAAGCTGGAATTGTTGTTAGATAAGTGAAATCACGCACCTGAGACTGAGCTACTGTAATACAGGATTAGGAAGAAAAGCATTCACAAAAGCTGAATAATAGCTGTTCTTACTGCTGCTATTTTTGAAATAGATGTGACCAAATAGAAAAGAGATTCTATTCTCAAATGATCATGGTACTCTTTGAAATGAAGCCATTCCCAGCACACCAGGATATCTCCCGTCTGCTACTAGCAAATTGGGGATACATCTGTCTTTCTTGTGCACATTGACCTTATAAGATGAGGAATGCAGACAGCTTCTACTTCTTTGCCTGAAAATGACTAGAATCAAATCAAGTAAAGAGTGTGAAGAAGATAATCTGTTTCTGTTCCCCTCCTCTTTTGTTTTAACACATGGTGGAATGCTAGCTGCATCTCAGCTTCTTAGATTTACACATTCTGTGTCTCATAATCCAGAAACACCAGTTCCTGTTGACCAATAATGTCAGAAGAGCATTCTAATGCTTTAGGATATGTAGTTGCTCTGTTCTGGATTTTGTGCATGAGAGAGAATTTTAAAATTATGAGTAATATATATATCAGTTTAGTATCATTTTTCCCAAATATTACTTCTTTTCTGATTGCTGTAGTGGTGACTCTTTTTACATTGGGTTATTTTGAAGGTTAAGTAGGTGTTTGTGTTTCTTGTATATTCTTTGTATGTATGTGCACAAGTAAGGGAATAGCGGTCATGGGTGAAATGTGTGCTTAGAGGTAACATTTCACTTTTAGTTTGTGTATTCATGAACTAAAGATAAGTTCGCAGTGTTACAGGCTCCCCAAATCTATATAGCAGGGGTTGTCAACTGGGGATAAGTGTACTCCTGGGGGTACTTTAGACGGTCCTAGGAGGGTATGTTCGGGTTGGGATGGAGCACTGCCACATACCATCCTGTGAAAGCACCACCCACCTACTCAGGGGAAGGTTGCTTCGCGTTCAGCTGTGCGCTACGCCCCGAACCCGCTCTGTGTCTGGGTTAAGAAACACAGCTGTTTCAACAAAAGTTTTTGTCCCTCTTACTGAGGTGATAAAAAGACTGTCTGTGCAACTCGGATACAATATCAGAGTTGTCTTTGTGCGTTACTGTTTGCTGGCTACAATTACTAGTATAAATGACACATCAGGTTTTAGAAGGGAGCATTATCTGGAGTTTGTATTTCTTTCATTTCATATATGAGTTTTGGGTTTTCTTTGTTTTTGTTCTGAGACACAAAAATACTTGTGCTGAACAACACATTCTTCCTATTTAGGCAGTGAGCAGGCAGATTGCTTTGGAACAGCAGCTTCAGACTATGCGGGAAACTGATCACATGCTCCAGGTGTTGCAAGAAAACTTAGTGGAGCTGGATAGACAATTGACTTCCTACTTGACAGATAGAGTAGATGCCTCCCAGATGCCACAGGAAGCCCAGGTATTCTAAAAGAGCCTTTTCATTGCATAAGATGTATAATGATGATGCTGGGATTGGATCAGATTATCTTGCAGGTCCTTGCTGGTTTAATATAATAGATTATCTGAATATGGTATTTTATAGAAGGATGTGTTAAAGTGTCAGATCTAGTGTTCTAAATCTATCAAGATTTGTGTAGGCTTGACAGCATTTATGTTACACTTCTGCTATATGAATAGATATACTTCTGGTGGGCTTCATGTCCAACATATGATGTGTAACCATGTTGTACTATTTTTCCCTGTCTTCTTTTTTAATGATATGGCAGAAAATTCAAGCAGAGATTGCAGCTCATGAATCTACTTTGGAGGAGCTGAAGAGAAATGCACATTTCCTGCCTCCAGCATCTCCAGAATGCAGATCCCCTCGTGGGGGAACTCAGATGGATGTCTTGCAGGTAAATATATTTCCCTGTCATGAGCTGAGGATCAAAGAACTTGCAGCTTCCAATAGGGAACTACATTTGTTTCCTTTACTTTCTGCACATCCAAAAGATAAATGGTGTTTATATTTATATGGTTGAAACTGGGAGCTGCCAAGAGCTGATGAATTGAAAAGCAGGTAATTTCATCCTTTTAGTACCATAGATGGGAATACTTAAAATCCATTATTTTCTCTTTTAGTGGAATGGTTACTTTGAAAGTATGTGATACTGAATTGGAGGCCTGCTGCATCTCAAGATGATAAGAATAGATTACATAGTTCAAAACTTTGCTTAAAATGAAGCTTTTTAATATATGTGCAATGGCAAGATTGGAAATGGAAGCTGATGGGAGAAGCTTTACACTCTGTTTGAAAGTTCAGAGATTAATTTAAAATTATTGTTTTTTATTAATGGAAACCAGAGAAAACTCCGGGAGGTGTCTACAAAGTATCAGCTTTTCCAGAAACCAGCCAATTTTGAGCAGCGCATGTTAGATTGTAAGCGTGTCTTGGATGGCGTAAAGGCAGAACTCTATGTCCTGGATGTGAAGGATATTGATCCAGATGTAATCCAAACTCACTTGGACAAGTGTATGGTAAAACAGTTATTGGTGGATTATTACAAAATTTTAACCTTTTTCTGAAAAACTATGAATTTGAATTTTTTGAATGTTAACCCCTTTGTGAAGAATTATACATTTTGCTCACTTTTATGTCCTGATTGAAAAAATGCTGTTGTAACTTGCTACAGTATACAGAGCTGTTACTAGCTAAAGGCTTATAATTCATTTAGGTGAATATACATGGTCATAGAAATAATGGATTGGTAATCAGAAGACATATGTCATACTTCAGCTGTGGTTGTAATCTTTCTCCACCCAGCCTTTTGCTCATTTTATGGACACAACATACAGTGTAGGAACACGTTTATTTAGCTCATATTAGTTTAATTCAAACACAATGCATAGAAAAGTAAAAATCATGGAGGAAACTGTCAACTTTGGTTAAGTTATGGAATAAATAGTGAAATTATTAGAGTAAATTTTATCAATGTTTATTAGTTCTAATAATACAACAAAAATGGATTATCTACATTTTGAAATCTAATTTGAAAATAAGTGTTCCTTTTTATCTTGTTCTCCTTTTTTCCCCTCTTGACCTGAAGAGGAAGAAATGGAGTATTAATGTTAGTTAGCATGGTATCCGAGTTCTCGGAGGATCCAAGGAACATTTATCTAAAATCACAAAATATGTACTATACAATGGTCACTAGAATGCATGTTTTTATTTTGTAGAAACTATATAAAACACTAAGTGAGGTAAAGTTGGAGGTGGAGACTGTAATCAAAACAGGAAGGCAGATTGTACAGAAACAGCAGACAGATAATCCCAAAGGGATGGATGAACAATTGACAGCACTGAAACTTCTTTATAATGATCTCGGTGCACAGGTAAGATGAATGACAAATATAAATGCATACATAGTAGGGGTGTGCGTAGCTTCGGTTGTCTGCTCAATTCGGAGAAGATTCGGCCCAATTTAGAGGCCAAATCACTGCATCTGAATCGAATCAGGAGACAAAAAAACCTGCTCTGAATTGAATTGGAAAAAGATTAGGAGATTTGGCAATTCAGAAGGGCAGTCTTTCAGGGAAACAAACTAAGAAGAGGGAGGAGGAGTGGGGGGGGGAGGAGGAGGCTGACATCTCTAGCTGGCCAGTGACTGTGATTTTTCCCTGAGTCCCCTTCCAATCACAGTGCTCTGGGGGGAGGGACGTAGAAACAAGCCTTTGTTTGCAGCCTTCCTGTCCCTTTTGTGAGCTGTTTCTGCCTTAGCACTGGGAAGGCCCCCCTGTTACAGGCTACCATCCCTGCTGTTTTCATCCTGCTGTGCCTTAACACACACACAGTCACATGTTTTGCTTTGAACAGTTTGAGGTGCAGTTTCCCAGAAATCTCTGCACCTATCTCCTTGAAAATTGGCAGGCCCCATGGCCTCAGAAGGGGCTGCCATCTCTACTGTTTTCATTTAAATCTGCCAAAAAATGACAGCTATAGGTATTTCAGTGATTTGCCATTACAATCTATGGCTGAATCACCAAATCTCTGAATCGGCGCCAAATCTTCTGAAGCCGATTTAGCCAAATCGATTTGGGACAGTGATCCAAATCTCCAAATTGAATCACTATCCTCCAAATTGGCCAAATACATAGCTTATCCCTTACTGTAAGTACTTGTTTGATAATAGTGGTAAGTTCAATATCAGAATTGAAAATTTAAGTTTCAGATCCTGCAGCTGATGCTGTGTGGAAAAATTGCTGCATCCAGGAGCAGTTACAAAAGCAAAACAAAATGGCATTTGATTTTAAAATTGACATGTTCCCATGCCACGCCAAGTGTGTGCCCAGAAGAGGCACTGTGTTAGTTTGATCTGGCTTGCTCAAAGTCTGTATAGATCAGGCCTTTTAGTGGGGCTTTTTTGGCACATTTATCTAATAGCTGATTCAGTCTATTAGCTGATTAGATAAAAGTACCAAAAAGCCCCTCTGAAGCGCCCGATAAATACAGACAGTGCAAAGCTGGGTTGAACACATGCACTGCTGCCTCCAGTAAAGTGTGGTTTGGTTCATTTCTTTTCTTAGTTTTTTTATTTTAACTTCCGCAAGCAGCCATTGTTAATGAGTTAGTAGGAGGTGTCTGGCTAAATTATAAATTAAATAGATTTGAAGCGTTTTTTTCTTCAATATGGAGGTAAAATGGAAAGTAGGAAGACGGTACACAGAGACTTAGTGACTTTAAGTACTGTTTAAATACTGATTTGGATTTTACATCAGTTAGAAAATGGCTTATCTACCCAGACTGAATAAAGCAAAAGTCTTTAAATAAATCCCTGACAAAGAACATTGTTAATTTTTTTTGCACGTCTTAATTAAGATCTAAAAGGGAACAGATTTCTGAGCAATTTAGTATTGTTCAGGTGATGTTACTGGTATGTGGCCAAATAACTTGATTCACACATCTTGAAATGTGCTTCCTGAATTATTTTATTGTAGTAAGTAGAAGCAATTCAGAGTAATAAAGTTTCCACTGAGACTTGTGCATTAACTTGTTATGCATCTGGATAGGAAATCAGTGACAACTAATCATAAAGTCACAGCTATTTGCAGCATTTCAGTGCTATTCAGTTGGGAGCAGAGAGCGGGAGGGACAAGAAACTGCAGCCTACTTCTTTTGTTTTTTAGAGCTCCTGTGGAGGAATTACTTTCAGTAATACATGCAAACACTGAATTCTGATATCATTTTTTCTAGTAGTGGTTTCTCATGTTTTTTATAGGAATGTTATAGTTGGGACTTATCTTAGAAAGCTGCTGTAATAAAATATTTCACCCAATTTATTAATATAATTTAGATATTTTGTGCAAATATTGCCATTATTTTCATTTGGACCTAAATTGAAAAATGTTTTTTTTCTCTTATGAATTAGATGGGGGAGGGAACCCTGATTTACTAAAGAATTGTTCATTGTAAGTTACAGCAAATCACTCCTGGATGGAGGGACATATAACACTTCTAAGCTGGTTAATATATTCTGTTGTAATTAGAGGCTGGCCCTGAGAATTGACTTTGATTTCTTGAGTTGGGGTTTATTTGGTAAAACTATAGTAAACTGCTGTTGAAAATGGTGAAAAGTGGTATGCAGTTTGGTGCTGCTCTCTTCAAGCCAATTCTTGTGGCATCCAGTTTCAGAGATGTACTTTTGCTGTGCACAACTGACACAGTTAGCCAAGAGGAAATTGTTCTTTGTTTTTCATGTATCATCAGCAGAACTGTTTAGCAAGTCCCAGCAGCTATAAGCCTTAGAAGGCAATGTTAGCTTGCTAGTTTCATGGGTTTTCCTGCAGATCTTTATACTGATGATGGGCAAAAAGTGAAGTGGATTCCATGGTCATTGGTTGACTTAGACCCAATGCCTGCGTCCAGACAAGTGTGGCTGTGGGGTATGTGGTGCCACAGATACATCTCTGCCGCCCTTACCCCACGTGGGGTACCCTGCTGTGCACCAAAGGTGTGTGGCACAGGTGCTCCCCGAGGACAACTAGCAGTGGCACAAGGTGTGCTGTTGCTATTTGTCCCCCGGGGAACCAAATGTCCAAGCTTGTGTGGATGTGGCCAATTAGTTCTGCGCTTAGCCCATTTGAAGTGATAGTCATTAAAATGTAATAACATGGAATCACACAATGCTATCTTCAGTTAAATTCTTTTTCAGGGCAGAACTATATTTCAGCAAGTGCGAAACTCGTTTTGATAGTGGTTCCATTCACAAAGTAAAGAAAACTTAATATTCACTTTCACAACAGGGTAATAATTTAAGCTTCAATCTGATAGTGATGTCTTAAACATTGCCAGTTGTTCATATTGACATCTAGCAGTTGTAAAATTGTGTGCATTTATTTAAACGCACAATGAGAAATGATGTCTATAGTTTAAGTTTTTGATCACTTAGTAGAAGGAGCTCAGTTTCTCTGTTCTCTGCAATGCAATGTAAATGTTTCAAGCAGTTTAATTTTCTTTTCAGGACACTTTGCAGTGCATACAGCTTCATAATGTTTTACAGTGATTTAGCATGTTTTACAGTGATTTGCTTTTTGGTGGGAGTGATTTAATTGCTACTGCTTCTTGCAGGTGACGGAAGGAAAGCAAGACCTAGAAAGAGCATCACAACTGGCACGAAAAATGATTAAAGATATTGCCTCCTTGTCAGAATGGCTAACCATCACTGAGGCTGAGTTGGTGCAGAAGTCCACTTCTGAGAGTTTGCTTGCTGACCTGGATATAGAAATTGCTTGGGCTAAAGTGAGCAAATAGTTATATTACCTTGATAAATTGTTATTAACTATAGGATAACATTAGGAAGTAACTGGAGATTTGAACTACTAATTTTTGGTTCTTGAATCTTAGATATTGAATTCTATGTCGAGTTATTGGAGTTGAACACACTGGAGTTATTACACATCTCCAGTGACTTAAACATCTTCAACCCTGAGCCACTTACACTACATAAATGCCATTAAATTATCACCGATGTTAAGGATTATCCGTTAATGGGATTTTAACTGAATAGAAATGTCATGTGCACAGTTTTCAGTCTTTAAGCGTGTTTTGAAATGATCAATTGCACCATTATTAGCATCATAATTGTCCTGATATGAAAAGTTTTCATTTAAACTTTTTGATGGAAAATTTGATTTTTAATGAAAGAAGCCTTTATTGTAAAATCCTGGGGGCGGGGCGGATATTAGAAAAAATGAAAGGCCAAAAACTAAAAACATTTTTGGCTTTTTTTACCAACTTGGTTTTTGTTTCTGGTTTTTCAATAAGTTGAAATTGTTGGTGAAGTAGAAAAAAATATTCCCTGACCAGTTCTGTTTGTTATATTAAAGAAATTGGAATTTGACACTGATGTGGGGATTTTCTGTGTGCAGTTCTCTGAGTTGGCAACTATTTAATACACTATTACTAGTCTTTGGCACATGTCCACTATTACATCTTTTGTTGGAGAAATTTCCACAGTATTGAGACAACTACAAAAAATTTACAAAATTAAACATGTTTCATATTATAAACTCTTCTTATCCAGCCAATCTGATTAACAATTATCCAACACTAATCCTTTCTTTTAAGTAATGCTCTTAATTACATGGCATGCAGTTCACAAATGTAATGGTACAATCAAATACACAGTTATATTTATATCAGAGACAGTAATTGTTCATTCATCAGGTTTCCCAGTAACATAACACAGATGATATGCATTAAATTTAATTACTTGCATTTACTTAGAACAGTGAGGTTAATAAATAAGTATTCCCCTGATGAAGGAGGTCTGAGTCACCCAAAGCTCTTATTCTTCCATATGAGAGAGGAGAACATTTGGAAGGAATTATAAAATAAGGAAGCTTTAGAAATAATTAGGTGCTGTATTGTAGTGAAAGTGATTAATGAATCTATATGGTGAGCACCTGGATAGCTTGATAAGGTGAGATATTTGATTCCTTTTGGCTGCGAGCATCCAAAAATGATTACATTTGGGAGTTCCTCTCTTGACTCCTCTTGCTTCCTCCTGCTATTAATAAACCTCTTTACAGGATTGTAATACATTTAAATATGACTAGATGAAAGGAAGAGAAAAACAGACCTTCATATTAAATAAGGATGTAGGGAACTAATTGGAATGTTCTTCATTGTATATTGTGTAAAACTGTAGAGGTGTCCCAATGGCTGCATTGTTACAAGTGAATTAACTGATAATATAACAAAATTTGAACACAATCCTAGCACTTTGCACAAGCTACTGTGGGGGTTTTCAATAAAGTTCAGCATTGGCCTAGCTATTTTCCATTAAAGCCCATGCTAAACTGTTATGTTAACAGAAACAGAGTAAATAAGGTAAAGCTAAGACTTGTACAGAAATTATTTTTAACCACTGAGGCAGTAGGCAGTCTACAATACTTGGCTGTTTAAAATTTAGAGGGGCTAAGTAAACGACATTTACATCCAGTGTCAATGCCTTTTCTCAAGTGAAAATCAACAGGCCATTAAAAAAAAACAAAACTATTTACGCTTTTCTGAATATACAAAGTAATCTCTTGCCTTGTTTGCATTGGCATTCCATAGGAATTTGTGGATGTGCTTTTAATTGTTCTTCTCATTTCAGAATGTGCTGAGGGAGCTGGAAAGGAGGAAAGCTGATCTAAATAGCATTACAGAGAGCAGTACAGTGCTCCAGACTTTGGTGGAAGGCAGCGAAACTTCTCTGGAGGAGAAGCTTTGTGTCCTGAATGCTGGCTGGAGTCGGGTTCGGACCTGGACTGATGACTGGTGCAATACTCTGTTGGTAAGTTGCATGAAAAATGAAAATATTATGTCCAGGTTTTCATTTTGGAGTTGTTACAAGGCGTCATACTTTCTGTTTTCATAGTAAACCTTCCATTTTACCTCATAGCCTTTAAGGGGATGGGGTAGATGTATGTAGTCTGTTATGTAGTTATAGAGCATGTTATGAGGATAAATAAAAGGAGGAAGAAGGGGGATTGTTTTGAGGCAATGAATATTTTTAATCAATTGGCAGGCATTAGTATCGCATACTTCCTGGGTATGTAATGCAAGTTGCCATTGCCTAGATGCTACATTAAATATGTAAGGCGCACAGGCAACTTGGCTCTCTAAACTGGCAGTGAAATGCATGCTCAAAGAGAATAAAATAGTGAGGCATTTTTATTTCAATGTCTGACCTTTTATTTCTCACCACAGTACTAAAATCCTTGTCCTGATCCTCATTCTCTCTCCAGTTTTGGTTTGTTCCAACTTCCTCTTTCTAGTTGCCCTAAGATGCACATCACTCTCCCCTTGAACCCATTTGTACTGCACCTGCTGCCAGGACTATCTTTCTTGTGTGATACTCTGATCCTTTTGAAACGTTACACTGCCACTGTTTCACTACATTTATGTTTTAATTTCTTCTCCTAACTGCAGTCTACTGTAGCTCTGCATTTTTTTTCTTGTCCCCATTTGAAAAGAGCTGGCTAAGAGATTAACATCAAAATCTAAAACTCTACTATATGTACCAGCTCTTTTCTGATGGCTACAAGAACCAATGAATATGCGCATTTACTGTACAGCAAGTTTGCTAGGCAGTGTCTGGTGACTTGAGCATGTATGACCATGGCATCTGTGTGAGTGTTTTACTTTACTCTTTTACTTTACCACTACTTATAAGAATTACCAGTTATTCACATCAGAAGTGTGATGTGCCTGGTGTGATTTTTATGACCCATAAATACCATAGTTGACTTTGCCCAACAGGGTGAAATAAGAATGGAATAAAAATTATTTGATAACTTCAAGTAGATTGTTGTTGCTATATAACTGCACGATTTTCTTTTCATTACCCTCATGCATGGCTATGATTAAAAAAATGGGTGTCTGTCTCACAGTACTCTGCAAACCTTTTAATGACACAGCCATTTCTTACTGTGCAGTTCTACATCTAGTGAAATGTAGTCCTGCTCCTGCGTGGTGCATTATAACAACAACACCACATGCAACAATGTAATTAACAAAAAGTATGCATTTGTTGACCATCTGTTAACATGTTTAGATATTTATGATCCCATGTAATTTTTTTTCTCAGCATCTTAGTATAATCACCTGGATTTAGCATCATTCTGCTGTAAACAAACAATAGTAGCCAAAAAAAGATTAGTTAACTACAGGAGGTTGTCACTGTTGCTCCTTAGTCAGCCTGGAGAAATCTCTGCTGAGCAATATGAAATGCTACCTTTTCCCTACCTCAATCTGGAGTTGAATGCTCTAGGTCCCCAGTGCCCCTAGTGGTGGTGTTGCTGATATAATAATTGATCATTTGGCTGTGGTTCTACTTTTACATTCAGGAAAGCACTTAAGATCCCTGTCAGACAGGGAATGGGTCACTTTACACAAGTGCTGGTTCTTATAGTCTCTCTCCATATATCTTTCTCTATATATATGTGTGTGTGTGTGTATTTGGACCTTTGGTCTGACTAATTATAGTGGTCTTTGTTCTTTTTTTTCCTGCTTAAGTCCATCCTTATTTAGAACATCACTTTAAGCATGAGTTTAAGTATTTGCTGAATTGCCCTCCCAAAGAAAGCTCCTTTCTGTGTCAAGGTCAATAGTTGCATCTTGAGCTGAATGTACACCCTAATATCATGTGTGCCTTTGCATCATATGGGTGGCTTACAGTCATCCTGTAACTAGCTGACATACACTAGTGTTTCACCAACTCTCCCACTTGTAACTGAGCAACCCCTGTGTTCTAACAAATTCTTGCTTTTAGTCCCTAAGTTCATGACATTGCTCATTGTACTACTAAACTCCACCCTTCTTCTATTACTGTATGACATTATGATAAACTAGTTCTGCTTTATTTTCTGCACTTGACCCTATTATCTACTTTCCCCAGCCTTTCTTTCCTACTGATAATTGTGGGGATAGGAGCCCAATTGCTATTGTTCTTTCTCTCATTGTGAGTTTAGGGCTTTGTGTTATCAACTGAATCAGAGGAGCTGATGTGGGGTTTTCTATGTTGCTAGCACACAACTTGAAATTTCTGAGTTGAGTCAATCCTGACAGAATCATTACTATATTCATGGTATGGTTATTTTTCTGGAGAGTGAAAAAATATGTAACAAACATAACCAGAGTTTGGGGACTGCATTAAATGATAACTAAATTACAAGACCACACTAAGCACTGCAAGTTCAATGTAAAAAATATTCCTTTAACTTGAGAGAGATTTACTTTGGTTTGATTTTTTTTTTTTGCATGTACTATTGTTACAATTAAGGTTATATAACTACAAGACAAAATATTCTTCTCAGTTTTTATTCATCATGTTTATTTTGGTTGCCATCAATTTAGATATTTCTCCTGTGTAGTTAGCTTCCTCTTCTCCTTGTTGGTTTTTTTAGACGGCAACACCAGGGAAAGACACTTTTTTTTTAAAAGGATAATATGCTGTGGTCATTGAACAATTGTGCTCCAAATGTGAAATCATGACATTGTGAAACAGGAATTTGGGCATTTCCAATTTAAAGGCCTGCTGACTGGCTGCATTGGTTTGGGCAATCACCTTATTAGTTCATGGCCATAGAAAAATGAACAATTATACTCCAGTCAACAATATGATGGTTCAGCAGTCAGTCTAGTTTCTTTCTTTAATTCTGTCAAAATGGGGGAGAGAGGTGCAACTTAGGAACCCACATCAATTGAAATGGTGTAACTTACACTCGCATACTCTGTTTGTAGGTTCCTGCAGCAATACAAATGAGCTAAATTGCTTTAAATTTAATTGTGAACAAAACAAGTTTAAAGTTGCAAGAGTTTTGCTACATTTAGATTCCGAAAGAACTGATCAACTGCATATTTTCATAGCTACCCAGATGTTGGTCCCAGTCAGTGCAATTGTTTGGCCTTGTGTACTGTGTTTCTAAATGTAACTTCCTAATATTTCATGTTCTTTGGTCCTTCCTTTCTTGGAACATTTTAAAATAGTGTTTATTCCCTGCCCCATCTCTTTCCAGAATCATCAGAGCCAGCTGGAGATCTTTGATGAGAATGTTGCCCACATAAGTACTTGGCTCTATCAAGCTGAAGCCTTGTTGGATGAAATTCAGAAAAAGCCAGCAAACAAAAAGGAAGAAACAGTGAAGGTAGGAGCTGTAATCTTTTAAAGCAGGGACTATAAAATTCCAGATGAGATTAGGCCAGAAAAATGTGGCTGTTTTCTGTTTCCAATGTAGTACCTCTCTTGCTTTTGCTTCTCAGCGTTTAATGGCAGAATTAGATGATGTTAGTCTCCGAGTGGATAACGTGCGCGATCAAGCTGTTATCCTAATGAACAGTCGTGGAGTGTCATGCCAGGAACTCGTAGAACCCAAGCTGGCTGAACTGAACCGAAACTTTGAGAAAGTGTCCCAACACATCAAAAGTGCAAAGGTGAGCCAGGAAGAGGCAAGAGTTGTGTGTTTTGCAAACCTTTGGTATACAGAAGCTCGTAGTACAGGTCCCCACCTTCTGACTACTGTGTGCTCTGCTGTGGAGCAACTTTTTCCCATCAGGGCCAGCAGTGCACATTGCCACTGCTGTGATGGCAGACCAGAGGCGTTCTGCCACCACTGGGATCCCTAGTGTGGAATCACACAGGTTCTCCTGGCAGAATAGCATCATGCCTCACAGAAGAAGGATAATATTTTATGTATGATAAACACTGAATTAAGTGCTTCCTACGGATGTTTTTTCATATACTAAAATAGTACTTGTCGTTGCTTACTTAAGTAGATTTCTATAGGGTAAAATTAATTCAGTGGGTTTAAGGTTCTAATCAGTCATTTCTAGAGTTGTACAAATCCAGACTCGGGTCACAAGCAAAAATGACTTTTTGTATTGACTGCATAGCAGCTCTCTAATATAAGCAAAGGGTTGGCAACTTTTCGGTAACAGCAGGGTGAATTATTAACGTAGCTTGGTCCTCCTTAGGCTAGAGGCAGCAGTTGATGGAGGCACTCAGTGGTGGGTTCTCACACATGTGCTGGATCAGATAAAATATTTGCCACAAACAGATAAAGTGTAGCAAAATTGTTGAGAGCTGGATCTGGCCCATGGGCTTAAAGATTTTATCCCCCAAGCAGTACTGCTTTTTATGATTCATTTGGGCTTTTTTTTTCTTTTTACGTGCCTCTTCTGAAAATGGATAAATATAATATATAGTTTTAAGGCTGATCCTGCAAACATGTTTTCATTTTAGGAATTTTATTGCATAGAAAGGTGCATTGAAATTACTCCTAATTAAATTCTTAATAAGCATGGCTTAACTTTGCTCTGTAGATGCTTGTTGGTCAGGAGCGAGTTCCTGTTATATCAGAACTCCATAAGCCTGGAGAAGCTTCTGTGGATTTGGATGAGTTTGAGAGTGATTTACGGAACATGTTAAAGGTTGTAGAGAAACATATGGAATCAAGTGCTGAAGAGGAAAAGGTTTGTAAGCCGGGCATGAGTGAAATAGATCAATTATTTGACGTTTGTTTAATTAAGTGTTGATTTTTTTTAAAATTTTTTTTTAATTTTATTTATTTATTTATTTATTTATTTATTTTTACTGGTCTTTGTGGACAGGACAGACAATTTTGCTATCTTACTGTATATGTAATATCTGAATTTCTCTAACAGCTGGGGGATCTTGGGTCACTGGTAGAAGTCAAGGGAAATGTCAGGGATGTAGTAGCATGCACAGAGCACAGATGCCCCTTCCTTTCTCTAGCTTGGGTAAGCCATGCTTTCCCTGTAACAGCTGCTGCACCCTGCCTAGAGCCATGAGTGCTCCCTAGCCTGATTTGGTCTAATTTAACCACAGCTTTATTCATTCAGTTTTGACACATGAGCTTGTTATTGCCTTTTCACTGAGAGAATTAAAATTGTTTATAATGTATGCCTCCTGTTAGGATAAAAAGGTGGAAATGAGTTTCTCTAGGTATCTGGCTGACTGAATTCCTGTTCAAATTATTTCTTAATGCTACTAGAATTTCATTGTGTGGCCAATGATTATTTAGGGCTTTCAGAGCTTTTGATAGGTATCTGTATAATTTTAAATGTGGATGCATAAAAAGTTAATATAATGAGCTTTTGTGCACTGTGGTTTTGGCCTTGTGAACCAGATGAATAGCACAGGGCCAGTGCTATCCCTCACTGGCTGGAACAGCCTTCCAGGGCCCCCTTGGCAACCTTGCACGCTGAAATCAGGTCCCGTACCACTGAGTACCTGATTTGGTGCTCAGGGTCCCCTGTAGATTTGCCAGTGGGGCTACCGATGGAGTGAGTTGTGAACACCAGTATGTCACAATCTAACTTGTCCACTGAACTGCAGGGCCTAGATCAGAACCATAGAACCATGACTTCTTTTAGGGTCTCCCAGCTCCTTTCTTGTAAACCCTGTGTCATGTGCCTTTTTACAGGCATGTTAACTGGTTAATCACATCTGGAGCAGCGACCTGGCTATATGTTCATTTAAGTAATGGTGTGAAAATGTGGAATAAGCCACAAACTTATTATACAAAATCTATATAATAAGTTCATGACTGGTTCCTATCATGCCTTTAATTTGAATGTGTGGCCAGCGCTCCCAGCCTCTCGAGCACAATGGAAATCACCCTTGGTTCAGAGGCTGGGAGAATTGCTTAGCTGATCAGAGCTGAGGGAGCACGTCAGAGGTTTTGGCTCTGGTGAGATCTTGGGCTGGGAGTCCCAACTGAGTTGATGGGCACTCTCAGCTGGGGTAGAGCGTGGGAGCCCGTGGGAGCTTCGATCAGCTGGTGGAGCGTTCCCAGCTACAGGAGCGCAGCAGAGACAAGGGCCCCATGAACTGATCAGAGCTTCCAGCTGCAGGAGCACAAAGGAGCCAAACTTTTGTATTTGCTGGTGCACAAGAAGCCTGGGATCATGAGCTTGGATTTCCCCTGCACAGGCAATAGGGTGCAGCAGGATCTGATGTGCAATCCCTAGGGACCACTGTAATTCAGGCTCCGGCAGGAGAAAAAGTGGGCTCCTTGCAGGTTTCCTGGAGACAATTGCAGGCATTTTTCAGGGCTGGCCCTTCTACACCACTGATTGGCTGATGAAGCCCACCATGGAGCTGATTACCATTGAGCAGCAGCACACAGGCTCTTCTTCAGCTGTTTTGAGAAAGTAAAGCTTGCCACTTATTAAACAACAACTTCTGAGTAAAGCTTACCACTTAATTCTTAATGAAACCATAATAAATGCATATTATTAAATCACTCTTGAGCCCTGCTTTGTTCTATTGCCATGTGGGAGAGCAAGGAAATTTCCCCCTCCCCTTCTCTGCATGGCAGGGCAGAGTAGGGCTTAGGAAACCCATGCCGGGTGCCTGCCCCTACTTCTGGGCACAGGGTACAGAGTACCCCCACCACAAGGGCTTCTCCTGTCTGGCATGAGTTTCCCCAGGCATGCTGTTTCCTGTCATGAAGAGAAGGGGAAGGGGAAATTCCCCTCCACTCCTGCTCAGCACCAAAACTAAATGGGGAAGCCCCTGTGATGGGAGCATCCTGCACCCCATGCCTGGCTGTGGGGGTAGGCACCCAGCATGACTATGCTTGCGGCCCCTGGGACAGGGGTACTTACCTGCTATACTCTGGGCAGGGCTTTTAAGCTCCCTGCCAAAGCAGGGAATCAAACAACTTGATTGGGTTAGCCCCAGCAGAGGCTCAGCCTTTCTAAGCTGCCCCTGGAAACATGTGAGGCTTCCACAGTTTTTTTTCTTTGTGCTTCAGGCAAGTTTTTTTTTTTTAACTTCTCTTCTCCACTTTCCCTCTGCTCTGCGGTTTCAAGCCATTTCCAGCCAAATCACGGTTTTCCAGGGGTGTGAGGCAAATGTTAAATTTTGGACTTTCCCCTGAAATCCCTTGAAGCCCAAATTACAGTGGTCCCAAGTGATCCCACAATCATGCCTCCTGTCATGCCTACGTGGTACAGCAAGAAGCACACTTGTTAGGATCATGACAGATGTTCCAAACTGGTGGTTTTGTAAGGACTTCTTGGACACAATTTACTCATCTGGTTGCTGTCTGGGAAGCTAATGTGCATTAGTTGTTAAGGATACAAATGCTTTGCTTTTTCCTTTTTATTTCTCCTCTTCATCCTTCCAAAACACTTTAGCTGCCATGGCAATTAGTTTAATATTTCATACAATAACGGTGAGGAGCCCTGTGAAGCAGTAAGTAATTTCTTGGACAAGCTTGGGGGTTAGGCAATCTGTCAAGTACTTCTGAATTTCTGGTTATAGAGCTTCATAATTAAAACCAATCAATCTCTTTATGACTGTTCTGTAACTTTTTAAACCCAAGACCAATTAAGGGGGGGATGGGAAATGTTCAAGCTCCAAGCGAGACCTATACAGCTTGGAATATTAATATAGTACACTTGGTTCAGAGTTATAGTGCCTCAACACATTAGCCATCTAGGAGAGCTGTTGAACTGTAACGGATGGTCTGTTCTCCTTAGCTCTGCTGTATATCCTGACATCGACTATGAGCATGAATCTGAAGCTTTAATACATTCTCCTTTGGAGAGACATTTTAAATCATTAAGCCTACACTGTCTATGTGAAGAAGCAGTGGGTCAACAGTGATGGGCTTGTAGAGTGCAGCACCTGTTTACCAAGCCTATATCAGGTTGCTATATTATAGATTTCACTAGCAGCTCCTGCTGATATACATGATTGCTTTGGATTTACTGTGACAGTGATGGTAACATGTCTCAATAACCTGAGACAAGACATCCTAAAATAAGATGCCAGTTACTTCACTGGCTTTCTCTGTATGTGAGGGGCAGCAGTTTAAATTTAAAGGGATCAATGTGTTTGACTAATGATAAGCTTTAATGATTAATGATAATGTCCTTCCCACCAAAGAAAGCTCTAAAGGGGTCTATTCAAGTTTGGACAATCCAGAGCTGAACCACTAGCAATCTTTCCCATTGTTCTGATTTGTTCTGAGTCAAAATAGAAGACTGAAGAGTCAATGAGGGTTTCTTTTGTACAGATTCTCAATCTCTGCCTCTTCCCTTGCTGTGTGTTGTCTCTGGGATTGGTGCGCTCCAACTAGAGGATGAAAAGGGGAGAATGAAACAGGAAAAATAAAGAGAAAATAGAGGGAGAAAGGCTTGGTTCCTCTGTGCGTGGCATTGTAATATCCCACAGTGTTCTAAGAGCTTAGAATAGGAATCAAGGCAGTATTTTAACGTACTTCAAAACAAATGTAGCTCTCACCTTCATACCGAAGATCCTGCAGTGGGCAGTTTTTCTATCCAGGGACCTAGACAGAAGGACTTTTTACTGAAAAGTAATTCAAAGGTATCATACTTTTGTGCTTGTGCTGTCCTGATGCAGTTTGGGGAGAGGCTTTTAAAGGTAAAATGAACATTAGGCTTTGATCTCTCAGTGGTTGCCAGGGAGACTTGGGCATCTAACTGCCATTTTATGCCCTTGAAAATTTACCTAGAATCTGTTTTTGAGCCACTTTGATAAAACTAGAAAATTTTCTTGGATCCATATAATAATAGGACACTAACAGATTTGGGAGAAAAAAAATCAAAAACAAAAATGCACATTACTGGAAGAAGCAGCATGTTAGTTTGACTTGGCTTTGCAGCGCCTGTACAGATTGGGTGCTTCAGTGGAGCTTTTTGGCACTTTTATTTAATAGCTGATTCAATCCTAAAAGACCTATAAAAGATAAAAGAGCTATAAAAGAGCCCTGCTGAAGCACCTGATAAAAGAGCCATAAAAGTCCTGCTGAAGAACCTGATCTATATAGACTTTGGGCAAGCTAACATGATGCCTCTTTTGGGTGTGCACTGGGCTGAGCATGGGTGAGAGCCTTTTTTTATTAACATCCGTAAGCAGCCATAATGTCTAGCTGTAATACCACCTAGTTCTCATCAGCATTTCTCAGTGCTGTATGAAGGAGGTCAGTAGAACTCTCTCTATTTCACAGAAGCACAGAGAGAGGAAGTGATTTTAAGTCACATAGGTCCCCCCTCTACATGTTACATGCATCATACAATGACTGGGTTAATTGTGCACTTCATTCAGTTAATTTGCCTACATAGCCAGTCTATCACACCGTAAAAAGGTCCAGCTAGTTATAAAGTTAGAGCTGGAAAATGTGATAACTTTATACCTGGTTTCTATCCCAGGTTTTAATTTGCACGTGCAGCAGGGTCTCTCCCTGTGGTTAGGAGCCCTGTCAGCTGGTGGAGCTCCTAGCCATGGGAGTGCACCCTGCACACTGGGGACTCTCAGCCTCGATAGCACTCCATAGCTGCTGGGATGGAGAGTCCTGTAGTTGATGGGACTGTCCCTTCTGGCAGTACCCCGCAGTGCCCCACAGCTCTCAGGACAGAGGAGAGACCCATCAGCTGCAGGACTTGATCTTGGCAGCCATGGGGCATTGCCACAGCTGTGAGTCCTGTCAGCTATGGGACTTGCAGTTGCAGGAGCTTTCTACTTGCTGATGCAGGGGGAGCCTGGAATAGCAATACTGGGCTCTCCCTGTACCTGCAATAAGATGTGAGAGGATCTCATATTGGATCCCTCAATCGCATCCCTTGCCATTCACTTATCTCATGTCAGAAGATACATTTGTGTGGATCATGCATCAGATCCTATCATGCCTTTACCTGAATGTCTAGAGAGGCTCTTATTGGCAAAACTAGGATTAGAACCCATTGTCATGAATCTGCAATATTTCGAGGCCTTCATGGAATGTCATGCATGTTTCCCTGAATTAGATCTAGGATATTTGGTTTCCATTAACAGCTAAAGATAAGCTACTATATTTTCTTCACACAGTGCATACCCTGAAATGCAACACATGCCTTATTTTTGCAGTTATCTAATATCTACTTACTATACGGAATATCTGCATAGAGTAATGCAGGTACTGCAGTATGATTACACAGGACGTGTGTACCACCCATGACTAGGGACCTACTGATTTTTGTGGTGGCTGCCTGCCAATTTTTATGGGTAGATTGCATGGCCTGGCAGCCATTTTGTGGGCAGAGCACAAAGGGACCCCCATGCCTCTGATTGGCTGATTTTGGTATGTGGTAGGTACTTATGACTTGGTGAGCATTGCCAAGAAAACATGCCCTGTCCATTCACTCACATGCCACTCATGGAACATGGTGCCCCCTCTCCCAAACAAAAAAATTGAATGTGTCCACTGTTAGAGCAGGCCTGTATTCACAACAGAAAGTGCCCCCAAGACCAAAAACGTGAGTGTGGCACTGGATGTGCACCAAACGGTAGTTGCATTATACGTTTTTGGCATGTGCTGCAAGTAGAGCAGGAACATAGAGGGTGTGCATTTCTGGCATCACTCTAACCATGGTTAGGAGTAAGATAGACATGCCCAGAGGCTTTAATAAAATAAAGCAATTAATTCCATGCTGAAGTGCTTTACTGAATAGTGCTTTCCTGAGTTGAGAGCCTTTGGTAATAAGGTGACTACGTCAGCAGTGAATGGAAAAGATCACATAGGAATTTATGGATTACAGTAGTCAACAGAGCAGAATTTTTGTGTGGTGTGTAGTTGCTCACAACCAGTTACTTTATTTGAAATCATCCTCTAGTTTTTCCAGATGTAGCCAGTTTGGTTGAATCATTTTAATTCAGAGAAGAGATAAGCATTTTGGATTAACAGTCTAAAACTTAGAAAGTGCTGATACTGCTTTATGCCTTTCTGCGCTCAGACTTTTGGTATTGAATACCAAGTCAAACTTCCTTTTTTAGTTTTGCAGCTTGTTTTCTCATCTGCTTAGTTTAAGTGATCATGTACTAGGAAGGAGGTCCCTTAAGGCCTTATTTTTCAGATGGAGAACATCACCATTTCTGATGTGAGAGCTGGTATTCCCAAGGAAGTAAGAGATCTCTTGAGAATGTGTTCAATTGCCCGACAGCTCTTGTGGACCCAACAGACTTGATTGGATCCTTATTGTTGGAAAGACCAATGTGGTAAATTGCTTGAAAAAGATTTTTTTTTTCCATCTGGAGGGGCAGAAATGTTGATTCCCCATGTGTCTGGGACCTCAGGAAGGATGTTGGATGCAAAGGAGGATGGGTATGAGTAGCTCCATATCTAATCCTGATACAAGAGAAGGGAGATTACCTAACATCTCCACGTTTTAGGGTCAAGTCACTCCTCCATAATGTTTCTGAATTTAGCAGCATGTCATTTAAAAACTAATTAGTTTCTTATAGTGTTTTACCTCCCTTCATCCCACAGCACTCTTAAAAGGATTTCATAGCACCCTAGGGTGCCACAGTGCTGCAGTGGTGAATCACTGTTTTGGACAATAAAATTAATGACCACATTTTCAAAAGAGTTCAGGACAGGGTCTGACCCTTGGATAATTGGTCCTGAGTTCTTGGCAAAAGCTCCAAAGGCTATAAGCCCCCATGGCTTTTCTTGGTCCTTAATTTGCATTAAAAAATTATGTTTCAACCACATGTCTATGATAGAGAACACATACGTTGTCTGAAGCAGAGTCTCTGGAGGGAATTCTCATTACTTGGAGAGGCTGTTTGAAGGGGAGAAACAGTTAGTAAAGAGAAGATAAAGTTGGGGGTTAGCTTTGGGGTGGGAGTGGGGTATATTTAAGTTGTGAAGAGAGGTACCTGAACAGCTGTCAGGTGGGCAGTTAAGGAGAAAAGGTGGCTGTTTAAGGTACTAAAGGAAAGGGAACAGATGCTTGGTGGTAGGTACGTACCAGGTTGCTATTGTTGGGGCAAAGATGCAGTGGTGCTTTGGCTTGGACGGTGCCAAGGGAGAGGGGGAGGAGGCAGTTTGGTGCCATGAGGCTGTGGAGGGTTGAAGATTGTCTTAGAAGGTCATGGGCAGGTTAGTAGGAACCGGGCAGGTTAGTAGGAACCAGCCAGGCGTGGCAGGAAAGATGGCAGTAGTTTGTGTGCACCCCTGGAAAGTGTGGCAAGGAGTGGTGAACGTGCTCAGTGTGGGCAGGGGCTGCTCAGTAGAGTTTGGGATGAGTCTTAAGACAACTGGGGGTGGGTCATTAGATCCCTGAAGGAGGTAACTGTCCCTGCAAGAAGCTGAAAGGGGTGACTGACTGATGGGGTTGCAAAGTCTGGTGCCAGGACAAGGTAGTGTGGGTAGGACCTTGCCACTCCTCATTTTGATCATCTGCCCTTCTTCATCCCAGTTTGGTGCCTGAGGAGGTGAGTGTGGCCCTTGCCACTGAAGCTGCTCCTTCAGGGAGTTGCATGATGTGACCAGAACTACCTGCCCTTTTCGTTTCTTCCACCAGCTTTAGAAACATGGGAGGAGCAGGGGACTGAACCAGTTTAAAAAGCACAGCCCCAAACCTGCCTCCCCAATCCGTGACAGAGTGCAGGGGCAGGAGTGACTACCCCCAGAGGAGGAGCCACTGGTACCACTCATCTGCAGGACTGTGCTGGGTGCCTAACTAGATGGAGGAGCAAGCACTTAACTTTGGGGTGGGCAAAATGGGAGCTGTGACCAGTAGCCAGACTCCATGTCCCAGCAGCCCATGCCCATTCAGTTTGCATGAAGACCCTAGGAGCAAGCACAGGGCTGGGGTTTCCATGAAGGCCTGCCCCGGCAGCACTGGCAGGGTGCACAGCTGGGCAGGGCTGGGGCTCAAATCTTGCAGTGGTAATAGCATGTTTCAGAACTGGGACAGAGCTATGATCTGCCTGCATGCCCCAGCCCAGGGCATGCAGGTAATGGATTGTGGCTCTGCTCCAGTTCCAGACCATGCTTTGACCACTGCAAGATCCTGGCCCTGGAGCAGCTCCCTGTCCTGCTGAGCACCCTGCCAGTGCTGCTGGGGCTGGTCTCCATGGAAATCCTGGCCCCACACTGTCACAGCTCTGCTGCTCTTAGTGTCTCTGTGGAAACTGGCTGCAGTGATGTGGGCACAGCTGCTGTGAAATGGAATCTCTTACGAGCCTGATCCAGCCTGCAGGCTGGACTTTGCCCGCCGCTGAGTTAACTCCTTGCACAAGGGCCAGGCACTGTTACACCCTTAAAAGCATTTCAGGCTCCTGGCTGAGAATCACTGACCTAGCAAGCAAGGGAATGCTGGCTTGAAACAAACAGCCAATGGAACAGCCAAGCTAGAAGGCTCTTGGTAGCATTGCACATTGCATTATAGACTTAGAAATTATCTTTTGTTAGTTAAATGGAAAGGGAAAGAATCTTTATTGTTTTTGATCTCTACAAGTGTATTGTTTTGGGGAGTGATCCTTTCTACCCACTTAGAACTGTGTTAACTTATTCCATTTAGCAGCAGGCTTGCCTGTAATATTGATGAAATTGGGTCTCTCCTTTCTGACTCTTAAACTTTGTTTCAGTACAAAGTACATTAGCCAGAAAAACAGGTTATTGGGTTCCTAAAATGTTCTCTGAGACTTTCTTGTTGGATGTGTGAAGACTTAATTTCTTTTAAATTCAATTTCTCTTATGGAATGAAATCCTTTTAGAATCTTTCCGAGTACCATGTATCAGTATATATTTAGAAAGTTGTAATGTATGATTTAGATGGGAATGAGGGAAATGATGTCTTAAACGGTAAGAGAAAAGTAGTGGACTAAGATGCCTGAAATTACTTTTCCCAAGCTGTAGGAAATTATTTGACACGAGGAAGTGATCATTTTGCAGATAGCAGGGGAATTTATGTTGGTACCCTGCTGTTCTTGCCCTCATTGTAATACAGGTAGGGTCTGCCCTGCTCATCTGCTTCTTTTCGCAGCTTCCCCATACCTCCTGTTTCCCACTTGCCACAACTTGGATGTTGTTTGTTGTTGTTAGGGGGTGGTGTCCTTGTACTAGTAGCAGTCTTCTGAGTAGCCTGGCTGGTTTGATCAGGCCAGCCACTCTACTTGACCCCTTTGCCCACCTTCCAACACAGCACTTCACTTTTCAGGGTTAGCTCTTGCAGATTTCAGGGGGCTTATTGCGACTCTTACTGTCAGAGCCTAGCTCCCAGGACTTCAGCATGGCTTTGGCTTAAGTGGAAGCTAGGTGTCTAGCAACTTGGAACAGAACAGTTCTGCACATGCAGAGAAGCTGAATCTTGGGTGCTTAAAAACACAGCTTTAAGGTTAAAAGTTAGATGTCTAGCCAATTTAGTTGCTTCTGGGCTAAGGCAGCCAATGAGGATTTCTATTTTGCAGGGCACTGGAACAGGATGCACCCTAGAACTGCCATCACATCCTCTCTGGCCATGCCCTGCCTTGGTCCGCTGATCAAGACTTCGGGTCTGGGGTTCAGCCTTGGTATATCAGTTTCTGCCTTGCAACTTGGGATATTTCCTAGCCCCTGTGATAGGAGGCACACCTCTATTCATGGTCTTCTCTACCCCTGTAGCCGCAATCCAGTCCTGCACCATGCAGCAGTTGGAGCCGGCTGCTGCCCATGGGCCAGATCCAGTGAGTTGGTGGCCAGACACTCACGGGCCAGATCCAGTGAGTTGGTGGCCAGACACTCACAGGCCAGATCAAATCCATTGGCAAGCCAGAGTCAGACCATGGGCCATATTTTGCCCATCCCTTCTCTAGGCTCTTGAAATAATAGTTTTCTATCCTAGCACTGGTTTGTGGTGTTTTTCTTATGAAGACTTCTGAATTTTATAAATCATAGAAAATGAGAGTTGAAAGGGACTTCAGGAGGTCATCTAGTCCAACTCCTTGCTCAGAACAGGACCCATTCCTAACTAGATCATCCCAGCCAAGGCTTTGTCCAGCCAGGTCTTAAACACCTCCAAGAATGGAGAGTCTGCTACCTCTAGGTAACCTGTTCCAGTGCTTTACCACCCTCCTAGTGAGAAAAATCTTCCTAATATCTAACCTAAACTTCACTTGATGCACATGAGGAAGTGATGTCCAGAATAGAGACATTTGAGTGCCCAAGAAGTATATACTTGAATTGGTACGAAGACGTAACTAGAGTTTCTTTACTGCTGCAGATTTTGAGTAACCCATAGAGAAAAATTTGGTTTTCAGATTGGAAGCTGAGTTTTCAATGTTAGAAAGTTAGAAAAAATAATTGTACTGAGGGAGGGAAGAAAATTTGCTTTTGAAGATAAACAAAATGAAAATGAAATCATGAAAAGAGATTGTAATAGGTTATGACACCTCTTCAATAATTACTTAATTGCATTAACGTATTTATAAATAATATAGCCATGCCTTCTATCTTAACACAGCCTTAATGATTGATTAATTCCCAAATTTTGAAAACTTTTCCTAGAATTGTGATGTATCTGAAGGAACAGGAATTCAGTTGTTTGGAATGTTCATTTTCTCCAACCATTGAGCTGTTTATTTACTACAAGAAAAAGTGAGAACAACAGGAAAATGATGAAGTGACATCAAACCTGTGAAAAAAATTTGCTTGAATATTTTATACATCAAAACATACAGATTCTGATCAGTCAGAATTATATTCCATTAAAAAAAAGTATTTTCCCCCAAAAAGACCCTGAAAAGAAAATATTTTGCTCTAACATGTCATAACAGGTTTCAATTTTTTATTTGAACCAGTGTTTCATTTAAAAAAAATTGCCTTAAAGTTGTGTTTTGTTTTTAACCCTTTTGTATTTGCATTTCAGGTCAAACTAAACTTTCACCCCTAACCAAATTTATTTCAGGGTTTCTGTATAGCTCAGGAGTTAGCAGAACTCTAATGATGATACTTAACATATACCCATAGACTGTTTATTCCATAATAAGTCTGAAAACATCCACTTTTATAAAGAGAAAATAAGTTTATTAAACTTGCCTTTTCATCTTTGAAATAAGAGATGGAAAAGGCAATTGACTATCTAGTCAAATCTCCCAAAGCTGTAGCTCTACCACTTTATCTTAGATGTGCTTTTCATCTTGATGCTGTTGAGATAAGTTAGGTGACTATATACTACATGACACAGGAAGAGCAGGGAATGAAATTTTGTGTTTTGAAAAAAAAATCGGTTTAAATGTGATTTAATTGGAGCGAGCCGAGCTGGAGGAGGTATAATTATGTCAAGCAGAAGTATCTGCTCCTTCTTAAATGTTGTTTGCATCTTAGAAACTACTCATCTCACATTTAAGGTGGAGAAAAGCTGAATGTGAAAAACAGAACTCTAGTAATGCACTACTAACACTCGAGTATTCACCAAAAGAATGATGTGCTGACAAGAGGAAATAACATTTCAGTGATTGCTGGCAGCTGGTGCAGATTAGTAATTAGGCATACTCTGCAGGAACTGCTCCAGGAACTGGAACAGCACAGAGAAGGATTCACTGCTTTTCAGAAAAAGAGCAGCAGCCTATCCCAGTATGGTGCTGTCAGAGGCAGAGCACACCCATCTATACCAGCACCAGGAACAAGTGGAAAGCCATTTGCTGCATGTCAGCAGATGCAGTTCAGATCCCATGCATGTCCCCTTCCTCTCTTCCCACCATGGAGTGTAAATAATTGTGCATTTATAATGCAGCAGGATAGTGGAGATGGATCAAATAACTCTGTGTTTGGGTGAACTGAACCCCTTGAGTATGGAGACATGCGTGCTAGAATGATTTGTAGCAGCTGCCATCCACAGCAGAGGAACCATTCAACAGCAGCTGTTGCAGCTTAGTGGCCCTAAATGACACAGACATTCCCAGTCTTCTCCCACTCCAAATGCATTGCTCATGAAAGGTCTTGCAGAGGGAAGAGCTCTAAGGCTAGGGACAAACATTCAAAAAGCTTGAGCCTGAATTGATTCAACCTTTGCAGGGTAGTTTAACCTGGCTCGGCTGAACTGGTTTCCAACCATACAGACAGTCCCTCTGGACTGAGGCAATTCAGACACATGCCTGCAGTGGCTCAGGCTCAGGCTGGAAGCCGGGGGCACTAGAGCAGCCCTCGTTTCCCTTGCAAAGCTGAGCTGAGGGGTGTGTGGCCAGGTCTCAGCAGGAGGCTCTGATTAGGAAGGGGTGTAAACCCCTAGCCTGCTTGCAGTGTCAGGCTTTTCCCAGCTTACTGCTCAAGGGGCAGGAGTGTTGCCAGCCTCCATCTAGCACTGAGGCAAAGGGGGTGTGTGCAGTGAATGCATCTGTTGATGAAACTGAGCTTTTCAATCTCCCTCCCTGCTTTTGTATACTGTTTGCAGCAAACTGATAGGTGAGCAAGTAGGGGATGGGGGGCCTGACAAATGTCACCCCTATCTCACTGTTTATCACCCCATTAAGAAAACAGAGGGACATTGCCAGCTACCTGTTGAGTCTGCCTGTTCACTCAGCACAGACCCAGCATGTGGTCTGTTGGCTTATACACAGATACTTTCTCCACAAGGCAGCGAGGAGGGGGGAATTCCCACTTAGCAGGGAATGGTGAGTGGGGGTAAGGGAGTAAACAGCTCTTAAACAGCTTTTCCAAGAAAGGACATTAAGCTACCTGTTGAATAGCTCCAAAAAGCCTGTCTGCCTCTTATCTCCCACAACACAGACTGTAGCCAGCATGTAGTTGGCTAGCAAATGCTGAGGTGTTTGTGAGGAATAGGGGGAATGCCTGCTTAGCACAGAGTGGGGGTGGGAGGAGCAGAAGGCAGACAGATGTCTGCAGAGACTGCCAAACTTCAGCAAAGCATCAGAGGGGAAGAGCCAGTCCTGCTGTGGAGCACAGACCCTCACCCAGCCAGAGAATGTGCTAGGATGCTGGGGGAGTCTGGTTTATCTTAGACCAGAAAGGGGCATAGGACAGACATTGCATAAACTGGTTTGAGCCAAATCAGTTCAGTCTGATAGTACATTCAACCAGGTTCATCTCAAACTGGTTTCAGCCATTTTCAAACTTGTTTATGTGTACTGAACATATGTTCTGCTACAGGTTTAAACCAGTTTCTGATCACTTAAACTGGTTTATGTGGAATGTCTGTCTCTAGCCTGAATGTTGCAGGTGGTGTGCACCCTGGTCATGACAGCCCTTCAATTTAGCCCCCTTTCCTTCTACAGCAGGAGTGTGTTGGGTCCCGGGACACAGTTTGCCACAGCCACAGATGCTGGGGCTAGGATTACCCAGTCAGAATGAAGTCACTACAGCTGGTAGAGTAATCTAGCACCTAATGTAATAAAACAAAGTACACTGAAAACAATAGCTTGAATGCCTGTTTTAATCATTGTAGTGTTAGAATGATATTGTAGCCATGATGGCCCAGGAATTGTGAGAGGCAAAGATATTTTAGGGTCATGTTTTTATTGGACCAACTATATAGTTGGGATAAGAAGAACGCCTTGCATTCAGAAGCTTTTGGACTTGATCCCAGCTATGCAGTTAGTCCAATAAAAAATTTCACACAAAAAAATCCTTGCCTCCTGCTCCCTGTCATGTCATTTTTGTCATGTCATCACCACAGGCACAGTAATTGAATCTTTTTTAAAAGGCGTATTTTCTACTGTGGTACTGTATAAAGATTAGGGCTGCGAGCAGCTTCAGTCCCTGATTCAATTTAGTGAAGGTTCAGCCCAATTAGGTGGCTGATTCTCCAAATCTGAATTGAATAAGAGGACCCTTTAATTTTTCTGAATCGATTTGGACAGACTCAGTGATTCAGACGTAGATACACGTTTAAGTGCTTTTTTTCTACATACCTCTAGGTAGCAGGGGCTCATGAGTGCTGTAGTGCTGGGCCAGATGCAGAATCTCACGGAAGCACAGGGGGCTCCCCAGTGCACTTGGCAGCAAACGCGGAAGTGGGCCACTTCTAGGTCCACCAGGGAGCGTGCTGGGGACCCCTTGTGCCCCCCTGGCTTGGCAACTGGTGCCTTCTGGGGCTGGATGGGGCACCCAGGATCCTCACGTTGTTGTGCCCCAGCCCAAAGCTGGATCCGTGCCCGGCATGCAAGAGCCAATATGAATACCAGGGGTGGAAGTTTGAAAGAAAAGAGTTTTATTGCCAGCAATAAAGGTGCAAGGTAACAAGCACACCAAACACTATTTCTAGGCATCCTTTATACAGAAACTTTCAAAGGTTAGTAAGCATACTGTCCAGTGATTGGTTACAGGTGAGTGATGCAAGAAGTCCTCTACTGAGCATGTCTCTATACCT